>CM061049.1:36533069-37195569 GCA_030762985.1 Adelphocoris suturalis
CCCTGATAGATGATAGGTATTTAGTCGTCTAATTTGCTCCGCTTTGTACGAACAAACAATGTGGTTGTGTTCTTATTCTTGATGATTTGACTTCTGCGGTGGTGCCCTCCACCTTGGGAATTCCTCCTAATTGACTTCGGGAAACGTAATGTCATTAGTCCTTACGTCTTATTAATTAATTAGGTTGCCTGCATTATTGTACATACTTCGAATTATGTCTGCCAGGTCTTGTAATAAGCTCATTTTGCATGGCCTTAACGATGGCTTAGAACTTACTGGTAAAGACTGCCAACACAGGGTGTCCTGTTCTTGGTGTAAAATTAAAATTAGGGTGAAACTGGACCGAAAATGGAGTAAAACGCCACCAATCGCACTTTTCTATCTCAATCTGTTCCAGAGATTCCAAAAAAGTGATCGTTATCGCGAAAAGTTAGGGAGTATTTGCGTGACTGTATCCGAGATGTCAAACAATATTAAGGGTTATTTTTTAAGGGTTCAACGAATGATGTTTCACACTTTTAATTATCAAGCTTTCAGAAACTGTTTGTTTCCTTCGTCAGGAGATAATGAAATAAATTTAAGATCCTGGAAATTGGATTTTAAAGTGTTGTTTGTTAGCTTGGTGATAATTTTCATGTATGTTTGAGTGTAGCTATCAAAAACGTGGAGGTAATTGGATTAAAAAAATTTCCGTTTCTTCTGTTGAGTTTTTTGTCCTGGTAAATCATTTGGAGTCCATCTCTAACCGTCCGATGGTAATACCTTAGCTCCACTTCCACTAAAGTTGCAGATTCTTGAGAGATATTATGGGTTGGAAACTGCTTCCTGTGGTCAGCTACTTCCGAATTAGAGCTGCTTCTGAAATGTTCAGCTACTCTATCTTTATACGGTCTCCCGGATTCTCCTACGTATTCTTTTGAACATTCGCACGTAATTTTGTATATCCCCGGTGGCGATTTGGATCGTTTTTGATTACGAATGAGCCCACCAATTTTAGTTCCTGGAATATACTCGAATTTACATTTTGTCCGTGTCCGAAGATAAGTGCATACCTAACCTTGCAGTTGTTTTTCCCATAAAAGGTAAGATTAAGCGTGCGCTTCCTGTTTCCCCAGCGCCGCCTCCCTCTTCTGATTGTAATTTTTTTCTCATTTGTTGAATTCGTTGGTTGATGAAATATTCCGGATCATATTTACAATAAAAGCTACAATCATATGGAAAATATGGAAGTAGACGAAAGTTAGAATGGATCACAGAGTAACAAACCCTACTAATAGAATAGATAGATAAAAAACGAGACAAGGGGTGAGGCAAGTTGCAGAGCCGCCACCCCTAGTGATTTTTGTTGCGTTCTTCTCGAAACTACGTTTTCGCTTATGAATGACCCATTTTTTTCCGGATCTGCTGGACCGATCGATGTGATTTTTTTTTTTTTTTTTTTTTCAAATTAACGGTTAGAGTCTCTTGATTCAGCTGTGTTTTTTTGGTACAATTTCACAAAGTACAAAAGAAGTGAGATGCTGTAGAACTTTATTTAAAATAAAACACTAGCAGATCTCTCCAAGACGTTATGGCCGAGTTATACACTTAACTCACAAATGTTTAGTTTATTTTTTATGCTCATTTGTACGTGTTTCAAGGTTAAAACCGGTTAATTAAAGTGTAAAACTCTGTCATAATGGAGTTCGAAGAATCTGCAAGTGTTACCGTTCGGTTCAGCGTGAAAAAATATAGAAACTAACCCCAAACTCTTTGTTCGTGGAGGGTATTTATTCATGAATACCTCAATTTCATTGAAAAACCACTTTTTCAATATTAAAACATAAATTTTTCCTGCATTTAACAAAGTATAATAGATATAGAGAAAGGTGATTTAAAGGGGAGAAATGCAGGTTTTTATGTTTAAAAAAAAAGGCATTTTAATTTCTCCCTTGATGGGAAAAACAAAAGATCATGGATATGTCTAGTACCTACTGCTTACCAGTAGGTACCTACTACTCAATTGTATACCAACCATGTAGTGCCTTCTTTTCACAAGATTATTTCATTATGGTTACAAAACAATATTAGTTTATAACTTAGAGTAATAAATTAGCAATCCTTGACACTACAATGGCTTAGAGGTCATATGAGATGTTGTGATAAAATGAGAGCACTCCAAAAAGTGGCGAAACGGTTTTCCTACTATGAAAACTATGGGAGTTACCCTTCCTTAGTAACTCATTGGTTGTACGTAAAAAATCAATAGAAATTCTACCTAACCTTCACATTTTGAGTTAATAATAATCTAAAGTGCCGGAGCGTTGCATTTTGTGTGGAGAAAAAAAAGTGTCGCGAAAAATTCCTTGACCCCCAGCCAAAAGACATAAATCCATGTCAAAAATGTGGTTTTCTTAGGGGGGGGGGGGGGGGGGGGGGGGGGCTTGAAAAAAAGCATACCTCAGCTATGGATTGAGCTAAGACGGTGCGGTTGGCGGTGTTTTACCCAATATTTAATCTAGTTTTACCCGAATTTTCATACTAACGCTGTAATACTGAATAGATAATAATTAATTATGAGTAAATCATGTAAACCACGATCAATTTCTAAATTTTGTACTCTTATAGTACAAATCTCTTATAGTTCGAATTTTATTCGAATCGGGTCAATTATTCAATATGGCTTGATCATTACGCATCATTGTTGATAAATATATTTTGGTGTTCATATCTTGGGGAAACTAATGCTGAGCTCACGTGCAATGAACTCGTGAGCCGATTCCACAAATTTTACGTGATTACGTGTGTGGGAATGACGTAACGGCAGCAACCCAACACCGTTCACCGATTCTCGTTGGGCACCGGACACTAAGGTATCCCATCTGGTCAAGCCCCGAGAAGTCCCTGTTTGAATGGGTCGACCCGAACTTCTAATAATACTCGTCGTTCCGTTCATGTTTGGGAAATCGATACTTTCCCTTCTGGAGAAGGTTATGGGACCGGGTTTCGGAGGGGAGGTTCCATTGAGGTTTTGAGTTCCCCCCCACGCTTTGCGACGTGGCGGGCCCGTTCCATTCATCTTTTCGGGGTCGTTGTGAGGGGGAGCGGAGTTGAGAATGGAAAGTCCTGATTACGCCTCGGCCGCGGAAAACTAGGAATTCACTCTAACATTCGTCTTCCCTATAGAGATTTTCAGGTCAAAACCAAATTCTGGATTTTTCGACCTACAGCGGAGTTATTATTCATTTCATGTATTTGAACATTCATGTTCCTCACATTGGAGTATGCTTTACAAAAAATACATAATTGAAGCAGTTGTAGTGTAAACATCATTAACGTAGTGTTTTCACTTACCAGTTGAATCAACTATAAGAGTACAAAATTTAGAAATTGATCGTGGTTTACATGATTTACTCATAATTAATTATTATCTATTCAGTATTACAGCGTTAGTATAAATTTCAAATATTTTATAAATTACAAATTAATATATCATTTTAGCGAATTTTTGAAGAAAATTAAGCTATTGCTCTCGCCTCAAAATTTGTAGAATGCGAATTTTTGAAAAAAATGTATGCAGAAATCCGTTTCAGGCTATTCTGAATCATATTCTGAAGTTTAATGCATTTTTTTAATGTATGTATGTATGTATGTATATATGTATGTGTCATTCCAGACGATATCTGTCCGTAGAATTGTGCTAGAATACGAAAGTTCAAGTTCGTTGGCCAGCATGATCGGATTACATCTTCGGATTGAAATTTTCAAAAATGTAGTCAAAAATTTCAAAATAGCCTGTTTTTTTTTTGCGATTTGTTGTGCGAAATAATGTTTTCAGCATTCTAAAATGTGGTATATTCGGAATCAGCGTAAAATTTCCTATAAGAATATGTATCAAGTTTTCAAAAATTTCAAAGTTGAAAAATCAGCCAAAAATCGAAATAATGCCGTTCGCTAGTTGTAAATTTCTCTACACGATCAATAGCGACTGAAATGTCGAAGATTTCTTCAAAAATTCGCTCATGGGGTCATGCTGCATGACTTGACTTTTTTATTAATTCAACTTATTCTCTTCACCTTGTAAGTATTGGAAACAACAATAAAGTAAAACTCACAATGAACTTCATAAATCATTTCAAAAAACATTCAAGCAGTTAACATAGGCAGTTCCAGTATATATAAGCGAGTTAACCCTTCATTCAAACAATCATAAATTTCTAAGTTTGCAAACTTCACTTAAGAAGAAATATAGCCTTTTTATGTCGAATTCACTTGGTACTGATACAAGTGACACCCAATGTTCTGGAAGCCTACCACTAAGAAACACTTTGTTAACAGCTCAGTTAAGTATGCCACACTGTTGTCCGGTAGATTTTTGAAAAATTCGAATCCAAGTCCGTCCATCCCGGGCGCTTTCGCATTTTTTACTTCTTTTAATACTTGTCGAATCTCAGAGATCTGTATGACATCATCCAAAATTGGATGTGTGTGATTCGTTACAATGTTAAACCTTTCAATATTTGGTGTATACAAATTAGAAAAAAAGGAAAACTATTCCTCCCCAGAGATAGGAGATGCCGGTTTTTACATTGATGTTTTTTAAATTTATTGAATGCTGCCCAGAAAAGACTCGAGTTTTTGACATTAGCCAAATCTTCCAACAAACGTTTGTCCTAATTATTTTGCTTAAATTTTTTAGTAGTGTTATACAAACTCTTGGATGATAAATAGTCAAGAGAGATAAGGCTCAGTAAATTTCTCTTTTCTGGCAATTTTCAAGGAATTTTGCATAAATTTGTTGGAATTATGGCATGTTTCATCAAACCACGTTTGCGTAGCGTTTTCCGTCGTTTATTTACCATGCAAGGACAACTTGACGAAAAATACCAACCTCCATTCATTCTGACTGCTCCGGATCAGCCGATCTGTTATTACTATCCTTCCCATTTTAGCGCGTCCTTCACTTAGTCAACCTCGAAAAAAAAAAGGAAAATATGAAACTCGTAAAAATCCGTTTAAGAACTCTTATTAGTTATGTTAAAGTTTTATCAGTTCAGACAATGTGCACATCCCCACAAAATTTGATATTTCTCAATTTAACAACAAATTGAACCCAGTAAATAACATCAAACTTGCAAGGTCAACACCAAGAGGTTCAACTATCAAACAATGTGTGTCTTTCCACACAAATTTTCACATTTCCCTCGATTTTAACATAGTTGACGCAAGCAACATCTCCAAATATAACTGGTTATGACTGAGATGTTGAAGGCGGACGAAACGTATATTTAAACATGATACATTTCACCAATCAATAATAAGCTCTGAAGAGGCCAAATGACGGGGAAAGCGCTCAGCCTATGATTAAACCACATTCGAGAAGCCTATAAAAATTTCTCTACCTTCAACACACCAGACCCTTAAGAATTCTCTGAACACACCCGTAGAATACACTAAAATTCAATATATGGCATTGTAGGCAGTGTTGCAGCAAACGTCCCTTTTTGGGGGTACATGGCCCCCTTTTGATTCACTGATACCCCACCCCCTTTCATGACCCCACGCTATTTTCGTTCATTTTCACTCGTTGAACTACATGCTTGGATAATATTTAGGTTGATACAACAAGAGTTGAGACTTGTTTGGTTGGTTGGTTGGGTCTGTTTTTCACATGTAGATGGAACTCTACATAATGATGTAAGGTTGAGACTGGAGAAAGGTAAAAACAAACATGGGTGCGGGTTCCATGCTTTATCCATACCTGTGTTTGTGTCTGGGATTTTTTTCGAGGGTCAGTTCGTGGGAGAAATCAAGAATAAGCGTTGGAAGAATATAAATAAAACTGCTATTAAATTTGCTGACGTGTTGGTTGTAAAAGAATTCAGAAAACTGTAAAAAAAGCTACATTTACTAAAATTTATTTTCTAATAATATAACAAAAAAAGTTCCTGAATCAATCTTACCTACTTTCTTTCTTACCTACTTTGATTCTTCCATACATCAAGCATAAACTAAAATCACTTATTCAAATTCAACTACAGATGTATCATGTATGTGAGCATTATGTTGGTAATTATAAAAATTAAAAACACTTGTACCCCTAAATGTATTCCTTTGGGAATCCTCAGGTCCCCCTTTGTGCCCCTTTTTAATATCTGCAATACCCCTTTCTGTTGGATGGGGTCAGGCAACACTGATTATTGGCAAGAAAGGAAAACAAACTGTTTACATTAATGAAAATTATTGATAAATATCACCTAATTACTTATATTTCCCTTTCTGCTTGTAGCACTCCTTAGAAACATGGTGACATGTTTTTCACTGTTGTTGACTCCTTGTGTCACCCTTTTCTCTCTGCAATTCGTTCCCTGCACCATCACTCTCATCGATACTGGTCAAACATGATAATAATCTGTAATAATGATAATGAATAAACAAAAAACCTGAAAAAATAGGTACCTACCCAGTGTGAAACCTCACTTCGTTGCCTGACTTCCTCGATAATAAAATTATAAACGAAATCTCTTGAAAGTTTGAGGCTTGTAATTATTACTTAATATTGTTTATCTGACATCTTACGATACGGTATTAGCTGTGTCTCCGTAGTATTCGTGGTGGCACGATTTTCTCAAGAGAAAGAACTTAGAGAAAGCCGGGAAAATGGGTTGTTGGGGTTGTTTGGTTTTGTCGTAAACAATTTTAAAATTTAACATTTTGATTATCACCCAATCAGAGCCGTAAACTGGGGGTGGGATTCGTTAGTATTAGTGTTCTATGGGGATAACCTTCCCCAAGAACAACCAGTCTCGGATCGAGCAGCTGATTCGGTGTGGAACATTCTCATTGCGGGTTTGAACTCTATTTGCCTTTGGCGTGTAACTGCGACCGCGAGCTGTTGGCGCTCTCGATGATTGCGGAAAGTGACTGGCATGAATGGGTTGTTGTTGAATGGATGTGAAACCGCTGGCGAAACGATTGAGGTGTTTTTTGGCAGCGTGATAGGTTGGGTTGTTCTATTCCTCGTGGTGAATGCCTCGAGTGGGCATCAGGTTGCGAAACCGAAGGAATTTGAAATGAAGGTTTCTGGTATCCCGGGGATGGTGAGAGGAGCGCGACGAACCCTCGGAGAGGTCAGTGGATTAGCATTTTCTGGCACAGACGAGATGCGGACGTCCAGTTGTACAATATCCCTTCATTACTACTCTTGAAAGTATGATGGACTGAATGAGTGAAATGAATTATTTATAGAGGCCTTCTGGCGTTCCAAGATTGGTATGCAATTTTTTTAAATGAATTAATTAATCTATTTATTGGCTTCTTTGCTTTACAGCCGTTACAGAAAAGGATATATTTTACACAATAAATATAAATAAATAATAATTCTACAACTTGAAGTTAATGTTTTTCTAATATTCAAATATTAGAAAATCGGTAATTCAAATGTACAAATCGATGTACAAATGTACATCGATCAAATGTACAAATAACATCCCTAACCATCCCTAACACTCTTTCCTACGGTATCCTCAATTTTTTGTTTACTCCAAAAATTAAGGTAGTTATACTATGTCCATTTTAGTGACTTAAGGTCGAAAACACGAAAAAAGTCTTGAAAATTGAATTGAATTGAATAACTCAAAAACAAAGCGTGAAAAAATAATAAATGAAATAAATTAATTTTAAAAGTTTCTGGGAGGTACTTTTGATTAGAAATTAGTTGTAAATTCGACCCCTTGGAGGTTCTGGACCAAAAATGTAAACACTCTATAACACATCTAGATGTTTGCTTTCATCCAGAAGGTAATTCCAGGTATGTATCTTCAACGTTATTTACCGGTGGCAGATGTTTGCAAAATGCTAGATGGTCTATCCTGGAGAAATACTTTTTTTTTTCAGTTGGTAGGTAGGTGTAGATAGATATATAAAATCGTCTTCCTCACTTTTTATCTAACCTCGAGTCCGAATTGAGTCACCGAAATGAGTAATTAACTTGAGAAATGCCCTTTCCTGTTTTTCCACGACGTGAAACTGGATCGTTCGATCGCATCCTTCCCTTTACCACCGTCATACGAGCGTATTCTAGGACGGATTTATATCTTCTCGACTTGACCTGAATATCTTTCCATCAGTCACACACCCACCGGCAAATCGATAAATCGAGGAGGGAAAAAATAAGAAAAAAAATCTGAAAGAAATAGATTGGTTGAAGGACGGGGTGAGGTCGGATATCCTGTGAAGATGGATTTACAGAAATAAACCTCTTACCGACGTTAAAATTATGTTTCCTTCTGGACTCACAGACTCCGTTTTACCTCGGTTTTTCATTTTGATGGTTTTTTCACCCTCTCAGAATATAATTTTTTGTTTATTTATTAATTTGCTGCATCTACATTTATTTAATTTGTACAACAAAAATTGTGGAACTCCTTAATTGAATGTTGTACATCGAAAAATATTGATAGGTAATGAGTGCATTAGAGGGACGTCCCCTTACATCCCTGGATGGCTTTTAATGCTTTTGGTGAGAATGGCGAATATATCATGATTTAATGGATGTATCTCCTCTATTATTAACGAACATGAATATGTTCCACGCAGAACTGCTTTTACCAATTGGTTGAAAATATACGTTAAATCAGCATTCCTCCTTCCCCCTAACGCCTTGAAATTTTAAATAACTGATTATGGAATCCCGGAGAAATCTAATTTTTCGAGCAAAAGTAAATAATCGAACGAAAGATTATTCACCGAAATCGGTTGAGAATCGCGTAAATAGTACAGATCTCCTCACAAGATGTCCGCCATCAAAATGAAATCCCAGATTTTTAGCAGATTAAAAAGGAAAATAATGGTAATAATAACAACAACAATAATAAAATTAAAATAAAATAAATCCCGGATGAGAAAAAAGAAAATATAACGATTTATCGGAATCGCGCACACCAATAGTAAATGTGAATGTGTGTGTCATGGTTTGTTGCATAACTGGACTGAAATCTGAATCTCTGAATCGGGAAGAAAGAAGCCATGGAAACCAGATGACAATAGTCGAAGCGTCACGATTTATCTCTATTACTACCCCCTCCGTTCTCTCCTTTCCATAACGAAATTTGGAACTCTTGAAATATTTTCTAAAACTAGAACGCATTCTCAATTGAACAAAAAATTTGAGAACTGTAGGGCAGCGCTTGAAATAATCGGTAATTACCACCCCATTGGAATCGAGAATTTTCCAACCACTACCCCATCAGCGAATTTTAAATTCCCAAGGTTCGTTGCACAACTAGACTAAATTTGGGATCGAACAAAATAAGAACTACGAATTCTGCTAACCTGGGTAACGTAAACAGTTGTTGAAAAAATAAAAAAGCACATTTTTTCGGCTTTACAACTTCTATTCTTATCCTTCCGTTATGAAATTCTGAATTCCCATGGTTTGTTGCACATGTAAACTAAAATTGGGATCGAACAAAGGGAGAATCTCGAAAATTGTTTGCCTTTTATACACGACGCTTGTCTATTTTGACCTACCTTCAAAGGGACGCCCTAAACACGTAGGTCAACAGGGCACACATTACGGGTAGTAAGTACCTCGTACCCGTAACATGGATGTCTCATCGGGTTTCTATATTCGGAGGATATTGTGAATTTTGGTGGAGCGTAAAGTATCAGAATCGGTCAAAGGTCATGAGAAAATGACGTTCTATTTATTTACGTCTGTGCTTGTACAGTGAAAACTAATAATCATTAACAAGTGAAGCGAATAGGGGGCCATCTAAGTACAGCGTAACCCGCATATTCTCTAAAAGTTTCATCTCTATCGTACGAAAACTGTAGAAATTAAGCTTATCACAAGAGTTTGAGGAGACGCAATCTGACGGATACGAAACGAAAGTTGTTCGGAATAGTGTAAAACTTGGAATGCGATTGGAAAATTTTGATTTTCGCAAAATGTTCTTTTTCAGCCCTCGACAGTGGTAACTAAGCCTCCGCTCCTTATCGGGAGACTCTATAGGAAGTTATTACAACGCTACAACTATTACAGGTTTATTATTTCTGTGTTAGGTAGCCCTTCTACGGTGACGACGTGTCTATTATTAAAAAACTAAGTCTATTTACATTATCTACATAGGTAGGTACTAGTTGGTCCGCTGACCAGGTTCCTCACGAACTTTGAAAAACTGGTTGTCTTGCAGCTACATGTCCTCGATTTCGCTTCTTAATCTTATAGGTATATATTATAATTTTTTATTGATTTCTTTGATTTTCGTGGATTGGTTGATCGTGGATTTATTTGATTTTATATGCTGCACATTCGGATTGATCGAAAAAGCATGGTGATTGTGCAGAATGGTAACCTATAAAAAAGAAATAATCTTTTCAATTTTCGGAATCTACGCTTTCAAAAACATAAAACCCTCAAATTGCGAATGTTTTTTTTTAAACTTGGATGTGACCAATATTTGGCTCCGAGGTGCCATAAAAAACTCTACAGCGAATTCTTGGTGTCAAAGGAGTCCACCTACAAAATTTCTGGTCAATAACTTCAAAAATGCATTTTTTTAAATCGGTGGTGACGTCATCGTGCCACCACTTGGTGCTGTGGAGCCTCTAGAAATTATAGCTAAATCCTGTCGTCTGAGGGCTTTGCATCCGCCTCCTATCTGGCTGTCACAGTTGGAATATCTTTTAAGATACTTGCCGTTGCACCGTGAGTTACACCTGGCGTTGTGTCTGTCTCATCACTGGCTGATACACCTGTATCATCTTCTAGGATGCTTGCTGTTGCACTCAGCGTTACACCTAACGTTGGGGGCGTTGCGTTCGACTCATCTCTAGTATTTTTTGTTGTGTTGGCTTCAATGATGCTAGATGTTGCACCCTGCGTTATATCTGACGTTGCAGCCTATGCTATTCTAGGATGCTTGTCAGTGTACCCTGTGGTACTCCTGACGTTGCGAGTGTTGTGTCCGTCTCTTCTCTGGCTGTTATATGTAGGTACGAGTATATTGTCTTCAAGGATCCTGGTCGTTGCATCTTGCGTTACACCTAGGGTTTGGGGCGTTCCGTCCGTCTCATCCCTGTCTGTTGTTGGCGTATTGGCTTTTAGGATGCTTGCCGTTGCACTGTGCGTTACACCTGACATTGCGAGCTTTGCGACCGTGATAGACCCGAAATTGCGACATGCGCGCGGAAAACACGCACGCACGCTGTCATGTGCCAACCGAGTCAACGTAGAGACTCACCTCGTTCGTCAATAACTGCATACACCTCCGGAGGAGAAATTAAATAAATTGAATAAAACACCTAAACTTTATTAGTTCTGTTCGTAACTAAAACTGATATTTAAATAAAATAGTGCATAGAAACTATGTATACCGCCATTGGCGTAGGCACCCACCAACTGAAAATTGATGGGATAAGATAACTCACCTCCCTACGTTTCACTAGCATCTCATCAAGTCTATTTTGTTTTCGATGCTTTTGTACAATGGTATTTCTGGTGACAAATCTAATTTAAAGGGCATCTGAAGTATAAATCAAAGATTTAGCGGTTAGGTACGCTTTAATTTTCTACCGTCTGGATTAATTACATAGTTGGGATAAATTTGATCAATCACGTGAGTTCACATTTTGTTGAAAATTTGGGGAAAAAACTATGAAACCACCCCTCTCTGGTAACTTACAAACTCAAAATGGTGTCTATAGAAGTTTTTGGTTGTTGGTGAATGAGTGAATTACCCCTTTTAATTAAATGCGAATTCTAGGAACCGAAATCGCTTAATATTCGCAGTCCATATAATTTTAGCTGTAGGGGAGTAGAGAATCGCTGTAACTGCTAACACTAACAAATCGCTTTGCCGTTTGCTGTTTTTAGAAGAATTCCAGTACCACGAAATAATTTAATTTCTTTCTTTTTGTCCGTCTCACAGTTTACGTGACAACCCGCGTCGTATCTGGATTATCTTATTCGTAACGCGAAGTTGTCACATTAAAACGAGTCTCGAAAAAAAGAGGGGGTATCCCGGGAATTTACGATCCTCTTTAGGATGCCAAAATTAACTTTGTGACGTCATTAGCTAGATTAAACCGGGCTCTAATGACATTCTGTAAGTGTTCGTAGAAATAAAAAAGTATTACTACGTTGTGAAGCGGGAAGACCTTCGTGAGAACCGGGTCAATACCTACGCCGTGCATATTACACCACCGCCACCTAGACCAACCCTTTAAGCCTTTAACGACCCTTTTTGCTTCTGAATGGACGAAAGGCTGGCTGGCAGAGGTTTCTGGTCCATTCTTGTTCATGAATTGAAATGACGATCAATGGGATCCCACCCCCTTGGGGCGCTTATGCTCTAGGCTTAAGGGCGGTTTTTATATGGTGAGGGGTGAAATTTCATGTATGTATGATGCTATTCAGATGACACCATTCAACCTAAACCTTGGGGAGTTGTTCCCACGGCAAAACTTAAGCTTTGGCGAATATTGATGATAATCATTTTACATCAAAGAAACATGTTTTTTGCTTAAGCTATTTCCAGTGCTTGGCATGCTGGGTGGCCACCAGTCAGGAAAAACCTGGAATACATTGTGAATCTGGAGATGTCAGGGAAATCCGTATAAATTGAACATAATTCATGGAATTTCAGAGGTTCACCGAGGTTTTGAAGGTATTTTGATTAGGTTTGAAATTTGGAATTGTAGTAAATACCTATACCTATTTGAAGTTGATAACTTTGCTCCATTCCTTCACACTACTCTCCTGCAGAACCAACGCCAATGGCATTGACAACCAACAACCTTGGTCTGTTTACAATAATTAGATGATTCGTGTTCCCTAAAGGCCAGGTGTACAGTTCTTGTTTACGTAGGATTCGATGATAAAACAGAGATTGCTGATTTGGCCAATTGTGCAGTTAACAGCCGAGTTGTTTTGATTTTTCGTTGAACCAGAGGTGTGTCTTGAAGTTGTATTCTGTGTCTTGTTTTACTGCAATTTTAGCGAATTTTCGTAGACAGTAAAGCTAATGCAATGGTTCAAAAACTTGAATAAAAATGTTTGAATATCTTTTTCTATGAAATCCGTTTAGAGGAATTCTGAAACAAATCCTGGAGTTTAACGCTTCAAATCATCCCACTTATTGTCTAGTCATCTACTGACATCATAGCTCCATTAAGCACAGTGGTATGGTGTCGTTAATACGTAGCCTAAACTTTGAAAATTCGTAGCAATACAACTGACGTAGCTGGTGACAAATTCGGAGATAGAGTCAACTTGCATTTAAAATGCTGGGTGCGGTTCCCCTCCCCTCAAGTAGCCCTTGAAAGCATGCTTGCTTCCCTCTACTGAATTTGACCAGAAACGGAGATTAAAGGTAAGAAACACTACTATCGTTTAGTTGATCGATTTGGTATTTGGAAAGCGAGTTCTCGGTGGCTGAATTACTAGGGTATGCGAAGATTTTTTGCGGTTCATCAATCACCTTGCGATTTTTGTGAAGTCAACTCCTCACGAATAGATGGTTTATTCGATTTTGATTTCTTCAATATCTCTTCCGATTATTCGATGGGCATCTGGTTTTTGTATTGCTAGCAGTTTTTATTTGTTGGTTCTTGGTTCTTTTTCAGTGTTTAATTTTGAGTTTTTAAGCCATTGAAGGCCAGTCAGTGAATGTGTGTGAAATGTGAGTTCTCAAGAAAATCATTCGGTTCGCAGTCTTACGAAAGAAGGTGAAATTATCTTGATCGGCAAGTGTTCTGTTGCGCTCCCGTCGTTAGCTGTGTAATAAATCTATGCTTAACAATTTTCACCATTTTGCTTGATTGAAAATCCACGATAAACAGGGTTTAAGAGTACAAGCCATCATGCCTGAAACTGTTTACCAGTGAAAACTTCTAGCATTTTGAATAGGGACATTCTCTGAAGAGCTGAACTTTTGTACAGAAAATGCGATTGCGCAACAGCATTCATCACGTAGTCCAGTCGTGTGGAGTTGGCCAGGCGTGCCAAAGGTATTGCGAAACGCTCTAGGTATCTTTTCTTTCCATTCTTGAATCGGAAACCAAAACATCGAAATAAATTTCCATTCCAGGCCGACTCCGCTTTATTTAAGCCGCGAATATTAATGACGTTTAATCAATCAATTCAAGAATGGATTTCAGTGGAGAGCGAGAGCTCTTTTGGCGCAACCAAGCTGTAGGTCAAAGACGTGAGTTGCAACTTGTTTGAAGCAATTAACCAGCCTTATTATAAAATAATACCGTTATTATCTTACTGCGGAAGTCTGATACATGTATGATTAAAGATTGTGTCAACTGTTTATACACATTAAACAGTACCATTTGAAAGGGATTCTTGGGATCATTATTCATTGATTCACTCATTGTGCAACGCTAGATTCATATAAATAGTATCTAATAGTATCTATCTATAGTATCTAATAGTATCTAAGTAGTAATAGTGTATTTCTCATCGTCGAGTAACTAACGGCAAACTGCCCTGATTTTTTCTTCTTTTTTTCTAGAAAAATATGTTTTTGTTAAAAACAGGATGCATATCTTTACTTATCAGATAAATTTATCTATATATGTGTGTCTACCAGTACCATTGTAGTGTTGAAAATTCCTTGATTTCTAGTTATTCCTTACCACATTTTCTTTTCATATTCATAAGTCAATTTACCCACACAAGACTAACCCATTACCAACTTTGTTACTATACATTTCGTGACAATTTAAATAATATGCATTTCTGAAATATTTGTCGAACTAGTCTATATTTTACTAAAAGAATTGATTTGGGTTTTTTTCGTTAAGATGCGAGCTTGCGAGCATCCTGACCTCCGAACTATATACGTCATTCTGATTGATACTAATCAATGTTTTACTAAAAGAGTCGATTTAGAATAATCTCAATTTGGTTCAGAGATGAGAGCGTAGAGAGCATGTAGGCCACCAAACTATTCACAAACATAATATTAGTAAATTGCTAATCACTTACCTATCAGTTGTCTACCGTTTACCTATAGTTTTGACACTATGGATGTTGGTTGCTACTTGGAACTTTGACACAGATCGACGGCAATGGTCTCATCTGGCGCTTATAATTTTAGCGTATTAAAACGGATTGGCGCTTCTACACGCCAGCCAGCCTGCCAGTTCAAGCTTTCTTTCTGACAAAGCAAAATTTTTTGATTTTGCCTGTACTTCTCTCTGGTTGGTGAATTTTCCCCACACTCAGTAGTAATGGCTGAATGAAGCTGTACTCATCCATTCATTATTGGTGCCATGAACTCATGTACCTTAATTGTAGTTCCCTAAATAAACCATGGCATTGACTAGAGTCTGACCTAGATACCACCATGACCGTTGGTGGTCGTCGCATGCATAGGAGCAGGGGTACAGGATAAATGAGAGGGGAGAGTCAACTGCCCATTCTAATTGCATGCAACTCTTATTATCATTTTACCTTGCTCCAACTTCTTCTCCCTAGTTCCTCGCAGCACATACCTGTTAGGTTATAATAGAGGGGAGGGGGTGAATCCAGGAAATCACGATCTGTTCGCTATTCCCCATCATAGGGACGTCCCTGAAATGCATGCATTAATTACTGATGTTTCTCCCTTATTTCGAGTGTACGGTGGTGTACATTGCCATACTCCAAAACCTCCAGCCAGACAGAACAGTGATATTACTTCGCAGAAGTCTGTGACTCCTATCTAACTGGGTGATGGTGATAGTCCTGGGTCTCCCTTCTATTCCACCCAGATCTACTGTCTTGAGAGGGTTCATAATAAGTTTTCAAGATATATAGCCTTCAAGCAAGGAATTCCACAATGTTCCATAGACTATTTTTGTATGTACCATTGACTGCTTTTAATAATAACAGACTGCATAACACAGAAATAATAAACCTTTTTGCGATTATTTGCATTTTTCCCTTAGTAGAAAATAATAGACCGAAATTCATGAGGTAGTGTCTCGATTGGGGCTATTTTTCTGTGAAGACCACCTACGAAGTTGACCCTCCAAATGGTAACTCGGCCTTGTTGCCTGGTGGAGTCAAACGTTTTCCGCTCTACCTCCCCACATAGGTGTCGCCTCGAGGGATGAACGACTGATACGATATCGCCCCATTACGGCGAACACGTTTTTCCGTCTTTAGATTTTAACACTGATACCGGGAGAAGGAAAAAGTCCTTCGAAACAGATGTCGAGGCCCAGGGGACACAACCAGTTCTAATGGGCCGTAGGATGTTCGGTAGCAGTAAAACCTACCCGACTCCCACGAGAGTGATTTCGATTCCTCCTCGTCTCTGAGGCCCACGCGCCAGATCCTCCTGGAAAAGTTTCCTGCTTCAACTTCTCTTGAGAAGACTTTTATCGATGGAAAAAAGGGAATTCATTCACCGAAACTCGGCCAAGGAATAGCGTCTTCAACTGAATGACTAGCTCAAAGGTAATGAGCAACGAATTATATAAACCTTCATGTACCATGGAGAAGTAATTGTAATTAAATTAGCCTACACATTGCTGTAGTCTTCCCACTAAAATAATGGCTGCCGGCCATGTAGTCTATCTTGGAGAAATCGGAAGTATCGATTGAGACACCCAGAACCTGTAGCGATTATTGAATTGCTCATTTGGCAGCACTGATTTCCACTTTTCAATGTCCATTTTAGTTAGGTACTTCTCTTTTTCAACAGTTTTTTCAAAACTAAGTTGGTACCTACATTTATATGTCAAAACCACTGCAGTGTTGTAA
Source organism: Adelphocoris suturalis (assembly GCA_030762985.1). Lineage (NCBI taxonomy): Eukaryota > Metazoa > Arthropoda > Insecta > Hemiptera > Miridae > Adelphocoris > Adelphocoris suturalis. Next base: position 36,549,814 of record CM061049.1, read on the forward strand.
TAAATCCTCTGTTGTCCTAATAAAACCTCTGCTTTGTAATAAATTATAACCATGGAGCATAAGCCCCAGAAAGTGAGAGGAGGATGCATCCCGAGCTGCCTAAGCCCCACAACTAGCGCTACCTCTGGGATACATGTGGAATTACTGATAAAGAGTATATTCTTTCCATGGAGTCGATTAAACATTTTCGTTGAATATTGAATGGTAGGGTAGGTAGGTAGATGTCCTTGATATTAACATACTGCCGGTAGGTGACTACTGTCTATTTATAATATGTAGTTATTGCTATACGTAGTACGACCATTGTCCATCTACATAATTATAAATATGTTAGCTCTTGCAATCAACATATAAACTACTGAAGCGTATATGGTGTTATTTCATTAATTTCCTCGCGGTAGGTAATTTATTTAGATAGGTACCTACCTACGTATTGTTTTATAGATTTCGTTTAAAAGTTAAATGTGTGCTTCTGAGTCTACTAAGGTAGGTAATAGGGGTTTAGGCAGCTCGGGGTCCAGCCTCCTCTCAGAAAGTGACCAGGAATAGTTCGCTTCTCCGTGGAAAACCTTTGAGAAGTCAAGCACGCAAAATCGTGTATAATGTAGCTCGGTACTTCATCAACAAGAAGAAAGAAGATGAAAATAACGCAGATCACCGAAAATATAATGTGCGGGATCTCATAGTCCAAGTTATGGTGTTTCCACTGGGATAGCATCCAAAGTGCTCAAAGAAGCTCAGTCCGGGAACCCTATTTTCGTTACACCGACGAAACCAAACTTACCCCTTGCAAGAAAAAGATCGATGCCAATAGTTTCAATGACCACGCGATTCGGGACAATATAACGAGTTTTATGCAGTGAAGAAACGATGTTCGTCCGCCAAAAACCTCCGATCGTTGAAGGAAGACATCGTTATTGGCTACAGTGACGAATATCTCAGACATTAGTTTCACGAATGCGGATTTCGGTGGAAATGGTCTTAAAAGAAAAATTTTGGTTCAAAAACCGTTATTGCTGCCTGTTTTTTACTTGACATGCACAATTTTCGTGAGTAGATAAAGAACGTTGTTTTCTTGGGCAAAACGTACGTAAAATGACAATTTTGTTTTGTTCCTAGTTGCAATTCAATGAATGATTAATAAAAAGTTTACAATGGTGATACTGAATTAATTTAGTTCTTTCCATTAGTTTTCATTCAACGTGATTAATTTCAAAGTTAAGAAATTTTGAAATGAACGAAATTGCTTCTGACACTTCTGTGTTTTCAAATCAAAGAAAACGGGGCGAAAATGAAAATTGTTCATCTGATATGACCTCAAGTATTCTGCCGCCTTGGCCTGCAGAATGCGCCTTCAAAATGGTTAAAAAATGTCTGCTAAGTTGGGTGGGCAGTATAGCTTCATCACATATTGTAATATGGACGTATAGAATTAGTTGAAATTAAGTACAAATCGAAATAATTCACAAGTCGACGTTATAATAACGTTTGCGCATGCGCACAAACTACTATTATTTCAACAGCAATGAAATTTGTAGGGGAACGTCTAGGAGCTTAACCGCACGATCCTTGAAAATTTCATAAAAATCAGTCCATTAGTCTCAGGGTTTTGTCTGTGTCGATCAATTTTAGTTTCGCGCATGAGCTGTAGTTATTACTCCACCAATTACGATATAATTTGTAGGCAGTTTTCCTGAAACATTTACCCTTCTACTCCCCGAGTTTGAACGAAATCGGACCAATGTATGATTAGAAATCAACGTTATAATAAATTAGCGTTCGCGCATGCGCACAGAATACTATTTATGTGAATGAAATGAACGTTATAGGGGACCGTCTTGAAGCTATCCCGCACAATCTCTGAAAATTTCATAATAATCGTTCCATTAGACACGAATTTTTGCCTATATCAATCGATATTAGTTTCACGAATGCACATTCGTTATTACTCTACTCACCGCGGTATAATTTATAGGGCATTTTACTAGAACGTATACCGAACTACCTACCGAGTTTGAAGGAAATCCTACCAACAAATGATGAGAAATCGACGTCTAGGAAATTCACGTTTGCGCATGCGCACAAGCTACAGTTGATTTTACAGCATTCAAAATAATAGGGAACCGTCTAGAAGCTATCCTGCACAATCCTGGAAAATTTCATCAGAATCGGACTAAAACTATAATTCTGGATGTGACAGGATTTACCACAGACAGAGACAGTCAGACAGGCATACATAGAACCAAAATTGATCAGCAAGCTGTGAAAGGCAAAAAGCAAGTAAAAATTTTGGTTCTGGAGGACAAAAATGTTCTCGGCTTCTATCACGAACACAAAGGTAGGCTCCCTACCTTCTCTAGGGAGGAAGCAAAATGTTGAATTTGATTGGGAAAAGCTACGCACACAAAATCCTTCAATCTTGAAGACTCATAATGTCGATATTAAGGGTGTACTTTTGCTTCCCGTGTGCTAGTCCCGGGTTCAGAGCCCTGGGGCAACCACGGGTTCGCCATGCCCTGGGAAATGTGGGCCGAACACGTGTCACTTTTGCTGGTTGGGTCTTTTCCACGTGGCACCCTCGAGGGGTGAAGGACTCTGAGAATTGGGTCATGGAGGAAATCTGCAGAAGCCGAGGAGAGGAGGGGGGTTGAGCCTGGAGAGAATGGATTTCCCCCTAAAACCCATCGTCCTCCGGTTCTCTTCGTTCGCTTTTCTCAATTGAGTTCCGTGAATGATGGTCAACATTATTCATGGAACTTGTTATGCAGGATTTATTCGACGTGGTGCCTCATTTACCGAACGGTTCTTTCCAGCGTTAACTACATTATATAGATAAAAATGTGCTTCGTACGATGCTCGAATTAGGTCCAGTTTTGCTAAAACTCCTTACCGTGATAGGAATTGACTATTGTTTTGCCGAATCAGAAATTTGCGACTCAATTTAAGACGACAGGTTATACTAATGTGATCAACGATCTTTGATCATCTGCACTAGACATAGATCAAGTCTGTTCATGATATTTCAAATGTTATCTGAATATGTACATGATTTGAATCTGTAAGACTATATTGATATCAATATAGGGAAAGGGGGGAAGGTTATGTCTCCAAGACCGGCTGTAATCGATTTGGAAGAATCAATACCAATTCCAGTCTTGATAATTTATTATTGTTTATAGTCGGAATTCGGCCAAAGGAGAAAGAAATAATTACAAAATCTTTGTAATCGTTGTAATGACGTTTTGGTCATCATTCTGTGACCATCATCAGATAGTCTATAAACAACAAAAAACCTGGTCAATTACCACGGTTTGCAAACATATGGCGCTATATCACTAAGCTAGAGCTAATCTTATGGTTGGTGAAGTAAAAACAATGACTTACTCGAAGAGGCCAGTGTAAAAAAACAGGAGGTATAACAAACCTCATAAAATGGCTTTTGCCATGTTTCATCTGAAACTGTACTACCAACAACACCTCCTATCACAGTCTTGATAAGGTTTTCTTATTCTCAACATTTCAACCTCTGTACACTGTAGTCATGCCGAAAATGTATAAATTATAGACAAGTGTACTATTGCGATGACAGCTCCTTTTAACACAATCACTTCACACTTTTCTGATATATTTTTGTTATAACTAGCGCCTGCAGTGGGTGGTCATGACATAAATGAAACCGGTAGTGATTCTTCCAAAAATATTATCATCTTAGTTACACATGACCTAGGTTAAAGTCTCTTCTTGTCGGTAATATGAAATATATTGTTCCTACTTCGCCTGTCGATGGAATTACAAATTTCACTCAGAACTCCTGCGACAATCGTTCAAAAACAATGGACAATAGTTGACGATCGATTTATGATTTCGTTTTGATCTTTCAAAACTTGTCTTCCTTACCACGCATCTGGTTCAATACAGCTCGGATCGTAAAAGATGGAGCGACAACATGACCGATTGGATTTTTCATAGACGGTCCCGTTCAAAATTATAAACATAATTATAAATATAGTTTAAAAAACAATGAAAAATTCATGGTCTTACCGCATAACCAGTAATAACATAACAGCACTGTTTCGACGGCCTGATGATGATATCCTTAAGTCGAAAGCGCTCGCCCTTTGTGCTTGACTTGCTAGTGACGATGGACTCCACCGAAAGTTATGTAATGATGATGAAGAGTTTTAGTTTATCCCGTACGATTTTCCCCCGTTATCGCGTAGAGCAGCGTCTAGAGAAAGCAACTGCAGATTTCTACACCCAAACGCTATCGTCACGCTAAAGTCTCTTTAGTATTTCAATGTCAACGATTCTCTTGAATTCGAGTAGAAGAAAATTGAATTCATTTTATATTTACACTCTGATTTATCAGCTATCTTCAATGGCATTGAATAGCTAGGTTCGAGTAATTAATAGACCTACGACCCAAGAAAAAAATTTTATTGACCACGCCCGGTTCTCGTCTGACCACCGAAGTTAAGCAACGTCGGGCTTGGTTAGTACTTGGGTGACTGTCCAGGAGCGCCATAATTTCGGCTTTTTTTCCCTCATCATTCAATTCTTCAGCTATCTACATCAAGTTTACTTAATCAGGCTTCGAGGAATAGTTCGTTTTGAGTGCCTTCCCTGCTTTATCAAATCGTTGTTTCCATGATCTGAGTGGGTACCTAGCACAAATTCTACTACCAACCTACTCAATTTGTTTTTGAACTGACAACAGCTTTTATATAAAATCGTATTATTTAAACAAAAACTTGCTCGTTGTCTGAATCTTTATGTTGGCAGATACAACTTTGTTCTACGAAATGTACATGCAGATGCCTACAAGGAACAGGTACCTACATCCATTAAAATCGAAAAAGTATAGGCAACTGCATTCACTCCCAAGTAGGTGAACAGGATATCTGGTTGTTGGACGATGTAGGTACTTTGTTCACGTAATTAACGGATTTTGATTGAATAGTACAATTATATTTATCTTAAGTTTAAATTTAAATGGGAAAAGTGATTAGACAGCAGTCAGAGGGAGGGAACCAATACTCTTAAAACTGTGGCTACCTTTGTGGCAGGTTATGATGACTGCTGTCTGCCTACGCGTAGATAGGCCACTTTCCCGTACACGCGTAGTTTGCGTATTCGCGCATGCGCAGTTGGTATTTCAACTTTTCGCGTACACAGGTAGAAAATTACGGGAAGAACAAAAACTGTCAAACGTTAATAATTCGTCCACTGGCAAAACCTTGTTTGGTTAGGCGACAACTAACACCTGTGTAAACATCACGAGACGTTCGCGTACAATCAAGTTGAGACACGAGACTTTAGATTCTGACTTGCTCTTTAGTTCGAATACCCACTGCGTGGCATTCCCAGCGCTCCAGTCGCCATGAAATTTTGCGCAGATCAGTTTTGCTTAGATTAGTGGTCTGGATGCTCGCTACGTTCGCATCTCAAAAATACATAACATCAAGTAGTCAATCCCTTAGTAAGAATTTAGATTAGTTTGTCAGGGTCCAGAGTCTCTTGTCTCAAATTGGTTGTTCGCGAACGTCTCGTGTAAACATCCGCAACTCAACTTTCTTTTATCACTTTTATCTTCATGTTATAAACGTATCTTTTTCATCTTCAAAAAGGGCTACTTTGCATTCACACGGATGGATGGAATCATGCATGTATAAGCTTCTCCGAATGGTTGGTGTTGCTAAAATGTATATATAGGTAAATAAATATCTATGTTTAACTTCTATTGAAGTGGCGTCCTGACTAGTTACTTTGCTGTAAGGATGTGGGAGTTGGACTTTCAACCAATGCACATAAACAGGATTTCATATCAGTGATACTTTGATGACCTTCCTACTAACCTGTCCACAATGTTCTTGCATCGTATGGCATGTTTCTCTCCCCGTTCCTCGTTACAATACTCGTAAATCAGTAGAACAATCCACTTCATTTCCTTTTTATATGTTCAAAAACAACTGTTTGTCCAAGTCGGACATAATAACCCCCGTAGGTCAGATATAAAGTGATATTACCATAACGATCTCTGGCCCCGTCACTAAATCCCCACACTTCCTGCTCAAGGGGCCCTTTGTTCAAAAAGACGAATACGGGGAAAAAAGACGAGATCCATAAAAATTGAAGAGGCAAGGCGTCTTTTGGCTGCCAAAGGAAACAAAAAACTCATTCTTCATTCGTTTTAATTTTTTTCCGTTCCTCCGAACACCTTTTTCATAATGGACCAAAGAGGGGTAAGTGTTGTCCGTTTTGAAGATACGACCGGACAAGCGGAGGGATACAAGTCTTATTTATGGGTTTAGGATCGTAAATCTCGCCCCCGTTTCATCAAGGGGGTTCGAAAAGTCTCGGGGCCCTCAAGGCAGGAAGGTGGGCGGGTAATTGCGGCTCGTCCCCGAAGAATCGTCTTTCAGAAGATATGCCACGTTCGAGGGATCACTCCTCGGTGGCGTGTCGGCTCACGCGTTTCGGGGTGGGTTACGATCCTGTTATATTTACGAGGGGGTTTATTGAGTGGTGGTTGATTTTTCGAATGGATCGAACGCGCGCAAAAAAAGGCTTGAAGAGGCAACAAACGACCGTCTGGCCAATGGAATCGACGAGCTTCTTCTAGATCGGAAATCCAACCTGATATCGCGAGTCTTTTATTGATATGAAGAGGTTCTTAAGACGGGTTTCAAAAAAATAGCCGGACTATCTTCGTATAAAACTCACAAGAAATCATTTATACGTTGTTGTAACTTACATAAATTATACATTTTACTCAGTTATACACCTAGTTTTCCCGCAATTTGATATATGAACAAAATAACAAAATAATCGTTGATGCAGGCTTTCTAATCTATTCGGTGTCAAGAGGGAGCTAAGGGGAAGCAACGTCTTATCAGGAACTCTAGCTAACTTCAGACTCAAGAAAGTTATCAGAGCTATAGGCAGTAACCTCAACGACACCATATCCTTACTAAACATTTGGGTTTTGGCTGAAAATGTGGACCTGGTAAGCAGGTCCAAGATTGCTCTGAAGAATGTTAGCTGAAAATGAAGCTTTTTGCTAGGACGTCTTTGGATAAGCTGGAGAATTCAAATACCAGGGATCCAGTGTTACCGAAGTGTTTCTACAGGCATTAAAAAGAATAGGCAGCCGGAAACTGAGCCTATTACGCAAGTCTTCCTATTATCAGATCACTCATGACGAGATCAACCAGAATTGAAAAACTTCGAGTATAATAAAACCGGTAGTGCCATTTGGCTTGAAAATCTGGGTTTTGGGCTTGTCATGTGAAGTGAAACTCAATGAGCCTGAACCCGTTTGCGAGAATGATACTTGGAAAATTAGGAAGAATCGTGAGCCTTATCAGCTGCATTGGCCAGAAGGTATCGTATTGTCGACATAAAAAAGCAACGAATACCCTGGGCAGGGCCCGCTGAAGAATGCCTGACTGCTGATCCTGCAAGGAGGTCTTCACTGTCTGAAGGATTACAAGAGGATTATATTAAGAGGATTACAAATCCTTGGATACTATTAATAGATGACGTAGACGAGGATTTTCAGAAGATAGTGGTCAGAAACTGGATGAGGAAAGCTGTAGAAAGATCAGAGTGTAAGAAAGGAATTCTTGCGGTTAGTTTTCTTCATGAGCCATAGTGCCACAGTACAACAGTACACAGTACATAGTATGGCTCTAGTTTTTATATATTGTTGACGAAGAAGAAGTTTTTTTTTCACTCTTATCAGTGTTGTTCTGGTACATGGTTTTGTTGCTTTTGAATTTTGAGTACCTACTGTAAATTATTATAATAATTAATTGAGCCTGCCGGATTTTTCTTAATTCTTCTTTTCAATTCTTTAATATATTGGTTGGTTGGTTGTTGTTAATTGTGGTCCGTCATTATTATTAGCTACCCTGGATATGAGGATTTGGATCAGGTTCCCTGGAAGTACCTATTCGATTTGTAGTACCTGTTTCCAACCTATGATGCCTTGCTAGATCAGTTGGTCGCTAAGAGGTGTATTTACACAGTTGCTTCTTCCGCTTGGGTTTATCAGCTGCTTTACCTATGGAACCGTTTCTTGTTTGAGTATTTTAACGTTTTTTCTTCCTTTATTTTTTAAGTTATGAATTCGCCAATAAAGATGATAAATCTTTCGAAAGCATTGGAGTGGAGTAGTTAAGTGATGATAATTTCTTCCATTTTCACAGACTGTCAGTACTGAACTTACTAATGATAAATTTACATCATAACTATGTATATAATGATCTCCATGTTGTGACTCGGCAAGAAATTTACAAAAGGCAGTTGTTGTTTTTCTGTGTAGCACCATTAAATTGTACCTTACTTACTAATAAATGTCAGTATCATCAAACTCGAGTTTTTACCCAATTCAAGGAAAACGTTTGGTAAAATAGAAAAATAGAAGAAACATGATTCGTTAGATTCAGTAAGAACTAACAAGGGGGTTAATACATTTTTTGTTGGGTTCCAGATGTTCTCCCATGAATTTAAACTCCGCCGGACTAAATTTTTCTTCTGTGCATACGCAAATTTCAAATCCCTAAAACGTCCCCTGATGGTCTGATCCCTCAAATATGGAGTCTTTATTTTTAGGATTCTGATACTTGGTTCTTATGCGTTTCATCATTACCGAATCATTGGTTGCCACTGCCCATGATTTTGTCAAATAAATTTATACAATCATGTTACAGATACTAGGAAGCTATGTGACACACAATGACCGTTTTTTTATGCTTTCCCTGCTGGTAAACGTTTTTCGTCAGTGACAGACATTTATAGTCACACATCTACCTATATTTTGATAGTTTAGTGTTGTTTTCTATGTGGATTTGGACTTAACAGGAGTAACAAGAGCCCTTCTAACCTTCCTGGGCATTTGGGAGAGAGTGTTTTGAGACGGGCCCGTGGCACCACCTCACATATCCCCCAAAGTTCGTAATCTAGCAGGGACGTTAGCAACGGGCACGTTAGAGTGACTCATCCACGTCACCCTTAGGCGCCTAACCTTGTTGTAAATATAACACTAGTTTTAACCTCAAACTAGAACGAATACTTCATGCTGAAGTAAATAATATTAGTTTATTGAAATACCCCATCAGTCATGTTGATATAGCAGGTATGTTTTTTGAACACCCCTCAAACTTTGTTATTTTATGTTTAAGTCGCGTAGAATCTGAATCTGCAATCTGAAGTCCGCTTCCGCCGCCCGTCCAGGCTTTGACTTTCCTTTAACTAAATCGAAAAAATTCGTCCTTTTGCACATTGGCTCTATTTGGTTGATGAGAGTCTTAAATTAATATTGATTTCATATATTTTAATTCAAAAACCAGAGTTTTTAGACACTATTTCTACGCGATATTGTTCTTAATTTGCCTGATCTCCCAGCTGTTTTCTCGTGAACAGTAGAACCAGAGAAAGAGAGAGCTAATCAAGGTTTTAAAAGAATGATTCAATTCATTTGAAGAATTGCTTCCGTGATGTATAATTAACTGTTACAATATTATACAGAGTGATTCCCTCGCAGATGAAAAAAAAAATTTTTTGGTGAATCTACATCAAAAATGGAGTAAAATGCCGCCAACTGCATATTTTTATCTCAATCCTTTCTCGAGATATGATTTTTTAAAGGTTTTTTTCAGGAAAACCGTGTTTTTTTCCTTTCAAACTCAAATTTCTCCACTTTACTTCCTTTAATTTTGACTTTTGACCACATTTTCGGAATCAGCAATAAATTTACCATAAGAATAGTGTACTCGGGTTCTTAAAAAGTACCATTGAAAGGCCCTCACATCAGCTCAAACATTGACGATTTTGAAAAAATAATATTTCTGAAAATCTTTAAAACTTTACTACTCTTCCAAAACGAATCCTGGAAACTGGCAAATCTCATGAAAACTGCTTCGTCTAATACTCTTTCCAACGGTATAATCAAGTCTACTTTTATTTTGTTATTTAGTGGAGAAAATTATGTTATAATGTTAAAAAATGTGGGTTTTTCAATGAAATTGTTGGTTTTCTCGAAAAATGACCCTCCATGAACCTACGAGTATGGGGTCGGTTTCTATGTATTTTTTCACGCTGTATCGAATGGTAACATTTGTAGATCTCTCCGACTCCGTTATAACCGAGTTATACACTTAAAATCGCGAATGTTTAGTTTGTTTGTTACGATTAAATGTATGTGTGAAATGGGGTAAAACTAGTTAATTAAAGTGTAAAACTCGATTATAACGTAGTTGAGAGATCTGCAAGAGTTTCCATTCGATACAGCGAGAAAAAATACATAGAAACCGACCCCTTACTCGTTGGTTTATGGAGGGTCATCTTTCGAAAAAACCAACAATTTCATTGAAAACCCCACATTTTTTAACATTAAAACATTATTTTCTCCCCTAAAAAACAAAATAAAAGTAAAATTTATAATACCGTTGGAAAGCATATTAGATGAAGCAGTTTTCATGAGATTTGCCAGTTTCCAGGATTCTTTTTAAAAGAGTAGTAAAGTTGTAAAGATTTTCACAAATATTATTTTTTCAAAGTCGTCAATGTTTGAGCTGATGTGAGGGTCTTCGGATGGTACTTTTTAAGAACCCAAGTACACTATTCTCATAGGAAATTTAATGCTGATACCGAAAATGAGGTTGAAAGTTAAAATTAAATGAGGCAAAGTGGAGAAATCCGAGTTTGAAATAATAAAACACGGTATTCCTGGGAAAAAAAAAAAAAAAAACTTTGAAAAATCATATCTCGAGTACGGATTGAGATGAAAATATGCGGTTGGCGGCATTTTATTCCATTTTCGAAGTAGTTTCACCCAAATTTTTTTTTGCATCTGCGAGGGAATCACCCTGTATAGTTATGTGTTATAATTATTTCTGGTCAACTGTCGTAGAGATGAATACTTTTCTATACGTGTTGATGATTTACCCGACAGAAAACCCTAAAAATAGAAGTTCGTAACGGGTTTTACTCCTTGAGGCTTACTATCATTACGTTAAAAACTACAAAAATGAGAAAATTAGTCCGTAGTTGTTCTGGAACTAATGCATAATTAGATTCTAGGATTGAAATCGGACGTTTGTTGCGAAAACTCTCAGCAACATATTAAACAATCCGTTACCAGAAGTCAAGGTTCTATATAGGCTCAACAATTTACTATGGTTTAGCGAAGGGCACGACGTTTAAACGACACGACGATATTTGAGGCATCATCTCCGAGAACGACATACCAATTCGTTCAAGGTGAAACCACTCAGTCAAGATGGAAAGTCGAGGTGCTGCCTTGGGAGTGACAGGTGATGAACGGAGGTGAACTTGACTCGTATAAAAGAAACTTGGAGGAGCTGACTTTGTAACTCAAGTCGTTTCCGCTGTCGTAAAAACGACCTGGTTTCGTCACGTAGAAAATGACATCGCAGATTACAGTGATCGCAGCCAACTATTAGGGCTGCGGGTGATTTGAGTTGCGGAGCATGGTGAAAATGGTTGAATGGGGGTCGGATTGCGGAAAAGCGTTTCATCATAGCTCATGTTACACATAGATGGTGGTACCTGGTAGGTACTTGTTTTACTGCAGATTACGGAGCGTAGAATGAAAATTCGGGGCGCTTATGTGTTTTTTGCGTCCTCACTAGATAGGGAATCTTTATAATAGCGGAGAAGGAAAAAAGTCCAGTCATGCAGCATGACCCCATGGGCAAAGTTTTGAAGAAATCTTCGACATTTCAGTCGCTATTGATCGTGTAGAGAAATTTTAGTTCATGATTTTGATAGACAAACATGGAATCAAATTATTAAAAATAATTAGGAGGTACTCATACTTTATTAGTATTAAACTAATCTTGTAGATTTAAAGACAAATGTAGGTAAATATTCATAGATTTCGATGTCCAATGTGGTCAGTATTGAAGGCAGTTGAAATTTTAACAGTATGATATCAGTTGTGGGGTTTTTTTATTTTTTTATTTTTTTTTATTTTATTTTTTTTTTTTTTAATAAGAAGCACCTACTACCTACGTTTTAAACAGCATGGTTCTAGGATTGGTTATACAGGTATACTTCCATAAGAGTAGTTCAATCTGAATTTGGACAATGTTTCATGCAAATATTACCTATTTTTACAACTAGCGAACGGCATTTTTTCGATTTTTGACTGATTTTTCAACTATGAAATTTTTGATAGGAAATTTCTCATATGATAAGAAATTTTTTCATATTCTTATAGGAAATTTTACGCTGATTCCGAATATACCACATGTTAGTATGCTGAAAAAATTATTTCGCACAACAAATCGCAAAAAACAGGCTATTTTGGAATTTTTGACTACATTTTTGAAAATTTCAACCCGAAGATGTAATCCGATCATGCTGGCCAACGAACTTGAACTTTCGTTTTGTGTCCTTAACATTTTAAAATTTGTTTGAAGTTTCTAGCATAATTCTACGGACAGTTATCGTCTGGAATGACACATACATATATACATACATACATATATACATACATACAAAAATGCGTTAGACTTCAGAATATGATTCAACGGATTTATGCATAAAAATTTTTCAAAAATTCACATTCTACAAATTTTGAGGCGAGTCAGACGTACCGAGCAAACGTCTACCAAGTCAGATGGGCCAGTATTACACTTATTGTAAAATGGACATAATGGAATTACTTGCTGACAAAATGTGACGATATAATTGAATGTAGTAGCACGTTGGAAAGTGCAAAAGAATGAAGTGGCTTCGACCAAGAAAGACTTTTAGCATTCATCATGGAGGTACCTAACGTGGAAATCACAATCATGAACTTGTAGTACAACTTTCATTAAGATTTAATATTTCGCATCAACCTGCTGCGCAGAAGATGATGAGGTATAGAAGTGTAGCAGCTTCTAGCTTGTTTAATCGGTAATTAAAATAAGTGTTAATTTAATTTTCACTTGATTGCTGATGGTCCAAGGCAAGTGTTTGCTTCTTCGCTACTGATGCTAGAGAAAGCTTTATCGCAAAGAAAATTTGTTTATCATCTCCAAAACACGTGTAACAAATTTTGTATGTTTAATTATTGAAAATATATTGTTCAATTGATTGATCAAATATAGGTTGATGGGTATTCCGCTTCTACTCTTTTGTTCTGTTCTCATGCCCCTAAATGTTAGCGTTTTATAGCTTTCTGACCAATTGTCCTGGTTACCCTTTCAAAAATGCCCTACAATTTTCATGCTCATAGCATCTGCGCATACGCAAATGTAAAATTTGATGTAAGATTGCTAATACACTTTGATGAAATTAGCAATTAAGTGGTTCTGCCCCTATGAATTACCTTATAACTTTCAGTGTCGTTTGACCAGGGTTTTATTACCTACTTTTAATCATTTCATCTCATTTCGTCATCAAATAATTCTATACATATATGTTTTACTGCACAACCAACTTAACAGGATTTTTTTATGGTTACTCGTGAATTAAATTCGACTTCGTCAAACTTTGCCTACATTGAGGTAGGTACACGTGGATTACAATCCACGGTATAGAGCTATTAAGGTAAAACGATGCTCTACAGTCATAAACTCCAACATTAACAGTTTCCGATCCTGACGATTTTCAACCGGGCTTATCTTGAACTCTCCTCTTACCCATCGGCGCCGTTATTTTCACTTCTTTAATTTCTTTTTCAATCTTCCCAACAATATAGGGCGAAAATAGGTCACGGAAGTGCTGAAGACTCAATACAACTCGCTGAAAAGCATAAACATAAAGGTTTTCCCGAACAGTCCGGAAATGATTAAAGGAAGCTCTTCCCGGAATCGATGGATCCGACCTCGTTTCCGTTGCTTTTCTTTTTTTTCAGTTTTTATGACTGAAGATCGCGACTTCGATAGCACTAAATAGTCGATTGAATTACATCCACAATTCGTCTTTTGACCTCAATAGTTTGACCTGGATTCGTACATAGCACAAAAGTTGTCTTGAAGTTATGTTTAAAGAGAACGCCAGTTATGTGTGAGAGAGAAATGGATTAAACATCAACGAGCTGAATTTATTCAAGAAGATGCAATTTTGTAATGGGTGGTTGAAGGTAAAGAATATTTGCTAGTTGTGGCCTCTTCAAGTTTTTTGGAGTCATACTTCCTGCTAGTTTCGCCTAGTTTCTAAAAGAGCAAAGAGAGAAAGAGAGTAGTTTTCGCAATAGTAGATCTGTACTTAATGTACAGGGGCTTTAGGCACATTAATAAGACACTATTTATTAGCGTATGATGGATATGGGTAGTTCCTTCGAAGATTCTTGCAAATACCTCATCTAGGGGTTGTTCCTGGGCTATCACCTTTCAGAATATCCTCTGGGCGTAGCAGGTTAATCGCCTCTATACTTTTCCATCACCTAGTTGTTATATGGTAGCAGAGCGTGGTTTTAAACCACAACTTCCCCCATTTCTCTCAGTCCCACTATTATTGACTCTCCTACCCCCGGCCCCCTATCTCATCCTTCGATAGGCAAAATAAGCAATATATATTAAACTTTTACCATTTAAAAATTAAAAATTTACCCTAGCCCTGCCTATTTAGAGCCCTCCTTCCACTCTGCCCCCCTCCCCCTCGCCTATTGCCTGGGATATCCTCTGGGGGTTGCAGGTTAATCGTCTCTACCCATTGAAGGAGTAACTAGTCCATTTCCATCACTTCCTTGTTATAAGTGACGGCGGCATAAGTCTTAATAATGTACCTACCTCCATACTGAAATCTGTCAAATGGGAAGTTTATCGAGGAGGATCCCCCCCCCCTCCCCCCTCCCCGATCACCGACAATCGCTACTGCTACGTCATAGGTAAAATTATGGATGGAATTTATCGATTCTGTGACTACGACTTTTCGCTCGAATACGTATTCTAGATTTCGAAGGTATTCAAAAAACTCGTATCGGTATTCGTCCGAACGCAAGATCAATAGAATGCTTGCTTCAACAAGACAAAGCAGAAATTCAGGTCATGCAGCAAGATTAAATGAGCGAATTCTCTTAATCTATCGTACTATATTTATGTTAAATTGTTATAAAATTTGAGCTCTTTGAGCGCAAAGAAATGGTCAACTATAAATAATATGGTAAAAAACTTGTTTTCAGTAATAATCTGCTTTTAAAAACAAAGATTTTAGATCTCAAAAAAAAAAAAAAAAAAAAATTTGTTTGTTTGCAGTTTTTATTGATGTTTTAGGTATATTAATGAACCACATTATTCAGCACAATTTCGTGCATAATTTTTTAATGTACCTACTAGCTCGTAGTTGATAAACTTTGAGTAATATTCTGCTTATTTTATTAATTCTTATCCGTTTCTTGCCATTTTTATTGATTTTTTTTTAGAACATATTTTAAATTTGACCAATTATTGTACTCAAATAGTGCTCCTCAACGTACTCTTTTACTCTTTTTTCCCCGAAAGGATGGATTTTTTAAATTTCAATCCTAGGGAGAGTTATCGTCAGGAGAATGACACACTCACCCTATCTGTATATGGCAATGTGCAGACTTCAGAAATCGTTTCAGAATGCTTCAGAAGGCATTTCCATGAAAATGATTTTGAAAAACCTTAAATTTAAACTTTTTTGGCACATTTTCAGTAGGTCCATAGCTTCATTATTGACGAAAATTTGATAAAACTGAAGGGCTTCCCATAACCTAATGGCTTCCCATAACTTTTACTTCATAACCACACCTAATAACTGAAACTAAACTGCTAACGGAAATTTGTAGAAGTATAAGTAATATCCAAGGATCACCTTTTGCTGAAACCAGTCTCAAAGTGAATTCTCGAAATGGCCCTCGAATTTTTGAAACTGCTTAGCATCATAGCAAGTTGATATTGAGTTTTTCATCTTCCTTTGACAATTCTGACTGGAATGAACTTTCTTTACTAAGAACTCACAAAATATCATTTGTATACAAGTCGGATTTTTTTCGAGACAGCCCCCATATTATTCCTTGTGCGCCGTAATCTTGAGAGGTTCTCCATTGAAGAGAGATCCCGGGTGTTCAAAGGGAACGGGTATTCACACAAAAGGTATTCAACAGGGAAGTTCATTGAAGCAAAAGAGGATCCATTTATAGCAAACGGGTTTTGCTGGTCTAAATTTAGCTTGGCCCCCAAACTCCCTTCTGGGGTGAGCTGAGGGGTTGGTAGGCCTAAGGTTTGAACCCCCGCGACCCAGTTTTCCTTCGGCACGTGTCCTGACCTATACACGTGGCCATCCCTTCCCCCTCCTTGATTCTTGCTTCCTTCATCCCCCTCCATTCATCCTTTCAGCCAAAACCTGAATGACCCGAAATTCTTATTGAAGTTTATAACTCCAGAAGTTCTCATTCAGGAGGTTTAACTTCAACATCAAACCCCGAATGATCGAATCTGATTGATCCTAATAATTATTATTCACTTCGCTGTCGCTTTTTTTTTTTTAATTTAATTTTATTTTTTTATATTTTTTTTCAAACTTAGTGTCAGGCTCCCCAAAAGCGTTCTGCAAGTTTCACTTCGATATCTCGAAAATTTTGGGAAAAAATTCGGGTTGGATGGTTACTTTAGGGGAACACATTCTTTCTCTCCCTCCCTCGCTCTTTTCAATATCACTCTCCTCTCTCCCCCTCCCCCTATCCCCCTCTACTCGCTCTCACTCCCTCCCTATCCCTCTCTCTCCCACCAGCTCCCCCCCTGTCTCCCTCCTATTACAATATCGTTTAAAACTTGTTATAATCTTCATTTAGCGAATTTTCGAAGAAAAAATGAACTAATTAGATGGCATACAATTTTTAAATGTGTGGAAGGGGGCGGGGACCCCCTACAAATCCGTTTCTTACATCTATGAATGCAATCGTATATTTTAACGTTATTCTTATATATATATATCTATAGGGTGTATTTCCAGACGATGACTCCCTTGAAATACGGCGTAAAAATTTCGTTCCAACGCAGGAAAATTCGTCTTGACAGGCAGGGCAAGTTTTTGGGCCGGCCCGATTGTTCCAGAATTTCAGGTACAAATTTACAATGTGGCCCAAAAAGTACTTAAAAAAATCGGTTTTTTGACAATCGGGAAAAGGTGTGTCATTTTCGAAGGATTTTTGGGCGCTGTGTCGATTTCGACCACTCCCAGATTTCTGAGAAAAATTCGAGTGGGGAAAATTCGATTTTTAGATGTAAAATGCCCTTAATTGACCAAAATTTTGTAGTTTTTGAACTTTGCTGCGTGTTCAGAAATTTCCTTTGCAATGTCAACACACGGTTATTCCAGCACGATTATTCAGGCCACGGTTTGCCTCAATGATCAGAATTTAAGATCCTAATTTTATTTTAACCACAACTCTTCTTTGAAAATTCGCTCCTTCAGCCATGCTGTATGACTGGGTATGGTTTTGGAATCTACGGGAGGAAATGACGGGGTGGGGGAGTGTAGAATTGTTCATCTAACCCATGTGTTAATGAAGTTGTGGGGAAGGTTGTCTTCGTTGTCTCTGGGACACCATGTATATATATATATATATATATATATATATATATATATATATATATATATATATATATATATATATATATATATATATATATATATATATATATATATATATATATATATATATATATATAACAAAAAGAAAGGATAACAGAAATACATTTCACAGACTAGTTTTAATTGTACAACGTTGGCAAAGGAACTTGAGTTGCTTAGGATCGCGTTGCTGTAGTATCTCCTAATAGTTAGTCCTGTTGGATCGTAAGCTGTAAAAACGTTGCGAGCTTTTCCGGTTCGTTGAAGTCAAAATGGTAGCCAAGGATAATAAGTGGTTGCTTCACCAGTCCGAAAAAGCTCACAGCAACGTTGTGAGAGCTTACGATCCACCAGGACTAAAATATTAGGAGATACTGCAACAACTCGATCGTAAACAACTCAAGTTCCTTTGCCAACGTTGTACAATTAACTTTTAACAAAAATTTATTTTTCTCTTTTGTATTTTGAAAAAGGCATCTAAGCCGAAATATTAAAAACTAGTCTGTGAAGTGAATTTCTGTTATTCTTTCTTTTTGTTTTATGTACTAGCTCTCTTAGAGCCTCTAATTAAAGTGATGTATATATATTCCTAAAATTCATTTAGATATGTAAAATTATTGTTAGTGTTCCGGAGTTCGAGTCAGTGTGTCCCAAACTATTATCTACTAGAAAATGTTCGATAAAGCAGAATTTTGGTATCTTGTTGCAAAAACAGTTTAAAAATACACTGCCAAGGAAATGGCAGCTGGGCTTCCTCGTAAACTTCACAGTACGTCATCATTAAATTCCAGAAAACTAGAAACGACCGGTTCTGGCATCAGGGAATTAATAAGGTGGGAAATTGGAAGCTGAATGGTACATATAATAAATGAAATTAATAAGGAAAATTTTGATTTTAATATGGGACCATCCAGGATGTAGTCCGCATGTTCCCTGAAAATTTCGTCTAAATCGGATCAAAACTGAAGGAGTTTTTAATTGATTTACAGGATTTCATTAATATTTTGATCGGCACAATCACTGGTAGTACCGTACGATTCGTATGGCACCTCAAGGGACTCTACCGGGATCATCTCTGAAAATTTGAACAAAATCCGATAAAATTAACTAAGCTGTGACTGTAACAAAAACATCACTTTCGCGCATGCGCCTAGCGTACCGCTGCTGATGATTGCGAAGAATGTGATACGGGACCTCAAGAAACCTTGCCCGCATCATCCCTGAAAATCTGACCGAAACCCGTTCACAATTGCCTGAGTTATGACCGAAACAAGACAATTTTGTTTGTGCCTGCGCAGAAGCTACCCTTGATTCGATCATGACGGAATTGATAGGGGACCATATAGAAATATACCCGCACGATCCCTAAAAATTTGAAGAAAATCGCATCAAAATTGTGGAAATTACGGCTGTTGCAAGGACCGTAACAAGAATATTTCGTTCACGCATGTGCAGAGCGTACAGCTAATGCAATTATGATGAAATTGTCTTATGGGACCTCAAGGGACCTTACCCACATCATCCCTGAAAATCTGACCGAAATCCGTTCAACATTGACCAAGTTATGACCGTCACAAGGAATTCACGTTAGCGCCTGCGCAGAAGCTACCGTTGATTCGATCATGATGAAGTTGATAGGGGACCATCTAGAGCTTAACCCGCACGATCCCTTAAAATTTGGTTAACATCGAATCAAAATTGTGGAAGTTATGGCTGTTACAAGGAAATGTGGACGGACAGACAGACAGACACGGAACCAAATGTGTTCAGGAGGCTCTGAAACGCAAAATGCGAGTGGAAATTTTGATTTTGGAGCAAAAAAAAAATTTTTCATTTCGAAAGTGAAAACAAAGCTTCCGCTGCCTTGCAGTCTCGGAAGCAAAAACTACTTAATTTCTTCGTACATAATATAGAAAATAGCTTTCGTGGTGTTAGGAGAGAGCTTTTGAATTCATTGTTATTTGTCGATATGGCTTTTAAATTCGTATCGCTTTTAAATTCTCGTTCAGTTACTTTCGTTATTGCGAAATTTAAATCCTCCTCCAATAATAGCTCAGTGAATGGGATCCCTTGAAATAGCCTCGTCGTTTCGATTTTCAATACAAGAGAATTCAAAATCCCAAGTCCTGTAGGTGGGGGGACCCATAAAACGTCACCATGGCAACGCCACCCCCGACTCCGAATATATCCGCCGCCCCCGGGGTCGGACCCTTGACGTCATTTGAAGGCCAAAAACCCCTTCTGTAACTTCCCCTCGTAGAAGTGCTCTTCGCATAAAATCCCTTTCTAGGGTATGACGGCGGAGGGTTACGGAGGTTTTTCAAGGGTATAGCTTCGCCCGGTTTTCTTCAAGGGTATCTCGGGGAAGGTAGTTAACCTTCGGATAAGCTCACATCCTTTGACGTCAGGGCAAAAGAAAACTGTTTGCCGAGGGAAGGAAGTTTTTAGACTGGGCCAATAAACCTTGTCTGGGCCGAAGGTTCCATTCCCTCCTGATTGAATCAGCTAGAAATTTATCGCGTGGATAACTAAACTCGCTTCTTTTTTTAGCCAACAAACATCGTTATGGCGGCGACCC
The DNA here is from genome assembly GCA_030762985.1 of Adelphocoris suturalis. Taxonomy (NCBI): domain Eukaryota; kingdom Metazoa; phylum Arthropoda; class Insecta; order Hemiptera; family Miridae; genus Adelphocoris; species Adelphocoris suturalis. Next base: position 36,569,951 of record CM061049.1, read on the forward strand.
AGTGAAGTGAATTACAGAATTCAAGTATTCAACTGATAAACTTCAAAAGGTCATTTGACGTGAAATAGCAAATCTGTGCATTTTGGCTCATTTTATTTGCGTAGTATACGATTGGTTGGATATTCCGACTAAATCTTTTAACTGAATCACATGACGTTAACTTTTTCAATTCTAAACCAGAAATAGATACAAATGGAGTTTAGGAAGGGGAAATGGGGTAAATTTTCATATTTAATGCGTTATCATAGTATGTTCAGGTATGGGACATACCTGTAGGAACTTTTAGGACAAAACCGAAGTTGTGAGAACCTTTACTGTGGGCTTGTGTGGCAGGGATTATTGATCTCCCTGAGTAATTCTCATTTTCATGACACATTTCCAATTTAATGTTTAAGGGACTAGTTCAAGAAAAGTGAAGGTTTTGCTATGAGCTGTGAGCTCTTGTAACAGACGTTATTGTGCATCCTAGTCAATCAGAGTTTCACGTCTCATTTCATGATAATGAATGTATTATGTAAGGGACTGATTCAAGAAACGAGAAGGTAAAATTGAGGCAAGACAACGGCAACACTGTGAGAATGTGTGTTGGGGATCGTTGTCCGCTCTGGTCATTTATCGTTTCATATTACATTTCATCATAATGCATGCATTACTTAAGGATTGTTAGTCTACTATTTCATGAAACTGAAGGTGAATTGTGAGCCCAAGACCCACGTTATGAGCACGGTCCTCTGTGAGCTTGTGTGACGGGGATTATCGTCCACCTCGGTCATTTATCGTTTCATATTACATGTCATCATAATGCAGCATTACTTAAGGAATGTTATTCTACTATTTCATGAAACTGAAGGTGACTTGTGAGCCACAGACCCAAGTTATGAGAACGCTCCTCTGTGAGCTTGTGTGATGGGGATTATTGTCCGTCCTGGTCACTTATCGTTTCAAATTACATTTCATCATCATGCATTACTTAACGAATGTTAGTCTACTATTTCATGAAACTGAAGGTGACTTGTGAGCCACATACCCACGTTATGGGAACGCTCTTCTGTGAGCTTGTGTGATGGGGATTATTGTCCGCCTTGATCACTTATCGTTTCATATTACATTTCATGATAATGCATGCATTACTTAAGGAATGTTAGTCTTCTGTTTCATGAAACTGAAGGTGACTTGTGAACCACAGGCCCACGTTATGAGAACGCTCCTCTGTGAGCTTGTGTGATGGGGATTATTGCCCGCCTTGGTCACTTGTCGTTTCATATTACATTTCATAATAATGCATGCATTACTTAAGGAATGTTAATATATTATTTCATGAAACGTGAAGGTGACTTGTGAGCCACAGACTCACGTTATGAGAACGCTCCTCTGTGAGCTTGTGTGATGGGTATTATTGTGCGCCTTGGTGACTAATCGTTTCATATTATATTTCATAATAATGCATGAATTACTTAAGGAATGTTAGTATACTATTTCATGAAACTGAAGGTGACTTGTGAGTCCATGACCCACGTTATGAAAACGCTCCTCTGTGAGCTTGTGTGACGTGGATTATTGTCCGTCCTGGTCATTTATCGCTTCATATTACATTTCATCATAATGCATGCATTACTTAAGGAATGTTAGTCTACTACTTCATGAAACGTGAAGGTGACTTGTGAGCCCAAGACCCACGTTATGAGAACGTTCCTCTGTGAGCTTGTGTGACGTGGATTATTGTCCGCCCCGGTCATTCATCATTTCCTGTTATTGAGTGAGATCGTCCCCACTCGCGGCTCAGCTATCTGGGACATCCGGACGCCTGATTTAGTTAGCCGATAGGGGAAGGGAACCGAGTCCAGTGACGAGTCCTTCGTTCTCAGCTCCAAGGCGGCTCGTGGTTTTTCGTGAGAATTGTGAGAAAAATAAAAGCAATTGACCATATGAGCGAATTTTCCTTATAATACTTGATAATAATTAAATTGTATTATAATTTGTGCGCTTGGGGCTTACATAAGTTGTTAACGATGGATTTAATTTCCTTAAACTGGAATTTGATTTTTTTGAACTAATAACTTTCATTAGATTTTTTATCACAAAAACAATACGATAAGTAGATATTTTACAAATTTTTAATTTGATATTTTGAATTTTGTCTCTCTGAAGAAGCCCCAGTTCCTGTGTGGAAACGTTGGAGATAATAGAAAAACAATTTAAGGACAGAAAGGCCTTCGTTTGTAAAATCTTGTTTGGACTGTCCAAATAAAGAAACTTTGCGATGGATTTTATCGCTAAACCTCTCCCTAAATTAAATCTCTTTCCTCTTTTTGAAAAAAATTATAGCCTCCACTTCTGTTCTTTATTACTCCCCATTTTTTAAAGTTATGTCTGCATACCTTAATGTAATAAATTTTTTGTTTCTATTATTACACATTTCTGTTATAATTATCGTGAATAAAAATGAGTGAAGTTTAAAAAAATCAATTTATTCCTTTCATCATTACTCAAGCTTTTTTTTTTTTTTTTTTTTTTTTTTAATTCAAAGTCGTTTTCTTCGTTAACAATTTTTTAATTTTCTATTTCCTAGTTGATCAACTTATTCTCTCTGAGTTGAGTTACTTTTTGTAAAAAAATGAAGCTATTGCAATACCTCGGAAATTTTAAAAATCAAAATTTTTGAAATATTCTGTTTTCTGTTTGAAGTATCTGTTTTGAGGCATTCTAAAGTTTGCGCTTTTTCATATATACTCGTATATGTCATTTCAGGTGATAACTCTCCTTAGGATTGAGGTAATAATCCCGTTCTTGAGCCAAAAAAATCAAGCTTCCCAAACGAAAGGATGAGTTCGTTGGCCAACACTTTGTAAACACATTAAATTGGTAAAATTCAAAAAATGCACTAGAAAAAATCACTAAAAAGGTTCAAAAACAGCTGTTAAATTATATTTTTTCAACAGAATTTTAGCCAAATTTTTTTTAAATTAATAACGAGCTAACATTATAACATTTACGCTTAAGATCATGTTAAAAAATGTACTCAAATTTCATTTTTGCTTTTAAAAAAATCGATAAAAACTGCAGAAAAAAATAAAAATTTGAAACCTCTTTAAATTGCAGATTTTATTTTGAACCAGTTTTGTTGCCATAAAATTTGTTGTTATCAATTTCCTTGTACTCAAAAAGTTCACATTTCAAACCAATTTCAACATTATACAATACGATAATTTAATAATTCTCCGTCGTAGGTTGTTCACGCGACAGTCGCTCATCGGACGATCGCGCAACCACATCTTAGAAATAACCTTAGAATGGAATCTACTTTCATTTAAAATAATAAAATTATAGCGTGGCTAACGCTCATTTCTGGGATTCATGTTTGAGAATAATGAACCGAAATCCGTTCGATTGTTTCCTATGAAATATTTAAGCAGCTATTAATAGAACAACTTCTAATGAATGAATAATTATTCTTGTTGAATAATTATTTAACCAGAATTCGTTACAAAAACATAGTTATTGAGCCTTTGGGAGGGGGGGGGGGTGTTTAATTTAAGCCGCATATTCATTTCTTGCGTGCGGTTCGGTCCTTAGCCCCATAGCGTAGTTCACAAAATCGTTGAATTAATCTTTATTAATAGGTGTGAAACTGAGGATCTTTGTCCTTGCCAAAATTTGTCGATGACTCAGTGAACCTGGGATCCGATAAGGCGCATCTCGACTTTCTTTGGCGTCTATTCACAAACGCGCTAAAAGGTAAACTAAAAAACGAGAAGAAACGCAAAACAACAAACAAAACATGGGACGACACGGAATCCCCGGGTTTCATGCGGCTTTGCCAAATGATTTGATTCAGAAATCACTGCCAAAATAAAATCGGTGGGGAAGTGAGTTGAGGGGATTATTAAAGGCTTACTCATCCTTTGCCTTGAGTCTTGAGCCAAAACAATGAGATCATCTTCGCCAGGTATCTGGGGCGAGTTTTTTCGCAGAGTCCGGGAGCGGCGTCGATGCAGATCAACGATCTCGGGACGCACCGATTCGGTCCAACACACCTAAAAAGGTAGCGTTTGCTGCAAACAGTTCTTTGAGTAATGGACAAAAATTGAAGAATCAAAATTTTAGTTAAACGAAACTAACTATGCGGGCTTATTCAGAGAGGTCTAAAGGTGAGAAAAACATCACTAGTTAACCTATATTGGTTACTCAATCACGATGATACCTGTAAAGAAAAGAATATTGGGGGAGAGTGAAATACAGTAGAAAGACAGTAGTGTTTTCTTTCGCATGGGGTGGGTACGGTTCTCCGCTTTAAATAAACGATGGCCGGGCCTGTGAGAGTTATTTACAAACAAATTTCATGAAATCGAGCCGTTACCATTGAAGTTTTTAAATTTGCAATAAGCAGACGTCATAAATAGCTTAAGAAAACACGATTTGTCAACTTCAACTAGCATTTTCTCCAAAAAGCTAAAATCGTTCCTTGGATTTTGTTTTTACAATGTTCGTTGTACCCTCCTGAATCGGAAGAAAAAAATTTATTTTCCCCAAAACTTTCCTCAAAAGTATTTTTTGAATACCAAGAATTTCTCTACCATTTCAACCTGCGATTTATTGGCGAAAAATTCAGAATCATCGTCACAGTTCAAGTCAACTCTCATATTAGTTGTAAGGTAGAATGTCTTGAAAAACATCGTAGCTTGTAAATATCACGACGAGGCACCACTAAGTTGAAGAGTCTTCGAAAGTTATACACCTAGGTATCCATTATTTGAATGAGTGTATTGTTTGTTTCTCCCAAGTTACTGGCCGAACGGCTCCGCGGATTTTAATGAGGTTTTCTTGAAAATGCTCGGAAAGTTCCCGAGATGGTTTTAGGCGCGGTTACAATCTTCCACTCTGATCAGCTGAGTGAGCTCTGAGGCTATTTATTTATTATTATTAATACGGGACAAGCCCAATTACAAATTATCAAATTAAATTCATCCAATTGAATAACAATATCATAAGAATATAATCAAGAAAAAAGTACAATCAAAATTAATAATGTCCAAAGAACAAGAAATGCAATAGAGAAAACGAAAAATACTAGTATATTATAAATAAAATAGGTAAATTCACACCACATATTACTTAGATTTACTATAAACACTCAGGCATGTTAATTAAAGAGTTTTTGAATTTTGATAAGGAATGATGGAAGACATCTACGGAAGGGTTTGTATGAATGTCTAGATTCAATTCTCTGGCTAGGCGGGTAAGAGGTCGATTCATTAGGTAGTTGGTCGCAGCAAACGGCACATAAAGTAAAGGAGGGTTACGACTGCTACGCTGGGGTGTTGAAATTCCCACTTCCTTAAGAAGAGATGGGCAGTCTATCGCTCCATTAAGCAGTTTGCGGATAAAACACATGTCAATTATGAATCGAGGAGAACGAAGCGAAGGGATGCCAATTAGTTTCTCAATGTTCTTGTAAACAATATCCTCCGCTCGCAGACCCATCTTAAAACTCACATATCTCAAGAAGACGCGCTGCACCCTCTCAATCTGCTCACGATGTACAGCGTAGTATGGGTTCCATATCACCGCCGCATATTCCACTATAGGCCTCACCAAGGATACATAAAGTACCTTAAGGGTAGATATGCTTTTGAATTCTCTGGTGTTACGCTTAATGAATCCAAGAATTCTCATCGCACGTGATGTGATTTCATCAATGTGTAGCCCGAAGTGAAGCTGCCGGTCCAACCTGACTCCAAGATCCCGAATCGCCAACTTCCTAACCAGCTCATGTTCCCCAATGTAGTAACAATGATTGAAAGACCTATGGGAGCGGAAAAACGACATAGAGGAGCATTTGGCAGGGTTCAGTCTCAGGCAGCTCGAGTCACACCATTCCATCAATAAATCTAGGTCCCCTTGGAGAGCAACACAATCATTTTGAGATTCTACGACTCGGTAAATCTTGAGATCATCGGCGAACAAAAGGCAGCTGGAATTTGGAACACGATCAGTGATTCCGTTGATGAGGAGGAGGAACAGCAGGCCCCAGATGGGACCCTCGGGGCACACCCGATGTTGCAAGAAATGGAGATGAGCAATGACCCTTCAACCTCGCAATGTGATGGCGCCCAGCCATGTAGCTCGTGATCCATAATGGCTAATTTATTTTCTATTGAACCTGTGATACTAAAATTTGAAATGGAGCAACTAGGAACTGCTCGGTTACAATTGTCGTCGTATGAAGGACCCCTGTGATCAGCTGGGTGAGCTCAGGCTAATTTCTCTCCAATTCAACTTAGATACAGAAATTTACAACGGGACCTCTCTGGGTGCGGTAGTGTATAATTGCAACTTGAGAAACCACTAATCATCATAGTGAGCTCTGTACCTAATTTAGTTTCTATCTGTTTGAGATGCTAAAATTTGAAACGGGGTTTCCCGGGGTGAGGTAGAGTAGAATATTATAAGTTGAGAAACGACTCTCTTCAGCTGAGTGGGCTCTGTAGCTTATTTTGTTCCTATTGAGCTTCAGACGGTGAACTTTACTTGACCTTTCTGGGTGTGGTAAATTATAATTTCATCTTGACGTATCAGTCTTATCAGCAGGACGACCTCTTTACTCTCGTTGCTATCGAACTTGAAATACTGAAATTTTGAATAGAGCTTCTCTGGGTATTGTAGAGTATAATAATACAGCTTGGGAAACCACTAATCAACTGAGTGAGCTCTGTAGCTTATTGTGTTCCTGTTCAACTTTAGATGCTGAACTTAGAAACGTAACCTCTCAGAGTGTGGTAGAGTATAATTAAAACTTAAGGAGTCATTCATTCTAAACAGCAAAGTGATTTGAACCTAGTTTTGATCCAATCCAACTTGAGATGCTGAACTGGGTGGTGCTTGGTGCTTCCTCTGGGTGTGAATGTTTATAATTACAATTTGCGGAACCTCTCTAATTAGCTGAGTGTGCTCTACAGCCAATTTTGTTCCAACTAACTATAGAGATGCCAAATTTCGCAGCGAAGTCTCTCTGCGTGTTGTAGATACAATTGTAGATAGTATTTCCTTGGTAGTGCTGACACAATTGACTAGAAATTCATGTGATGGTACACTGTGATCTGCATTCACACAGTGTACTACATTCGGGCACAGCTAGCATTACAATAAATTGGCGAAGAGAGTTCTACCCTCCTGAAATAACTTACGAGTATAAACATGTGGTTAGTTAGGTTTCACACTCATTTTCCTGTTTATTCAACTTACGGACTCTAATACCACTGATGATTGATTGCCTCGTTTTTACTTCAATAAAATCGCCATGTTTTTCTGTAACCAAAACGGAATTTTATTAATTGGAAATTGAAAATGCGTCCCCTTCATTGACTTCTTTTCTTGTTCCAGATTTCTCGGCAGTCTATCGACGCTTGCAAAGACTATTTCCGAGACGACTTAGTGAAAACGGACTGGCAGCTCATGGTTGAATTGAAGAAACTTTTCCAGATTCTATGAGTTGTATTAACATATATTTAAATATATATTATTATATGTTTCGTAAAACTGTCGGACCTCGTAATGTTTTGTCATTCCTTCAACTCCTACGCAGGCCCAGTTAGAAAAAATCCATAATTTTTTTTTTACTTCTGCCCTTCCGAGAAGAATGAAGACGTTCCCCCTGGATGGTATTTTGTATAAAAGGAAATGTACTGCTGTTGTATATATCATTAAAGGTTATTGTATTATGAATTTATTTTATTTTTCTCTTTCGTTTTCTGCATGCTTATGGGCTTATATAAAAACTTCCATCTCAAAATTCCCCAAATCAACGAAATTCCGATTATGTTTTAACAACGAACCTAGTATTTCCCTACTCTTTATCTGTTGTTCTAGGACTGTTGCTTTTTTTTTTTTTTTTTTTTTTTTTTTTTTTTTTTTTTTTTTTTTTTTTTTTTTTTAAGTATGCGTAAAAAGTCGAATCATAATGGAAACTAACAAAACCTAATGCAATAATTGGTGAAATGCCTAATTAGTTGAACTGATGTGTTCAATCTGTTTTAGGATTGGAAAAATGTGGTTTTGGGAAGCTATACTGATTTCTGGGAGATTCCGTGTCGTTTTCTGTGTATTTTTCAAGAGAAAATGCGGGTTTGTCACATTTCCAACCTGAAAAATGAGGACACTACAGAAGATGGAATTTTTTTATTGAATTATCTCCTTTAAAGCGTAGCTTTAATTAATTTAACATTTCAATTCTCAAACCTGAATTCGAGTCATCCAACTATTGCTTTTGGTTTATTATTTTCAATATTAAACCTTTGTAATCGACCATAGAAAATTTTTTTAACCCCCCCCCCCCCCCCCCCCCAATTTTTTGTTAACGTTAGGGCTATCTAACACAGAAATAATAAACCACTGTGTAATAATTTGCAGCGTTTTTATCTCTCATTCCAACATTACTTTCAATAGTGAACTTTTCTAATTGACCAACAAAAAATTAACCCCTCCCCCTCCACTCTTTAACTTCATTGGTTTACGTTTCAAGATGCGTAAAATCCACTAACGAATTTGAAAAAATAAATAAATCCGCCCTCCGCCCCACAATGGCTAAATTCGGAAAAAACTACATAATTATTTTAAAAACGGATCGTCATATTGACTCGAGAGTGGTTTTATTCAATTCAGGAAGGAAAAATACGTTAGAAAAGAACGCAGATATATATTAGAAATCTCCAGTAATGCAACATGACCTGATGAGCTGATTTTCTGAAATATAAGCCCAAAAAATTGTGCTAAAAAAGGGGGAAAAAAAAGAAACCAGAATTTTAAGCCATTTTTTTCAGGCCGTAAATGGGATCATTAAAACAAACGTAATCAAAATTTATTATGGTCTTAATATTTTATTCCGTGTAAGAATGCAATTTTATAAAAACAATTCGGGGGTTTTTTTTTTTTTTTTTTTTTGGTAAATTTTTAACGATTTTTTGTCTACTTATAACTTTGAAGGTTTGTCATTTTACTTACAACAACCGAAATGCATCCGCAGACCAACGCTTGCTTCGTTACGCCTTGTTTTCCCCAAATCAAAATATCTGTTCAAATACTTTTATACGTTCTTTATACATAATATATCTCTAAAATTTCAAAACCGGTACTGGAGCTCCACAAAAAATTGGGAAAACTATTATTAGAAACTGTGAAATGTTTGCGAAAATGAAGGAAATCGAAGTTTGGTTTTTCACTTACCACATTCTATTTTAAATTTAAAGGGAATAAGTTGAAAAAATTCAAGTTTTTGAGAAGGAAAACATAAATTTTTGGATCACTTGGAGATAATCAATCCCCTCCACCATCCCTCAGTGGGCCAAATTGCGTTATTAGCTCGAAAAAATTCCATTTTTTAAATTTTTTTATATTTTTATTTATTTATTGGCGGTGTCTCGAAGTAGTTGAAAAGTCAAATTTCTACAATATGCATATATATATATAATATTTGGTTATATTACCTGTGTATATAATATAGTTTATTACGAGTATGTTTTTATTAATGTATATGTGTATATATGCGTGCGTGGTTTTATTAGAAATAATAATACCTAATTAGAAAAAAAAACTTAGTATTATGTATTATTTAAGCTCAATTTAGGAATTATTAATTTTTGAATTGATATGTAACAATAAGTTCACTCGACAAAGATACTGCAACTACTAAACCTACAAGAACTGTTTACCTACTGACGACTACCTACTCACTAATACCCTGCACCCCTCTTCTTCCTCCACACAATACCCCTCAAGACAACAACCAAGTGTCCACCTACCACTGATACGAGTCAGATGACGCCAGGAAGATGCTTCAACCTGTCCTCACACTATCTTTCTACTCGTGATCACGGCAAGTCGCCGAAATATTGAGGTATCTTTTCCTTTTATCAGAAGTTTTTGTGACTAAATCTATCATATATAAGGTTATAAAATTGCTTATTGACATGGTGGGGTAATTGTGCATAGAGTTATTTTTATTTTAACATGAAAATACATTTCATGCTGGGAATTTCTCACAAAACGGATTTCAAGGCGAAAATTTTCGTAAATTTCTATTTTGATTTTAGGAGCCATTGCAATAGCTTAATTTTCTATGAAAAGAGAAGCTTTTAGCAAATTTTTGAAGAAAATTTAGTTATTGCTCTCGCCTCAAAATTTGTAGAATGTGAATTTTTGAAAAATTTTTATGCAGAAATCCGTTTCAGGCTATTCTAAATCATATTCTGAAGTATAACGCATTTTTTAATGTATGTATGTATATATGTATGTGTCATTCCAGACGATAACTGTCCGTAGAATTGTGCTAGAAACTTCAAACAAATTTTAAAATGTTAAGGACACAAAACGAAAGTTCGTTGGCCAGCATGATCGGATTACATCTTCGGGTTGAAATTTTCAAAAATGTAGTCAAAAAGTTCAAAATAGCCTGTTTTTTGCGATTTGTTGTGCGAAATAATTTTTTCAGCATACTAACATGTGGTATATTCGGAATCAGCGTAAAATTTCCTATGGGAATATGTATCAAGTTTTCAAAAATTCCAAACTTGAAAAATCAGTCAAAAATCGAAATAATGCCGTTCGCTGGTTGTAAAAATCGGTAATATTTGGTCGAAACAGAGACTACAGAGTTTGTCTGTCAATTTCTTGCTGTAGGATACTAGATTCGAATGCAACTGACTTTATACCACTCGTAATATAATGCCTCATCATCGATTGGTTGTGGAAATACGTTTCTTTCATATGACGTCGGTATGTTATTTTATTTTATGTGAAGATTTGATGATGTTATGATAGGATACTGTTAAGATTCCAACTGCCTTCAATACTGACTACATTGGACATCGAAATCTATGAATATTTACCTACATCTGTTTTTAAATCTTCAAGATTAGTTTAATAATAATAAAGTATGAGTACCTCCTAATTATTTTTAATAATTTGATTCCATGTTTGTCTATCAAAATCATAAACTAAAATTTCTCTACACGATCAATAGCGACTGAAATGTCGAAGATTTCTTCAAAAATTCGCTCATGGGGTCATGCTGCATGACTGGACTTTTTGATCTGTTGGATTCCCTCGCGCCGCGCCATCTTTCCCAGAAAACCACCCAAGCTGATTAAGAGCCTGGAGAGACAAGGAGAGCAGCCGTTTTTCTTTGTCTGAATGTTGAAAAAAACTGAAATACCTTCGCAGCTCAACCCTATGTCAACAATCGGACGTCTTCCACGTTTCTAGAGAAGGAGGAATGCGAATGAGGTCTGGAGAAGAGAATCATCGTTTTCATACTGTCAACTCAGGGGATTCCTCAGGTCCCTTCGTTTCCCCCTATTATGACGCAGGAGGTTTCCTTGAACGCGTAGCGTCACCCTTCGCCCGACCTAATAGAGAATTCTATCGCTGAATCAAGAAGCCCATTAACTGAGTTTTCTACTCTATTGACCGAATTTTCGTAGAAAACATATGAGAGAGAAAGAGAGAGAGAGGTAAAGCGTTTATTAATCTTAGACAACAGGTACAAGTACGTCAGGTTACATGAAAACCGAGAATATAAATAACATGCACAAACTATTATATCTATACGCTTATACTGCTAACCGTTTGGTTGTCGCAGGGGATTTTCCGGCAATTCATAATTAATATCGATTAAACAAATAAATAATATATAATTTCTTTGAACATATATGTGCTCCGCATCTCCGACAAATTAATCAAATGTGTACCTCGATTCCATACTACGAGTATTTCAATACGAGCATAAGTCCTCCAGACAGCCATATCCATGCAAGCCGCACTTAGAATTGTTAGAATATATATAATTACTATTAAACACTAATCTTAACTCTACCTCTTAAGTTTTTATTATCGAGTTCCACCATTTACCTATTATTTATAAAAAACTTGGATTCAAATTCATGCACGTACATTATAAACTTTCAATGATATTCGTTTATCTTTCCACTAATATAATTATTATTATCATTACTATTACCCTTTTAGACATTTATTTATTTATTTATTTTCCTAGTGATCGGAATAATTGAATTCATTCACTAGAAATTTTCTATAATTCCCAGCCTTTCTCATATAGTGCACCAAACCTGGCAAAAACTCATTTCCGTTGAGTATGTTAATCAAGTCTTCCAACGACAATCTAGCTCTTTTGAGGTAGGCTAATCTAAACTCCGTTAGTACCGGACAGATTGCCAAAAAATGAAAGGGGGTTTCTATACTCTCTATTTCCCTCAGGTTGCATAATGAACATAAGTTTGCCATCCCTTCCCTCCACCATCTGTAATTTACTTCGATCATCTCTGCTCTTGCCCTAAACACAATCCGTGTGGCATACAGGGACGGCTCCGACAGATATTTTCTACCCCCCCCCCCCCCTCCCATGTTCTATCCAGCTTTGCATATATTGTGTGGTGCAGAGATTCGCTCACTGACCGGTCCAATTCACTCCTCCAACTCTCTCTTAATTTATCCCTAAGAGACCGAAGTTCTGACCTCCAATCCCTCCCCTGGCCCAGTTCAGAATCAAAAGTATATCCCAACTTCAACGCCAAAGCGCGGTATCCCTGAAACCAGAAAACTCCCGCCCTCACTACTTCCTGAGCTAATATTCGCGGATACCTATGTTGTGGGACATTCAAGGCCCGAGCCACATAGTCCATCTGCAACTTCCTGAAATAAAACTCAAGTGGCTCAACTCCGCTCTCTGCGTAAAGAATATAATTCGGGGTGTTTTGGGGCAACGCAAACATCTTCTTAAGATAATACCTATTGAACTTTCCCAAGTGTTCGAAACTTTCCCATCCCCAAACCTGTGCAGCATATCCTATCAGCGAGCGAGCAGTGGCCAGGAAAACTCTGTGCTTTACTTCAACGTAGAAAACATATTGGCGCCATACTGCATGCATTACAGGGACGTCCCTATGAATGGGTTGCACATAATTTTGGAGAGAGTTGAAATAAGAGAAAAAAACGTCTGCAAAGTTGGGTGTGGCACATAGCTTCCTCGCTTGCCTATCATGAATGTATAAATCATTGAAAAGATTTAATTGATCCTGAACAATTCCATAGCGGAAAACAGTAAATCAAGAAGTAGCGTGAAACGTCATAATTGGTCAATTAAGAAAGTCCAGTCATGCAGCATGACCCCATGAGCGAATTTTTGAAGAAATCTTCGACATTTCAGTCGCTATTGATCGTGTAGAGAAATTTTAGTTTATGATTTTGATAGACAAACATGGAATCAAATTATTAAAAATAATTAGGAGGTACTCATACTTAATTATTATTAAACTAATCTTGTAGATTTAAAGACAAATGTAGGTAAATATTCATAGATTTCGATGTCCAATGTGGTGAGTATTGAAGGCAGTTGAAATCTTAACAGTATCCTATCATAACATCATCAAATCATGACATAAAATAAAATAACATACCGACGTCATATGAAAGAAACGTATTTCCACAGCCAATCGATAATGAGGCTTTATATTACGAGTGATATAAAGTCAGTTGCATTCGAATCTAGTATCCTACAGCAAGAAATTGACAGACAAACTGTAGTCTCTGTGCATCTATTGACAGCCTAAATTCTAAGGAAGTGTCACTTGGCATTTCCGTTTTAAACAGCATGGTTCTAGGATTGGTTATACAGGGATACTTCCATAAGAGTAGTTCAATCTGAATTTGGACAATGTTTCATGCAAATATTACCGATTTTTACAACTAGCGAACGGCATTATTTCGATTTTTGACTGATTTTTCAACTTTGAAATTTTTGAAAACTTGATACATGTTCTAATAGGAAATTTTACGCTGATTCCGAATATACCACATGTTAGTATGCTGAAAAAATTATTTCGCACAACAAATCGCAAAAAACAGGCTATTTTGAAATTTTTTACTACATTTTTGAACATTTCAACCCGAAGATGTAATCCGATCATACTGGCCAACAAACTTGAACTTTCGTTTTGTGTTCTTAACATTTTAAAATTCCGAATATACTACATGTTAGTATGCTGAAAAAATTATTTGGCACAACAAATCGCAAAAAACAGGCAATTTTGAAATTTTTTACTACATTTTTGAACATTTCAACCCGAAGATGTAATCCGATCATACTGGCCAACAAACTTGAACTTTCGTTTTGTGTTCTTAACATTTTAAAATTTGTTTGAAGTTTCTAGCACAATTCTACGGACAGTTATCGTCTGGAATGACGCATACATATATACATACATAAATACATAAAAAAATGCGTTAAACTTCTGAATATGATTCAGAATAGCCTGAAACGGATTTCTGCATAATTTTTTTCAAAAATTCACATTCTACACATTTTGAGGCGAGAGCAATAGCTTAATTTTCTTCAAAAATTCGCTAAAACGAAAAAATTGTACTTAATATAATTTACGTTCGCGCATATGCACAATGAACTGATTAGTTGGATCAATGAAATAGGTTCGGGACAGTCTACTCCACATCCCGCTCATTTCCTGAAAATTTCATCCAAATTGGATAACTGTGGAAAATAAGCTTGTTACAATGATTCCACATTGGCGCATGCGCAGTGGCTATTAATGATGCAGCCATGTTGAAATTGATGTGAGATACTAAAATCGTCATTCCCCAACTATCATCCAAATTTGAGCGAGATCGGACGACCAGGGCGTGAGAAAATGATGCTTGGTAGAATTAACGTTTGCGCATCTGTAGAGTAGAGCATTGAGTCAGGAACAATGAAACTTGTAGGGGACAGTCTATACCGTATCACGCTCATTCCCTGAAAATTGCATCCAAGGAGAATGAACACTGTGGAAAATAAGCTTGTTACAATGATTTCACATTGGCGCATACAGTCATGTTGAAATTGATATGAGATTCTAAAATGGTCATTCCCCAACTATCTCCAAATTTGAGCGAAATCGGACGACCAAGGCATGAGAAAATAATATTTGGTAGAATTTACGTTTGCGCATGCGTGGAGTGAAGCATTGAGTCAGGAACGATGAAACTTATAGGGGACCGTCTACTGTAGCCCGCCTATTCACTGGAAATTTCATCCAAATCGAACGAAAACTGTGGAAAATAAACTCGTTACAAAGATTTGCGGGCACGCGACAGACACACACACAGACAGACGGACACGGAAACAAAGTGGTTCAGAATGGTCTAAAACGTAAAATGCTTGTAGAAACATTGATTTTGGAGACCGAATTGTTCTTGTCCCGAAAGTGAAAACAATGCTTCCGCTACCTATGGGTGATATTCTCGAGACTTGGACACTAGCGCATCCTTACATCGAGGCAAGGCGAAATCGAAGTTATTTCACCTTGTTGTCATGGTGACAAGTAAACATATGCGAAAATGCGCCATTTGTAGCCACAGCTGGACAAGAGCATAACATAGTCTCACCTAGTTCCTTGTCAATATTTTCATTATTTGTAATATGCAAGGTGATAAATTGTATGCAAATTACATCAAGTTATTATCAGGAACGCAAGATTAATTCTGTGGGGTAGAGATTCATATGAAATGTGTGTGGGGGAGTTGACATACAAGTGTTCTAGATGATCCAGACATCAGCCGCAAAGATGTTGTGGATTACCTATCTAGTTTTAGAACTGTTCTTTGAATCAATTGAAACTAAAAATCTTTAGAGTACTGTGAAAGTGGTCTTGTGAAAGGATGTGTTATGAGAGCTCTGTTAGGCGGGAATAGTAAGTTGTATCACATGTGGAAAGGTAAGTACCTAGAGGTAGGGTATACCTACATACTTTCCGTATATTATTACTTTTTCATGTAGGTACTTCATTGATCAAAACGAAAGTAGGTACCTAATTACCTTTTTTGTCCCTAAAATTTGCGTAACTGCAAAACTCGCGCAATAACTGCACAGCCAATGCCGTCTTTATGAAATCTTACCTTCAGAGGAATGCATTTCAAGGTTTTTTCCTTGCAGCTGGTTTTTAATTCATGTTGCATATTCCCTGATTCGATATTTGACTAACTTGCTAATCAGCGGTTGTATTCGTCGGCAAAGCAACGTTCCACCTACTTTGTTTAGGTATTTTAAACCAACAGCAAATCTGGTAGGACGTACGTAGGTACGTACCTAAGTAGTTTCGTTTCTTGGTGTAGCAACAACCTCTCTTGTTTATTTTGACAAACTATCAAATCTCTCCTTTTATTCATTCGATATAACAAGTAAAGCTTCCTCAGTTATGCATAGTACTACGAACTTATAATAAAACGCTGATGAAGCTACCTGAGCAATGGCAGTACAGACACCTGAGGAATTTTCAATCATCTTTTCTTTACTATTTTTCAGGTTAATTATTCTCAAAGCCTAAACGAATGAAGTTCTTTAGTTTTCTGACACTGATTAACTACTATAGTTAGTAGGCTCCTAGTCCAAATAAAAACTCGTTCACGTTAGATTGGTATTGTTGACAGCAATCTACAATCAATTATTGCGCTGGCTGGTATGATTATTATAATATTTAGTCGAATTGAAACTTTGTATTGCTACAATATTATACTTTTTCAAAACACAACTGTTGAAAAATGGCCTTATAACCACGAGTTATGTTGACGTGAGACGGCAAACTTCTTGTGAGAAATAGGTTGGTTGAGTAGCGATTCATTGACGTAGGGCGGTCTCATGGCCGACTTTGGCTGAAACGCGAACCGACTCCAGGCGTGACGTCACGAGAATATGGGCCATAGGCAGACTCGAAAGCAAAATTATATCATGACATCTCGGAACTACCCTTCCTCCCATTAGCCCCCTCCACTGAAAGAAAATTTCCATCATAATACTTCCAGCATGAAATTTGAAACTCCCGTCATTTTTTCCAAAACTAGACCAAATTCATAATTGAACAAGAAAACTATCACCATAATGTGACGAGGATAGTTAAAACATCATGATTAATCACTATTACCCCCTCCATTCACCCAGTTCCGTAACGAAATTGGAAACTCCTGATATACCTTCCGAAATCTGTTCGAATTCTTATTCGAGGGGGGGGGGGGGGGGAGTCTGACGAGATTAGTTGAAACATCATGATTTATTACTATCACCCCATCCATAAGAAATTTTAAACTCCCGATATTCGATCCAAAACTAGACCGAATCCATAGTTGAACAAAAAAATAATTTTTAAAATCGGACGAGAATATTGTTAAAACCTCATGATTTATCAGTTTTACCAACTCCCACGATGAAATTTGGAACTCCTGACATACGTTAGAAAACTTCGAATTCACAATGGAACAAAATAAGAATCACGAAAACCGGTCGAGATTCGTACCTGGGCAGCGCTTGAAAGAATCGATAATTATCCATTCCACTTCCCACTTCACGTTTTTGAAGTGTAAACTCGAAAAATTTAGCGCACCGCGTCGAAAAATTTAGCGGGGCGTTAATACGATTTTACCGTCACGTAAGAAGTTTCAAATCGTCACAAATCGTCATAGAAGTTTACTCTTCTCCCGTGTGGTCTTTAGCACACCTTTTTTTTTGTCAGCTTTACCCCCTTCATTTCCCCTCTTCCACCTCGGAATTCAAAATTTCCGGGGTTCGCTGCACAAGTAGACTAAGATTGGGATCGAACAAAGAAAGAAGCACGAAAATAGGTTGAGGATTGTGGCCTGGGCAACGTCTACAAAATTTGTCATACACACACGCAACACACACCTATGGTTTCTTTCACGGAATGGTCTGAAATGGATTTGTATGCGGTTATTTTTTCCTCATATTGCTTGTCTGGAACTTTTGTTTCATTATTTCCAAGATAGAATAATTTTTATTACCTAGCGAATTTTTCTTAAAAATAACAATGGTTTGAAAATGATTAAAAATTAAATTTTCTACAATTTTTTTGAAACTCCGTTTTCAGGTATTCTGAAACGATTTTTCATACGTGTATATTGATGACGTATAACAATAGTCCAAGAAAATTAGTACTAACCCACTTGTGAAATATGATGGTTTAAATTTCATTCATACGTTGATTCTAAATATCCGAGCATTCATGACCCCATGAGCGAAATTTCGGTTTTCTTTTTTCTCTTGAATTCGAGTGAAATTATTGCACAAAAATGAGTTTTTTTCAGTATGTATAGCAAGAAGCTTTTAGGATTTCAATAATTTTTGATCTTTTTAGCGATTTTATTGTAAACAATTTAAAAAAAAATGGAATTTTAGCTACCCTCCTCTCATACCATTCGTATTATCTCCTAGATCCTAGATAATTGTAGCGTTGATGAACGACGCATTTATTATCCATGATTTATCCGGAGGATAGAACTATGAGTAGATAGCTAAACTGCAGTTAACACGGTAAATGATAAACCCTGAATGAAATCAACGAGGGATTTTATAGACTAAAAGTCTGACGTGTGTTGAATGTGAATCTCGAATGAGACCCGACGAGAGGGGGAAGAACCGTGTTTCGCAACAGTGCAGCTATTTTATTGAATGCGCTATTTATGTTTGACCAGTCAACAGGATCTAAGGGTTAAAGGAGATGACGAAAAAAAAATAATAATAATAAAATAAATAAAAAAATCGGCACATTCGAAATATTGTAAGGGGATAGGGAGGCGGGCGAGATAAGGATGCCAACAGGAAGCGGGGTGTAGATTAGATAAACTCAGCTCCATAATAATTGTGAAACGAGACGGATAGATTTTTTTCCCTCGACGTAAAAATTGATCAACAAATGGGATCATTCTTGGGGGATGGGATGAGATGTGCAACGACGTTGACTGACCAAAAAAAAAAAAAAAAAAAAAAAAAAAAAAATTGTCTGCCGAACTAGTTGTGGATCATTGCGTTTTCATAACCCTAATATAACTGTGTAGAAAGTTAAAATAATTTGCATGAGATTACGGTTTCTGAAAGCAAGGAAGTGGGGGGAGGGGGGTTATATTAGTATGATAGATTAAGGTAGAGAATGGAATATTATGATTTGGAGGATCTCTCAGGATTTAATCTAACTTGGATGATCCTTTGGAGGATTAAATGCAAATTGAAAGACACTTGTCTAGATAAGTTTGCAACCACGAGAGAAAATTTCCATGTCATGACCAGAGCCCTTCACAGCATGGCATTTATTTTTGCCAAAAGTGGCTCTAAAAAACATGGCAAAATGGCACTTATTTTGGCCAAACATGGCTTTTATTTTGGCCAAACCTTAGTAACCTAGCACTAACTTAACCTTTGGCCATTAGTCCTAAGCATTAAATCTTGACAGATCATGGAACATGTTCCATGGGAGAACATGAGAGAATTTAGGTCACTCAGCTGATTAGGAAAGAACCCATCATTTCAATCGTCTCTCAATGTCCGAGAGAGTCTCCCTATCTGTTTCAACTTCCAAGTAGATTCCTTCTACTCTAGAGTGGTTGCAATCATGTTTACAAAATTAACTGAGAAGGATCACCTGTGTGTAAACAATTATTCAGACAACCACGCTCAAACTTCAGATTGTTGGCCAAGCACTACACAATGGTTAACATAATACGGTTAGGTACATCGAGAGCTTTCCAAAGACAGGAGAAGAATTTTTGTACTATGATAAATGCCTAAGATACAGTTCCGTAGCAACAATTTGGTTGTAAGCGATGATCAAAAGAAAAACGCTGCAAATTATTTCACAAAGGTTTATTATTTTTTCAATTGAGTATGATCATAGTTTTAGTTGGCTTGCGTACGTCATAAGGCCCGTCCAGACTCCTCGGCGTGTCCTATTTCGAATTGACACAACCTATACTTCTATAATTATATACGTATGTTTATATTTCTCGATTTGAGCTCCTATCTATTCAAATAATTATTATTGCCTTAATAATATCATTATCTAAGTACGTACGAAAAGTCAAGAGGATTTGTTATTAAATATGCGTAGGCAAAGCATTGGTATTAACACATAAATATGACCCAGAAAAAAACGTATATTCATGCCTCGAAGGAACATGAAATTCGAAAGCAATACAAGTGTAGGAAGTTTCCATGCCGCCCTGGAGGTACTCCCTAGGTCTCGTTACCTCACAACCGGAGGTTCATCCTAAACGCTTACACTATCATATCACTCATATTTTTCCATCAACATTCATTTGAAAGTTGTGCATTTTGAGATGAGTGAATTTTGTCCTAACATGAGAATAATAATTATTAGGTCGTTCAGTTGTGGTCGTGCATGATCTGGTCCTAAAGTGTTCTGTTGCGAAGTCCTACTGCCCATTGTTACCCTAACCGTGGAATATTAGCTTGCGCAGTTGTGGTTGAGCAGGTTGGAGTTTTAACACTCAGTCTCGAAAAAGACACTTTTTCGCCCGTTTTTGGCCCATAGCATCTATGCGAGTAAAGCGATCGGGATGGTTAAACGTTAGAACCAACTAGACCCCAAATGGAGTCTATGTGCGAAAGAACGGGTTTTTTAAGTCAATTCTTAGGCCTTTTATGGCCCGGACGGCGAACGGACATTTCATATTTGGATTCTACTTACCTTGAAACGTAAAGTGACAAAGTTTGAGGGGGGGGGGTTATAAAAATTTTTTGCTATACGATCACATAGGCTTATTATTGGAAATAATAAACCAAAATCACAGAAAACTTGTAAATTTTTACGGCTTGCACGGAAAAACTCATGCATAGATATGTCTTTCGTAGGACCCATTATGCTACTAAACTTGTAGGTAAGATAAACAGTAGGTGAAATCACTTAAATTAAAAATTCCAATTGTTTTGTTGTTGTTTCGATAATTGCTAAGAAATAGTGACTTCCTCATTTTCTGGATAGAGTAGCGTGAATAGTAACTTAATGAAAGTAGGTAACAACCTAGTTACCCATTACATGTTGTGATCACGATCACGCTTATTATGTCATGACCCCCAGCCAAAAGACATATCTATGTCAATATGAGCGTAACGCACTAAATGTCACGTAACGGTAATTTGGTCTCATTTTTGGCGGGGTTATGATGGCAAAAACGTGTTCCATGTTTAAAAAAAGTGTTGATCTGTGGGTGTGTATATAGCATTTGCCGATTTAATTAAACCTTTTACCGAATGAATCAAACCTTTTGCCAAATGAGTTAAACCTTTTTCCAAAATAATTCAGCCTTTTCCCAAAATAATTAAACCTTTTTCCAATACAATTAAACTTCTTTCCAAAATAATTAAACCTTTTCCCGAAACAGTTAAACCTCTTGCGAGAAAGTATGACGTATGTATAGATACGATTTTCGAAAAAGTTTAATCAATTAGGACTACAGAAAAACTAGAAAAAAGCGTGGTGTGCAATCTATGGGTCAATGATCAATGCACTAAATGTTTAACCCCCCCCCCCCCCTCCACTCACAATTTGTTGGCTTACATTTCAATTTACGTAGATTCCAAAAATCGAATTTAGAAAATATATACATATACAACTTATATATGCATATATATAATCCGTCCGTCAACTTTAATTTTTGCTGTGATTCGATTTTTGGAATCTACTTACCTTGAAATGTAAACCAACAAATTTTGAGGGAGGGGGGGGGGGGGGGGGTTAAAAATTTGGTGCAATGTTCATTGACCCATACATTGTACACCACGCTTTTTAGTGAATTTTCTTAGAAAATAAAGCTATTGCAATGGCTCCAAAAATTTTAAAATAAAAATTTTCTTAATCGAAATCTGTTTTGAGGCATTCTGAAATGATTCCTGGATTTTAACGCTTTTATATATATATATATATATATATATAAACTCTCGATAGAATTGAGATAAAAAACTTCGTTCTTTCGCCAAAAAATCGAACATTTCAAAAGAAAGGATGAGTTCGTTGGACAACAATTTTTGAGCACATTGGTCAAATAAAGTTAAATTGGTCAAATTTCAAAAAATGTACTAAAAAAATCACTAAAAATAACTAAAAACGGCTAAAATTAGTTTAATTCATATTTGCTGGTAGAATATTGCTCAAATAAAGTCTATTAACTATGAAACAGAACATTAAAAAATTAATGTAAAAAATTATGCTGTAAAATGTACTTAAAATTTATTAAAATTTGCTAAAAAATCGATGAAAACTGCAAAAAAGCTAAAAATTTAAAACCTCTATTTGAACTGGAGATTATTATTTAGAATACGTTTTTTGCAATAAAATCAATAGTTAACAATTTACTTGCACTCAAAAAGCTCAAATTTCAAAACATTCTAATATTATATAATACGATGGTTTACGAAAATTCGCTCATACGATCATGCTGCATGACTGGAACTTTTCAAGTTTTTCTGTAGTTCCTAATTGATTATACTTTTTCGAAATTCGTATCTATAAATACGTCATATACTTTCTCGTAAGAGGTTTAATTGTTTCGGGAAAAGGTTTAATTATTTTGGAAAAAAGTTTAATTGTATTGGGAAAAGGTTTAATTATTTTGGGAAAAGGGTGAACCATTTTGGAATAAGGTTTAACTCACTTGGGAAAAGGTTTGATTCATTTGGTAAAAGGTTTAATTAAGGGGCCGTTTATCAATCACAGATAAAGCCCAGGCAAACTCTAGGTAACTTAAGCCTCAGATAACTTCTCGTTGGCTGTTTATCAACTAACATTTATCCGCAAGATACCGCTATCTGCTTGGTATCCTTACCTGAGACTCACCTCCCTCAGTTAGCGATTTATCTTGTGGGTAAAGTTATGTGGAGAGGTTATGTAGCTTGTACTAATAATAATATAATCTATATAACAATAAAATAAAGTCATATAAGATAGTCATGATGTATAATAACAAAGTTGAATTGATGGTTTCGGACTTTTTGGATGAGATCATTCAATTTTTGGAATACGAACGGAGACCGTGCACGGTCCGGCCAAGCCCGGATTATTTTAATGAACTTGACGTAGATTTTCACACACGTTTCCAGTTGTCGAAAGAAACTGCTATGTTTGTGCTGCGGTTGATAGAAGGTAAAATAGAATCCCACAGTGATAGGAACAATTCCATATCGCCTATCACAAAACCATCCTCCAACATTCTCACAACCGTAATAAAATATAAATGAACTGTTTTTACAAATTGGTCTAAAATATATTTATATTACCCGCTCCCTAACCCACCGTGATGAAATTTTTGTTTACTGAGAATGATTTCTACAGAGACCAAATTAAATCGAGCAAAATATTATTAAACAAGGGGGGGGGGGGGGGGGGAGAATAAAATACATTCAGAAACAATCGGTTGAAAATAGCGTAAATACTACAGTTCATTCCCCCCCTCCATCATTCCTCCTCTCAAAAATTCGTCCACAAAATGAAATCTCCAATTTGTGGCACATCCAAACGAAAAAAGCATGATTTATCGGGATTACCCCCTCCTTACACCAAGGTTTATTGCATAACTAGACTGAAATCGGGATCGAACAAAAACCAGTCACGGAAATCAAATCAGAATATGGAAACATTACGGTATATTTATATCTATTACCCGCTCCGTTGACCCCTTCCACAATTAACTTTTTATTTCCTAACATGATTTTCTTAAAAATAATTCGAAATCTTAATTCATCACATAGGAGATCACATGGGAGATGAAACCGAAAGGACAGGAGTGTTGTTGTTGTGTTGTACTAAACCTATCTACTTTTTACCGATAGACGTCGCGTAGAACTAAAAATACCAGTGTTGTAAGGCTGTTTTGTGGGGAAATCATTGTTGTAGTAGTGGTACCTCTTTTTCCCTCAGACGAAGTTATCTGAGCAGTTAGCTATCTATAGGTAACTACCTGAGGGGATAAAGTTGATTGATAAACGCCCTACGAAATTTGTTCGAGAGGTTGCGGTAACTTCTAGGTAACTACCTGAGGTTTGTCTAGAAGTTACCGCTGTGATTGATAAACGGGCCCTAAATCGGCAAAAGCTATAGATAATGAACGGATACTGCGCTCCCGGCATCGGGGAAAGAATAAGGTGCAAGGAATGAAGGCAAAGGAGTGCGTTGGCCTCTGCTTTAATAAACACGGATCCGACCAGAATGAGATGGCCAATGGAGCGCTAGAGAGACGGAAAGAGACGCGGTAGCCTAGCGACGCGGATGGTGGACAGGAGGGGGGGGGGGGGGTTGTTCTCTGAAATACATAAAAAGTTGGCCTTGGCGTCCGATCTAAATGTGGAAGTTCGGAGCGAGAGCGATGAAGATGGACAGAGATGGCTGGGGAAATGGTGATGGAAGGAGAGGGGGGGGGGGGGGTCAGATCTTCAAAGAGCGCCATTGAAAAACTTGGTGCCTCCGACCAACGAAAAAAAAAAAAAAAAAAAACGACTGTCTCCTCCGTTTCGGTTTGCCTTAGCGGAATTTTCGTTGGTTTTCGGAGAAATTGGGACACTTTTTTTCTCTTCAACTCTTCCTCGCGCTTATCTGGTATAGCAAATAAATCTGAATGCATTTGCAACTTTTTTGGACTTTATCTACTTTTACCTGTATGATAATCTATCGTTTTGGGCGAGTGCCTGCGGTAAACAAGGTCTTTGGATGAAAAACCTATTCAAATATATTGGTAAATCATGCTTGCGTTACACACGGTGGTCCTCGATCGGATTTGACCTCAAAGTGCTTGCCCTTCAAATTTTCTTTCGAAATATGATTTGAGAATATGTTAGGATTATAATTCAGCAAAAACTGAAATCAAACATTGAGCCGTTTTTTTAAATTCAGTTTTTGAATTTTTAATTGATACTTTAATCATGAAAATACGCTATAATCGCCGAAATTCAGAAAAAAATATTATTTATGTGTCATTATACAATAGAATATTCATCTAGTTTCATAGTTCTGACCTATTTTGTGATCAAGTGTAATTAGAAAAACAAAAATAACAACATTTTATTGAACCAAATAATGATTATATTTGCATGAAGCTCTTAATAAATGCCTGTGAGTAGGTATGCGTGTAGTATGTGTGTGTGTGTCTATATGTACGCTTGTGTGTGAGTTTATAATGATTCATTATATAAATTTCAACATAAAATATATATATAAATTGAATAGAAAATAAAAATAATGACATTTTAACATTTTACATATGCAGAAAATTATATTCGAAAAACAGGTTTTAATAAACGTTGTCCATATCAGAATTGATTCGCGATACTTTATATTTGGCCCAAGTCGCCGAAAAATCATGATGCACGGCCTCCATAGCCTTTTCACTGTGAAAGCCGAGGCCATTTCCGTGTTCGGTACAAAATTCTTCCACATGAAAGAAAACCGTGTGAACTTTTGGAGTGACTGAAATATCCAAAGATAAATATGATGCTTTGAATTCATTGATGTATTCAATGAATTTTGGCTCCAGTCAGACTGAGAAAGATGCTTTGACAACTTCATTGAACGTCTGGAAAGCATCAACGAATTCGTTCAAAGGAAATAGTAGCCGCATTTTGCTACAGAAACTTGATTTGTTGCGTTCAAACTGTAGCATGGGTTGTTTCAAATACCTACGTTGATGCTTTTCAGAAGTTCAATGAAGTTGTCAAAGCATCTTTCTTCAAGCATCATCAGCCTGATGATGATGTCCTTACATCGAAAGTGCTCGCCCCCTTTACTTTGAAAGGATTGTAGATGATAATTTTGATCACAAGGTTTGGGCGACTCGAAAGCTATATTAATACAAGAATTATGCATAGATGATGTCTCGAAATAATAACTTAATGTTCTAGATGTAGCACACACCTCATTCACTTTTCAAGATTATATATTTTTCCGATCAAAACCGGGAAACCTCAAAATAATAAATCATATGAGAATAACTCGACGAATAATTATAGCGTCAAGTAAATAACAGATAATAATGCTGACAGAGCTTGAATCACACAATATTTACCATCTATCGATGAGAGAGGAGATGATGGGTTCAAATTAACACCGATAGCAATAATTTATGTTCTCAGTTTCATAACTTCTCATTTCCCTGGTATTAACAAACACTCAAATAAATCATTTAGCAAACATTAAAATGGAAGTGATATTGGAGGAAAAAAGAGCCATCAATGGGTCAAAGCCAAACAGTCTGCTCGTGTTCGAACGATGGTTATTGTTGGGGATCAAGGTAGTGGAGAGCTGGGAGATAAAAAACTCTCGAGTTATTGAACGAGGGAGATAATGTAATCCTCGAAATCACCTCTTTTACGAATTGCTTTCGTATAGCTCGAGCGATGACGTCGGAAGGTTCATTTCCTCGTGTTCACATGGCAGAAAATATGGATGATTTACTATTTTTATAACATATAAAAAACGCTGCAAATTATTTCACAAAGGTTTATTATTTTTTCAATTGAGTATGATCATAGTTTTAGTTGGCTTGCGTACGTCATAAGGCCCGTCCAGACTCCTCGGCGTGTCCTATTTCGAGTTGCCACAACCTATACTTTTATAATTATATAAGTATGTTTATATTTCTCGATTTGAGCTCCTATCTATTCAAATAATCATTGCCTTAATAATATCATTATCTAAGTACGTACGAAAAGTCGAGAGGATTTGTTATTAAATATGCGTAGGCAAAGCATTGGTATTAACACATAAGTATGACCTAGAAAAAAACGTATATTCATGCCTCGAAGGAACATGAAATTCGAAAGCAATACAAGTGTAGGAAGTTTTCCACGCCACCCTGGAGGTACTCCCTAGGTCTCGTTACCTCACAACCGGAGGTTCATCGCCCTATTACGCTTACACTATCATATCACTCATATTTTTCCTTCAACATTCATTTGAAAGTTGTGCATTTTGAGATGAGTGAATTTTGTCCTAACATGAGAATAATAATAATTAGGTCGTGCAGTTGTGGTCGTGCATGATCTGGTCCTAAAGTGTTCTGTTGCGAAGTCCGACTGCCCATTGTTATCCTAACCGTGGAATATTAGCTTGCGCAGTTGTGGTTGAGCAGGTTGCAGTTTTCACACGTCATTCTAACTCTCAAAGCCTCGAAAAACACACTTTTTCGCCCGTTTTTGGCCCATAGCATCTATGCGAGTACAGCGATCGGGATGGTTAAACGTTAGGGTCAACTAGACCCCAAATGGAGTCTATGTGCGAAAGAACGGATTTTTTAAGTCAATTCTAAGGCCTTTTATGGCCCGGACGGCGAACGGCGGACGGACATTGCAAATTTTAATTCTACGCACCTTGAAACGTAAAGTGACAAAGTTTGAGGGGGGGTTATAAAAATTTTTTGCTATACGACCACATAGGCTTATTATTGGAAATAATAAACTAATATTATTGGAAATAATAAACCAAAATGCGCCTAATCCTTTTCCGCCCTGTCACCATATAAAAAAATGCTGCAAATTATTACTAAAAGGTTTATTATAAATGTCTGTATTGAGTAGGTAATAGAAAAATAGCAGAAGACCTGTCATCGATTATTAAACGAAGTCTATTATTCATTAGGCATCTCAAATATCTGCAAAGGTGTAAACGCCTACCGAAGAGAAATTAGTTAAATTAAGTAATATACCTATACTTGAAATAATATAATAAAATATTATAAAATAAGTTGAGTTTTTTAGGGAGGAAAGTAGTAGGTACGTTTTATAAAAGAATCCATGTCCAAACTCTTGAACACCCCCGGAAGCTTCATAACACAATAGTTTGAATTTTCTTCTCTTTAACCTATTTTATTCCGGAGCGAAACTGTCGCAGCCTCGGGTTTGGTAATCGTGGACATCACTGGCCGACCTCCATTCAAATTTGTGTGTGTCACAATAATTAAACAGCAGGATGTTCCAAAATATGATGAAAATGCTGAAAATTACATACGTTCCGGGTTTTCATAGGTACGAACTTTCGTTAATCAGGAACGAATTAAAATGACTAATATCCAGTAAGTAGTTCCGGAACGGTTCATCTCAAATCTTTTGAGTTCAAGAATACGTAAGAACTGCTACTGAGATCGAATCTCCAGTTTATTACGAGTAGGTCCACCACTTCCAAAAACTCTGGATCCCAACAAACAGGATCCACAGAAGCGTAGGATGATTGGTGGGTACCCTCTAGCGCTAGATTAGATGTGTGTCTGCTAATTAGAACCGGAAGTCACAACCGGACATTTCACAATGTCTAACTCAATGTTTTTTCCTACAATGCCTTGATGGATCTCTATATATAAATTTTCATATTAGTTACACACATATTAATTATTTCTTTTTACTCTTGGACTATTGAGACTGTCAATGGTCTGATTCTGGAACAGATTTATTACTACTTAAAATGACTTATTTTTTTCCATCATGGTCTTGCCTGAAGATGGGCCAAGGTGCGGCCGGAAACGTTCCACAATGAATAATGTAGGTAGTTTGGTCGGCCGTAAGTACTAATTGTTTTTTGGAATTTATCGGGATGCGGCCCAAGGAAAATAAATGAAATTATTTCATTTATTGTGTTATTTTATGACGTATTGTCCTCTTACTGAGGACATCTTCAAATCTTGGTGAGACCAGGAAAAAATTCATAAAACCTCCGAAAATATAACGGATTTGTCATTTAAAAATTTGTCAGATAGAGGTTCACCAAGCAATGTCAGGAAAGCAATAAAAAATGGATGGATAGTAATTTTTATTGCTTTCCTGACATTGCTTGGTGAACCTCTATCTGACAAATTTTTATCTGACAAATCCGTTATATTTTCGGAGGTTTTATGAATTTTTTCCTGGTCTCACCAAGATTTGAAGATGTCCTCAGCAAGAGGACGAAACGTCATAAAATAAAACAATAAATGAAATAATTTCATTTATTTTCCTTGGGCCGCATCCCGACAAATTCCAAAAAACAATTACCACAATGAATAAAGGTGGTGTAGAAATGGGTTGAGGTTTTGTTTCTGAAGATTGGCTGAATCCTGATAAAATATCCAATATTCAGTGAGTAGTTCCGGAACGGTTCATCTCAAATCTTGTGGGTTCAGGAATACGTAAGAACTGCTACTGAGATCGAACCTCCAGTTTATTATCGAGTAGTTCCACCACTGACACTTCAAAAACTCCGGATCCCAACAGGGTCGACAGAAGCGTAGGATGATTGGTGGGTACCCTTTTGCGCTTGATCGGATTTGTGTCTCCTAATTAGAACCGGAAGTCACAACCGGACATTTCAAGTATGTCTAACTCAATGTGTTTTCCTACAATGCCTTGATGGATATCTATATATAAATTTTCTTATTAGTTACACACATATTAAATATTTATTTTTATTTTTGGACTATTAAGACGTCTGACAACGGTCTGATTCTGGAACAGATTTATTACTACTTAAGAAGTCTTATTTTTCTCCATCAAGGTTTTGCCTGAAGATGGGCCATGGTGTGGCCGGAAACGTTGCACAATGAATAAAGGTGGTGTGGAAGTGAGTTGAGGTTTTATTTCTTCCCTTGGCTGAATCCTGATAAAAAGGTGCTTTTCGTGGTGTGTTCTAACGGATGTCCTCTGCGATTTTGGTTTATTATTTATAGTGAATACCATAACGATAATCATCAGAAACGCTTGCATACGAGTCTGCAACACATTGGGACATTTTATGTCTTCCTAGAGTGTAAAGACATTACAGCTTCCTAGAATGTAAAGTATAGAAATTACCTAATAAAATGATTTAACCACCTCTTTACAAATCAAACCGTTCTCGCAATATTCGGATCATCTGCTATGAATCAACTCATCGTAACACCAGCTCAATGAAATCATCAGGAATTAACAAGCGGTTGCAATCATGTTCACAATATCAATTATTGAGAATAATCACCTGTGTGTAAACAATTATTTAAACAATCACGCTCATACTGCAGCTTGTCCGCCACGCACTCCGCAGTGATTAACGTAATATGGTTAGGTAAATCGAGAGCTATCCAACGACTGGTGAACGATTTTTGTATTAGAAATTTTTCATAACGCTTTCTTCGTGACGTCACACTTTTTGAGTTATGTGCCATAGTAAAGACATAAAATGTCAATATCCAATATCCAGTAAATAGTTCCGGAACGGTTCATCTCAAATCTAGTGCGTTTCAGAATACGTAAGAACTGCTACTGAGAACGAACCTCCAATTTATTAGCGAGTAGGTCCACCAATGACACTTCCAAAAACTCCGGATCCCAACAGGGTAGACAGAAGTGTAGGATGATTGGTGGGTACCCTCTAGCGCTAGATTAGATGTGTGTCTCCTAATTAGAACCGGAAGTTCCTCCCCTCCATCGCCTTCTCAGCCCATCACCGCCTTTAGACTTCCGTCTTGTTTTTCCCACTGATATTTTTAGAGTCGACTCTCCTCTCTCCAGCCTCACCGCTGCATTGTGACCTCCGAGCTCCCGTTCCCATACCTTCAAGTTTAAACTTGGAAAAAAATTTCGGTATCTGCCAATAAATAATCAGTTTTTAGCGAATTTTCATAAAAAATGAAGCTCCCAAAGCTGAGTCATGTTACTTAAAAAGTAAAAGGATTTTAAAACATAAAAGTGAGGAATAACTTTCCAGAAATCAGCTGTCTGATCGCACACACACACATACTTGCTATCTTATGAATAGGTACCTGGTACTTCACTTAAAAGTCTTTCCCTGAAGATGCGAAACGCCTGATGTAGGCGAAACTAGTAGCAAATTGACAGCAATAAAGCTGAAGAAGCCAAACTATCACAATTATGGTATATTATTTGCAGTACCTACATAGGTAATGAACCCTCGCAGGTCTTTTGCTTCCGAGACTGCAAGGCAGTGGAAGCTTTGTTTTCACTTTCGAAATGAAAAAAATTTTTTGCTCCAAAATCAAAATTTCCACTCGCATTTTGCGTTTCAGAGCATCCTGAACAAATTTGGTTCCGTGTCTGTCTGTCTGTCCGTCCACATTTCCTTGCAACAGCCATAACTTCCACAATTTTGATCCGATTTTAACCAAATTTTGAGGGATTGTGCGGGTTAAGCTCTAGATGGTCCCCTCTCAACTTCATCATGATTGCATCAACGGTGGCTTCTGCGCAGGCGCTAACGTGAATTCCTTGTGACGGTCATAACTCGGTCAATGTTGAACGGATTTCGGTCAGATTTTCAGGGATGATGTGGGTAAGGTCCCTTGAGGTCCCATAAGACAATCGTCATAATTGCACTAGCGGTACGCTCTGCGCATGCGTGAACGAAATACTCTTGTTACGGTCCTTGCAACAGCCGTAATTTCCACAATTTTGATGTGATTTTCTTCAAAATTTTAGGGATCGTGCGGGTATAGCTCTACATGGTCCCCTTTCAGTTCCGTCATGATCGAATCAACGGTAGCCTCTGCGCAGGCGTAAACGAAATTTTCTTGTTTCGGTCATAACTCAGGCAATAATTGCCTGAACGGGTGAACGGGTTTCGGTCAGATTTTCAGGGATGATGCGGGCAAGGTTTCTTGAGGTCCCGTATCACATTCTTCGCGATTTAGATCAAAATATTAATTAAATCCTGTAAATCAATTAAAAACACCTTCAGTTTTAATCCGATTTAGACGAAATTTTCAGGAAACATGCGGACTACATCCTGGATGGTCCCATATTATTATTTTCCTTATTAATTTCATTTATTATATGTACCATTCAGCTTCCAATTTCCCACCTTATTAATTCCCTGATGCCAGAACCTGTCGTTTCTAGTTTTCTGGAATTTAATGGTGACGTACTGTGAAGGTCACGAGGAAGCTCATGTGCCATTTCCTTGGCATTCTATTATATGACCGCAAAGCTCGAAAAATTTTCTATTGAAACAAAACGATGTTAAAGTAGTTTTTTTAACCTCATTCGATGAAATTATCCATAAAAAAGTCATGCAGCGCGATTGTATGAGCGAATTTTCGTAAATTATCGTATTATATATCATGTTACATTCTTATGGAATTTGAGTGCAAAGAAATTGTCAACTACCAGTTTTATGAGTATAATGAGTATGTTTTACGAGTAAAATGTACTCTTGCTCGGACTGCTTCCACATATTTTATCGTCCTACCCATCATTTTGGAAGTTCTGTATCAACATTTAGGCTATAGTAAACTCTTCCGAACCTCCTCCTTCGACGTCAGATTCTCTGTGTATGTCCGCAAATCCTTGTAACGAGCTTAATTTCCACAATATTCAACCGGTTCTTATGAAATTTTCATGGTATGTGTGGGTTAGGGTGTAAATGGTCCCCTATGAATTTCGTTGTTCCCAAATCAATACTTCACTTGGCGCATGCGCAAATGTAAATTCCATCAACCATCATTTTCTCACGACCCTGTTGTCCGATCTCGCTCAAATTCGGAGGATTGGTGGAAGAGGTTAATTTCAGCATTCCCAAGTAATTTCAACATAATCCTATCATTAATAGCTACTGCGCATGCGCGAATATGTATTCCTTTTTAAATGGGCCTAATTTCAACAGTTTCCATCTGATTTTGATGATATTTTCAGGCAATGTGCGGGTTAGGCTGTAAATGGACCACTATTAATTCCATACTTCTCAAATCATTACTCATTTTGCGCATGCGCAAACGTAAATTTCTTTTAGCACCCTTTTTTACGCCATGGTTGTCCGATCCCGCTCAAATGGACCATGGTTTAATTATTCCATGTTAATTTCAATATGATTGCAGCATTATACTAGCTCCTTCGCATGCGCAAAAATGAACTCCGAGGAACAAGGTCTAGTTTTCATCATATTATGATTACATTTTCTGGAAACTAGTGGGTTAAGCTGTAAATTGTACCTAACCAATCTGATTTGTCTCAGATCATTACTTCATTCTGCGCATGCGCTAACGTAAATTACTTCAAGCATCATTTTCCCGTTTTTTTAAACATCTCAACTGTGAAGCGTAAAATTGTGGGGTCTTGGAACTGTCAATGTTTGAACCCTTCTCAGAGCCACGATGTTCTGATCATATATTACATACGGGGTTTAATAATTATAGACCAATGATCTGCGTGCAAGGGCTATCCAACACAGAAATAATAACCATTGTGTAATAATTTGCAGCGTTTTATTGCAGAATCAAATTCTCGTGAAATTGTATGAAGAAATGATCC
Organism: Adelphocoris suturalis; assembly: GCA_030762985.1. Taxonomy (NCBI): domain Eukaryota; kingdom Metazoa; phylum Arthropoda; class Insecta; order Hemiptera; family Miridae; genus Adelphocoris; species Adelphocoris suturalis. Next base: position 36,603,060 of record CM061049.1, read on the forward strand.
ATCACTCGATTTTTTAAGTGCGCGTAAACGGTCGCAATTCCACTTCAAAAGTGCGCAATTCCGCTTAAAAGTGCAAAAATGGTGAAATACTGAGTTTTTGAAGATGTTCAATTGCTACATGTTATGCATGATTATGGGGTATTTTTTTCATGCTGAACCTCATAATGATGTTCATTTATTGATATTTGCTACACCAACTTGGGAAAACACCGGTAAAACTTCATTTTAGTACGCTTCGTGCTGTGTGGAAATGAGTATTAAGATAAGTCTAATTCTGGTCGATTTTTCGGTGTTTTCCCCACGTACTGATCCACTTTGACATATTCGTACATCTGCTGTACCTACCGTAAAAGTAGAAAATGTACATTTCGAAAAATTTGTGAGTCGGTTTTAAACTTGCCTTTCGACACCGACAGAACGTGACTGTTTGCGTTCCATGTACATGTTCTATATGTTCCATACGGGAATGCATATCGTTCATGTTTGCACATGCACGTGCTCATGCTGACCCCAGCACGTAGTGGTGCAGTCATGAGGTGGAAGGGTGTTGGAAAAGTAGCGGTTCCTCTTAGATGATAACGACCTTTGGAGCCGGCCCCCGCTGGCTCCTCCTTTATAAATAGCTTTGGAAATGATGTACACTTCCTCTTTAAAGCCAGCTACCCCCTTCCCCCTCCGTCACCCACCCCCACCGTTCCATCCCTTCTCGGTGGAGTACCATCTCTTCTCAATGAGGACATCCGTTGAAAGCCCCCCCCCCCCTCCCTACACCACCATTCACGCTGGGTTGAGAACGATTTGACGCACTACGAATTCTACGTCTGTATTGCTATGTATGTGAAGATTATTCTCATCTCTATATACAAAAATGTCAAGTTGCTATAATTAAGTTATGTCATAGGTATGTACCAATAGGTACAAGTTAACATACAAATTTGCTAAAAAAAAAAAAGTCCAGTCATGCAGCATGACCCCATGAGCGAATTGTTGAAGAAATCTTCGACATGAGATTGGGTCTGCGCGCTAGTACGTACATAAATAGAACTTCTTCATAATTTCATGGCTGATATTTTCTAAGTCACAGTCAGTATTGAAGCTACATCAAGTCCTAACACAGTTGAGCGTTAAACATTAAAGAGTGCGACCGAGAGAATCGGAGGACGGAATATTTCACAGAGTACATAAACTCATCAGTTGTGATTACTTTTTTTTTTTTTTTTTAACAAGCACCTACTACCTACGTTTTAAACAGCATGGTTCTAGGATTGGTTATACAGGGATACTTCCATAAGAGTAGTTCAATCTGAATTTGGACAATGTTTCATGTAAATATTACCGATTTTTACAACTAGCGAACGGCATTATTTCGATTTTTGACTGATTTTTCAACTTTGAAATTTTTGAAAACTTGATACATATTCTTATAGGAAATTTTACGCTGATTCCGAATATACCACATGTTAGTATGCTGAAAAAATTATTTCGCACAACAAATCGCAAAAAACAAGCTATTTTGAAATTTTTGACTACATTTTTGAAAATTTCAACCCGAAGATGTAATCCGATCATGCTGGTCAACGAACTTGAACTTTCGTTTTGTGTCCTTAACATTTTAAAATTTGTTTGAAGTTTCTAGCACAATTCTACGGACAGTTATCGTCTGGAATGACATACATACATACATACATATTACATACATACATAAAAAATGTTAAACTTCAGAATATGATTCAGAATAGCCTGAAACGGATTTCTGCATAAAATTTTTTCAAAGATTCACATTCTACAAATTTTGAGGCGAGAGCAATAGCTTAATTTTCTTCAAAAATTCGCTAAAAGAGACTAACTTCTTTTCGAGAAATACGTGAGCTAAATATTCTGTCCTATTCAGCTGAGGGAGTTGAAATTCGATTGTGTGACCACCGAGACATCAGGAGACGAATAGGGAGCTAAATTCTATCCTATTCAATCTAGAAATTTGAAATTTGACAGAGTGTCTCTCTTACACATTAAGAGACGAATGCAATGACGAGTTACAACCAGATCAGCTGACTCAGCTAAATTCCCTCATATTCTTCACCCTAGGAATTTGAAATTTGATAGGGAGTCTCTCTAGAACATTGAGAGACGAATGCAATGACGGGTCCCAACCAGATTAGCTGACTTAGCTAAATTCCTCATATTCACTCAAGGAATTTTAAATTTGACAGGGAGTAGATTTTTTGGAGTTTTTAATAGATTTTTCAGCAAATATTAATGCAATTTAAGTACGTTTTCCGCCTAATTTTCTTCAACTCTTTTGTATGTGCTACTTAATTGTTGAAAACTTTGTTTTGACTCACATTCTGCTAAAAATGATCAATTCAACGATGTTTGGCCAATTTTTGCCAGTTTTAGTGATTTTTCAGCACATTTTTGGAATTTTGATCAATTTAATTTGCTCAAAAAAGCTGGCCAACGAACTCATCCTTTCATAAATGCAAAGCTTGATTTTTTTTTGGCGCAAGTACGAAATTTTTATCTCAATTCAAAGGAGAGATATCGTCTGGAAAATACTTGTATAAATATTAATTGCTATGCAATTCTTAGGCCGACCCCCAATAATCTTTTATGTAACGTCCGGGACGAAATTAAAGATGATTTTCACGTACAACCGTTGCTATCGTCCGTGACGCGAAGCGCGAGTTCGTGGGTTCGAATCCCAGCCAGGCTTGACAATTTTTTTATATCCAAATTTTTTTATATCAATTTTTTTCGCATCGTGGGTTCGAATCCCAGCCAGGCTTGAACATTTGAACTTCGTCAAAATCCGTTTTGAGGAATTTTAAAGTGATTTCTGGTTCATAAGTTTTTATATTGTATTATTGGTTAATCATGAATCAATAATACAATATAAAAACTTATGAACCAGAAATCACTTTAAAATTCCTCAAAACGGATTTTGACGAAGTTTTGAAAATTTGTAATAAAAATATTTGGTCCATCACAATAGTTTTGTTTTCAAAAATTCGCTTACAAAAATTTTTTCAAAAATTGTTATTTCAATTTTTTTGAGCCATTGCAATAGCTTCACTCCTACGAAAATTCGCTAAAAGAAGATTTTTCGATCAACCTAGGCGAAAAAAAATGACCAAACACTCCCCACAATACTCCAAGAACCGGACGGTATCAACTAATCAACTGTTAGGGCTTATCTCGGTTTTATTATCACGCTCATTCATACTCCCTTCATTAATGTGAATGGCGTGGAAGCGAGCGAGCGAGCGAGAGAGAGAGAGAGAGAGAGAGAGAGAGAGAGAGAGAGAGAGAGAGAGAGAGAGAGAGAGAGAGAGAGAGAGAGAGAGAGAGCAATTAAAAAAATAAAAAAACAGAAAAAAGTCCGGGCAAATAAACACATCTGTTACACCAAACGGGGCATGGAGATTGGTATCCGTTATCGGGGATCCGTTGCCGCCGTCCCTCGGCCGCTTCACAATCATCGTAACCCCTTTGGATCGTCACTGCTGCCACACTACGATATCACTGCTGTAATTCCATATCACTAGATGAGACACATTAGCGGTTTCGTTAGTTTTACCAAGGGAGGTGGCGTGGTGGAGGGGGGCATTCGATCTAGTTGTAAAACTCTCAAGGCTCGTGTGACGTAATTTCCGGTTTCCGCCGCAACTTCAGAATATCATCGGTGAAAAACCTGCAGCTCCTTTATGACCTCAATAAAACGTCTGTCAAGTTGGGTGGGCCGTATAGCTTTGTCGCGAACAAAACAAAAAATTGTATCTCACGATGAATTCACGGTACCACACGGTAGGCCAGATTGCATTGTTTGCACAAGAAAAAAAAGAAAAAAGTACACGCTAAATCCTTTTTTGTTTTCACTGAGTCGATTGGCAAGGTCCCAAAGTGGATAAAACGTACAATTTCTACGAAAATTTCATTAAGTAGTGCTTTCTATTATTGATTACTTATTGACACAGTGAGTTACACGTGCATTTTCTTTTTTAGAAAATTTTCTTTAAAAACAGGAAAAATGAGCTATTGGTTTTACTTTGTCCTTTTATGAATATATGCATGTATGGTCTCTTAAAATCGTTTTAAATATCACTTACCGACGTCTGATTTTGATAAAACTTGGTATGGATGTAATCTGTTACTTGGCGAGGATATAGATGTGTCAGGGGACACTGACGCATGAGAGGTCATAAGGGCATAAGCGGGGTGAACTCCAAAGCCATTTTGTCTCCTTCCTATTCGACGCAGGATGCTGAAATTTGAGAGGGGGGCTGAAGGGAGATTGCTAAAGACGACTGAGAGGTCATTGATCAGCTGAGAGAAATTCGGAAATTTAGAATTTATATCCTCAATTCGAAGAAGAGAACATGGGTGGTGGAAGGGGGAGGGTTATCAAGTGAGGCTGAAGTCTGCGCAGTTGAGGAAAATCAAATTCTTCTCGATATATTTGAACGGGATTCCTGAATGCTGGGTTGCTCTAACAAATCTGCTCCTGGATTGCTCAAATTTACTGCGTACTGCAATAATTGTGTAGTCCCGATCGTGAGCTCCCCCGACTTCGCAATTACACTCTGAAGAGTCCTTGAGCAGGCACGTAGCCAGAGGGGGGGTCCATGGGGTCCGGACCCCCCCCGAAATTTTTTGATGAATTAAAAAATTATTCATGGTTAGGGAAGTATATATTATTTCACAAGCACGAACTACCAACAGAGAATTTCGTCTGTTGTGAAATTCTTCAGAAATTATTTTTATAATACTCATAGGTTCTGCTAATAGCTCCAATACGTAGAGGTAAGATTCCTGAGAAAAGAAGTTAGATATTTCGGTACACGGACGTGGGTCATGTATACGACCTTAAAGACGGATAAACGCCTCTAGCACTATACCTGAACGACCCGTGTAAGCCTTGCCGTGTAGCAACTCTTCATACCTTTCAGCACTCCACATTTTGCTTCCGAGACTGCAAGGAAGCGGAAGCTTTGTTTTCACTTTCGAAATGAAAAAAATTTTTTTGCTCCAAAATCAAAATTTCCACTCGCATTTTGCGTTTCAGAGCCTCCTGAACAAATTTGGTTCCGTGTCTGTCTGTCTGTCTGTCCGTCCACATTTCCTTGTAACAGCCATAACTTCCACAATTTTGATCCGATTTCAACCAAATTTTCAGAGATCGTGCGGGTTAAGCTCTAGATGGTCCCCTATCAACTTCATCATGATCGAATCAACGGTAGCTTCTGCGCAGGCGCTAACGTGAATTCCTTGTGACGGTCATAACTCGGTCAATGTTGAACGGATTTCGGTCAGATTTTCAGGGATGATGTGGGTAAGGTTCCTTGAGGTCCCATAAGACAATCATCATAATTGCATTAGCGGTACGCTCTGCGCATGCGTGAACGATATATTCTTGTTACGGTAGTTGCAACAGCCGTAATTTGGACAATTTTGATGCAATTTTCTTCAAAATTTTAGGGATCGTGCGGGTATAGCTCTACATGGTCCTCTATCAGTTCCGTCATGATCGAATCAACGGTAGCCTCTGCGCAGGCGCAAACAAAATTTTCTTGTTTCGGTCATAACTCAGGCAATTGTGAACGGATTTTGGTCAGATTTTCAGGGATGATGCGGGCAAGGATGTTTTAATCATGAATTTAGATCCAAATACGAGTATTAATGAAATCCTGTAAATCAATTAAAAACTCCTTCTGTTTTGATCCGATTTAGACGAAATTTTCAGGGAACATGCGGATTACATCCTGGATGGTCCCATATTAAAATCAAAATTTTCCTTATTAATTTCATTTATTATATGTACCATTCAGCTTCCAGTTTCCCACCTTATTAATTCCCTGATGCCAGAACCGGTCGTTTCTAGTTTTCTGGAATTTAATGGTGACGTACTGTGAAGGTCACGAGGAAGCTCATGTGCCATTTCCTTGGCAGTGTATTTATTATGGTGTTCAGAAGCCATCTGACATCTTCCCCTGAAGAGATTCCTTTCTCTCTCTGGAGGACAGTAATACAGAGGAAGAAAATTCTCTCCGAATCTCGTATTCCGTTGGCTAGCCCTTTCACTTCATCAGCAAGGAGTGACACGCCGACCGCTCCCTAAGGTAACTCGTTTCCTTGCAGACGCATGGCTCTCTGCTACAGCATATCCCATCTTAATGTGGTCCAGACTCCTGGAGAATTTAACATCCCGTCCCCGAAGCCTCTTATGAAATAGTTCTGAATAGGATCAGCATTTGGTATTGATATTATACTTTGAGTACCACGGTTGGTATTCAGGTTCGCAATATTTGGATGTCTGGAGCGTATATGTAGAGGGAGTTCTCTTCTTGTAAAGCCTCTAGAACAATGGGGACATTGGGTTGCATTGTCTCTTTGACTATTCACCAAGGTATCAACCATGTTACTGAGCTACATAATTACGTTGCTCCAACGATATCACAACAATAACAATAATTAAGTTAACATTTTTGGAATGAGTGAATGAGACAGAATTTGGCACTCAACTTCGAAGTAGGAATTTGAAGAAGTATGACTGGTAGTGTGAACCTGTCTGGTACGTTTTCTATCGGTTTTTGGTTTAAAAAAAAAAACGCGATCTAACGCTTCGAAAATCGATTTTCTTGCGGAAATTCACACAACACATCACCATCCGTTCCGGGATTAGAAAATTCATAAATTTACTTCATGGGATCTTGCAGTCTGGGGAAAATTTATCTATCCTATGTGCGTCACGGGGTTCTGTATTCGGCCCCACACTCCTTACAGTATCCTACGGGGAGAACGTTCCTAGATGTCTTCCTAACTTTTACGTTACGGCATCCTGCAGTACCTTAGAAATTAAGATTGGAAAAATATCTTGGAAATAAGATGGGTAACGAACGCCTTTCTCATTTGACCATGATGTCTTTAAAAGCAAACAGAAAAGTCTTACTATAAACATTTTATGATCAACAAAATACCTAAAAACTGAAATTTTGTTGTTGTATTAAGATCAAGATTTATCATGATTCTAAAAAATTGTTTTAACTGTCACCTAAAATCCTTATTATGTACCTACCTATTAAATATTTTTGCCTTATTAAAGATGGTATTTCATCATGTTTGTAAAACATTTCTTCTCCTGTGACTTAAAATTCGTATTTCAAGATTTATTGAAATGGGAAGAGAGCCGATGGGCGGGGGGGGGGGGGGGGGGGGGGTGTGTGTGTTGATCTGGACCCTCCCCAAGGCTAAATCCTGGCTACGTGCCTGTCCTTGAGTCCAAATCGATACAAATATGCTGCATCTTCTCCATGATTGCGTGGGACCAGCGTGAGCTTGAAATGTATATTAAGAGGCATGTTTATTCTGTCGGCCAATAGAGGAAAAAAAACCTTTGGGTGTGAGCTGCCTTATGTGTGCGTTGTCACTGGCTAACCCATTACTCCAGTGCCAACTTAAAACTATGAGCTTCTATATGGGAAACAGGTGAATGCATAAAGATGGGAATCTTTCTACCTATTGCATAAAAACATTTCGCCTTATCTAGGAAGATAATCAGACCTTTTCGAACAAACTTCCGATCCTAGAAATTTCGCATTTCGAAAAATTGAAGTTATTTCCGAGTTTCATTCACTTTACTGCGCTCTGCAAGAGTCCCCAAAACTGGTACAACACTGAATTCAAATATTATTATAGCTGGTAATGAACCGGAGGAAAGTAAACAAGTTCGAATTTTCAAGCGGACGCTGAAAGGTGTCCAAGTTTCTAGAATGATCAAACGCGAGCGGGGAAATAGAAGAGGGGGGCTAGTGAGACGAAAATAGCCTCTGTGTCTCCAACTAGAAATATATTCTCGCAAGTGGCTTTCATCCATTAAACCTGAATTTGTGGTTAAAAAGAGAAACAAGGGAAGTTACCGACAACAAGGTTTGGTCTCTCGACTGTTTGCTCAAAATAAGGGTCTTGAGGTTCAGATAGAAATGTTACCGCGGTTGGTGTAGGCCAATGTTTCGGTACATTTGTATAACATCCTCGGTATTAAAAAGAAACCCTCCAGAGGAAGTCAGACAAGGATTACTTCTAACAGGCTGAAAAGGGGACAAAGGGAGCTTAACTTGCCAAGGCATTTTTTTTTCAGGAGAACGAAAAAAAAAAAAAAAAAAAAAAAAAAACGAAAATTGGGTCAAAAATGACTTTTTTGTAATATTTTTCGGGTCTCAAAATGATCTTTCTTTTCCCAATAATCATCAAAATTTGAATTTTTTACATTTTTCATTGTATTTATAATCGCGAAAAACTGAAGTATTGTAAGTCTGCTGGACACTGCTGAAGCCTGCTGAAAATTTGCAATAAAAATGAAGCTATTGCAATAGCTCGGAAAATTTTTGAACCAAACTTTTTGAAAATTTTATTTTTTATTTATGTATACAAGTGTCATTCCAGACAATAATTCTCCTTAGGATTGAGATAAAAATTCCGTTCATGCGCCAAAAATCACGCTTTCCAAACGAAAGGATGAGTTCGTTGGCCAGCACTTTTTGAGCAGTCTAAATTAGTCAAATTACAAAAAATGTGAAGGAAAAAAATCACTAAAAACGGCTAAAAATCGTTAAATTTACGTTTTTTGGCTGAATATTGCTTTAATAAATTTTATTAATCATAAAACAGAACATTCAAAAATTGTTGCACAAAATTATGCTGAAAAATGTAGGTACTTAAATTTAATCAAAAATTGCAAAAAAATAGACAAAAAACTGCAAAAAGTTCAAAACCTCTATTTGAATTGTAGATTATTATTTAGAATAAGTTTTTTGCCATATAATTAATAGTTAACTATTTCTTTTCAATCAAAAAGCTCAAATTTCAAAACAATTTTTTATTATGCAATACGAACGAAAATTCGCTCATACGATCATGTTGCGTGACTGGAACTTTTCAATAATGATTTTGATGTACAATAATAAATAATGGGCATGAAAAAAGATGCGGTCCCTTATGCCATCCGCTATTATGATTATGACTTTTTGTCAAATTTAACATATATTTGTTTCCGCACGAAGAAGTATCATTTCATAAGATGAGCATGTATTTATGGAGAGAAGTGAGATTTCTAAGAGAGTACCTATTTTTCAGAATCTGTGAACTTTCTAGTTCTAATAGAAGAGTACTTGACTTTGAGTATCTACAGGAGTCAAGCTGTATCCTTGAGGTACAGAATAATCATAGAATTGTAATATTGTATTTGTATTATTGTAATATTGTAATGTTTATCAGAAGAGATACGTTTTTCATCAGTGGGTCTGAATTGAATTTACAACAGGATTAAGTGCCTTCCTTCAGTTTCTTTACTAATACATACATTCATACTTCCATATAACTAAAACTAAATCACTCGCGACGAAGGTGTGGAAACCCGTTTCAAAACGGAAGTTAGTGAGAAAAAAAAGTATATTTCCACGAAAAACAAAGAGTTACAATGTTAAATCGATTTCGACAGTTAGGACATCATCAGCAACAAACAACTAGACACACATTAGAAAGGACACAGCTTATATAGTCATAGGTGAAGGGATATTGAATCCCATTGGTCAAGAGAAAGGAAAGGGCCGGGAGGTACAACCAATTATATATATATGATTATCTCATATGAAAGAACAAAAATACCAGCCAAGGGTGTACTAAACGATTCCTTCTTCTGCTGCGTACTAGGTATACACCTGAATTTTGTGCAACACCAGCTAGAAATCATCTGGATCTGATCTTATAGAGCCAGTATCTATATCCGATAGGCATACCCGATAGAATAGATCGCTTTGAGTCAAGTTGATTAATAAATGCAGTGTACCTACGTAAACAGGAAGTTAAAACAATACTTATACTAATTCGTGTGACACATTCATCGGAAACATTGGGAAACTGCAATCTGTGGGATCCCTGCTGAGAGGTTTTTCTCACAACTCAACTCCGCCGCTCAACACTTTCCAAGTGCCGTGTTATTGTTTTCATTTTCCTTCTTTGTAAAAATGGACTCCTCGTTGCTGAGGCAGCACTTCCTTTTAGTTTTTCACAAAGAGGCGGCGGCTCTAGGGGGATCGTACTGAGTCAGCAGCACCAGCGGTTGATCTTGTAATGGGATGGCATCTTCGGGGAAACCCCAATCGAAGAAGGGCGAATATCAAAAGGGGGCTCGCGTACCTGAAAGCGGACGTTGATTCTTCGAAAGCGAATTACCCGTGCGATCCTGGGATGATAAGATCCGTCGGGCTTAGCTATCCAGAGAATCCCAAGGATTACTGAGGTCACTGAGAGAATCGGCGAGGATAATTGGAAAAATATCCTCACGCTCTTTTCACTGGTTCTTTTATCTTTTAAATGTCATACGTCAGAATCAGAATTGTTTTTTTAGCTCAAGGGGATTCCGGTACAATACACAAATGAAGTGTACACTACAACGAAATATAAACAAAAAGCTCCAGTCAGTCAGAATGATCGTATAAGTAAATTTTTGTAAATTATCGTATACTATTATGTTACAATGTTTTGAAATTCGAGCCCTTTGAATGAACAGAAACCGTTAACTACCAATTTAAGGTTAAAAAAAAAAAAAAAAAAAAAAAAAAACTCGTTCTGAATCAAACTTCTAAATAATATTCAGCAATTCAAAAAAGATTTTGGATTTTTCACCTTTTTTGTTGCAATTTTGATTGATTTTTCAGCGAATATAAATAAAATTAAAGTAAAATTTTCCGCATAATTTCATGCATCATTTTCCAATTTCTTTTGACTAAAATCCTGCTAAGAACTAAAAATTTAGCCATTTTTAGTTATTTCTTTTAGAAGATTTTTGAAATTTGAAGAATTTATTGTACTCAAAAAGTGTAGGTCAACGAACTCGTCCTACCATTTGGAGCGTAACTTTGCAAGAACGGAATTATTATCCCAATCCAAAGAATGCCTTAAAACGGATGTCATGTAAATAAAGAACATTTTCGAAAATTCTGATTTTAAAATTGTTGAAGTCATTGCGATAGCTTCATTTTCTACGAAAATTTGATAGGAGGGAATGCTCAACTTTTACTGTAGAATTTAATAAATAATACAAAACTGCAACACATGCATTAATTAGTACATATTCTTGGTTCATATGAGACATATTCTAGGCTCTGAACGCGAACGTGCCTCTAGTTCAAGCCCGCCGCAAATTGAACCCAGCACACGCACAGCCCACGTCCGACCCACGCGTGGGTAGGATAGAGAATCACAGTTTTGCATTAGGTACCGCATATTGAACCCAGCCCACGGCTATCCCACTCAGTTGCTCTTCACGCGTGGGCCCGTATGTATGTGCCGCACAGTTTTCGTGGGTCGTGGGTGCGTTGTTTCCTATCCAAAAATGGATGAGAAGTTAATTGAACTTGTCAGGGGCCATCCTGTGCTGTACGACACATCTGATGCGAACTACATGAGAACAAAACTAAAAGATGAGCTTTGGGAAAAAATTGGGACTGAATTGGAAACGGACGGTAAGCACACACTTTTTATTATATCATTATTATTATTAGTTACTTGAAAACATGTTAAAACAATTCATTGCTCATGTTACATTACATGGTTACTCATAATACCTACATATTTCCTATTTATTTATATGTTAATTATGTATTACAATAATTATTGACCTAGGAAAATCATAAAACTATTTTCCCCTTTTTGTCCCCATCTCAAGTCAGAATTGCCCTCGTTCAACAGCTCTGCATTGCCACTCGACAGACCCTTGTGGGCTGTTGAAACAATTTTTGAACTGTTCTCTGACAAGAAAAGCATCCCTTGAACCCCTTTAATAATTTCGTTTAATTAAAGAATACAAAGTAATGACTTCCTCAGTCCCTGACTCTGAATCGAGATCCAGGAGGAGCTCAATCAGCGAGTTGGAGATCATCTCGAAACGTGGTTGTGGCACACGTTCAATATGCGGTACCCGACCCAGCCCATAGTCGTGGGTTGGGGATGGGGTCGGTGTGGGCTGTGCGTGTGCTGGGTTCAATTTGCGGCAGGCCTCAGGAGCTCATCAGGTGGGATAGCATGGAGGGATGCCCTCTAGTCCCATATGAAGTGCCTCTCGCCCACTTGAACCTTGTCTGGGTCGCGTGTTGACCTTCGCATGAGGTCTAAAATGACGCCAAATTGAGGCTATCTAACGATATGCTGAACACTCTCCTGTTCACCTATGGCTCAAAGACATCTGATGGTGTTGGCCTTGCTCTATGGGGCCCCAACTTCCCAGTCACTAGACCCTTACCATCTGTTGCTCCTGTGTTAACCGCTGAGCTGTGGTGTTCACCAGTGGCAGTTGTTGGGAGTTGGGGATTTCTATGTGATCTGAAGCGGACCACATCTGTCGCTCTGTAGAGGCGATTAGGGACACATATTATGATGATCCCCTAATACAAACCCTACGTGTACCGCTACACCAAGTCACAACATTGGGCTCAACCATAACTTTTATGTGGGTGCCAAGTAGGTATTCATGTGCTGATGCTATTGCGAGGGGAGTCATTGGTATAACGCTATTGAGATGTTGCCTAGATGTTGCCGCTTTCAGGATCAAATTGTTGTGCCCAGTAGACTCTTTCATAACCCAACTTCCAAGGAGGGACCAAATAGTGGTCAATTAGGTCGCCACTGACCATATCCATCTTACAGACACCTGCTTATTGCAGAAGCTCGAAATGTTGTGTGTGGGAGGTGTGGAAGAGATCTGAGAGATCAACCACTTCTTGGAGGACTCTCCACACCTCATTGGCCTTCAAGTCCAACCTAGAGACCCACTCAATAGGATGCCGTTTTATCAGGACCACAAGAGGTCCAATCCTTGTTGTTGTACCTGAGAGCCGCTCTACTAAGAACTATGATACCTGTTCTATGATATATTAATGTAAATCTAGATATGGTTTTATTTTACTTTGCTGATTACGTATAGTAACAAAAATTCAGCGTTTTCATCATCTTGACTTAGTTTTTTTTTCAGTTTACTCTAACGGTAGTTACCCCCTGCACACCCGTTTAGTGACGGAGGGAAACATGGCTCCCTCTAGAGTCGTGCCGCTTGCAGAGTCCCTTTGGACACCTTGTTCAATATCGCTGATGTCCCTTCTGCTTGAGGTGCGGGTTCAATCATTAAATAAAAACGCTGCAAATTATTTCACAAAGGTTTATTATTTTTTCAATTGAGTCTGATCGTAGTTTTAGTTGGCTTGCGTACGTCATAAGGCCCGTCCAGACTCCTCGGCGTGTCCTATTTCGAGTTGTCACAACCTATACTTCTATAATTATATAGGTACGCATGTTTATATTTCTCGATTTGAGCTCCTATCTATTCAAATAGTCATTGCCTTAATAATATCAACAACGAAAAGTCGAGAGGACATGTTATTAAATATGCGTAGGAAAAGCATTGGTATCAACACACAAATATGACCTATAAAAAAACATATATTCATGCCTCGAAGGAACGCTGTACCCACCTCATGGTGACGCGGTGTATTATATGGGTATAACACGTAAAAGTAATAAATATCCATTCTCCTACACCCCTCTGCTACGCCCCTGGTCACTCCAGCCACCACAAGGTGCCGCGGCGCCTCCTCTCACTCCACCCCCCGCTCACCCCCCCTCACTACCCACCGTGACCCCCTGCCAAGCGTGCGTCTAACACGTCTAACACTCAAAATCTCGAAAAAGACACTTTTTCGCCCGTTTTTGGCCCATAGCATCTATGCGAGTAAAGCGATCGGGATGGTTAAACGTTAGGACCAACTAAACCCCAAATGGAGTCTATGTGCGAAAGAACGGGTTTTTTTAAGTAAATTCTTAGGCCTTTTATGGCCCGGACGGCGAACGGCGGACGGACATTTGAAATTTGGATTCTACGCACCTTGAAACGTAAAGTGACAAAGTTTGAGGGGGGGTTATAAAAATGTTTTGCTACACGATCACATAGGCTTATTATTGGAAATAATAAACCAAAAGTAATTACTTTTAAGTAACTTAACGGTGCTCAAAGCTATTTCAATCACTGTAAGAAATATATCATTTTTGCCAGAACTAATGCTGTTTCCCAAGTCCCTACGTACATATTTTCCTATTTTCACAGCTATCATTATTTTAAAAATAGATCAGTACTCACGTACTGAGCCACATGTTTAGCGCATGTTTCTTTAAGTAGATTAGTTTTTCACAAGAAATTATGTTAAATAAACCTTTAAAAGTTCACTCCGCTGATAAGGGTGGTTCGGCAAGTGAAAATCATATTCTACATGTCCCGCAAGGCTCTTTAAGTAAGGCTCCCGCAAGGTACTTTAAGACTTTTCTGAATCAGATCAATCCGAGAGAGAGAGAGAGAGAGAGAGAGAGAGAGAGAGAGAGAGAGAGAGAGAGAGAGAGAGAGAGAGAGAGAGAGAGAGAGAGAGAGAGAGAGGGAGAGAGAGAGAGAGAGAGAGAGAGAGAGAGAGAGAGAGTGAGAGAGAGAGAATGCATTTACAGTTCAATACAATTACGATGATTTAAATATAAATACATTATAGCCCTCCTTAGCTTGAGTACAACACGTACAAAATTTTTCTTAGAGGACAGTAGCTTGAAGAGCTAACTATCGCGTGTGGCTAACGATGAGTGTGCAGAGGCCAACAACGTCATTTTGGTTTTATTGGAAGAGCGCATGAATAAATTACATAAACGATGACAAACAATTACAGTTACAATTACGAATACGACCACGGGAGTGTTGTGAGTTGTCGCTCCCCCTTCAAAGAAAATAATAATAAAAAAAAAAAATAAAAAAGAAAGTCCGACAGGAAGTGACAAAGCGGTAAGTGTATTTTATGGTGACGAGCAGGCGTACGCGTTTGTTTCCGTTCCCGAGTGAAGCAGTTTATTGTGTGAAACATCGTAGGAAAGGGCTGGTGGTAAACGCGGGATACTTGATTTTTTCGCTAGACATGCAATATCTACGCTAAACGAACGGTTTTCCTAATTGAAATAACAATTTTGGCTGATACATATATAATGTATAAAAAAAATTCGTGCCCTAACAAAATTAGTACTGACCCTGGGGATTTTCGAGGGCGCTGAATCCGAATCCGAAGCCCGTTTCTCACGACGCAGATGTCTAATTTTCGAGGTACGACACCTGCGTTTTTGAATAAATCTCTTAAATTTTGGGATAATTTATGTTAAATTAAAAGGTGATTTCCTTGTTGGAAATTTAACGCTGAACACCACATAATGATGTGTTTGAAATGCCTCCTTAATGCGTCTTTTGCCTAAAAACTGCAAAAAAATGGCTATTGGTCTATTACTAATTAAATTTTTCAAGCATTTTAATTTCTCCCTTGATGGAAAAAACAGAAGATCATGTCTAGTACCTACTGCTTACCAGTAGGTACCTACTACTCAATCGTATACCAACTATGTAGTACCTTCTTTTCACAAGATTATTCCATGGTGGTTACAAAACAATATTAGTTTATAACTTAGAGTAATAAATCAGCATTCCTTGATACTACAATGGCTTAGAGATCATGAGATGTTGTGATAAAATGAGAGCATTCCAAAAAGTGGCGAACGATTTTCCTACTATGAAAACTATGGGAGTTACTCTTCCCTAGTAACTCATTGGTTGTACGTAAAAAATCAATAGAAATTCTACCTAGCCTTCACTTTTCGAGTTAATAATAATCTAAAGTGCCGGGTCGTCATAAAATTTAGGTGTCGTTACGCAAATTTTAGAATGAACACCAGCCCAAAGACATATCCATGTAAAAAAAAACGTTGTTTTCACCGATTTTTGACGATTTTTCTACCGTTGTTTGACAGGTTTTGCACAAATTACACCACTTGGGGACCTGAAAAAAAATGTGCTGTTACTTACACTATTTTTGCGTCGAATGAGACGCCAGTAGCTCTGGAAGTGTGAAAATTTAGTTTTTTTTACCGTTTTTCAACGTGTGACTTGTCTGTTTTTTGACAACGTGTATATTCCCAAAAAACAAGTTTTTCGGTAGTTGAAAAATCGAAAAAAATCAATTATCTCACCTCCAGAGCTTGTGGTGGTCTCATTCGACGCAGAAATAGTCCAAGTAAGTAATAGCAAAATTTTTTTCAGGTCGCCAAGTGGTGTAATTTGTACAAATAGTATCAAAAAATCATAGAAAAATCGGTGAAAAACCATGGTTTTTGGCAGTTGTAAGGAAAAAGACACGTTAAGGAGACGACATTTCAGACCCATCATTTTTTATTTTTTGGGAAGTTTTATTATACAAAGGTTAATTATTTCTGACCAGCAGAACACTTGTCTATAATAAATTATTAAACGTTGTCTATAGTAGTCACATTATCACAATATTACTCCATAAATATTGTGGATTCTTGATGGTTGGTCTGAATAAAAATTGTCTTGTCCATGTGAGAAACTACCCCCTCCCTCTCTAAGAGACATATCATAATTGCAACCAGGTACATCATTCAGTTCGTTCAAACTTGTGTCATATTCTGATTTCGGAGTTAAATCGATGTTCCCTACGCTAAAGACATAACAACGCATTTTACCGAAACATTTGGCGTCTTATAGCCCGAGCTCTACGATAGAACGCGTAGAATGAAGTAATGCACAGCAGTGTAAAATTGGCAGCTGACAACAACAGGAAGCAATAATGTTTCTCCAATCGGCTTCGTAAACATCAGTCTGACGGGGGCTCTACTGTTTGTTTCCGAATTTACAAAACCGCTCGCCACGGCGAGAACCCGGTGTAAATTTGTAGGTGGGTGCAGCGATGAGAAAAATCTTATTTCGCTCTCCGGTAGCTCGTCTTGCTTTTTGTTTTAAACATTTCGGAAATAGCTTGAGAGAAAAAAGAACGGATGATCGTGATGCTATTTGGGAGAGAAGTTCCGACGCGATTGATTCCAACCTGAGAAAGCAGATGCTTCCCGCGGATGTTGATCGAAGTCTGGATCCTGGCTGGTAGGTAGGTACTGTGAAATGTGAAAATAGACAGATAGGAAATTTAATGATGTAACATCATTCGCGTGGGCGAAAAATCGCCAAATCAGAGTGACCTTGCTAAAAACTATATTACACATGCACAGTATGTGGCTATTAGGAGTGCCCTTTCTCGGCTATTTAAGGTTGAGTTATCTCAAATTAAGTACTGTATCTTGAAGGCTCGAGAAGAAAAACAATTTAAGAAAAAGTCCAGTCATGCAGCATGACCCCATGAGCGAATTTATGAATAAATCTTCGACATTTCAGTCGCTATTGATCGTGTAGAGAAATTTTAGTTTATGATTTTGATAGACAAACATGGAATCAAATTATTAAAAATAATTAGGAGGTACTCACACTTTATTATTATTAAACTAATCTTGTAGATTTAAAGACAAATGTTGGTAAATATTCATAGATTTTGATGTCCAATGTGGTCAGTATTGAAGGCAGTTGAAATCTTAACAGTATCCTATCATAACATCATCAAATCTTGGCATAAAAAAGTCATATGAAAGAAACGTATTTCCACAGCCTATCGATGATGAGGCTTTACATTACGAGTGATATATAGTCAGTTGCATTCGAATCTAGTATCCTACAGCAAGAAATTGACAGACAAACTGTAGTCTCTGTGCATCTATTGACAGCCTAAATTATGGGGAAGTGTCACGTGGCTTTTCCGTAGCAACAAGAAAGAAATTGAAAATATTTATTTAATACTAGCATTAAATCCTACCTACGTTTTAAACAGCATGGTTCTAGGATTGGTTATACAAGGATACTTCCATAAGAGTAGTTCAATCTGAATTTGGACAATGTTTCATGCAAATATTACCGATTTTTACAACTAGCGAACGGCATTATTTCGATTTTTGACTGATTTTTCAACTTTGAAATTTTTGAAAGCTTGATACATATTCTTATAGGAAATTTTAAGCTGATTCCGAATATACCACATGTTAGTATGCTGAAAAAATTATTTCGCACAACAAATCGCAAAAAACAGGCTATATTGACATTTTTGCCTACATTTTTGAAAATTTCAACCCGAAGATGTAATCCGATCATGCTGGCCAACGAACTTGAACTTTCGTTTTGTGTCCTCAACATTTAGAAATTTGTTTGAAGTTTCTAGCACAATTCTACGGACAGTTATCGTCTGGAATGACACATACATGTATACATATATACTTACATAGGTACATATATAGAATACATACATAAAAAAATGCGTTAAACTGCAGAATATGATTCAGAATAGCCTGAAACGGATTTCTGCATAAAAATTTTTCAAAAAATCACATTCTAGAAATTTTGAGGCAAGAGCAATAGCTTAAATTTTCTTCAAAAATTCGCTAAAAGGGAACTTAACTTCCAGAGTACTAAAAGTAATAACACTTTATTATCTGGACATCTCAAATGTTGAATAGCCGAATAATAACGAACGGAGCTACCTGTAAGTTCAGCGTTATTACAACCCACAGTTCAAATGGGCATTGTGCAACAACCTCACATGACAAAATTGTATTTAGAACTCGGAACGATCCAATCTGATAAAAGGCTACAGTAATAAAAAAAAGTCCAGTCATGCAGCATGACCCCATGAGCGAATTTTTGAAGAAATCTTCGACGTTTCAGTCGCTATTGATCGTGTAGAGAAATTTTAGTTTATGATTTTGATAGACAAACATGGAATCAAATTCTATCTACAGCATGGTTCTAGCCTTAAACAGCATGGTTCTAGAATTGGTTATACAGGTATACTTCCATAAGAGTTCAATTTGAATTTGGACAATGTTTCATGCAAATATTACCGATTTTTACAACTAGCGAACGACATTATTTCGATTTTTGACTGATTTTTCAAATTTGAAATTTTTGAAAACTTGATACATATTCCTTTAGGAAATTTTACGCTGATTCCGAATATACCACATGATAGTATGCTGAAAAAATTATTTCGCACAGCAAATCGCAAAAAAACAGGCTATTTTGACTTTTTTTTACTACATTTTTGAAAATTTCAACCCGAAGATGTAATCCGATCATGCTGGCCAACGAACTTGAAGTTTCGTTTTGTGTCCTTAACATTTTAAAATTTGTTTGAAGTTTCTAGCACAATTCTACGGACAGTTATCGTCTGGAATGACACATATATACATACATACATACATATATACATACATACATACATAAAAAAATGCGTTAAACTTCAGAATATGATTCAGAATACCCTAAAACTGATTTCTGCATAAAATTTTTTCAAAAATTCACATTCTACAAATTTTGAGGCGAGAGCAATAGCTTAATTTTCTTCAAAAATTCGCTAAAAGTGTAAAGAACCCAGAGCCTACTGGATTAAGAGATATGGTGAAACTCGTCCACTGAGACAAAATACATCCTAAATGAAGACTTCACAGACTCTTGTCACTCACGATCACCGTCAAGAACTTTTACTACTGCCTGAAGAACAGCTATCCTTAGGAAATCCTGTGACCTCCTCAGGGAACCCTGTGTCTCATCTTACAGGACCTGGTCAAGAGGAAGTTAGAAGGAGTCAATACGGTCGTCCAATAATACCTCCGGAATGACTCAACTAGTAGAAACCGTTTAGTTCAATTGAGTTGATTTGAGGGGAAGGTGTCGTTACTTCATTCCCTATGTAAGTAATGTCGTACACCCCATTAATTATATTTACCATCTAGATGTTGATCAATGGCTCAGAGTATTCATTGTGAAAGTTCAGAGAGTTAATATATTAGTATAAAGTTCAATTCCTTTAGGATTGATCTTATTAATCAAACATAAATGTTTATTAGTTCTGTGTTAGATAGCCCATGCATGCCAGATCATTGGTCTATAATTATTAAACCCCGTATTAATTATCAGAACATGGTGCATTGCGCCACTGAAAAGAGTTAACTTCCCATGCCTATCAAGGTTGTTAATGACAATCAATAACCCACCCTAAAAACGGTGAGTTAAATAGATTTCGACGGTTAGGCCATCATCAGTAACAATAACTGAAGGCACATGAGGAAGGACACAGCTTTTATAGTCACAGGTGAAGGGAGATTAAATCCCATTTGCAAGAGAAAGGAAAGGGGCAGGAGGTACAACCAGTTAAGTGCAAACAAAGTGAAGGGGGATTATAGCTAATCAGATGAAGTGAAAGGGGGGGGGGGGGAGAACTTAATTGGTAGTACCTCCTGCCCCTTTCCTTTCTCTTGACCAGTGGGATTCAATCTCCCTTCACCTGTGACTATGAAAGCTGTCTCCTTTCTCATGTGTCAGTTATTGTTTGTTACTGATGATGGAATAACCGTCGAAATCGATTTAACATTGTAACTCTTATATTTTTTGTGGAAATAAACAACGTTTTTGACATTTTATGTCTTTGCTCTGGCACATAACTCGAAAACCGTTACCAAATTTGTTACCAAACTAGAGGCCTGTTAGGGCTTGTAAAGCCCTAATCTAGTCCGTATAACAGTAGGAACTCAGCACACTATAGTAACGATATAAGTCCTACCTATTTTTGGCGTCATGTGACCTGGTGCAAAGCTAAGGCGATGTTATTAAATGATTAAAAAACGTTTCTTACTAATTAGATTAGAAACGTTACTTCTACGTTTCTTACTTAACGACACTTTTGCAACAAACTTGGGGCCGTGCTGATTCGGAATTATATATTAAGACCGTTCTGAATTATATATAAAGTCCGCTATGTTCTTCAGTTTCAATTTCTTCGTTCAGAAATAACTCTCCTAGATGTTAGGAACTACACTACGTTTCTTACTTACCGTGAATTGATGGCAACTGTTGTTACCGCCACAGCCTAATAAACAACTCTCGTTGATAAGGACCGCCTAGAACACGATCAAGGCGGGTATAGAGACGAACGGCGACACTTTTGCAACGAACTTGGGGCCGTGCTGATTCGAATGAGCAGTCTAACACTAAAATCGGACCGCGAAGTTCTTCACAATTTCAAAGACCGTTCGGAATTATATATAAAGATATTCTGAGATGATTTCCGCTTGCAACCGAGTCGTTGCTAGGGAAATGGTACGTCGTCGTTTTTCATCCCACAAAATCCGCTGACCATTCGTTCGAAAGCTCCCGATTTATCCAACCATATTATGTTAACTACTGCGAAGTGCGTGGCCAACAAGCTGAGTTATGACCATGGTTATATGAATAATTGTTTACACTCAGGTGATCATTTTCAATAATTGATACTGTTAACATGATTGCAACCACTTGTTAATTTCTGATCATTTCATTGAGCTGGTGTTTCGATGATTTGATTCATAGCAGGTGATCCGAATATTGCGAGAACGGTTTGATTTGTAAAGTAGGTGGTTGAATCATTTTAATAGGTAATTTCTATACTTTACACTCTAGGAAGCTGTAATTTCGTATGTAGCCTCTTTAGAACATTACTTGACGATGCCCAGGGTCCGGATCAGCTAGTGGCTCTTAGAACTTGCATACGAGTCTGCAACACATACGAGTCTGCAACTAAAGACATAAAATGTCCCAATGTGTTGCAGACTCGTATGCAAGCGTTTCTGATGATTATCGAATACAACCTTATCGTTTTTGGAATATCCTTTTTGCAATGCAAACTGACCGGCAAAAGAAGGTTGACAAAAATGCTGGATTCTTCGATCATTGCAAACTGAGAAATTTGCGACTACATTTTACCTAGTTTTCATAATTTTAGTACTAAACTGTCATGGAAAAATAAATTAAAAACAGCAAAAAGTGGCCAAAGTTACCAACTTCTACTGTACCGAACTAGGCGTTGTCATGATTTTCGATGTCCTGCGGCACTAAAAACGAGCATGAAGTCTGATCCAATCCGCAGAGGTCTTCGGTTTTTAAATTTTTTAACCGAATCATTTCGACATTTTTGTCTACAAGGCTGTTGTCCAGAAAACTAAAGGACTTTTTAATTTCGGGATCCCGGAGTGTTAGGAAAACACTTCTTTTTTTTCGAGCGAAGGGAACGCGTTCGGTTTCACGCAGGCGAGCCGGCCTGTCGCCTTCAGACTCTCGACCTGAAATCCAGAGATCGGCCACCTTCGGGGTGAGGGAAAAAATTCTCCCGGGAGACGCGTTACGAGTTCTCCGGGTTGAGGGCAGGAGAGGAGACCGTCCGCCGTCCTATCGCGTAGAACCGGTGGTCCGTTGACACAAGATTAGGAGAGTCGACAGTTTGAAATGTGTTCACAAGATATAGACCCCCCCCTGCCACACTCTCTCGTCGTACACCACACATCACTGTCTGAAGGTGGAGTTTTTCGAAAGGTTGCTTTCGAGGCAAGAAGGGCGTGCGCTTGAGAAAACCAACGTGCTGAAAACGGCGAAACTGAGTTTGTTGACTAATAGATGGATAAAATGAAGGGTCACGGGAAAGAACGATCAGAGTCAATTTTTGGTCCAAACACAGAACATGGAATGTTCTGTGGTCCGAAACAAGGGCGTACGCAGGGGTGGGGCAACTGGGGCAGTTGCCACAGTAGACTACCTACTTACTCCACAATTATCTCGTCACACAAATTAATACGCATCTCTGTACATCCCATGTTAGGGTTCACTACTAAGTTCATTACAAGACCGATTTTTGGATGATAATGTAACAGCTTTAAGGAGATTGGTACTTCACCCATCGAAGATGTTGGAAATGTCAAAGGAAGAACTCAAACAGCGACTGACCCACTTTTGTAAGTCTTATGGTCTGTATACCCTCATTGAAACTGAGGCTGAGCTATGGCATACATTTTGGATGGAAAAGGGTCTTACTACAGAAAAATTGAATTAATTGGATTTTATCGATGTATTGCAAGAGACCAAGGGTTTTACCCCCAAGTAAAATCGGCGCTAAACGTTCTTCTAGCACAGCCATGCACAACGTGTACAATTGAAAGGTCATTCAACTCGTTGAGAAGGGTTAAAACATGGGTGAGGTCAACCATGTCAGAAGCCCGTCTCAACGGACTGTGCCTATTGACTGTACACAGAAAGTTGGTCCTCGAGAAGAAAAATCAATTTGTTGAGGAAGTGTTGAAACTTCATCAACACTTCATATTGCAGTAATTTGTTAAGTTGCAACATAAAATTTTACAATTTAATGTTGATGTAATAATAATTCATTACGTTTTATATAAATTATAACTTTGCATTTACCCTCATTTTGTTCATGATTGTTTCTGCCTACATCGGTCTTGTAAAATTACCGTTGGCCCCAGTAGAGTGCAAATTCTGCGTACGCCCTTGGTCCGAAATGAGATACTGGTGCCATCTTGCAGGTTTTAGAGAAACTAATCGAAGCATGTATCGCTTCGGGAATGAATGATAAAGGTTAGCATCAAAATACAGAGGGAAAGATTTTAGGTGTTGGGAAACAACTATCAAGAGTCCTAAAAAACCTCGTATGTTGATCAGTGCCCATTAGGGTGGTTCAAAAAAAAAAAAAAAAAAGTTCTGAGATTTCTGGTGCCCATTGTTTTTTTGCTTCCTCGGTATGTCAGGATGACCCTCTCAAATTTTTAGCAAAAAATATTAATCCTAACCACTTTACCTGGGTCGATTTTGGCCAGTTATAACCGGCCGCTATCGTAAACCAACCTCTAAATTGGTGCCAAAGTGATGATTTGAAGGACGGATTTCAATTTTTTTGGGTCAATTTATGGGTTTTTGCATACGCTGAACACGATGAAATTATTTATTTTACGCTCCGTCCACTAGTTATCCGTTAACCTGCAGAGTCCGCTGCTTGAAGATAAGTAAAAATCGAAAATGTCGCCTGGTTAAGAACTGTACTAGAAACATGCTATTATGGTCGGATAACATGCTTTGGCATGTTCTGAACATGATTCCGTTTTTTACTATACTTTTCCGTCGATGATTGCTTCGTTTATCGGCCATAAACCTCAAATTAATTGTAGGGTAATAGACAAATTCACCCTAATTTCACCGGAAATTATGTCACGTTGATAATTTAAGGTCCCAAAATACCTTGTGTCAATAAAATTTGGTATTTTCCAGGTTACTAGGTACAAAGCCGTTGGTAATTTGGCAAGGACTTAACTTTACTTAGGTAACCGGCATTTTACTTATTTGCCAAATATAGCGGCAAAATGAAGAAAATAGCTAAATTTTCCCATTTTTCTCTAAAATTCCTTAGTTTTTATCGGTTTTCCGGGGTCAAATTCGTATTTCTAAATTGTCTGAACTGTGATTGGATCGTTTGAGCGTAGGGTTAGCTATTGTCAGCGGTATCGGTCACGTGTAAAAGCTTGTACAATTATCAAGTCCTTGCCAAATTATCAACGGCTTTGTACCTAAAAATTTAGGAGGGTCATCCTGACATACCGAGGAAGCAAAAAAACAATGGGGACCAGAAATCCCAGAACTTTTTTTTTTTTTTTTTTTGAACCACCCTAGTGCCCATCCATTCCGTATTCGTTTGTCTCTCAATACGAGGAATAGAATCATTCTGTTCGGAGTTTTTTGTTTTGCTTTTTGATATTACAAACTTAAATCAGTGATGTCGATAGACTTCAGCGATCTGGATGATCCACCCATCGATGAAGTTTAACGTGACAGAAAGATCAAGGTCCAGCAATTTTTGTTGAAAAAATCAGTTTTTCTCATTCTCTTCATATTTTTTAAAACATTTTGATTTTAGTTTCTTCATTAAAATGTGTTTAATCAATGAAATTAATATTTGGAGTTGAGAATTATTTACCCTAAACTCAAAATATTACACTTGAAAGTTGAAAATTTGAATTTTGCAGATTTGTGAAGAAGTGACTCTGATCGTTATTTCATGTGGCCCTTCAAATGTTTTTCAATCTATATTTTTCTATATTTCCTTCTATTTTCGTTTTCTCCCTTTCCATTCTTTATATTTTTTCTGGTGACATTATTTTAACCTTTCTGGATATTCTCAAGAACATGAGTTTTCGACTTATTTGACTGGGTGAATCGCTGTTATTGTTACATATTTGACAAGTCCGTTGTATTCGGAAGATTATATTTTTCCTGGACACACCAAAACCTGAAGATGTCCTCAGTAAAAGGACGAAACGTCGAATAAACAACATGAAATAAATTCTTTTTTTCCCCTGGGCCGCATCCCGACTAATTCCAGCGACACATTCTCAGCATCTTTGAATCCCAAAAGTACGCTCGGTGCATTGCTATACTTACACCATGGCGTGTGTTGCACTCTTCCATATATGGTGTGACTCTCATAATCAACACTGAACGCAGTTAGCCTTGATCTCAGTACCTATTCCGACCGACCGATGTCCGGCGCATGCGCTCGCAACATATACCTTGGTATATAAGACCGAGAAAAACCCGGGCTGGTATCCAGGGCCGTGACGAAAAGACGCGATGATCACCCACGGTATTTTATATGGCTCAAGTATCTTCGCAATGATCATAATTACACTAGCATTCGTCGGCCCATTTTGAACAAAGTCCGAATCTTTCCTTTTACCAGACGATGAGGAGCGCTTCACGTATCTGCGTATTTCATTCGTAAATAGCGGCTCCTCCTATACGCTAATGTTGTTTTACGTAACTAACTCACTTAATTCCCACTTTTTTCTAATATTAGACCCAAGTTTCGGTTAAACTCATGAGCTCCACTTGTGTGTAAATGATATCCGCTAAATTCGCGCTCAAATTTGAGTGTTGAAAGTAAGAACGGAAAAAACGTCTTGAATTTTTATAAAAATTTTTCACGATATACGTACTTTTGACCTTAAAATTTTATAGTCTCTTGATGACCCATAGAGTTCTCCCTATCAAATGTCAACTTCCTAGTGTGAACACGAGAGAAGTTAGTTCAAACAGCTGATCAAGAAAAGTCCAGTCATCTTCGACATTTCAGTCGCTATTGATCGTGTAGAGAAATTTTAGTTTATGATTTTGATAGACAAACATGGAATCAAATTATTAAAAATAATTAGGAGGTACTCATACTTTATTATTATTAAACTAATCTTTGAAAATCGTCTATAAATGTATATAAATTGATCGAGGATTGAGGTGCGGTTCGAACCTTATTAATAAAATTAAAAAAATTAAAATTGATCGAGGATTTGATGTCCAGATCGATAGGGACTCCGTGGCCGGAGGCGTAGGCAGGCGGACCCCCCGACCGGAGATGTACTGGAGGGGAAGGGAGGGGAGGGGATGGTTGAGAATAGGGGGGGGGGGGGGTGCCCTCTTCGTCACATCCAGTTTCCGGTTACCCCTGTGACGTCACATCCGCTGCCAATCAGGCCCGGGGCCCGCCCAGCCTCGTCTTCTGGCTGCTGTTTCTCTGTTGGGAACGAGAGTTTCTGGAAGCATCTTTTCAGCTTCCAGTTCTACATCTACAAAACGCAATTGATAAGAGGCTGTAAAATACCTTATCAATATCATTTGATTATATGAATAAGTACGGGCGACCTCAATGAGCATTACACACCGTTTTTTACATTTTAACACCAATATGTTTTATGATTGAACCTATTTTTTCGAGGCTGTCACTCTTCATTCGCTTCACGTTATTTCGAAATGCTTCTTTTGACGTTTTGACATTTTATGTCTTTACTATGGCACATAACTCAAAAAGTGCGACGAAGAAAGCGTTATGAAAAATTTCTAATGATATTCACGTACAATCGATTCGTTGCTACGGAACTTTAACTTCGCCAGTTATCATCGTACAAAAATCGTTCACCACTCGTTGGATACCTCTCGATTTACCTAACCATATTACGTTGACCACTGCGGAGTTGCGTGGCCGACAAGCTGCGGTATGAGCGTGATTGTTTAAATAATTGTTTACACACATCATCATCATAATCACAGATCATTCTCAATAATTCATATTGTGAACACGGTTGCAAGCTTTATATAAGTAAAGACATAATTTTAAGACCAAACAACCGATAAACGAATTATCTCTTGGAGATGTACGAGTCTTGGGGACTGTGTTTATGTTTAACAAAATTTTTATGGAGTGCACTCGTGAATGTGTACTTTATAAGAAGCTGTGTATAAGGCACCACTTATACACAGGAGGGGGCGCAAACACATAAAATGTCCCTCGTGGTCGCGTACTTGTACGAAAGCTGTACCCATCGTTTGTGTTTTGATACATTCTCTAAGCCACAATTTTACATGTAGAGTCGTCACTTAGAAAAGGCTATCGCTCAGGTGGTATAATATAAAGGTTGGATGACAATGATTCGAATTTTTTAATGGTTATGATTATTTTTGGGAATGTATTTTGTTATTATCTCTTACCCAAGGACTTATCTATCCCGCTAAATTTCCAATGATTTCCGCTTACAACGGAGCCGTTCCTAGGGAAATGTTACTTCGGCAGTTTTCATCCGACTGAAGTTAGAAAGATCTCAATTTATGCTTAAATCTTAAATTGCCTAAACCGTTCCGAAAATGAAGGCACCTGAGGAGCTACACGCAAAGTCATTAATGAAGTGTAAACAATTCCGGAGTTTTCGCGTACCTACTGCGAAACGGAAGATTTTGAAGTATCAAGAGACCCTACTTTTACCATGATTATGTTAAAATGAAATGTAATGTATATGAAAGTTTATAGGTAAACTCTCTGGGTCACACGATTGAAATGATAGAATCTTTCCTGATCAGCTGAATCAGCTAAATTCTCTCCTTTTCATCCTAGGAACTTGAAATTAAATAGGGATACTCTCTGAGTTAGTTAGAGAAGATTAAAATGTAAGGCTTTTTCCTCATTAGCTGAGTGAGCTAAATTTTTTCTGTTCACCCTGGGAAGTTGTAATTTGATAGGGAGACTCTTCGGGATTAAGGGGACCCGGCACCCACCCCCCTCCCGCCCTTAATAGACCTCTTTTTACAGGAGTTTTCCTCAGCCCCCCTGCAACCAATTTCAGTGTTTTTTTTTTTTTTGTTCCTTATATTCTCAAGTTTCAATTAGCATAGGGGTTTCCAGGTATCTCAAAAACACGAATCCGTAGGTATCATGGAATAAATGTCATATTTTTTTTCAACATCGGAAACATCTATCGGCAGTTGAAATCAACATTTTGTAAAAGATCTCTTCTTCAAACCAACACAAAAATCAACCGAATAGGGTCAACCGTTCCGAAGAAAAACGCCCGTGAACATGAAAAAACATTACTTTACAGGAGAGCAGAAAAACCAACACCATCCATCTTTTCATGACGTCGCAACGCATTATGCAAATAGAAGCTGTTTTTGCTTTCCCTAGACCTATCTGAAATGAATTGTTGTATCATGATAGCTTAACTATGTCATCCATGGATAATATAAACATAATACCCATGGTTGTAGGCCAGTCAAATAAAGACAAAGAAGAAATTGATGAAGAGACTCTTATGATTCGACTCTTATCATACATCTTACATCTTATGATTTCTTTGTGATTTTTAGTGGCCCAATTTCGTTTTTACGTTTTCTTTTGATAATTTATTGAAAGTGGGTGGTTCTACACGAATTTTCAACAAAAAAAAAAGGACCAGTAAACCGTTATTCAAGAATAAAGACGACAGAGCAACCATCTAGCCAGCCTATGCTGCCGGCCTGTACTTGAACAAAAAATTTACGCATTTGTAAGCATAAATTTGACTATGTTATTGAATTTAATTGTTCCCTAGATGTTGATACATCGTTTTATGAGAGAAATAAAAATCGATTTTTCTCAAATTTTTTGCTATCGGGTCCCCTTCAGAGATCCTACCTTTACCATGAATATGTTAAAATGTAATGTAATGTGTCATGAAACTTTATTGGGAAACTCTCTGGGTCACACGATTGAAATTATCTTTCCTGATCAGTTAAATTCTCTCCTGTTCATCCTTAGAACTTGACATTTAATAGGGAGACTGTTTAGTTAAAGAGAGTCGATTGAAATGTAGGGCTCTTTCCTGACGGGTGTGTGTGTAACAGACCCTAGGAATTTGAAATTTGATAGACAGCTTCTATTAGCGAATTTTTGAAGAAAATTAAGCTATTGCTCTCGCCTCAAAATTTGTAGAATGTGAATTTTTGAAAAACTTTTATCCAGAAATCCGTTTCAGGCTAATCTGAATCATATTCTGAAGTTTAACGCATTTTTTTATGTATGTATGTATATATGTATGTATGTATGTATGTATATATGTATGTATGTATGTATGTGTCATTCCAGACGATAACTATCCGTAGAATTGTGCTAGAAACTTCAAACAAATTTTAAAATGTTAAGGACACAAAACGAAAGTTCGTTGGCCAGCATGATCGGATTACATCTTCGGGTTGAAATTTTCAAAAATGTAGTCAAACATTTCAAAATAGCCTGTTTTTTGCGATTTGTTGTGCGAAATAATTTTTTCAGCATACTAACATGTGGTATATTCGGAATCAGCGTAAAATTTCCTATAATAATATGTATCAAGTTTTCAAAAATTTCAAAGTTGAAAAATCAGTCAAAAATTCGAAATAATACCGTTCGCTAGTTGTAAAAATCGGTAATATTTGTTCAAAACAGAGACCACAGTTCGTCTGTCAATTTCTTGCTGTGGGATACTAGATTCGAATGCAACTGACTTTATATCACTCGTAATATAAAGCCTCATCATCGATTGGCTGTGGAAATACGTTTCTTTCATATGACGTCGGTATGTTATTTTATTTTATGTCAAGATTTGATGATGTTATGATAGTATACTGTTAAGATTTCAACTGCCTTCAATACTGACCACATTGGACATCGAAATCTATGAATATTTACCTACATTTGTCTTTAAATCTACAAGATTAGTTTAATAATAATAAAGTATGAGTACCTCCTAATTATTTTTAATAATTTGATTCCATGTTTGTCTATCAAAATCATAAACTAAAATTTCTCTACACGATCAATAGCGACTGAAATGTCGAAGATTTCTTCAAAAATTCGCTCATGGGGTCATGCTGCATGACTGGACTTTTTTTACATTAAGGTACGATTGAAATAATGGGCTTTTTTGTGGTCTTTGTTCTTTCAGATTTCACTCACCAAATAACCCGAATCCTATTGGTTGCAATTCATAACGTAGTTACTTACTAGCCTACTGGCTATGTGGATAACATGCTACACTTCAACGCTGAAAGACCCGCATTTCTTTAGTGACCAAACGAGTACTTTTTGACAGGTACGATGAAAATCATAAATGTCTCATATATACGCCATAAAATATATTCATGATATATATGTTCTTCCTTGAAGAGGAGAAAATTTATGGTAGTTTTGATGAAAAATCAGCACGTTGACAGGGATATGTCTAAGCTCTGGATGTAATTGAATGAAAGAAGATTCTATCCAAAGAAGTTTGACATCACTCGTACTGTCCAACGATGAGTAGATTTTAACACATACATTTTTAAGCTATGAGTTCCCCACCCCAAAAAAGTCACGCGTATCAAAAGTGTCACTCGGAAGAGTTACGCTGTGACGTTGTTACGTTATCACTTGTGAAGAAAAACAATATACCTTGGGCACGTAGTGCGAATCAATACCCCATCTTCTTAAAATATTTTATACCACTTAAGAAAGTTGAAATTTAATAGGAGCCTCTCTGGGATATTTAGATACTAATGTAATGATGGAATCGGTACTGATCTGCCAAATAACCTAAACTCTCTCCTGTTCACCCTAGAAAGTTGACATCTAATAGGGAGACTCTCTGGAACATCAAGAGACGAATGAAATTAAGGGTGAGCTACCCTTAATGACTCTAACAAGATTCTACCATAATGACTCTAACAAGTTGAAATTCAAGACGGTCTTTGTCTGCATTATCTAAAGTCTAATAGAATGAAGGACTCCGTACTGATCAGAAAAATGCTCGTAAGCTAAAATCTCTTCTATTCAGCCCATAAACTTGAAATTTAATACGGAGTCTCACTGGGACATCAGGAATAAATAAATTCATCCATAAATAAATAAAAATAATAATACAATATAATTCATCAATTTCACAGATTTGACAATGGATATTACAGTAGATCCACTTTCTCAGACAAATGCTATCAATTCGAACAATATAAATCAACCGAAAAATTCGGGAAAATTTTTAAGAGCCTTCAAAGGACCTTATGATGTAATTGTTGAAAAACTGGATGAGAGTCCCTTGCATGACATGCAGGTGGGAAAATGGTTATTACAAAATAACATCACCAAGGTGCTACATTTGAACAGAACTGGGCGTAAGAGAGTTCGTGTAACTTTCCAGAATCCAGATTCGGCCAATAACTTTCTTCAACATTCTTTACTTGAATCGCACAACCTAAAAGCCTTTATACCGAATGAACTTATTCAAAAAATAGGTATTGTTAGAAATGTACCTCTTGATTTGGATATCGAAGATATTAAACAAAATTTGTACTGTTTCCAGAAAATATTGAAGGTAGAACGGTTACACCGACGGGTTTTTAAAACATCAGCAAATTTGCTAGACGCAGCCCCATCTTTCGAACCAACTGAATCTTTGAAGATTACCTTCCAGTCTCAATCATTACCGGATAAGGTTCAACTTTACTATGCAAATAGAAAAGTAGTACCTTTTGTTTTCAAGGTGACCCAGTGCCAAAAATGTTTTCTATTTGGTCACGGAACATCCCGTTGCAAAGGAAAAGATCGTTGTTCGATATGCGGTGATAACCAACACCTATCTGTTAACTGCACCGAGCCTAAACCAAAATGCCTTCACTGTAAAGGGGAACATAGGTCAAACGACAAATCATGTCCGGAATTGGAAAGACAAAAACTTATTAAAAAAGCCATGGCGGAAAAATCAATAACATACAAAGACGCCACTGAAAAATATCCGCAACCTACATATGAGACACCAAACCCTTATAATCTGCTCATCGACTTTCCAACGCTACCCTCTCGTAATGAGAGTACGGTAGAGCAAGAATACGTCGCTTTAACACACAAATTTGCAAAAACGTCTTCAGGTCCTTTCAAACGAAAAAACTGGTCTTCTATAGTCCCCCAAAACAAACTTAATTTCGCTTGCACTCAAAGTAAAAAACCAGTTGGCGAGAAACAAAAACCTCTTGTTTCGCGCCAAATAGAAAATCCACATAGGACTACAGCAGAGCAGAAAGCTCTGAGTGAATTAGAGTCATTATTATCGACCCTAAAAAGTGGGAATTGGTCTGCTTTTGATGTAGTTGATACCATTGGGCTTACGTTGACCAAAATTATGTCGGATTTTCCTGACACAACGAACGCTATTCAAGAGAAATATACAAAATTACAAAGAAAGGAAGATAACACATCAAATACAACTAAATCAATCGTAAATCTGAACAAAAACTGAAAATAGAACAGAAAAAATGAAAACAATGAATAATATCAATGTAATACAACATAACTGTAGAAGCATAATGAATAAAAGAGATGATTTGGAAACTTTTCTAATCATGAATAATATACACATTGCCTTGTTATGTGAGACGTGGACAAAACCCTCTTATAAATGGCAACTGAGTAACTATGAAGTCACACTAAGATCAAGACAGGATGGTTATGGCGGCGTTGGCATTATGGTACATAGAAACATACATTCTGTGCCCGTTCAACTTCCCAAATTGCGATCTAAAATAGAAATTCTGGCTATACAGACCATCAACACGAATCCAAAGCTAATATTCATTAATGTGTACTTTCCGCCAAATATGAAAATACCCCAATCCGACTTCCAAACCATTTTTGAGTTCGCAGACAGTCAAGAAAACTGTATCATAGCAGGCAACATGAATGCTCATCACCCAACATGGGGAGGAGCAAAGGTGGATAAAAGAGGAGAAACAATATGGTCAGCGCTCCTATCAACAGACTTGTGCATTCTCAATGACGGTGAAGGTACTAGGCTTTCTACCCGTGATAGAACGATCTCGGCAGTTGATATTACTTTGTCGACACCTGGGCTGAATGGAATATGCAAATGGGAAGTCATGAATGAGAATTTCGGTAGCGATCACTTTGTCATTAAACTCAATATAAATAGAATATCGATTTTCAAAGCTACACCAAGAAGATTGCACAAACATATCGATGAGGGTGTCTATATAGATGCCATAAATGAGCTTATTCTGGATGATCAAGACTATTCTTTAGAGCAATTCACTGCCATTATGAATGAAGCGGGAGAACGTTCAATTCCAAGGCTCAGTGACCATCACCACAATCGATACCACCCAAAACCATGGTGGAATAAAGCTATTAGAACGGCATATGACATCAAAGAAGAAGCCACAAGAAGATGTAGACGGTGTCCGATTCCTGATAATATTAAAGAGATGAATGTTTTAACTACTAGATTTAAAAATCTTGTCGAAATTGGAAAAGAAAAAAACCAGGAAGAGATCGTACAATCCCTGAATGAGACTAGTAATTCAGATATGTTTAAAAAACTCAGATGTTTCAAAGAAAAAACCTCTTTCCACCAACCCTTACCATGCCGCGACGCCGAAACTGGACGCCAGTACTTAGGACAAATCACTCTAGACAGTGGCGGCTTAAACCAACGATCAAATCAGATTCCTGAAGAACCTCAATCAAGCGACGGAGAACATATTCTTGACAGACCATTCACAATGTATGAAATGGAGCAACCCCTTAAACAGAGACAGGGGTCATGCCCAGGATATGATGATATAAGCTACAGGATGATTGCTTTACTGCCAAAGAAAGCCAAAAAACTTCTGCTTTATATTTATAATAAATTATGGGCCACTGGTGAATTTCCAGAATGCTGGAGAAAAGTTGTGATATGGCCGATTTTAAAACTAGGGAAACCGAGAACCGAATTATCCTCTTTCAGGGCAATAGCACTTTTCTCATGCCTCTCAAAAAACCTAAACCTCATGATTAAGGAACGTTTGCAGTGGTTTATGGAACACAATAATCTCATACCCAAAACCATTTCAGGCTTCAGAAGGGGAAAATCAACTATCGACAACCTTGAATGTTTAGTGGGTGACATAAATCGGGCTTTTCACCAAGAAGAATACGTCGTAGCCGTCTTCCTTGATGTATCAAAAGCGTACCACGCTGTGAACACGCAGAAATTGAGTGAAATCATGGCTATATCGGGTATACCACATAAAACAAGAACATGGATAAATAGTTACCTTGAGTACCGGACGACTATCTTACGAACTTGCGAAGGTGAGGTTTCCAACGAAGAGTGCTCGGGGCTGGCGGAGGGCTGCGTGCTCAGCCCACAGTTGTTCAATTTGTATACTAAGTCAGTTCATGCAACGGATCTAGGTTGCTGCACCCTCCTCCAGTATGCTGATGATTTTATATTGTACACGAAGCACAAAGATATAGCTATGGCATGCTGGAACTTGCAAGAATCATTAAATGTGGTAATTGACCACTTGAGCGACCTGAACCTCTCGATGAATCCGGCAAAATCCACTGTTTTACCTTTTGGAAGAAAAAAGTTCACCCTAGCAAACATCAATATCAACATTGCCGACCAACGCATAACTCCAGTCCGAGTTCATAAATTCTTGGGACTCTGGATGGACTCCAGACTTACTTTCAAACGCCACGTATCGGAGATCAAGCTGAGAGGCATGAAATCCCTGAACCTCCTCAGGCATATTTCGAGAAAATGCTGGGGATTAAGACCGTACAAAGCCTTACAAATTTATAAAGCATGCACGAGACCTATCTTAGACTACGCATCTACTTTGTATGGGTCAGCCCCTGAGAAACAGCTGATCTCACTTGAAGTGGTTCAGAACGACGCCATGCGTATCGCCATGGGATGTACAAGATCGACTCCCATTAATGCGCTACAAGCAGAAGCTGGTTTACCTCCTTTAAAACTGAGAAGATTATGGTTAGCGAGAAAAAGGG
Source organism: Adelphocoris suturalis (assembly GCA_030762985.1). Taxonomy (NCBI): domain Eukaryota; kingdom Metazoa; phylum Arthropoda; class Insecta; order Hemiptera; family Miridae; genus Adelphocoris; species Adelphocoris suturalis. The sequence goes on from CM061049.1 coordinate 36,638,042, forward strand.
TGATTAGTATTATCTCAGATAGAAAGCATCTTCTACATGATGTGTATAAATCTATTATAGATCCAACGCACAAAGAAGGTGATACTATAGCATCAGGCGTCATTTCAGAAGGCGTACCGTCTATTCGGGATCAACATCAGTCCATTTATCAACAATCAGGCCACCCCAGTTTCTCATTGCCCTGTCCTCCAACCTTCATAAGACCTGTGGTTAGAACCAAGATACCTGGAGCTCCTGGCCGAAAGAAGGACATTCCTCCATCTGAATTAAAAGCGAATGTACTGAGCTTGATCACGGACGAATATTTGAATTATTACACCCTATACACCGATGCGTCCAAACAACCAAATATGGCGTGTGGAATAGGGATCTACGACCCACAAACCGAAAATTCAAAATGTATCAGGCTGCCTGATGACTATTCCATTGCAAATGCTGAACTAACAGCTATTCGAATGGGTATCACCTACATTAGTGAATTGGGTATAACGAACGCTGTTATATTTACGGATTCCTTCAGTGCATGCCAACTTTTGAAACAAATTTCATGCAAACCTTCCAAAAATTTCATCCTCTATCAAATTTTAGGGAACATACGACCAGGAATGATAATTCAATGGATTCCGGGACACATAGGTCTTTCTAACCACGACAAAGCCGATGAATGTGCCAAAAACGCGTGTCACTTTGATATATCATCGGACTCTCCTACGTCTATTCCTATCGGAGACATCGAGAACAAATGTAAAAAGATTATGGTTAAAGAATGGCAGTTAGCCTACGAGTTAAACTCCCTCGAAAAAGGTTACTTTCATTTTACCATTACGCCAACGGTAAACCTCAAGCCATGGCACAGAAAATGGGAACTTGGACGACGAAAACTCTCAACTCTTATCAGATTGAGAACGGGACATGGTCTGTTCAATAGGACTTTGTTCCTATATCAATATGCGATTTCACAACTCTGTGAGGAATGCGGAATCTTGGAAGATGTGGAGCATATCTTGATGGAATGCAGAAAATACGATCACGTCAGAAATTGTTTCCCTCTGCTGCAAGACCCGGAAACATCTGCGACATCTTTGTTGAAGAAACAAGAAAAAACAACCTACATGATGCTGACCACTTTTTTGGAATGCGCTGAAAAAGACATTTGATTTTTCCTTTGAATATCAAATGAGGACTATTTGTTTTTTTTTTTTTTAGTGGTTTTTGTTTGTTACACAATTTTAGTGTATTACGTTTAAAGTGTATGGATAGTACCATTGTAACATATACTCTAATTTAGTTAATTAATTGATAAAATGTGCTCTTGGCGACATGGGAGAACACCCACGCCAAAAATAAAAGGAAAAAAAAAAAAAAAAAAATAAATTTGTACCATTTTTTGGTAGAAAAATGAATGAAATTTAATTGGGACCCCTACAAAATTGAAATTTAATAAAGAGTCAGTCTGGAACATCAAGAGACAAATGAAATGACTATTAAATTCTGTCCTGTTCACTCTAAAAAGTTGAAATTTAATATGGAACCTATCTGCGAATTTTCGTAAAAAATGAAACTATTGCAATGGGTCAAACAATTTTAAGTTAAGATTTTCCACAATTTTCTTCATGGAAATCCGTTTCGAGACGTTCTAAAACGATTCCCGAAGTGAAGTGAGTTTATAGGTACTGGTTGTCTGAAATTTGGTAAACCAGCCATTCATTTTATTTTAAACGGTATAAAAAAAGTCTGCCAAGTTGGGTGGGCAGTATAGCTCACATATTGTAACATGGACGTATAGAATTAGTTGAAGAACAGTACAAATCGAAATGATAGATACGTCGACGTTATAAAAAATCAACTTTTGCGCATGCGCACAGACTACTATTAATCCATCGGTAATAAAATTACAGGGGAATATCTAGGAGCTAAGCCACACAATCCTTAAACCTTTCATAAAAATCGGTCCATTAGTCTCGGTGGTTTAATTTGTGTCGATCAATTTTAGTTTTGCGCATGCGCTACAGCTATTACTCCATAAATCGCGATATAATTCGAAGAGAATATTCCTGGAACATACACTCAACTACTCCTCAAGGTTGAACGAAATCGAACATATAGTTGATAAGAAATTACGTTATAATAAATTGACGTTTGCGCATTCTCACATACTATTATTTATGTGAAGGCAATGGAAGTTTTAGGGGACCTTTTAGAAGCTATCACGCACAATCCCTGAAAGTTTCATCAAAATCGATCGATTAGACCTGGAGTTTCGTTTGTGCCAATCGATATTGCGCAAGTATGCATGTATGTCTTTTAGGGCATCAATGATCGGAAGAGTCGATATTGCATACAGCAGCATGGCCAATGGGTTCCCCTGGGTAACTCCTTCTTTGCTTGACAGATTCTTTTTACCGCCCCATATCACTAACTCCGCATGAGCTCTGTTGGTATTGTAAAGAAATCGGGCACAACTTGGACAGTACATTCATGCGTACCTAAGTGTCATGATGCGATTCACTGAGTTAAAGGCATTTTTTGCATCAACCAGCAGCAGATCCCATTGCGAGTATTGTACTGCGTTGTTGTGAAACAGGGTATAAATAGCATGAATAGTACCTTCTATGCCACCCTTCAGACCTCCACACAGCTGTCTCCCTATGTATGCATGCGTTATGGTTATTACTCTACCATTTGCGATATAATTCGTAGGGCATTTTTCTAAAACATTCACCCAATTACCCACTGAGTTTGAATCAAATCGGACCAACAGATGGTGAGTAATCGACGTTAAGAGAAATTCACGTTTGCGCATGCGCACAGGCTACTGAAGATTCGACGGCATAGACAATTATAGAGGACCGTCTAGGAGCTATCCCGCACGATCTCTGAAAATTTCATTGGAATCAGACTGAAACTTGGTATAGTTTTGGGCATGAAAAGGATTTACCAAAGACAGAGACAGACATACAGATATGGAACCAAAATTGATCAGCAAGCACGGAAACGCAAAAAGAAACTGGAAATTTTGATTTAGCCGAACACAAAGCTTCCCTACCTTTGGTAGGGAGGAAGCAAAACTTTAAATGGTAACTACCCTTAATTTTGTAAATGATGTTCAATGGTGAAATCGGGGTTTGATTATCACGACCCTAACTCACGTTTTTCAAATGGTAAACCTGCATTATTTATTACATATTCGAAATCTACTTATATGAAATCTCATGGAACAATTACCCATCACTCAAATTATTGAGCGCACGAAAATTGGCGAAATTACGAGCAGAATGAGCGCAAATTGTGAAATATTGAGTTCTGAAGAAATTTAATTGCATCATGCGATACATGATTTTGGGGTGTTTTCACGCTAAATTACGTGGTGATGTTCTTTTATTAATATTTGGAATAGCAACTTCGAAAACCACCGTAAAAATGAATTGTAGTACGCTTTGCGCTATTTGAAAACGACTGGGGAAATTTGCGATTCTGTGCATTTTTTCCATGAACTCACTCTGCTAATCAGTCCTAACAGGGTCAGTAACCTACTGAAAAAATACCCGTTCATTGTAGTATATCCTGCTAAGTGCTGATCTCTTTGCGTATGTGCAAATATGATATTATTGTCGCATGCTTATTATACCCCTCAACAGTTACTTGAATTTGATTACATTTACTAGTGCACCTGTGTGGATTTCAACATTTACGGGATTCACTCAGTTTTCACCTGATTTTGATGAAATTTCCAGGAACGAGAGTGACGAAACCCCAGGATAGTCCACTGATATACCAAGAAAGGCCATCTAATATATTTGCGAAATAATTGGCAGCGTTTTGTAAAGCACAAGAAAACGATCGGTGTCCTTTTGAAAGCACAAGAAAACGTTTTTACGGGTTTGTAAAAGGGTTATACTATTTGGCTCTCTAACCAGAGATCTCTACCGAAATTGTAGGAAATGACGTATCCAAATCGTGGTGCAGAACTATTGTCACACTGATGGTAAAGTAATGAGTATTTGAGTGGCTTCAATCAGCAGGAATCAGCTGAATGTAGGCACAACAAGTCTATTGTTGGAAATCATGTCCAGAAATGTCTTCAGCATCTCGTTCAACGCAGTCATTTCATTTGGTGTACTGCCGATCTGATGTATACAGTTTGCAAATATCTTCTGTACCTCATGACGGCGAATATACACGGAACAAAAACACACCCACGGAGATGCACCTTCTGCGTGATGCTGATCAGAAACGAAGACTTCATTATGAACTGAAGAAATCGTGACTTCGTAAATAGAGGGTTCGCTAGCGAACGCATGGGAATAAAGTAGCGAAAATGCAGTCGGAAATCGAATGCACCGAACTGAGAGTTAGACCTACCAGAAAGAACACGACTCTGAGAATGATTTTTGCGCATTAATATTGATTTATGCAGCTTTGACGCCGTGTCCAGCTACAGAACTGGGAAAGGTCTCCGCATATCAAGTAGGCGTGGAAGAAATTCGATGAGACTTGCACCAATCGACTCCGCGTGATAGAGAGGTTCAATCATTTTTTTTTTTTAATCAAGTCATGCCACAGTGCGGGCACCCATAAAATAAAAGTCCTAGTCGTGTAACACGACCTGATGGGAGAATTTTGTGATTCTGCTTCGAAGTCTACCAAGTTAGTGGAAGCGTTGTGATCACTTTCGGGAGGTAAAAATGTTATTGCATCCACACGCTACTACTAACCCGACGGCTATAGAATTGATAGAGAATTGGAAGAGTTAAATTCCTGAAAATTTTATCAAAATAGGTTCATTAGTCTCAGAGGTTTGCATGTGTCAAACAGTTTTAGGTGTAAGCATGCACAGTATTCATTGCAGAACCAATCGCGATAAAATTCATTAATCGGCCTCTAGACGTGCAATATTATTGTGCAAACTGGGTTGCACAATATATTGATGGCAGCCCCTAGATGCTCAATGTTATTGCACAGTGTTCACGTTTGTGCAAAAAGTTGTACCGTGTGAAGGCGGCATTGACGGTTGCGCAATAAATTGTGCACTCAGACACTCAGACGTACAAACACATTGTGCAAACAGTACCCATCAGGTTTCCATAAGGTCAACATGGAATTAAGTGACAGTGAATTGTGTGATCTTTTAGCGAATTTTTGAAGAAAATTAAGCTATTGCTCTCGCCTCAAAATTTGTAGAATGTGAATTTTAGAAAACATTTTATGCAGAAATCCGTTTCAGGCTATTCTGAATCATATTCTGAAGTTTAAAGCATTTTTTTTATGTATGTATGTATTGTATGTATGTATGTATATATGTATGTATGTGTCATTCCAGACGATAACTGTCCGTAGAATTGTGCTAGAAACTTCAAACAAATTTTAAAATGTTGAGGACACAAAACGAAAGTTCAAGTTCGTTGGCCAGCATGATCGGATTACATCTTCGAGTTGAAATTTTCAAAAATGTAGTAAAAAATCTCAAAATAGCCTGTTTTTTGCGATTTGTTGTGCGAAATAATTTTTTCGCGCATACTGACATGTAGTATATTCGGAATCAGCGTAAAATTTCCTATAAGAATATGTATCAAGTTTTCAAAAATTTCAAAGTTGGAAAATCAGTCAAAACTCGAAATAATGCCGTTCGCTAGTTGTAAAAATCGGTAATATTTGCATGAAACATTGTCCAAATTCAGATTGAACTACTCTTATGGAAGTATCCCTGTATAACCAATCCTAGAACCATGCTGTTTAAAACGTAAGTAGTAGGTGCTTGCTACAAAAAAAAAAAAGTAATCACAACTGATGAGTTTACTCTGTGAAATATTCCGTCCTCCGATTCTCTCGGTCGCTCTCTTTAATGTTTTACGCTCAACTGTTTTTGACTTAATGTAGCTTTAATACTGACTGTGGCTTAGAAAATATCAGCCATGAAATTATGAAGAAGTTCTACTTATGTACGTACTAGCACGCAGACCCAAAGGCCTCGCTCCGCTCGGCCGTCAATACCGACTGAAATGTCGATTTCTTCAAAAATTCGCTCATGGGGTCATGCTGCATGACTGGACTTTTTACAACTTCTGGTTTCCCAGCGTCTGGGTACCTTTCGCGGTATTTTTCGACAAAAACTTAGTACTGCTCCGCCTTCTTTTCCCGATTACTATATTCTTTGGACTTATCATCCCAGAATGCCGGGAGACCATGATAAATCTCAATGAATTCGGCAATAAATTGTTTTTCGTTTTTATCACTATTCATGATGCCTCGTAGTTGACAGCACGAGTTGTCTGATGACACTGCCAGGTTGCGCAATGTTGCCATCAGACGGCTCAATCTTTTCCAGTTTGTGCAATATATTTTAAACATTTGGTCAATCACGCAATATATTGCACAATCTTTCAATCTCGCCCTCACACGATCAATTATATTGCACAAACCAGAATATTGCGCAATAATAGTGCATGTCTAGGGGCTGCTTTAGGGAACTATTCTGAAACTATACCTTACTACCTTCCGAGTTTGAACGAAATCAGACGAAAGGATTAAAAGAAATCGACGTTATAGGAAATTCATATATTTGCGTTTACGAATTCGATGCTATTTATGATGTAATTCTAATTTGCCTGCATTAGTCGTAGTTCGAATATCTATATCCATGTCAGACTGAACTATTCTCAACCAATGTTGCTTTTAACATTTTTTCTAATTTTGAGCACCTTATTGTATTTAAAAAGTGTGATCCCACAAATTTCCTGTACTTTTCGTTTATTCACCTTGGGAGTGCTTCGACAGTCTCTCGTTTTCTGGGCACATTCTTTGCGGGGCAATGTACTTATTGGGTTTCATCATGCGTGATACAAGGGATTTCAACTAAGTAGTATGAATTTTAATCATATGAACGTATGAAATCATCTCGCTCAAAGTTGAAAGGTAGTCGAGGAAAAAACAAAACATATAATCAACCCATACCGATTTCAACACATCTCATCATTAGGAGCTTCTGCGCATGCGTGAATGTGTAACCATAACATCTTAGATTCCATTCGATTTTGATGGAAATGACGAGGAATGTGCAAATTGCATGAAGGATGCTCTCCCTCTACGTCATCACCCAAAAATTTAAAGTTTTTTCTGCTCATGCGCAAACGTAAAATTCATCAAGAGTATTTTCCTTATGGTACATTCGTTCGATTTCGCTCAAACAGAGAGGATACTTGGAGAATGGCATTGTGATTTTTCCATAAGAGTTTCATCACATTAGTCTACTCGGTATGCGAACCTAAAATTCTTGTAATAAGCATGGTTTCTTATCTTTAATGATTATTTTAATCATTTCAATTGCCTGTACATTAATATACGGATACGAGGATGCTATTTTCCACTTCGCTATTCGTGAAAACATCTTGGTATATCGTCTGGAATGACATATATTTTTTGCTTTTCCGTAACTGAATTGATTTTAGCGAATTAAAAAAAAAAAGAAAAGAATTTAGATGGCTTCAAAATACGGCGTAAAAATTCGTTCCAATCCAGAAAAATCCGTCTTGGAAAAAGACAGGTCGACTCGTTGGCCAGCCCCGTTCGGCTCGATTCGTTGGGCTCAAGTTTACAATTTATTGGCCCAAAAAATGCTTTAAAAAAATCGGGTTTTTGACAATAGGGCATGTCGGAGTCACAGTCGTAGTATTTCCCAGTGATGAGTCGATTGCAACCACTCCCAGATCTCTAAGATTCGAGATTGTAATAAGTGAGACAATTTTATTTTTAGGTGAAAAATGCCCATAACTGATCAAATTATCGAGTTCGGCTCCGTGATTTAAAATTTTATTTGCGAACTCGTCACACGGCTGTCCTCTCAGTTTTATTTAGGAAATTTACAATTTAGTGGCCCAAAAATGCTAAAAAATCGGTTTTTGACCACAGGGTAAGCGGAGCGCCTCAGTCAAAATATTTTTCAACGCTGAGTCGATTTTGACTACTAAGATCTCTAAGATGCGAACTAAATTACTCGCGACGAAGTTGTGAAAACCCATTTAAAAACAGAAGTTAGTGAAAAACTTTGTCCATATCACGAAAAATGAAGAGTTACAATGTTGAATCGATTTTGTAACTCTTTATTTTTCGTGGAAATAGACAACGTTTTTCACTAACTTCCGTTTTCTCTAAAATTCATAAATAAATGAGAAAAATACATTTTGTTGTGAAAAATTTCCATAATTGATCAAATTTTCGAGTTCAGCGGCTTGTCCTAAAATTTTCTTTGTTATCTCGTTAGGTACACGGCTGTCCACTCAGTTTCATTCACGACTCTTCTTTGACAATTCCCTCAATTAGGTTCACCGAACCATGTCGTATTGTTTATTGAAGTATAAACAAATTCAAAATCATTGATATATATCTAAAAAATCTGTTTTTATTATTGTTGAGTTTATTTGTTTGAAAAAGTTTATTGTTTTATTGTGTGTTTACTGTGTTATTGGTGGTATTAGTATGCTTAAATTAGACGCATTGCATATGGACTAAATATAGAGCGGATAAGCGGACATTTGACGCATTCTGTACCAAAGTATTGGTGATTGAATAAGATTTCTGATTCTGATTACGTTCTATTGATACTGAATGTGTAAATTGTATATTTTGATAACATTTTTCTTCTTCTTCTTCTTCGTCCATGCTGCATGACTGTTATTTTTTAATAGGTTAAAGACGTATTTTGAGATGAAGCAGGAACTCAATTGGGTCGTTCCTAAGGTACGGGAATGCGGTGACGATAGTGACTGCGCCAAATCAAAAAACTCTCGGGCCGAGTTGAACGTCCCCGGATCGTCGCGGATGACGGGATAACAGCTCCGGGTTCCGCCCCGGACGAGATCGGAAGCAGATGGAAGACGACCGCAGGATTTTTCCTTCCTCCGATGATCCACAAAAACGGCCTTCCGTCCGCCGGCCCTCCGGGAGTTCGATCGGTGGAGGCAGCTTAGGAGCTGTAATCAGACGGAACCGTGTCGAACACGGGACCCGGAGGTGGAGACAATGGCGACCCGGCTGGGAATCACATAGTAGGTAGTGCTTCAGGCTTCTCGCTTCCATTCACAAAAGACCTCAATGGCGTTTTTCCTTCGTCCGCTTCCTACGGGTGAGTCCACGACCTCTGGGATTATTTGGTTACTCGGCCACCCATTTTGTATAATTTCCAAACAGAAATATTCCAGTCATGCATCATTATCGTATGCATGAGCGAATTTCGTAAACCACCATTTATCTTATTAAAACATGTTTAACTACATTAAAATTTGGGTACAAAGACTTTGTTAATAACCTATTTTATGGGGGAAAACCCATCCTTGATTTTTAGATTTTTTCAGTTTTTATAGATTTTCAGTAAATTTTAATGAAATTTAAGTGGGTACATTTTTCAGCATAATTTTGTGCCCCTGTCTGGACCTATGGGATTCAGCTCTGGGGTAGTGCGAAAAAATCAAATATTAAAACAATCAAAACCCGACAAAATATAATACTGAGAAGTGTAGTTCGGGCCCCCTAGTTCATGCGGAATGATCATATTCATCGTGACTTGAGGGTAGAAACGGTCACTGAAATTATTGCCAAATGTGCAAGGAAGCACGAACATCGCTTCCACAAATACGAGAACCTGGAGATGCTCAACGTTTCAAACAACGAAGGAGAACTTCGGCGACTCAAGAGAAATAAACCTCTGGACCTAATTGTGCTGTGCAAATAGTGCAAGTGTAATCCAGTGTTTTTAACTGTTCTTGATACAAGTACGGGCCAGGTTTTGCTGTAAACCTCCCCCTTTAGTGATCTTATCAAGAAATGAAATGTTGCTGGATGAAGTGTCTATGTTTCAGTTGCAATAAATAAATCACGAAAAAAAAAAAAAAATTTTGAAATACCCAATTGTTGATATTAGCAAATTTTCGTAAAAAATGAAACTATTGCAAAGGCTCCAAAATTGTAAATATCAAAAATTTCGAATATTTTCTTCATTGAAATCCGTTTTGAGGCATTCTGAAACGAATCCTAGAGTGTAACCCTTTTATATATATATATGTATATCGTTATGTGTCATTCCAGACAAATTCTCTCCTTAGGATTGGGATAAAAATTCCGTACTTGCGCCAAAAAATCAAATTTTCCAAATGAAAGGATGAGTTTGTTAACCAGCACTTTGTGAGCACATTAAATTGGTAAAATTTCAAAACATGTGGTGAAAAAAAATCACTAAAAATTGATTAAAACGGCTGAAAATCGTTAAATTCATCATTTTTAGCAGAATATTGCTGAAATAAAGTTCATCAATTTAAAATAAAACATTGAAAAATTTTATTTACAAAATTATGCTGAAAAATTTAGTTGAATTTCATTGAACTTTGCTGAAAAAATCTATAAAAACTGCAAAAAGGAAAAAATCCAAAATCTCTTTTTGAATAGCATATTATTATTTCGAATAAGTTTTTTTGCCATAAAATCAACAATTTCTTTGCACCCAAAAAGCTTAAATTTCAAAAGAATTCAACATTATACAGTACTATCATTTACGAAAATTGGCTCTTACGATCATGCTGCATGACTAGAACTTTTTGATTTGACTAAGAATCTACTGAAAATTATAAATTCAACGATTTTTGGCAGTTTTCAGCCCTTTTTAGCACGTTTTTGATTTTCTAAGCACGTTTTTTGAAATTTGACCAATTTAATGTGCTCAATACGTATTTTATCAAATAGGACAGCACCACCCCCTAGAGGACTGCATCCTTGTGGTAAGCGGCGATGTATGAGGGTAATTTCAGTTCGGCTAACAACCCCAACTCATATACATGTAAAGGGTCGGCAGAATGCCAAACACCAATGAGTGTGTATGAGTTGTTGTGCAAGTAATGCCCTTCATTTTATATAGGAAAAGCCGTGACACAACTTGACCTGCGTGTCTACTACATCCACAGATCATCGGTGGTTAGAAGAACAGAAGATTTTTCCTGTGAGCCGCCATGCCGCTACGCATGATGCAACATTTAACGATTGTTTTGGCATAAAAGTTTGAAAAAAGATGAGGCCAGGAGAAAATAAAAGAATGCTTCAATCGGAAAAGGCACATTCGAATGTTTTGGGCGCATACGATCCTCCAGGGTTAAACATCAGGCATTAGCTGGGTAACCATCTTCTCCATGGCAAACGTCTCTGTGCATAATAATATCAACGTCGAAATTCCCACAAAAACTTACGTAATTTCTTATATTTTGAAAAAGGCAAATAAGCCGAACTATAAAAAATCTGAAAAATATATTCTCTTGCTAGTTTTTCCTAAAAGCATCTACTGCGTAAAATCAATTTACTTTAGGTTATGTGCGAAGCATGCTGAAGTAGGAAATCGATAGAAAATAAAAGTAGGTAAGCTTCCAAATTTATTCCTCTTATAAAAGCTGAATTGACTGATCACCATGAGCGTTATGATACAACAGGTGAACAAAGAAAATTATGATTCATGGAAAATTCAGATGGAAGCCTTATTGGTTAAAAATGACCTGTTCGGGTATGTAAATGGAAAAATAAGAAACCCAGTAGATGATCCATCAGGTGATAGGCAAAGAACTACCACCCAAGATGAGTGGGAGACTGGAGATCAGAAGGCGAAGGCGGATATCATACTCGCAATATCACCTTCTGAAATCAGGCAAATTAAAGGTTGCAGAACATCCAGGGAATTATGGCTACAACTCGAAAGCATATATGAGTCGAAAGGACCAGCTAAGAAGGCCACACTTCTAAAACAGCTCATGCTGAATAAATTAAGAGAAGATGGAGATGTTAGAGAACATCTTTCCACATTTTTTGAGGCCGTTGACAAGTTACATACCATGGAAGTTGATATCAATCCTGATTTACTGGCCATAATGCTTCTCTACAGCTTGCCTGAAAGTTACCAAAATTTCAGATGTGCCATAGAAACTAGAGACGAGTTGCCGACCCCTGAAGTATTAAAAATAAAAATAATCGAACAGGCAGATTCAAGGAAAGGAAATAAATATGAAGATTCTGAAGCTATGATGTCTATGAAAAAGAAGTTACATCAGCAGAATGAACAAAGATACAATAATCAGAATCGACCACAAAATAAGCCAGAAAACTTTTTCAAATTCACCTGTAACATTTGCAAGAGAAAAGGACACAAAGCATCGCAATGCCGATACAGAAATCAATCAAGAAACGTAGAAGAAGGAAGTTTTCTTCTTACAGAGGACGATCTAGTAGCCATGACCGTATCAGGAACTAAATGGTGCCTGGATAGCGGATGTTCCGCCCATATGTGCAAAAAAGAGTAAATTTGTAAAATTAGAAAAATTTAATAATAATGGAATAGTAAACCTAGCCAATAACAGTTCAGCTAAGATTAGTGGACGTGGAATAGTTAAGATTGAAGGAAATCGTATGCCCTTGACTCTGAATAATACCTTACATGTACCAGAGTTGCGTACGAACTTACTGTCAGTAAGCAAGATTACTGATTCAGGACATACGGTTACTTTCAGAAAGGAATCGGCTATAGTAACTAATAATACTGGAAAAACAATAATGACAGCAAAACGTGTAAACAATTTGTATTACTTAGAAGGTAAAAATGAAAACTGTAATAATACGTTATCCAAAAACCAACAGACATATAAAATGCATTTCTATTGAGAAATGGCACCAAAGGTATGGACATTTAAATGAAAATGATTTAAGAGAACTTGTAAGGAAAAATAAAGCACTAGGTATAGAATTCAGCGGGAAATTACCTGCTTGTGGTGTTTGTGCAGAAGGAAAGATGACACAAAAACCATTTCCAACAAAATCCAATAGATCTACAGAACTATTGGAAATAATTCACACAGATTTGTGTGGTCCCATGAGAGTTGGTTCAATGGCTGGAGCAAAATATTTTTTGACATTTATAGATGACTATTCGAGATGGTGTGAGGTCAGGTTTATTAAAAACAAAAGTGATGTACTAGCAGAATTCATAAAGTATAAAAATCTTGTTGAAAATAGAACTGGAAGAAAAATTAAATTCCTGCAATCCGACAACGGTACGGAATATTGTAATAAACAGTTTGATGATTTTCTAGCAAAATCTGGAATTTCAAGAAGATTGGCAGCAAAATACACACCAGAACAAAACGGGCTTGCAGAACGGAAGAACAGGACGTTAGTGGAAACATCAAGATGCATGATGATTCAGGCCAAATTATCCCCTAAATTCTGGGCGGAGGCTGTAAACACGGCTAATCATTTGAGAAACAGATGCCCATCCAGAAGTATTGGAGGAGATACTCCTTACGAAAGATGGACTGGTAAACCTCCTGTAGTATCGTATTTTAAAATATTCGGATGTAGAGCTTACGTTTTGGATAAGAAACCAACAAAAGGAAAATTTGAACCTCGTAGTAGAGAATGTATATTTATCGGGTACTGAGAACAATCGAAAGCCTACAGAGTTTGGGTAAAGAATGAAAGAAAGGTTGAAGTGTCAAGAGATGTAAAGTTTGTTTAGGAATATGGAAATGATGGAAAATATGAAGATTTTATGAATTTTGAAAATCAAATAAAACCTGAAGAAATGAAAATAAATATTTTGTCTCAGAACAAAAGTGAAAACAGAAAATTTCAAAAAAATGTAAGAGAAATAGAATCGGATAATCACGAATTGGAAGAAAATAACGAAAATTATGAAGATGAAGAACGCCAAACATCAAATATGAAAACTATTACATGCCGGACCAGGGGAAGACCTCGTTTGTTAAGAACAGGATCAAGAGGAAGACCTCGTAAAGTCTACAGAACGGCGAAGAAGATAGTTCAAGAATCAAGCGAAGCTGGAAATAATATTGAAGAATTTGCTTCTATTGCTGAAATTTCTTTAAAGGATGCTCTTTCAAGACCGGATGCAAAGGAATGGCAAGAAGCGATAGAGGCTGAATACACAGCTATAATTGAAAATGGAACTGTTGAAATAGTCGAAAAACCAATAAATGAAAACGTCATAGGTTGCCGACTAATACTTTGTGAAAAATTAAACGCACAAGGAATTTTGGAAAGAAGAAAAACAAGAATTGATGAAATCATTTGAAATGAAAGATTTAGGTAAGATTCATTTTGGACTTGGCACAGAATTCAACCATGATCGAAACGAGGGGAAGTTTTTATTAGTCAGAAAAGTACACCATCAAGCTGATCAAGCGTTTCGGTATGGAGAATTCAAAAGCAGTGAAGACACATCGCCTACCGAAGAATCCGACACAACACTCACGAACAAAATGACATTAAACAACACGTTATCAGATTCCATGTTGAAAACAAGAACATAAAAATAAAATATCTGAAAACAGAAGACATGATTGCGGATGTGCTTACGAAAACGTTGCCAAGCGCGAAGCATCATCTACTAACCAAGTTACTGGGAGTTGGACAATTGGAAACAGGTTGAAGGGGAAGTTTTGGAGTTATTTGTTATCAACCTGTTGCCTACAATATTTATAATATTGTTATGAACGTTATGCTTTTATGTCATGTGTTGTGAATGTTGTTGTGTTGATGTAACTTATCTGAAAATATTCTCTTGCTAGTTTTTCCTACAAACATTCTACTGCGTAAATTCAATTCACTTTAAAATTATCAACTTTTCTGATTTTGTGTTGATTATATATATATATCACTTATTGAAAATGACTCTAGGAGAGCTTGATAATAATCACAAAATCAGAAAAGATAACAGTAAAAACGTCACAAAACTATTTTTTGTGGCGTTTTTACTGTTATCTTTTTTAATTTTGTGATTATTATCAAGCTCTCCTAGAGTCATTTTCCATAAATGATATAAATAAATAAATAAATAAATAAATAAATAAATATATATATATATATATATATATATATATATATATATATATATATATATATATATATATATATATATATACTCGGCGCTTCGCGCCTCGGCGGGGGGGGGGGCTTCGCCCCCCTGGACCCCCTTGATCTATACTCGGCGCTTCGCGCCTCGACGGATCTTTTCTCTTTTCTACTGCGTAGAAAACTAGGATAATTTGCTATGCAATTCTTAGCCTGAAAAAATTTGTATATAAAAAAATGTTCAAGCGTTGCTGGAATTCGAACCCACGATGCGAAAAAAATTGACATAAAAAAATTTGGACATAAAAAAATGTTCAAGCCTGGCTGGGATTCGAACCCACGAACTCGCGCTTCCCGTCACGGACTATAGCAACGGTTGTACGTGAAAATCATGTTAAAATAGTTATGGACATTACAAAAAAAATTATTGGGGGTCGGCCTAAGAATTGCATAGCAATTAATATATATATATATATATATATATATATATATATATATATATATATATATATATATATATAAATAAATGAAAAACAATCTTTAGGAAACGTTGCATAATGCTTCAAAACGGATTTTAATTTTCAATGAAGAAATTTTTCAAAAATTTTGATTTTAAAATTTTCCGAGCTATCGCAATAGCTTCATTTCCTACGAAAAATCGCTAAAATAAAGCTTTTCAAGTCAAAATACAGTTACCTATAGTTAAAATCAAAAGCAATATGCTCAAAAGTATGCTGAAAAATGTACTTTAGGGTAAAAAATCTATAAAACTGTGAAAACAACTTTATAAAATGTATGGCAAACAAAATTTTCTAAATAATTCTCAGCTTTATAAATAAATTTTTTGATCTATCTGAGTATTATTTAGAAAATTTTGTTTGCCATATAATTTATAGTAAGCCGTTTCTTTGCTCAAAAAGTGCTCAAAATTCAAAACAATTTAACATACGTAAATTAGATACGAAAAAATGCGAAAATTGTCTCATACAATCATGTGGCCACCTTACTTTGATACGAATTTGTCCGTATCGTAAAATTATGGAAACACATTATTTGAAGCCTTTCAAAATTTCCTCAGACTAAAACCATAGAATAGAAAGACAACGTGAAAGGCCGTTCTCACGGAAAACGGTCAGCAACAAAAGGTTATTTAACTCGGGGAGAAAAGGCATCGCCTTCTAGAGAGAAACAATGACCGATCGGCCGACTCTGCAAGATTCGGCGGGAAGGCAAATTAAATGCGGATGGCTTTTGGTGGAAAAGGTTGTTGGCCCCTGTGTTGGATGAGGTACCGGATGGCGCGGCACATCGAACTTGAAATTCCCAAGTTAACTACTGGAGTATCGTATAGTATAGTAGTATTAGACACAATTCCGTGATGTTCCCAGCTTAGCCAAATTCTATGATTTTACCAGTTGCAAGTATTCCTGGGAAGGTTCAACTAATAGTGGTAGGAATACATTTTTTACCTTCGCATTTCGTTCAGAAATTTCAGTAAACCCTCTACTGCGGCCCAAAGGATCTATTGTGGATTACCTCCAGACTGCATTAGCCGAATGAAGAAGAGTTTTCAAAAACCTTCCCCCCCCCCCCCCCCCCCCCCCCCCCCCCCCCCCCCGACGCTTTTGCAAACTGGAGAAGATCGGCACGAGCCATCTTGGAAATATCATCTGGAGATAAGACATCGTTTCCAAGGATATTGTATCTGATTTGACCAAGTGCATCACAGTAGCACAAGTTGTGTTCGGCATTCTCTGTGTTGTTCCATAGAAGCTGCAGTCATCCGTTGTTAGTTTCCCAATTTTCTTCAAATGATATTGAAGTGGGCTGCGGTCCACTAGTGAGCCTCCAAGTATTCTGATATCTTTCTAAGACAATTAGACCAGTCGCCTTCTTTGCCGAGAATGTCAAAAATAGTTTTGCCTGTCTTAGGCTTGAAAGATTCCGCCAGTGTTCTACTCGCTATTTCAACTCCCAATCTCTTGCCACATTTCGCAAACAACTCTTGGTGGCTCCAAGAATTGGCTTTGGTCCTACAGGCAAGAACCCTATTACTCTCTTAGCAATAAGATCAACAGCTTCATTACCCTCATAACCCTCATGGCCTGGAATCCAGAGGAGAGTGACCTGATTGATCTTTGCCAATCTCTTGAAGGTTGCCTGACAATCCCAAACCCAAGATTGGGTTGTGGTGGAAAAGTTTATTGGCCCCTAGGTGGATGACTAAGGCACCGGATGGCGAGGAACATCGAAAATGAAATTCCCAAGTTTACTACTAGAATATAGTATAGTAGTATTAGACAAAATTCCGTGATTTTTGATCTTTCTACTAAAATTCCTTGACATTCCCAGCTTAGCCAAATGTTATGATTTTTCCCATTGCATGTACCTACTCCTTGAGCAGGTCTTAAATAAAATAAACTACCTATTCTTTTTCGTCATTTCATCAAATATTTTTTCATTTAATCTTATAGAGGATGAAAATTTAATGTCTCCACATCTTGTAACTCTCAAAAACTTCCTGATTTAGGGACCAAAGTACTTTTCTGGTAACTTATATATATATATTTACATGAAGCAGTCTCATAATACCAGTGATTTCTTCTCAATGAGAGACAAAGGCGCAGGTAACTCCGCCTCACGTTCGACAATATCCTAACAACTGCCAGACAAGCTGGAAAAGCAGGATGGAATCGCATAGAACAATCAAAACACGTAAATCCAGACGTATGCGAACGACCTCCAGGAAAAATAGCGTTAGCTTAGCCGGAAGGGTCAACAACATTCGCTCATTGTGACGGCATTTTTTCCCCCGACAGGCTGACAGTATATGGAAGAGAGTAGTGAACCCGTGTTGTTTCCCTGGCTCTGACTTGCAACTCCCATTTCGTGGAATGTTTGTGTCAGGGCGTAATTCAAAACTTCGACAATATGGGGAACTAGACGGCAAGTCCAATAATGGACAAATCATAACATATTTTCTTATTTTTGTAACAAAATATCAGTAGAAAAAACAGTAGAGAAAGAGATTATCGACCCACAATACGTATGTTGTCAAATTATCAGGATAAGGGTCAAAAACGAATAAAAGTCCTTATCGCCGAGCTTTCGGTTTATATAAAACCATCTTCAGGGCTCAAGGATCTTTCACGGTGTCAAAATATAGGACACGGTCTTGGATTTAGAGTCAATTGTCATAACAAAACAAGAAATGGTTGCAGTTGAGGCTAACAAGGGTTGGCACATGAATAGGACTCAAAAAACTAGAGGCTAAAATTGAAAAAAAAAAAAAAAAAAAAAAAAAAAAATGAAGAAAACTTTGAAAAATCACTGCTGGCAAGCACACAGGGGGTTAGAGGGTTTAGCTCTGTATGCTTGCCAGCAGTGATTTTTCAAAGTTTTTTTTTCATTTTTTACAATTTTAGCCTCTAGTTTTTTGAGTCCTATTCATGTGCCTTGTTAGCCTCAACTGCAACCATTTCTTGTTTTGTTATGACAATTGACTCTAAATCCAAGACCGTGTCCTATATTTTGACACCGTGAAAGATCCTTGAGCCCAGAAGATGGTTTTATATAAACCGAAAGCTCGGCGATAAGGACTTTTATTTGTTTTTGACCCTTATCCTGATAATTTGACAACGAAATATTAACAGCGTGGTTCATTTAACAAGAGCGGTTTCTCTACATGCAGTCCTGGAGCCAGGACCGAAAATTAGTAGTAATTTGAGGAGAAGGTTTAAGATTAGATTTTAAAAATTGAGTCCTTACTGTGTGAGAAAATCCTTCTCTGCCGTCTCAAAATTGATGGAATAGAAAATGGCGGCCTCATAAAGATGAAACGGAAGTTAGTGAAAAACGTTGTCTATTTCCACGAAAAATAAAGAGTTACAATGTTAAATCGATTTCGACGGTTAGGCCATCATCAGTAACAAACAATAACTGAAAACACATTAGAAAGGACACAGCTTATATAGAGACAGGTGAAGGGAGATTGAATCCCATTGGTCGAGAGAAAGGAAAGGGGCAGGAGGTACAACCAATCAAGTGCATACAAAGTGAAAGGGAGATTGAATCCCATTGGTCGAGAGAAAGGAAAGGGGCAGGAGGTACAACCAATTAAGTGCATACAAAGTGAAGGGGGATTATAGCTAATCAGATGAAGTGAAAGGGGGAAAATAACTAAATAGGGTTTCAACAGTGTGAAGGGATAATTCCAAGGTTTACAGAAATGGACCTATCAGTGGTGAAATATATTGAGGTATATCCTCATTTAAACATTTATCAGACCTGTCACTTTTGATAATTTCGAATTTTTCAAGTACATTCAACATACCTCCCTTTGGGCAAAAATGAAGAAATTCTACAAACTGTCTGTCTGTCAAATCAAAATTGTAACTATGATTAGATTCCTTAAGATGTTTTGAAAATGTAGACTTACCCTTATTTTCCCTGAAATCCTCCATATGCTCGTCTATTCTTTCCCTAAATTTCCTACCAGTCTGACCGCAATATTCGTAGCCACAAGAACATTTTAATTTATAAACTCCACTTTTATCCTGAACACTAATTTTGTCCTTAACGGATCCTAGTAATGCTTTAAGACTATTTTTATTTTTAAAACCTACTTTATAACCTCTCGATGATAGAATTTTGCCAATTTTATCAGAAATTTTCCCATAATAAGGTAAACTTATCCATTGCTTTTCTTCTAAAGTTACATCTTCCCGAGCCAGATTGGAAACTTTTTCCCTACTCTTTTTCCTAAGAACCTTATCCCATATGGTATCAACGAGATCTCCTCCATATCCGTTACTAGCCGCTATGCTTTTGATAATGGATTTTTCTTTTGATAAATTTTGTTCACTCATTGGAATAGATAGTGCTCGGTTAATCATACTATGGAAGGCTGCATGCTTATGTACTAAAGGGTGATTTGAACTACTATGGATCGTTATATCGCTATATGTATCTTTTCTATAGATTGAAAAATCATGCTTCTCATTTACTAAAGAGATGGACAGATCAAGAAAATTGAGTTTATTCCCGCCGAATTCGAGGGTGAATTTGATATAGGGATCTAATTTATTGATTTTTTCGTGAAAAGAATTTAGTTGTCTTTCTGTGCCCTTCCATAGAATGATGATGTCATCGACATATCTATACCAATAGAGAAGATTATTTGTGTTAAAAGTTGTAAATATTTGTTGCTCAAGATAATCCATGTAAATATCTGCAAGCAGAGGAGATA
This sequence comes from Adelphocoris suturalis, assembly GCA_030762985.1. Taxonomy (NCBI): domain Eukaryota; kingdom Metazoa; phylum Arthropoda; class Insecta; order Hemiptera; family Miridae; genus Adelphocoris; species Adelphocoris suturalis. The sequence goes on from CM061049.1 coordinate 36,658,179, forward strand.
ACGGAGAACCCATAGCAACCCCTGGCTGTGTATAGCATTGCCCCTCGAATAAAAAGTAATTTTGATCCATACAGACAGACATCAAATTAAACAATTCATCCTTTTCAAAAATATTAAGTTTAGAGCCGTGAATCAGCCTGCATACCACATCTTTGCAGCTAGCTACATCGATATTGGTGAACAGACTAACCACATCAAAAGAGGCGAGTTTAGCATTTGGAGGCATCTGAATGTCCATAAATTTGGAGACAAAATCATAAGAATTTAGTACAGTATGTTGGGGCCGGAAGTTGATTTTGTTTCTAAATAAAATATTGAGTTTTTCAGCCAATATGTAGGCAGGAGCACCAATATAAGACACCACCGGTCTCATCGGCGCTCCTTCCTTATGAATTTTAGGGAGACAGGATAACCTGGGCGCATGAGGGTTCATTTCTACAACACTTGGAATGTACATATTTTTTAGTAGGCTATCTTCTGATTGTTTAACTACTTTTCGAACTAATCTTTGAAATTTTGAAGTTGGGTCAGATGGGAGATTTGAACAATTATTATCTTCTAGGAATTTTACAGTTTTCGAAACATAATCTTGCTTATTTAAGATGACAGTTGTATTACCTTTATCTGCTTTGAGGGCCACAATATTTTTCTGGGAAAACTTCTTCTTTAGACCAGCTGGTCTAAATAATCTTCTCTATTGGTATAGATATGTCGATGACATCATCATTCTATGGAAGGGCACAGAAAGACAACTAAATTCTTTTCACGAAAAAATCAATAAATTAGATCCCTATATCAAATTCACCCTCGAATTCGGCGGGAATAAACTCAATTTTCTTGATCTGTCCATCTCTTTAGTAAATGAGAAGCATGATTTTTCAATCTATAGAAAAGATACATATAGCGATATAACGATCCATAGTAGTTCAAATCACCCTTTAGTACATAAGCATGCAGCCTTCCATAGTATGATCAACCGAGCACTATCTATTCCAATGAGTGAACAAAATTTATCAAAAGAAAAATCCATTATCAAAAGCATAGCGGCTAGTAACGGATATGGAGGAGATCTCGTTGATACCATATGGGATAAGGTTCTTAGGAAAAAGAGTAGGGAAAAAGTTTCCAATCTGGCTCGGGAAGATGTAACTTTAGAAGAAAAGCAATGGATAAGTTTACCTTATTATGGGAAAATTTCTGATAAAATTGGCAAAATTCTATCATCGAGAGGTTATAAAGTAGGTTTTAAAAATAAAAATAGTCTTAAAGCATTACTAGGATCCGTTAAGGACAAAATTAGTGTTCAGGATAAAAGTGGAGTTTATAAATTAAAATGTTCTTGTGGCTACGAATATTGCGGTCAGACTGGTAGGAAATTTAGGGAAAGAATAGACGAGCATATGGAGGATTTCAGGGAAAATAAGGGTAAGTCTACATTTTCAAAACATCTTAAGGAATCTAATCATAGTTACAATTTTGATTTGACAGACAGACAGTTTGTAGAATTTCTTCATTTTTGCCCAAAGGGAGGTATGTTGAATGTACTTGAAAAATTCGAAATTATCAAAAGTGACAGGTCTGGTAAATGTTTAAATGAGGATATACCTCAATATATTTCACCACTGATAGGTCCATTTCTGTAAACCTTGGAATTATCCCTTCACACTGTTGAAACCCTATTTAGTTATTTTCCCCCTTTCACTTCATCTGATTAGCTATAATCCCCCTTCACTTTGTATGCACTTAATTGGTTGTACCTCCTGCCCCTTTCCTTTCTCTCGACCAATGGGATTCAATCTCCCTTTCACTTTGTATGCACTTGATTGGTTGTACCTCCTGCCCCTTTCCTTTCTCTCGACCAATGGGATTCAATCTCCCTTCACCTGTCTCTATATAAGCTGTGTCCTTTCTAATGTGTTTTCAGTTATTGTTTGTTACTGATGATGGCCTAACCGTCGAAATCGATTTAACATTGTAACTCTTTATTTTTCGTGGAAATAGACAACGTTTTTCACTAACTTCCGTTTTATAATTTGTTTCCACAACTTTGTCGCGAGTGGTTTAGTTCGTCTCATAAAGATGGCTTAATTTGCCCATTTTAAAGTATTTCTCCGATAATTCCTAAACCAAACATCCTTCAGAAATTTATATACATTGGAAATTTGTAGGGGCGTAGACGTTTATGCTCCCAGCGGTCAAAACTCCGCTCGCGGGAAAGACTATTTCCTCCCGAACGAAACGGCGGGCTGGACGATATGATCCCAAACCTCTGCACGCGTAGCACTGTTATGCTCCCAGCGAGTGATCTCTCCTCGGAGATAACATCTTCTCGGGAGTTTGACCATATTAAGTCAGTCGCTTAGCCCGTACTGTTTTCCCGTGACCTCTGCCCGGTCACGGGTAGTAAATACTAGGTAATAAAGACTTATATACACCACATCCCGACCTCTTTACATTTTTTGAGGAGCTATTGTCCGTTCAAGCCGATGTTTACCTAAAACTAATTCAGTCGGCGAACTACACCTACCAAGACCTGCCATTCAAAAACAGCAAGAATATGTTCAAATAAGCTCAACTCAAATGAAATTACGCTTTACAAATTTGTCAGAGTCATTTCTTACAAACTTCGCCCTCATTTATAGTCATTTTTGTTTTTATAGTCATGTTGTCATAATATGATAGTCAGTGTTAATAGTCATATTTTATAGTCATATTGTTGTTATAGTCATTTGTTGTTTATGTTCCTTATTGACGGTTGACTGTGGTTTTTGTTTTGGCATTATTGACACAGGTTTACGCCCCGTATATACCTAAGTACTTAGCGTTAAATTATTGCGCGATCACATAATTTACTTATTTCCTTCCATCAGCCTACCGACCATTTGGGGAGGAAATAGTCTACCTTGACCGGGGGGATGCTGGGATCATAACGGCCTTACGGACGCTACTGGCGGGAGCATAACGGCAGGGGTGGTCGTTGGACTGGGAGCATAACGGGAGTTTGGTTTCCCCAGGCGGGAGGAAATAGGGCCGATTTCAGCGGCTTGGGAGCATATGGTCAAACTCCCATTTGTAGAGCATAAAAAAAAGAAAAAAACAAAACGGTTCGATCCCAAAACTTGATTGATTGTTTGTGATTGAGTTATTTTATAACTCAATCACAAACAATTCAAAATGTGGCCGATTTCGGGCGAGTCTAATTAGCCCAAAATTAGCCTGATATATATATTTTATTAAAGTTTAAGCCACATCTCAACCAGAAGGGTCATTAGCGGCATTGAGCAAGGTGTCTTAAGGGACATTCTAAGAGGAGCCATATTTATCCTTGACCAACAAGGAGCGTCATCATGGACTCCACTGGCAACTCGGAGGGGGAAAAAAATGAGGGGTACAGTGATGACCACTGTTTCGCCCCCAAATTGGATTGAAAAAACCCAAAAAATGAAATAATACAACTAAGACTAGACGTAAGATCGGGAAGTAACTATATACATGCTATTATATACAATAAGCGAAGTGAAATGAAACTACGACTAGATTTACATAAATATATCACAGTTCGTAATAGAGCTCAGCGGCTCTCAGGTAAAATAACAGGGATCGGACCTTGTCTGGTTTGGATAAAACGTCAACCCACAGAGGGGGCTGATGCTGGACTCTGAGGTCCGCAAGGGCTGGGCAATCCTCCAGGAAGTGGCGGATGGACAGATCACCCCCACACCTCCCACACATTCAACACCTCGAGCTTCTGCACTAAGCAGGTGTCTGTGAGTAAGACGGGTATGGTCAGTGGCAACCCGGTTGACCACTGTTCGATCCCTCCATGGAAGTTAGGTTACGAAAGGGCCCACCGGGCTCAAGTCCGGGAGGACATCTTTATTAGCCTGATTATTGATTAGCCTGATTTTCAATTCATTTGTAATTGGGTTATTGTAAGAAATAACTCAAAGTTTTGACATCGAATTATTTTGTTTTTTTATTCTCTCATCAATGCTCAAATCAATTTTCGAATGCAGAGGTCAGTAGAGCTGACAAATGACCACCGGCAGACAGGAAGTAGCGATTGATCGCTACCGTTTCCCGTTGATCTCCTCTCTCCCTCTCTCTCTTTCTATCTTTTTCAACCGAAACCGGATCCGGTACTACTTTTTCTTTCTTTTTTTTTGAATGAGACCTACCGATGAAATAGGGGAGTGAGGACGGAAGAGGGAAGTAAAGTTGTGGAGATAATGCGGAAATGCGATGATGACGGGTAAGAGGGCGAGGGGGGGTTATTGGTGACTGAAAGTTATATTGAGGGGTACCTCCAGGATACGGATCCGGGTGTTTCTACATTCAGGATATGCTCAGTTTTCCATGAATGGCCAGGCTTCAAGCCCAGTATACTAGGTATACCACATGACAATAGGGTTAGCATGATTCATAGTTGTAAATGGGAAGTGTCAGTTTGTCATTCACTAATGATTGCAACTAACGGGTACTAGGTAATGACTGAAACGGGTACTAGGTACTCGTATACTAGGTACCACTTGACAATAGGGTTAGCATGATTCATAGTAGTAAAAGGGTAGTGTCAGTTTGTCATTCACTAATGACTGAAACAAAATTTCGCTAAATTTCAGTACGAATGGACATGCTTTTAATGTCTGAAAGAAACCTCTCGAGAACTTGTTAGGAAGCTTGTTAAGAAGTTTCCTTATTATAGACACGATTGTTGGATACTTAAATCATTAGTAAATGGTATGACTACAAGCTTCTCTGTTGCCGCCGCACAAAAACCCAATCAAACTGGACAAAATTAAATTTTCGAGTTGAAAGGCTGTCAGCAGGTCTTGACATGCATTTTAATAGGTCCGGACTAATAGAACTCAAGGCTGGATTCTTACCCACTTTTATCGTAGATTCCAAAAACCTGCGTTATTGAAATTAACTTCATCATCTTGAATGAACACCCATTTTTATAGCCGATTCGAATTCTACGTGAAATTTCATGAAGATATAAACCCATCACTCAATTTTTTAGTGTGCACACACGGGCGCGATACAGCTCCAATAGTGCGCGATTCCGCTCTGAAATACTGAGTTTTTGAAGATATTCTATTGCCACATGTAATACATGATTTTTGGATATTTTTTTCTTGCTTGCGCGATGTTCATTTATTGATATTTGCAAAACCAACGTGGGAAAATACCGAAAAATCGACCACCATAGCACTTTTCTTCACTCATATCCACACTGCACAAATCGTACTAAACGTAGTTTTTTCGGTGTTTTCCCGAGTTGATGTCGCGAATATCTATAAATGAACATCATTACGTGGCTCAGCACGAAAAAATACACTAAAATTATGTATTACATGAGGCAATTGAATATCTTCAAAAACTCAGTGTTTTACCATTTTTGATCTATTAGAGCGGAATTGCGCACATTTGAAGTGAAATTGCGCCCGTTTGTGCGCACTAAAAAATTCGAGTGATGAGTCATTTCTTCATGAAATTTCACGGAAATTCGAATCTACAATAAAAGTGGGGGCTCTTGTTTAAAAAGAAGTTGATTTCGATTGCGAAAGCGGAATTTTGTCATTTTTGAGTATCTTACAAAAATAAACATTAGGATTGAGAAAAAAAAATTTTTGGACCATTAATAACGATTTTAGCAGGGGAGGGGGGGGGGGGGCGTTTTCAGGGACACCCTGTATGTACATATTTTTTTCTCTCTTCTCCTTTCTTTTTAAAGAAAATACACCTCTCTTCACCCTCCTATCTACATGCCTGCCCATGGATGACCCTCCATCATTATCGTTGGATTACCCGACCCGATGTTAACTCTGCTATAAAACTGAGAAAGTTCTTTCAGAGTATAGAAACTGAAGTGTCGGAAAAGAACGTTGGGCCCGGCGCCAGACCCCGGTGTTTACTTCCATCCCCTCCAGTTTCCTCTCTACCTTCACCTATTCACGGACCCTCCAAATTCTGTTTATAAAGGTTTCTCGAAATTACCCCAACTTGACAAAGTTAAACTTAACTTAACCGCGATCCCGCTGACGCGGTTCCTAAACCCGGAGTTAACTGCGCGACTTCGTCCGCCCCCGCATCTACGTTTTTCCACGTTTTTACGCCATTTCGCTTGTACCATCGCGATGTTTTTTGGAAGCTATTTTTCATTAATCCCCCCCCCCCCCCTATCACCCCCTTACTAACACAGATCCGCAGCTTCCTCCCGTCTCGTGGGGAGAATGACGTAAATCGGATACGGCGGTGTAAACAACCTTATTACGTTCTCTGGCACCCGGTCAATTTGTGTCGACATGTCAACAGGAAACATGTGTTAGTCGTGTGTTCACTTATGACTCGATGGGTATTAGTGATAGTTATGTATCCCAGTAATCGGAGGAAGTATAATACACATTCCTTGGAACTGTTCGTATCAGTGTTAACGGATATCTATCAGAATAAAATGTAAACAGTGACTCTAAAATTAGGTACTCCATTATGTAAAATATTCTACACACATACATAATACATAATCTACCTATATAATACTTATCAAAGAAAATAAAACTATCGCAAAAAGTCGAAAAAATGTGAATAGCCTCTATTTTGTGGAAATCCATTTGTAGACGTATCGAGACATATTCGAGATGCATCGACATGTTTTTAGCGAATTTTTGAAGAAAATTAAGCTATTGCTCTCGCCAAAAAATTTGTAGAATGTGAATTTTTGAAAACATTTTATGCAGAAATCCGTTTCAGGCTATTCTGAATCATATTCTGAAGTTTAACGCATTTTTTTATGTATGTATTATAGAAGTTTAGGTTGTGGCAACTCGAAATAGGACACGCCGAGGAGTCTGGACGGGCCTTATGACGTACGCAAGCTAACTAAAACTACGGTCATACTTAATTGAAAAAATAATAAACCTTTGTGAAATAATTTGCAGCGTTTTTAGTCAAGGATGGCAGCATGGCTCCCCTTAGAATCGTGCCACTTCCAGTGTCCCTTTTAGCACCTTGTTCAATGCCGCTAATGACCCTTCTGGTTGAGGTGAGGCTTAAACCTATCTTCGAATTAAGAGTTTTAATGCTACCTTCCGAATTTCCCCAACTCCCAATTCGGTGGAAACTGATATTATCTCCATTTTAGTGAATTTTTGAAGAAAATTAAGCTATTGCTCTCGCCTCAAAATTTGTAGAATGTGAATTTTTGAAAAAATTGTATGCAGAAATCCGTTTCAGGCTATTCTGAATCATATTCTGAAGTTTAACGCATTTTTTTATGTATGTATATGTATGTATGTATGTATGTATGTGTCATTCCAGACGATAACTGTACGTAGAATTGTGCTAGAAACTTCAAACAAATTTTAAAATGTTAAGGACACAAAACGAAAGTTCAAGTTCGTTTGCCAGCATGATCGGATTACATCTTCGGGTTGAAATTGTCAAAAACGTAGTCAAAAATTTCAAATTGTTGTGCGGAATAATTTTTTCAGCATACTAACGTGTGGTGTATTCGGGATCAGCGTAAAATTTCCTATAAGAATATGTATCAAGTTTTCAAAAATTTCAAAGTTGAAAAATCAGTCAAAAATCGAAATAATGCCGTTCGCTAGTTGTAAAAATCGGTAATATTTGCATGAAACATTGACCAAATTCAGATTGAACTACTCTTGTGGAAGTATCCCTGTATAACCAATCCTAGAACGATGCTGTTTAAAACGTAGGTAGTAGGTGCTTGTTAAAAAAAAAAAAAAAAAATGTAATTACAACTGATGAGTTTACTCTGTGAAATATTCCCTCCTCCGATTCTCTCGGTCGCTTTCTTTAATGTTTTACTCTCAACTGTTTTAGGACTTGATGTAGCTTTAATACTGACTGTGGCTTAGAAAATATTAGAAGAAGTTCTATTTATGTACGTACTAGCACGCAGTAATTTTCTTCGAAAATTCGCTCATGGGGTCATGCTGCATGACTGGACTTTTTTCATTCTGAAGCGAACATGACCCCCCCTCCCCCCCACCCCAGTTTTTAGGACGAACTTTTCTTGAAATACCGAGTTTTTGACGGTTTTTGGCATATGTGAAAATACACCGAAAACCAAAAATCCTTCATTCTCAATGACACGAACATTGTTTCATACGTGAATGCCTACAGACGAAGGATCAATAACAGTTTTCTGAATTACGAGTATTTTCATTTTGGTCCATCAGCAAGTGAGATAATTAGCTTTTTTTAGAGCATCAAGAAAAACTTCCAATTTTTGGCTCATCTTCAAATAATCCTGTCAATACTCAAAATTGCCAACTTTGAAATTTCTATATTTAAAAGACAATTATCATAATTATTTAAAGTGAAATACTTTGATTTAGTTTTAACAAATGGTCTGGTTATAAAATACGTATAAATGTAATCTGAATCTCTCTAAAAAAAATAAAATGAAATTAAAAAGTCCAGTCATGCAGCATGATCCCATGAGTGAATTTTTGAAGAAATCTTCGACATTCCAGTCGCTATTGATCGTGTAGAGAAATTTCAGTTTATGATTTTGATAGACAAACATGGAATCAAATTATTAAAAATAATTAGGAGGTACTCATCTATTATAATAATAGGATACATACAAAGTGATAACGCTTGAACGCCTGCACCGATTCTCTTCAAATTTTTTTCAAACTGACCGGCATGAAGAAAACTGGTGCAGATAATTCTACCAAGTTATAAATCAGATTCCTTCATATTAAAAACAAGAAAAAGTGCGAAAACGAGGGAAATTCTGGTGCAGATAATTCTACCAAGTTATAAATCAGATTCCTTCGTATTAAAAAACAAGAAAAAGTGCAAAAACGAGGGAAAGTTGTAGAATTTGCCGGTAGAGGGAGCATAATTAAAGTTTGTACTTGCATCCCGTGGTGACACGGGCTTTTCTACTTGTACTTTATTTTAATTAAACTAATCTTGTAGATTTAAAACAAATGTAGGTAAATATTCATAGATTTCGATGTCGAATGTGGTCAGTATTGAAGGCAGTTGAAATCTTAACAGTATCCTATTATAACATCATCAAATCTTGACATAAAATAAAATAACATACCGACGTCATATGAAAGAAACGTATTTCCACGGCCAATCGATGATGAGGCTTTATTTTACGAGTGATATAAAGTCAGTTGCATTCGAATCTAGTATCCTACAGCAAGAAATTGATAGACAAACTGTAGTCTCTGTATCTCTAATCTCTGTATCTATAATACAGTTTTTAACAAGCACCTACTACCTGCGTTTTAAACAACATGGTTCTAGGATTGGTTATACAGGGGTACTTCCATAAGAGTAGTTCAATCTGAATTTGGACAATGTTTTATGCAAATGTTACCGATTTTTACAACTAGCGAACGGCATTATTTCGATTTTTGACTGATTTATCAACTTTGAAATTTTTGAAAACTTGATACATATTCTTATAGGAAATTTTACGCTGATTCCGAATATACCACATGTTAGTATGCTGAAAAAATTATTTCGCACAACAAATCGCAAAAAACAGGCTATTTTGAAATTTTTGACTACATTTTTGAAAATTTCAACCCGAAGATGTAATCCGATGATGCTGGCCAACGAACTTGAACTTTCGTTCTGTGTCCTTAAAATTTTAAAATTTGTTTGAAGTTTCTAGCACAATTCTACGGACAGTTATCGTCTGGAATGACACATACATACATATATACATACATACATACATACATACATACATACATACATTAAAAAATGCGTTAAACTTCAGAATATGATCCAGAATAGCCTAAAACGGATTTCTGCATAATTTTTTTTCAAAAATTCACATTCTACAAATTTTGAGGCGAGAGCAATAGCTTAATTTTCTTCAAAAATTCGCTAAAAATAAATGAAATAAATTTCCCGTTCTTGCGCCAAAAAATCGAGCTTTCCAAATGAGAGGATGAGTTTGTTGGCCAGCACCTTTTTGAGCACATTAAATTGATCCAATTCCAAAAGCCATGTCCTCATAAAATCACTAATAATGGCAAAAACGGTTACAAATCGTGAAAATTTATAATGTTTAGCTGAATTTGAGTCAAAACAAAATAATCAACGATTAACTAGGACATTAAAAAGTGTTTGTACTTAATTATGCTGAAAAACGTACTTAGATTTCATCAAGTACTTTTTTTCTTAGCATAATTTTGCACATAAATTTTTCAATGTTCTAGTTTATAGTTAATAACCTTTATTTGAGTAATATTCTGCTGAAAATAGTTAATTTAACACTTTTCAGTCGTTTTTTGCTGTTTTTTAGTGATTTTTTCAGAGCCTTTTTTGAAATTTTACTAATTTAATGTGCCCAAAAAATGCTGGCCAAAAAACGCGTCCTTTCGTTTAGAAAGCTTGATTTTTTGGCGCAAGAACGGAATTTCTTCTATATATATATGTATATATATATATATGTCCTTCAAGAAGAAATTCCGTTCTTGCGCCAAAAAATCAAGCTTTAGAAATATATATATATATTGCCATTGCAATAGCTTCATTTACCTACTAAAAATAGCAAAAATACGGGTAAAAATAATTAAATTTGTACTTTTCTGCAGAATATTGCTCAAATAAAAATATTAAATATAAAATAGAACATTAAAAAATTTATGTTCAAAATTATGCAGAAAAATGTATTTAAAGTTTATAAAAATGTGCTTAAAATTAAAAACTGCAAACAAATACATATATGTAAATCCGAAATCACTTTTTGAATCGCAGAATGTTATTTAAAACGAAATGTTTGTCATAAAATTGGTAGTTAACAATTTATTTTCCCTCAAAGTAGTTAATTTTCAAAACAATGCTACACAATACAGTACGATAATTTACGAAAATTCGCTCATACGACCATGCTGCATGACTGGAACTGTTTTCAGCCATAAAATTGTTATTAAAAATTTTCTTTTCCTCAATTCGCTCTAATTTTAATGAAATTTAGCATGTTATAATACGATAGATGGTAGATTGAGGAAATTCACTCATACGATTTCGCTGCATGACTAGAACTTTGTCTTCAGCCTGCGGAACAGTCTCAATCGATCCAACGTTATAAATTACCTAGAAAACTATACTCCACACGCAAATGTTAAAACAATTGAAAAACACATTTTTCACACAGATTTTGACATGGATATGTCTTTGCTCTGGGGGGTCAACCAAAAATTTCCGTGACGCAAAATTTATGTCACAATTTCAGTGTTTTTCACGTACAACCCATCCGTTGTTAGGGGAATGGAACTTCCGCAGTTCTCATCGCACAGAAATCGTTCGCCACTCGTTGGAAAGCGCTTGATTTATGTGATAAATATTCACATCTCAAGCTACCAATTTCCCCCTCCTTACGTACCTGGCTACATTCCTAAACTACGTCGATTGGACTATAAACAATTTTCGTTTGGCGGAGCGTCTGTATTGGAGAAATAACTTTAACAGTATTTATATATGATTTTTGTGCCTCCAAGAATAATAAAATGAATTCGTTATCCAACATTTCGTCGCCTACAGTCCAAAGTTAAAGGATTTGTTTACAACTCTCGAGGAAAACCGTTATGAAATCCCCAATCGAAGACATATCCATGTAACAAGGTATCTGCTTGTAAAGCAGATAGTGGAACTCGTTTACGAGTTTAAGACATTCTGATTTACGGACTTTACTGAGGGATTGATTTCCCTACTTTTCACCTTGGGTGTGAGTATATCATTTTGGAACCCATCTCCAAGGGTTCAGCGTGCCAGAAAACTTAGGAAACCGTCCTAAATCCAAAATCTCTTTTTTAATCGCAGAATATTATTTAAAACGACATTTTGGTCATAAAATTGGTAGTTAACAATTTATTTTCCCTCAAACTTCTTAAAGACTCAATTCAATCGGTTTGAGGTTTTGTCCCAAAATCGGCCATTTTACCAACTGTGTGGTGTGCAACCAGTGGTACGTGATCAACAGTTTAAGGACCACTCCTCTAGGTTTTAGCGTATAAGTTCCCATTGATCAGCACCTTTTGATGCATCTGGTGTAAATATTCTTTGAATGCCCAGTCCGACATCTTGCTCAATTCGAGTAAAATCACTCATGCGCGCCAGAGTTGGGAGTAGTTAACTTAAAAATTAGTTTAACTAAATCGCGAACTAAAATCCCTATCGCCATCCCGAGTTGTCGCCCGACTCGTCGCGCTGTACGACATAAGAACTCTTTAATGCAGTAGACCCATTAATTTACGTCCTACCAAATAGTGAATAATTTGACTCAAAAAGAACCCAGATATAACATGAGTACTATACTAGGAGTTCTCAGCTGTTGATATTTTCACCTCAACCCGTCCATCCGGTACAGTTTCGCCCGCCCCAGTCTCGGGGGAAGCCAAGATCAGGGCTTTCGTAGTTACATGTAAAAGTTGTCTAGCGTTAAAAATAGCGTTCTTTATTTTCATTGGCGGATATAATAGGCATTTCTGGGAGAGGAAACCCCTCTTGAGGAATTCGATGTCTTCCCCCCACCCCCCTCCTCCCATCAGCTTCGAAAATGAACGTCCGACGGCATTTTCTGCCAGACTTTCGTCGGGGCGTTGACGGATTTAACTGTTCACACCCTCCGGAACGAAATTATCGGCTTCCGGGGGTGTCGTCACCCCCTTTTACACCGGAAACAACGATATTTCCGCTGCATCTAATGAATAATATAAGCTAATACATAATTATGTACAGTCAGGATTCGGCCCAAGGGAAAAGAAGTAATTACAAAATCCTAGTAATCATTGTAATATTTCCTGACGTTTCGGTCACCACTCTGTGACCATCACAAAAGGTTTAAAAGCTTTGCCCTCAAAGAGCGCAGCGTCAGAAACAGGAGGGAACAACAATAATTATAGTAAATATTACACACCTTATAAGATGGCTAGAGCAAAAATCAAATCAAAATAAAAAATTGCATTTTGGGAAATATTATTGAGAAACAATATTTTTATGAGAAATTTTGGGTAATGGATACCAAATGTTGGAAATCAGTTTATATTTTTTCTTTCTTTTAGGAAATTTGATTTTTCTTTAGCATTTAATTTTGGCGCTTTAAAAATTTCTCACAAAAGTATCGTTTCTCAAAACATTTCCTCAAATGCTATTTTTGATCTTGGCTCTGGCCATCTAATGAGGTTTGTAATACCTAACTATTGATGCTCCCTCTATTACTAGTTTTCACAATGAATGCAGTCCATGAATTATGACAGAAATGTGCCTGTAACGAACTTATAAAATCAGCTCGCCGATAAATCCGCAACACTAGGCGACATTTCCATGTTTTGCGCAACACCCATTATCATCTTCCCTGGTGTTTATTAATTTTATTTTATTTTTTGTAGTCGACAGACTGCGATAGCGAGGTAACAAGTATAAAGGTGTCACAGAAGTTGCGTTACGAATGTATTCTATGATCTACTGTACATAAATATGATGTGTAAAAAGTATAAACATGTCCCATAAGTGCGTCACGAAATTTTACGATAAGCGAGATTAAAAGTATAAAGGTGTCACAAAAGTTGCGTTCCGAATGTATTCTATCTAGGTTCTATTGTACATAAATATGATGTGTAAAAAGTATAAACATGTCCCAAAAGTGCGTTACAAAATTTTACGATAAGCGAGGTGTTACAGTATAAAGGTGTCACAAATGTAGCGTTAAGAATGTATTCTAGGTTCTATTGTACATAAATATGATGTGTAAAAAATATAAACATGTCCCAAAAGTGCTCTTTCCTGAAGAACAGCCCAGTGAGCTAAATTGTCTCCTGTTCACTCTAGGAAGTCTAAATTGATGGGGAAACTCTCTGGGTCATAAATAAATTATTGGAATGGTGTGTTCTTTCCTTATTAGCTGAGTGAGCTAAATCCTCTCCTGATCACCCCAGAAAGCTGAGATTTGATAGGAAGACTCTCTGAATCATTAAGAAACGATTGAAATGATGGTTATGATGATTGGTTCTGGTCACCTAAATGAGCTAAAAAGAGGCTAAAGCATTCTCATGTTTTCATACTTTTAGACACAGTCTCTAAATAGTAACATCCGGGTGGAACAGGGGAGCGAACTCCCTCACAAATAGGCGACTTTACTTTTTCATTTTATCATAACCGAATTTTGGAGAATTCTACCAGGAATCGAACACCCATTAGTCGAACTAGGTTAAATAAAATTACTTTCGGGGTTAACAATCGAAAACCGACGCCAACAACCTATTAAGGCGTATTGTCTCACTGATTGTCCTTTTACAGCTCTCGACGAGCGTAACGTTCCCAAAACGGGGATTTAACTCGAGGTCGGGTTCGTTTCGGAAATATTCGCTTTACCATTTTTTTTATTTTCTTTTTTTTTTATTAGCCGTCTGTTTTTTTGTTACAAAGTATTCCCCTTATAATTGAACCAAAAACGGAGAAGAAAAAAGTTCCAACAATACGTATCAGTAAAATTATGAACAATGACTGTAATCGCACCTTCACTAATGGAATTTCGGAGCCATCTTCAGTTTCAAAAATTGAGCTTCGCCTTTTGTGGGGCTTGACAGGAACGTGGCTAACTTCCTTTGGTACTTCTGTAACATAAAGTTAAAAAAGAGATCGATTTTTAAAAAAATAGGCTCTGGATTTCAATACACGCCCAATTTGTTTGCATTATTTATTTTGTAAATAAATACACTCTGTGAAAAATAAAAAAACGCGGCAGGCCGCTCGTACTTTCTCTCTCATGAGAGAAGAGCTATGAGCATTGAAAATGCCTCAGTAATTTCAACGTTTTTTATTGTTTTAAATAAAATTACAATTAGAAAACATAAAACAATTATTGACACACAATTACTGAATTCGCTGTAAGCCAGTCTCGAAGTTGCCCAATTCTTCCACAAATATGAATTCACAGGTAGGTGATTTTCTGTTATGGTGTGGTGCGCGTCTACAATATTACTATAACCAAGATTAACTTCTCAACCAAGTGACAACAAAACAGGCGGCATTGTTTACTACATCCATTTATAACATAAATAAATATACAACTACGACACAAATAGAAGAACAAGTACGATGCGTCATAAATCGAGAGCTTTCCAACGAGTGGAGAACGATTTTTGTCCGGTGAAAACTAAAGAAGTTTCATTTCTTCAGCAACGGCTTGGTTATACGTGAAAATCAAAAGAAAACAACACCTTATTTGGTTACAGGTTGCGTGACGTTTTGGTTTATTATTTCCAATATTAAAGCTATGTGATCGTATAGAAAAAAATTTTTATAACTCTCGGACACCCCTATTGATCTGATTCAGAAAAGTCTTAAAGTACCTTGCCGGAGCCTTGCGGGACATGTAGAATATGATTTTCACTTGCCGAACTACCCTTATCAGCTGAGTGAGCTTTTAAAGGTTTATTTGACATCATTTCTTGTGAAAAACTAATCTACTTAAAGAAAAATGCGCTAAACATGTGGCTCACTACGTGAGTACTGATCTATTTTTAAAATAATGATAGCTGTGAAAATAGGAAAATTTGTACGTAGGGACTTGGGGAACAGCATTAGTTCTGGCAAAAATGATATATTTCTTACAGTGATTGAAATAGCTTTGAGCACCGTTAAGTTACTTAAAATTAATTACTTTTGGTTTATTATTTCCAATAATAGGCCTATGTGATCGTGTAGCAAAAAATTTTTATAACCCCCCCTCAAACTTTGTCACTTTACGTTTCAAGGTGCGTAGAATTCGAGTGCGTTGAAATGTCCGTCCGCCGTCCGCCGTTCGCCGTCCGCCGTTCGCCGTCCGCCGTCCGGGCCATAAAAGGCCTAAGAATTGACTTAAAAAACCCGTTCTTTCGCACATAGACTCCATTCGGGGTCTAGTTGGTCCTAACGTTTAACCATCCCGATCGCTTTACTCGCATAGGTGCTATGGGCCAAAAACGGGCGAAAATTCGAGGCTTTGAGTGTTAGACTTACGCACGCGCGCACGCCCGGCACACTTGGCAGGGGGTCACGGTGGCTGGTGAGGGGGGTGAGCGGGGGGTGGAGTGAGAGCAGAATCGACTGGGATAGGTCTCAGATGCTTTTGGAATCCAGTGTACCTACGGTTTTAGTTTGATTCCTATAGAAATTAGATCCGTGGATTGAATGAGACCACTCGGGTGGTTGTACCATCATCCATTTGTTCCCCATCGGGAGCGCAGCCTGTAACGCGAGAACAGAGGTGGATTCTAGAAAAGAGACTGGCGAAAGCCCCAGAGCATGCTGGTTACTATAGCTGGCTATCTGATTCAGAAATAATGAACCATTATGTAATAACTAGCGTTCCCCCCGCGAGCGTTGCTGCGCCCAAATTAAATTTGTTTATTGATCGTAATTTTAAACTGTTATTAAGAGGTGATTTGATGGACGGAAGCTTAGCCTTTGGTTTCTGCCTTTGGTGTCTACAATGACCCTGGATTCGTTGTCATTTTATGCAGACGTTCAATAGTATCCTCCTCCT
The DNA here is from genome assembly GCA_030762985.1 of Adelphocoris suturalis. Taxonomy (NCBI): domain Eukaryota; kingdom Metazoa; phylum Arthropoda; class Insecta; order Hemiptera; family Miridae; genus Adelphocoris; species Adelphocoris suturalis. The sequence goes on from CM061049.1 coordinate 36,674,716, forward strand.
CCCTTCTCCTCCTCCTCCTCCCTCCTCCTCCCTCCCCCTCATCCTCCTCCCTCCTCCCCTCCCTCATCCTCCTCCTCCTCCCTCCTCCTCCTCCCTCCTCCTCCTCCCTCCTCCTCCCTCCTCCTCCTCCCTCATCCTCCTCCTCATCATCCTCCCTCATCCTCCTCCTCATCCTTTGGCCTCACCCTCGGCCTCACTCTGCCTTCGGTCTTGGCTTGGGTAGTTAAATAAATTTCTAAAACCTGACACTGCACCCTTTTATGCCCTCTGGGTCAGAGCCCTTTGAACGGATTTGCACCAAACTTTACAGGAACAATCCTTGAATCATGCCTAATAATACCTGAAAGTTTCATTACAATCTGTCGAGCGGTTTCGGAGTCTATAGGCAACATACATACATACATACATCCTCTTTTATAGATATAGATTTGCAGCGTTTTTTTCTTTGCGTAACAAAACTCCCGAAATAGTAGCACCAGTTTTTGGGGAAATAAGGGTGGTGAAAAAGATTTTTTGATGTATATAATATGTATGTACCAAAAACAAAAACCTAGAGGTATAGTAGCCACTAATGATAATAATGAAATAAATAAAAATAAAGAAGGGAAGAAGAATGTGGCCACGACGTCCGTCAGACGCCGGGCGGTTTTCTAAAAATGTGATTTCGGTGGACCGTTATGAGGAAAACCGATATCTTGCGACTGGAGTAACGGGGGGGCAGCGATCAATCACCATCTTGTTAACGAGCGGACAAACAGACGGATCTGCTCATTTTTGAACAGCCCGTATGTCATTAGAGTTTTTGTTCTTTCCGTACCTAATTGTCTACCCGTGTACGCAAAAAGACTGAAATACCAACTGCGCATGCGTGAATTGTTTTTTAAATTTTTTTTATTTAACAAGAAACTTTATTGTGGTTGGCCACTATTGAGTGTGCTTATAAATGCGGTATACGTATAAATTAGAATATGGCACACGTAGCATTAGTACCCCCTCTGGAGGGCTAATGCACAATAAATAGGTAATTTTTTTTCACAATGATTTAGAGTAGACAATAAATAAATTAGTATAAGCAAAGTTCAAACAGTTCAACAGTAAGTTTAACAAAGTAGATCGGTGGTAACTGAATTAACCAGTTTTGAAAATAAGAAGTTGAACATTTAGGGTGGTGCAGTAATGAGGAGATCGCCATTTTCGTTTCAGCCTGCGCTGATCTCTTGGTGTACGAGGAGGTTCTAACACTCTGCGATTACGGTGCATACATTGCATTACGGTGATTGTTCATGCGGTTTGCAAATTTGTTAAATGCCTCAGAGATAACTTCGGTAACCTGGGGTATGTTCAAGTCTTCATGCAATGTATTTCGGACAAACCAAGGAGCTCCTGTTATAATGCACAGCGTCCGATTTTGGAGCGTTTGTATTTTTTGAATTTGCGTGTTGGCAGCTGAGCTCCAAATTTCGCACGCATATTGCCAGATGGGGCGCAGTAACGAGGTAGAGCAATCTCTTGAGGTGGAGTGGGATGACTTCACTTGCCAACAGATACTTTAATTTTTTGATCTTTCCATGAGTCGTCGCTACAAGTGATGGGAAGATTCCAGTGTAGTTTGCTGTCCAAGGTGAGCCCAACGTATCTGACTGCGTCACATCTGCTCACTGGTTCACCATTGAGTAGCGAATCCGGCATGCGCGAATTGTGTACGAGAAAAAACCAGACACTAGGTACACAACGTGTCCCGCTGTGCGTGCCCCTGCCGACCTGAATTCGAACTAGCGTCAACTGTCAATGGAAATAAGCTCCCTCATGGGTAGCTAAGTTCTGTGATTTTTCAGGCGTTGCATGAGTCCTCCGTGGTGTAGTGGATAACGTTTCAGACATCTCAGGAGAGGGGATTTGAATTCAACCTCCGAAACATATTTTTAAACGTCATTATTTATAAATGTTTTAAATCATACTTTAAAACTTCATTTTGATATATTCGTCTAACTAATCTGTATTTTACTAAGAGATTGAGTAGGTACTTGATGTCATGTGTTTTTGAGATGCGAGCATCCAGACCACGAAACTAAACAAATCATTCTGATCTATTTATTCAACTAACCTGAATTTTTACTAAGGGATTGACTACTTGATGTTATGTAGTTTTGAGATGTGAGCTTGCGAGCATCCAGACCAGGAAACTAATCAAATCATTCTGATCTATTTGTCCAACTAATCTGAATTTTTACCCAGGGATTGACTACTTGATGTTATGTATTTTCGAGATGCGAGCTTACGAGCATCCAGACCACCAAAGTACACAAATCATTTTGATCTATATGTCCATCTAATCTACGAGTATATTTTAATAAAATCAAACCTACATTTTAGTACGCTTTGTGCTTTGTGGAAATGTGTTGGAAAAGTGCAATTCTAGTCAATTTTTCGGTCTTTTCCCTAAAGTATTTTTGTGATACGACTTCGAAATTCAAGGTCTTATTAGTTATTCGGTTGTGGCCTTATGAATCGTACGAGGTAGTTATGCACAGTGGAAAATATTGAGGGGACGACCTATTAAATGAATGTAGGTCATTATACAGGGTGTCCCAGTTATTTTCCCTAATTGTGACGAAAAAAAATCGGAGCAATGCTACTCTTCGTAATTCTTTGCGTAGAATTCTAAAAATGACAATCGCGCACTGCGCAAACGTGCGCAATTGACATCAACTTCGTTATTTTAGATGAGAAAATTTGTTATTTTCATAATTGAGCAACTATTTGTTATTCATTACAATACCTGAAAGTGTATGGGGCATTTTTAGGTCCAAATATGTGACTTGAAATTACAAAAAATGTTTACTCAATTATTTGTCCTACAAAGACAAAAACCCTTAAAGTTTGGGGTTTGATTTCAGTGATCGCGTAAAATCACGCAACATGAAACAAAAAACATGACTTCACACAAGGTTTGAACTATTAAATCCCGTTGCCCGATCTTTCCTAGACTTGCATATTCCGGAGCCATTGAAAAGTCAAGCAGTTCTAGAGCTTTGAAATTATTCTCATCTCAAATTTGGAAAGTTAGACGAAATTCTTCTAATTTTTCGCCTCGGCACGCGTTGCAATTTTTGCACGCGCATATAACTTTGCAAAAGCGCATATAACAGAGTTGCGACACTGACAGAGTGGGACACCCTGTGTGTGAAAAACGATTACATTTATTTTGACATATTTTTGAGCCGTTTGATTTCTTCAAAAATCTGCTAACACTTAAAATTCAGGAATCATTTCAGAATGGCCCAAAACGTTTGAAATATCCGTTATCATGGCTTAATTTTCTTGGAGGATTCAGCCGGTCCTATGAGCAACAATGAGAGATCGTCGTTAGTTCGATATGGTATTGATTGATTGGTGACACTATCGAAGTAGGTCAGTCCTGAACCGAATCGGACTTGCGGCAATCTGTCCCTTCCACGTCCCCCATCGCTATAACCGGGCCAAACCGCATTATAAATCATGGCCCAATCCCTCCACTTAACTTTCGGCTCATATCCTGACTCCCTGTGGCGCAACCTCCTGGCTTTTATCGCATTCCGCTCGTGCGCTCCCGTTTCCTGTCATAGCGGATTTGCATATTGCCGAGACCGCTCTGCTACAAACCTATTTTTTTCCAACGACGGGTTGCATGTGCAGTCGTTTTATATTGTCGCATGACGGTACAGTGTCGTCACAATTCGAAACTGTATCCCTTAGCTACACCAGTAGGGAGTAAAATCAGTACCTACCTACGAGTCCAGGGCTGCGTTGATATAGGGCAAGAAACCGGACACTTCTATGATGGCCAGAATAAACATCCGGTGCGAGGCTTCACCCTACTTCCCTTAATTGTATTCATTATATATGGATGCTATTGCGATGGCTGGTCGTATCTTGAAAAAATGACTAAAAAAGTGCTAGAAACAACGTTTTTCAGTCGATTTTTCGGACCATTACCATTCCTAGAATGATTTTCTGCGCATGAGAGGTATTGGATGATGATTATTATCCCTCAGAAGAGTAACTTCTGTGAATTTCATCGAAATCCTTTGAGCGATTTTGAGAGAAAGGTCAAAAAGGTGCAAAAAAACGGCATTTTCAACTATTTTTGAAATTTATTTGCTAATTGCTACCCTCAGAGTATTTTCCCAGGTATGAGAGGCATGGTATATCATTTCTACTTGGAAGAAGTATAACTTCTGTGAATTTCATCTAAACCCCTCGCGCCATTTTGGAGAAAAGGCAAAAAAGTGCTAAAAACGACGTTTTTTCACCTATTCTGATTTTTTACCTCCTAAAAATGATCATTTTTAGCTGATTTTTCAACAGTAGCTAGCTCTTGAATATAGAAACCCAACCCCGAAATTGGAATTTTTTATGTCTTACCGTAATGTCGCAATCGTGTACACGAGTTACTTACATACATACATACACACACATACATATAGTTTTATGAAATGTAAGGATATGGGTTCAGGTTGAACAAAATTCCCATCCTAGCAAGAGTTACAGAAATTGATTTTCAGGTTGATTGCAAGTTTTTCGGGTTAAGTAAGGAAAGTAAAAATACTCCTAAAACTATCAAACAGTCATAAGTTCCATTCATGCCAAATCACTGATTTTCTTTGTAGAACTATGTTGAATACCCTGGCAAATGGGACCTAGTGTTTATACTATCTTCACATTCCAATAAATATCACTTGCCGACTATAATTTAGTGGATTCAGATAAATTTTGAGTTAAATTGGTTCAAAAATAGTATTGAACCCTTCATAGTTCAAGAGTGGAGTACATTTTCTATCTTGTTTCGCGAATATTTCTCACAGGTTTTTATTTTTTTGGACTAGGTAGGTAATTGTGAAAGGGAAACGTTATTAGACGACAGTCAGAGGGAGAACGAATATCTAACCTATTCTTAAAACTGTGGTCCACCTTTGCGTCAGGTTATGACGACTACACGTAGGATGGGATTCCGACGAAAGCATTTTTCTAGCCTACGTGTATGTGGGCCTTTTTCTCGACTTGACGTTGGGTACACAACATATCCCGCTGTGCGCGCCCTTATCGAGTTGAATTGTAACTACGTTCCCCCATAGTCTTCTCGCACGAATAGGTTCCGTTGAATGAATTGGCGCCACAAAACCTATAGTAGAGGTTGACAGAAGATAGATATTGCTTAGGTGGGGGAGGGCGATGAGGCGAGTAGAGGTATCCTCTCCAGAAAGGGAAAGCTGAATGAAACTTGTGACGTCAGGGAGCGAGCTCGAAAACTTTCATCCTGATCTGATAGTCTTCTACCTCGGGAAGAATTCAGTTCGGTTGGAGTCGATTGCTCCTGAAATAAACTGGAACGGGTGCATCGGGCTGTATACTAGAAAACGCCCCCGAAAAAACCAGTATGTAATGGGAAAGTAATGGCGAGTAATATCTAATCCAATTCCTTCAACTTAGAGAGTCAAAGGAAAGCTAGTTGATTGGACTGAAATACGCATCTAATTATCACACAAAGGTTTATTATTTATTTATTTTATAGCCCTTCCACGCAGAAAACCTGTCTATATATTCAAAGAAGTCTATTATACATTAGGCATCAAAATATGTGTGCATAGGTATAGACGCCTACCGAAATTAATTAAACTAGTTTAAACTAGTCTAGTTTTTGACATTTTATGTCTTTGCTCTGGCACATAACTCGAAAACCGTTACCAAATTTGTTACTTTTTTGACATTTCATGTCTTTGCTATGGCACACAACCAAATTTTCGTTATGTCACGTTACGTTACGTAACGAAATATGCTCAATGATTATTATGATTCGTAGAAGTGAGGTAGGTAGGTACCTATATGATTATAGCTGAAATTTGGCTATATGATTATTATGATTTGGCTGGTAGACTCCTTAGGACGTGAACAATAAGGTGCAGAGGGTTTTGATCAACTGAGTGGCTCCTGAAGCTAACTTCTTTCCTATCAACCGTAGGAAGCTGAAATTTGGCTGGTAGCCTCCTTAGGACGTGAACAATAAGGTGTACAGGGTCTTGATCAGCAGAGTGGCTACTGAAGCTAACTTCTTTCCTATCAACCGTAGGAAGCTGAAATTTGTCTCGTTAGGACATGAACAACAACGCTACTGGAGTAGGTGATGTAGTCTGGCTCGAATACACAGAAGAAAATGTTTTTGGTTATCTTTTTCGTAGCCATTGTGGAACACCGAAATCTTGAAGTATATGGAAGTATTCACTCATGCATCCAAATTTGAAAACAGTTGAGTGTTACCTAGGTAATCAATGCTACCCAAGCATCAAAATATGAAAATAGTTGATTGTTGTCTACGCAATCAATGGTTAGTGGGGTTAATGTACTGTCATGTAGAACATATAACATATAACATACCGTTCTTTTACTACCCACGACGATATATGTATGGATGTAAATAATAAATAAAAATATGAGTTTAATTTTTGTTTTCTTTATATTGAAAAAAATGTAATTCACAGAGGAAGACAAGATTGCTAGAAGATGGAAGGGAAGAAGGAGGGAGGGGAAAGACATGAAATGTCCTAATGCGTTGCAGACTTGTATGCAAGCGTTTTCACAGGAATTCGTTTGTGCAATGTGCCAGGGCAAAGACATGAAAATGTCAAAAACTAGAAAATGCTGGAATAAGAGGAAACTGCAACAAATGGTTTGAGAGTTACCTAACATCTAGATCTCAGATCGTTAGAATAAGTGATGTCTATGGAGATGAGGAACCAGTAAAAGTTTATGCAGAAATCCGTTTCAGGCTATTCTGAATTATATTCTGAAGTATGTATGTATATATGTATGTGTCATTCCAGACGATAACTTTCCGTAGAATTGTGCTAGAAACTTCAAACAAATTTTAAAATGTTTTTGGTAGTTTTAGCCTTTTTTTTTTTTTTTTTAGTGACTTTTTTGCCACATTTTTTGAACTTGACCAATTTAATGGGGGTCAAAAAGTGTTGGCCACTTCTTTCATTGGGAAAGCTTGAAATTTTCCGAACCATTCGAATAGCTTAATTTTTTACTAAATTCGCTAAAAAAGGAAGGCGTTAGTTGATCAATAGGTTGGTTGTTCTGTTCTTGTTCGTCATCGTCTACTGTGATTACTAATGTAAGGAAGTAGGTTTCTGATGATTTCCGCTAACAACCGAGTCGTTGCTAGGGAAATGGTACTTCGTCGTTTTTCATCCCACAAAATTCGTTGACCATTCGTTCGAATGCTCTCGATTTATCCAACCATATTATGTTAACTACTGCGAAGTGCGTGGCCAACAAACTGAGTTATGAGCATGGTTATTTGAATAATTGTGTTCACTCAGGTGATCATTCTCAATAATTGATATTGTGAACATGATTGCAACCGCTTGATAATTTCTGATGATTTCATTGAGCTGGTGTTTAAATGATTTGATTCATAGCAGGTGATCCGAATATTGTGAGAACGGTTTGATTTGTGAAGCGGTGGTTAAAGGTGGTTAAATCATTTTAATAGGTAAATTTTATATTATTTACACTATAGGAATCTGTAATTTCGTATGTAGCCTCTTTGGGACATTTACTTGACGATGCCCAGGGTCCGGATCAGATGAGTGGCTCTTAAAGCTAATTTCTATGCTTTACACTCTAGGAAGCTGTAATTTCGTATGTAGCCTCTTTAGGACATTTACTTGACGATGCCTAGGGTCCGGATCAGATGAATGGCCCTTAAAGCTAATTTCTATGCTTTACACTCTAGGAAGCTGTAATTTCATATGTAGCCTCTTTAGGACATTTACTTGATGGTGCCCAGGGTCCGGATCAGATGAGTGGCTCTTAAAGCTAATTTCTATGCTTTACACTCTAGGAAGCTGTAATTTCGTATGTAGCTTCTTTAGGACATTTACTTGACGATGCCCAGGGTCCGGATCAGATGAATGGCCCTTAAAGCTAATTTCTATGCTTTACACTCTAGGAAGCTGTAATTTCATATGTAGCCTCTTTAGGACATTTACTTGATGATGCCCAGGGTCCGGATCAGATGAGTGGCTCTTAAAGCTAATTTCTAAGCTTTACACTCTAGGAAGCTGTAATTTCGTATGTAGCCTCTTTAGGACTAAATTTACTTGACGATGCTCAGGGTCCGGATCAGCTGAGTGGCTCTTAGAGCTCGCATATGAGTCTGCAACCAAAGACATAAAATGTCCCAATGTGTTGCAGACTCGTATGCAAGCGTTTCTTTAGATTCGAGCATCCAGAACACCAAACTACTTTTTTAACACGAGTAAACACACCAACTGAAAATCCGTATATATAAAACTCAAAGTTTGTTTCTCTCTATGTATGTATGTTCCCAATAGACGGCTATACGGCTGGACCGATTCTGATGGGTGCGGTCATACAATGAACTGTAAGTTCCGGCGCACAACATAGGCTGCCTGAACCTCCAAAACATCCTTCTACTTCATAAACGGCGTTACCCTTCGCATCCGATTTGTTTAGTTCCCAAACTTTTGTTATTATGGTTGCTGACAGGCATTTCGTTTTGAAATTTGTGACAAGTGGAGAAGCCTTGACAGGTTGCTATACCGGTGTTCCGAATGAAGCATGGGTTGCTTTATTGATAGGCGATGGATGGAAATTTGATATTTCGTGCGAAGCGCGTGACGGAAAACCGATTTGTTTGGTTCCAGAAATTTTATCATAATGGCCAACACGCAGTTCGTGGCCTTTCTTCGCGCGTGTTTAGTTTTGACGATTTCGATCAGCTGAGTGGGCTACTTTCTCTCCAGTTCACCCTGGCAAGTTGAAATTTGATAGGGCGACTCTTTGGGACATTAAGAGACGATTGAAATTATGGTATCTTTTCTGATCAGCTGAGTGAGCTAAATTCGCTCCTATTCACCGTAGGAAGTTGAAATACTTCCTATAGCCTTGAAGGCTCTTTCCTGATCAGTTTGGGCCTGATTTTGCTACTTTCATGCTCTAATTTGGCATGTAGCCTCTGTAGTTACGAACACAGTTGGATATGGTTATTTCAGGAGTCTATGCACCGACAAACCCGTACAGGTGGTTTCGTGCAACGCACGGGTAACCGACTAGTTTATTATAAATATCTTATCACGATTTTGAGTCACTAACTGTACACAGAATACCAACAGAATCACTTTACTGCCCATTGATGTCGCCAGATATGATGGCTGTTCATTGAATAGAACGTGGTTACACACTTGATTAGGAATTGACCCTATGATTAGAACTGACGGTTTCCGGTTGCTTCGAAAATGCAAACAGACCAAAGTGGGACGGACGACAACCGTTCAAAAATTATATAACAATCCCTTTTATAAACCGGCGTTATCTTCCGAAGTAAACGCCATCCGGAGATGTGAAGATAAAAGCACGAAGAAAAATCGTCATTAACAGTATAGTGTTGCTTTTGAGAGCCGTCTAATGTGATAATCTTGCGCAATGAAAATGTGAAAATTCATTCCAATATTACTGCCAATCATGGACTGGTCGATTTCAAGGTAAGATATCGTTTGGATGTTGAAATTCAGGGATCGTTTTACAATACTCAAAAACTTATTTTGATTAGATAGTACCAACATTTTTCTGAGGTTTGATTTTTCAACAGTTTGAAACTAGTGCAATATCCAGATTTCAACAGAAATTCGTTAAATTAAAATTTTCATTATATGTATCTCCAATGAAAAATCTACACTACATAAGATACATCGGTACATGTCTTATGTATATATATGTCTTTTCCCCCTGTGAAATATTTGTTTTTTGTGTCAGGTTAAAAAGGTTTCAATTAAATTAGCTCAGTCAGCTAATCAAAAAAGACCCAATCAATTCAATCGTCTCTTAGTGTCCCAGATAGTCTCCATATCTAGTTTCAACTTCCTAGGACTTCCGCAATTCGTATCACATTATTTTTCCTGCCATTTTGAATGTCTAGTTGTAAACTCCCCAAAAGCTGTTGGAAATCCATAAACGAAAGGCATGATTAAGTATAAACAAATACGATAAAATTCAGTAAGGGAAAGCGCAACTTGTTTTTGGGCTTCATTGACTCATTCCCGAATGATGCATGTAAGTGATGTGAATAGTTTAGAGCAGCCATACTCAACCTGCGGCCCGCGGGCCGCAAGCGGCCCACCAAGCTTTTCTGTGTGGCCCTCATAAGCTAGGGTCACTTTTTGTCCGATAGAATGAAATTTACCTACCTATACCCGTTTCCTCCTCTATTTAGTCATTTTATAATTCTTCTGTTTTCGGTTCTGTTTCACTCATATTTTAGCTTACCGAACTGACTCAATTCATTTTTGACGAAATAAATACCAAAGATAACCCACGTTAAAAGCGGAGACACTGATCACACATAGTTAAAAGCTTGCCACAATATCAAAAACCACATTAATTTTGTATTACTATGATTTTTGTAGTATTGATTTTGTAAATATACTTATTTTTTTAAATGTATTTTACAGTTCTATTGTACCTTGACTAAGGTATTCGTATTGAAATTTGTAATACCTGCTTTGTGAACTATGGCCCGCTTCAACTACGGAACACACAGATGTGGCCCGTGAGACAAAAAGGTTGAGTAAGGCTGGTTTAGAGGCATGGATGCTCACGAGCAAGGATCTCAAAGATGAAAAACATCACACACACACTCACATAGACACACACCTATGGTTTTTTCACGGATTCGGTATTCGGATGGTTTGCAACGGATTTGTATGAGGTAATTTTTTTCTCATCCTTGGGTTGTTCCCTACCCCCCTGGATCAATTCCAGTAGGTCGTCCCTAGCTCCTGAGGGACGTCCTAAAAACCACGCTGCAGATCGTAGCCGTTTACTGGAACAAGAAAAGTGTGAGCATCCGCACCTTTTCTGCCACGCTTGGGTCGTGAACCCGGAAAAGAATCCAAGTAATTGATTTAGGTGATCATTGTCGTGGGAAACCTTCGTCATCATAAAACCGGCTAATTGCTCGGGTAATTGGGGCGTTTGAAAACCTTCCGCGAGCCGAAGAAATTCAAAGAACCTTCCATTAGCTATCGTTAGGCAGGAAACACTATCAGCATTCCACTATATTCTGCAGCAATGATCTACTCAAAGGTTATACGGTTTGAAGTATAAGTATAGATGAACGGTAAGTAATAATTCTCCCTAGGAATGTAAGGTCTCGAGCACAAAATCCGTTCTAGTCGCATTACCATCCGATTTCAGAAAAGAATCGGGTGAATTTTATGAGCATTTCTATGAGTTACAAGCTTTCATGATTGGCTTACCAGAAGATAGATTGCAATACCACTAACAGAACTGATAGAACCATCGGAATCCTATTAAGTTTAAAACTACGAAACAATTTTCAATTTCAACATTTTTCTGCACACTTTCATAAATTTGAACACATAATGTGCTGCTCTTTGAACTCATCTTCTCAAATGTGATTGTTGATAGAATCTAGATAGAATAGAATTTATCTTCATGATAAACAGACCCGTAGGCACTGGGTACGTTATACAAGCTTTCATGATTGCTTACCAGTAGATAGAATGCAATTTCCACTAAGAGAACTGATGGAACCATCGGAATCCTAATTAGTTTAAAACAACGGAACAATTTTCAATTTCAAGATTTTTCTGCACACTTTCATGAATTTGAACACATAATGTGCTGCTCTTTGAACTCATCTTCTCAAATGTGATTTTTGATGGATTCTAGATAGAATAGAATTTATTTTCATGATAAACAGACCCGTAGAGGGGGTGGGGGCACTGGGTACATTATACAAGCTTTCATTATTGCACTCCAGCATATAGATTGTAATACCACTGAGAAAACTGATGGAACCATCGCAATCCTCTCAAGCTTAAAACTACGTAACAATTTTCAATTTCAAGATTTTTCTGCACACATTCATAAATTTGAACACATAATATGCTGCTCCTTGAACTCATCGCTGATAGAATCTAGATAGAATATAATTTATTTTTATGATAAACAGACCCGTAGAGAGGGTGAGGACACTGGGTACATTATACAAGGTTTCACGATTGCTTACCAGCAGATAGATTGCAATACCACTAAGAGAACTGATGGAACCATCGGAATCCTATCAAGTAAAACTACGGAAGAATTTTCAATTTTGAAATTTTTCTGCACACATTCATAAATTTGAACACATAATGTGCTGCTCTTTGAACTCATCTTCTCAAATGTGATTGTTGATAGATTCTAGATAGAATAGAATTTATTTTCATGATAAGCAGACCCGTAGAGAGGGTGGGGGCACTGGGTACATTATCCACAGGGCCCAGTTTTCGTGAGGGGGCCCGGAATTTTCAATAATACGAAAAGAAAAGAAGAGAGAGTTGAAAGAGAAAACATGTCAAAAGTCTATTATCTACCAAGGTACATGTAAATAACAAAAAAACACTTTTCTTATTTCCAAAGCTTTCGATATCCTGATTTTCAACATTTTAAACCCTTCAATTTTTGCTCTTTTGCTGATAAAAAATACTTAACTTACAGTGTTTTTTTCCTGGAGAATCTTTCTACGACATTAAGTATATAAGGGAATAGACCTGAAAGAAACCGAAAAAAAGATTATGAGGTTCATTTCCGTTCGAAGTTTCTCATACAAGCTACGAGTATTACCTTAAAAAAAGTTTATTTTCATGTTTTTTTATCGTAAATCAAAGTTTTTTTAAAAATCTAGAATTGGCTAGAAACACCTGTTTTTAATCTTAGAAAATTACTTACGGTAAGGCGTAATAAGTTTCCTTTCAGCACAAGGTGTATTAAAGAATTTTTAAATGGCTTGAAAAAATTTTTTTTGCGTGTTTTGAAAGTTGACTACAGTTTCACCGCGCTTAAGCTCGAAAAGTATACTTCAATTCTGCTTGCCGATGTCGGGAAACACTTTACCTGTACCCAACTCAACTAATTTTCCAAATTTATAGAAAATTTTACTTGTAATTTGCTTGTTAGGGGAGAAAACGATGTTGTAATGATAAAAAAAGTGATTTTCTCTAGATGAGTAAATCCTGAGTTTTCTTGAAAAATGACCACCTTCAACCAAAGGGTTTTGGCGGAATCGAATGGTAACACCAGCAGATCTCTCAATATCTGTTATAAGCGAGTTCTGCACTTTACTAGACTAATTTTGAATTTATTTTTTAGCATGGAACATGCTTTAGCCATCACCTAACTGGGCTAAAACGTGACGAAACCTTGGAACGAAAGGAGCGCGGGATTTTTTACTTTCTCAACATCCCAACAGAGTTAAAAGTAATGTCCACTTTCACTTTCCCAACATCCCACTAGAGTGGAAAGTAATGACAATTTTTTACTTCCCCAACATCCCAACAGAGTGGTAAGTAATGTCCAATTTTACTTTCCCAACATCCCAACAGAGTGGAAAGTAATGTCCACTTTCACAACATCCCAATAGAGTGGAAAGTAATGTCAATTTTTTACTTCCCCAACAGAGTGGTAAGTAATGTCCACTTTTACTTTCCCAACATCCCAACAGAGTGGAAAGTAATGTCCATTTTTACTTTGGACATTAAGTAAAAATTAAAGTCCATACCTTTGGGACATCAAGAGGTGAATGAAATGACGAGCAATTTGAAAAGCAGGCCCATAAAGAGCTAAATTAAAACAACAGACAACAAATTCATAGTAAAAGGAAACAGCAAACAAATAAAACACTGCTAAAGCATGTTCCATGTTTCTTGAATTTTAGCCGAAGGATCTAAGCAGTAACCATCCGGGGGTCCAGGGACCTTGCCCCCTATAGGTACCTTGCGTAGGGCCAAGTTTTTATTCTCAATTTCATGTCTATGTTAATTTTTTTCTATATTTTTTTCGGGGTAAAGTAGGAATGTATATAGCATAGTTGTAATGTATATAATAATCTATATTAATAAAATTGAAAGTATATCCGTCTGTATATTGATGAGAATCATGAATTTTTGCGTTTCTTTTCCGCTGCATGCTATTTATAAACGATCGGTACCATTTTCTCAAATTTTCTTTGTCTGTCTGTCCGTATGTTTGTCCGCTTTTCACGGTTACAGAAGTCATTGGGCAACTAATATGAGTGTTTGGCAATGTCTATATCAGTCCAACTTAAATTATATTCTATTTGAAGTTTTTTAAATTTGAGCAAGAGGGGATGTTTTAGGGGAGGGGGTCTGAGTGGGGGAATATGTTTGGATTACTCTAATTCAAGTAAAAGACTACTTTTTTCAAAATGTTCAAATCTGACTCACAATGGAAGAGGAGGGGTGGGGGAGTTGAAGCGTTTCGAACGTCACTGAACCAACTGGGGAACCGATTTGTCGAATATGTTTGGAGTATTCTAACTTAAATCACAGGCTAATTGAAATAGAAGGGACCTGATTGATTAAATATGTTTGGAATACTCCAACTTCGAAAAAGAAAAAAAAAAAAAAAAAACAACACGACTGTGAAACGCAAAACGACGGACGCAGGAGTGGGCTGGAAATTTGCTGTTTCTCTCTTGTATTCTGTCTTTTTAGTTATAACTTATCAATGTTCGTGTGATGCCTGACTATACGAGTATAGACACAGAAATATACGCAGAAGAGCTATCTAATACAGGAATAATAGACGATAGAAAGAAGGTGGACGATATTGTGTGCCTGATAATTTCTTTTTTTTTATAGGGCGTTTGGATTTTTGCCACCGGGCCCGGATTTTCTCTCCACAGCCCTGATGATGAATGAACAGCGCAGATACAGAATGTAAGGTGAGCACAATAGGTTGGCTGTATTTATAATTATGGACACTGATTGCGGGTTCATAATAGCCTAACTTACTATAGGCTTGGCCCATGTCGCTAGGTAATGAGGCAGTTGCCATAGTGTCATGGTTTATATTCTCCAATATCGAGAGGCATTTTGTTAAACGATTTATTATTAGAATGCAGCTCCTACATAATTTTCAACGTTGGACTAATCTCTCCCCGTAAAACGGGGAGACTATGGTCCACTGACTTTTTTGCCTATTTTTCTCACTTAGAACGCTCCTGGATCATTTTCACCCCTCGTATTCCATGCTCGGACTTTTTAAAACTGTTTGGAGTAAAACTAACAATGGTTTTTTTAAAAAGAAAAAAATGAAAATTAAAAAAAAAAAAAAAAGTTGTTCAATAAAAAAACCACAAACAATACATTTTGTCTGGATTGTTTTCCAGTGCAAAAAGCTTCTTTTTGTAAATATAATAGCATTTTATCTCAATCAAAAAAGCTAGGTGTAACTAACTACAAGTTAGGAGAATAATAGGCGGCAAATAAATAGAAATCAAGCTCAATTGTACGTGAAAATTAAAACTATTCTGCAAAAACAAGATACAAAATACTTCCTCTATTACTTTTTTTTTCTTTTCACTAACTCATTGAATGTCTCATCACAATTAATTAGTAATAAATAAAAAACTTACTTTAATGAATTTACTGGAAAGGCCCAGAACACGACGAACTGACAGCACTATGGCAAACAAATGATAAAAAACACAAATCACTCTTACCAAGTTTCCCCAGCCACGGGCAGGAAAACACACAGAAGAGATCTGTCTCTTGGTATTATCCCTAACCTCTTCCATCCTGCTTGTGAGGAAAATTACAGCCACTTTTGAGCCCACCAGAACTATTTTAAAATCAAAAAGTTTGTTGGATCATAATATCCCCGGATGGTTTTAGTCACCCCAATCTACGGTAATGTATTGTGCTATCACACATACCCTATGTATGTGCCACTTTTTCATTATTTTTATTTATTTAACCCGTTAGTATTTGTACGTACATAGAACGAGTGTATTAATGTACCTACTTATGTGCAATCCAATCGCATCAAGGAGATGTACTACCTACTCGTTCTTGTCAGAAAATGTTGTAATTTAACTTTTCGAATTTACCCAAAAATGTTTGTAATATTCGGTGA
Organism: Adelphocoris suturalis; assembly: GCA_030762985.1. Taxonomy (NCBI): domain Eukaryota; kingdom Metazoa; phylum Arthropoda; class Insecta; order Hemiptera; family Miridae; genus Adelphocoris; species Adelphocoris suturalis. The sequence continues at coordinate 36,690,721 of CM061049.1, forward strand.
AAAAGACCAGCAAATGTCAAAATGGTTTAATCAGCGGAATTTGATTGAAAAATATTCTAAAGCTAATGTACCTACTTGTTAGTTTAAACTAAAATAATTAGCTTATTGTTGCTTGTGCGGAAAAACAACTAAACTAAAAAAATATAGCTGTTAGCTATTAGTTGTCAGATACAGCTAAAACTATTAGGTTTTAGTTAATCCTGACTCCATCTATCAAACAAGGTTTGTAGGGATTCGACCTGAAAGAATGAAAATCAATAAAAAAGTTAATCTCAGCTATTAGCGGCAAAATCTTGTAGTATTGAAATGAGGAATAGTAGTGGAAAACAGATCTGAAATGATTTAAAAGACTATTTCGGACCTTTTTGAGAAATTCACGCGGCTAGTTGACAAATAAAGAAGAATTTCGGGTGCACAAGTACTATCGCAGAATCGAGGGAAATGTATTCTCAAATAATTATTGGGCATAATAAATTACTCACTTACCAGTGTCACAACAAGCCATAAAAAATTGTCATTAATATATTTTTGGATTGGCAACTAAACCAGAACTGAACAGCTCGAGTTCATCATTTGTGACATTGAAAGGAGCTGATAAGACGATCGTTGTCTAGCGTTGACATTGGCTCGAAAACAATATGTTGAGTCCAGAAACCATTCAAATGTTTTCAGGGTGTTTTTTGTGATAAGTTAATGCCATCATTTCACGGATATCGAATTATAGCGTTTTTGACATTTTTCTCATACTCAAAGCACTGTGCTACTACGGAATGGTTGACACATTTGAGAATGATATCCCTGAACATAGTGGGAAGATCAGAAGGGGGGGGGGGGGGGGGGGGAAAGAATTAACACGTTTTTGGAAATTGAATAGTTTATTTCAGAAACCACCTAAGTGCGCATTTTTCAACTTTTGGAAAACTAAAAAAAAAAAAAAAATTTGCAGCTCAATTATAGGTCGTCTCTTTCAAATATTTTATTACGAAATCAAGAACATGCTGTTGGAATTATCTATTTTGTTAAATTTTTTTCCCACAAGTTTTTGAGATATAAATTTTTGAAAATTTTGCACTTAGGTGGTTTCTGCAATAAATGAATAAATCCGAAGTGATTTTAAAAATTTTTTTTATTGAAATTAAGTCAAACGATTAATTTTTATCTGTTTTGGTATCAAAGGTAAGTAAGAGACACACTTGAGTATGAACAAGAATACAACAAGAGTATAATCTCTTAAACAAGAGTGGTTTTTACTAGGCATTAAACGGAAAATACTCGTACAAATAGACTACATGCTTCAATGGGTTTGGGTTACAGCGACGGCGCTTGGGTTCTTTCTGAAATAAACGGATTCTTTTCAAGGCTGTCAAATAGCATTGGTGATTGGAACATTGGTTTTTTCTGCACTAAACGATGTATTCACCTCTGAAGTGAACAGTACCACCAAAACATTTTTTGAATTTTTGTCGCTTAGGTGGTTTTTTGAAATAAAAGATTCAGTTGATCCTAGGCACTGAATATTAGAGTTTATATTCAGCAATTCTATCGATTTATTCTCGAATGACAAGAATTTTCTGGTACCAATTTAGTGAGGCTGACTTTGGTGTTGGGAATAGTTTTTTCTTGTAGGTGATTAATTGTGATTGCTGTTACCATTGAGGTGTACCAATGATGTGTTTTTGCTTTGAATTACAGTAGGTAGCAGTTCACTGAATCCATCTGTACTACCTGTACCTACGAGTGGGTGTGTCGGTTATTCACTCCAAGCTGAATGAATACCCAAGTGTCCTAATAGTAATATGTCAAGGTTTCTGAGGAACAGGCCATTGTAAACCTTTTACTACGGGATAGTTGCCACATTGGGGTGGGATACTCCAGGACGTTGAGGGAAAAAACGTAGAAAAGTGGTTGACGGGGGGGTGGGGAGGACAACCGCATTGTGAAGGCGAAAAACACCGAGAAGGAATGAGAGGATACCACGCCGTTTTTCCCGAATGCGTTTCCGGTGGACTGATAGGATAGCGGTGGCGGAAGAGGGGAGGGGAACGACGGGGGTGAGGAAGTGAGGGGCAGGGAGGGGGGGGGGCGAACGTGAATGAAAAGAGACCCCGCGGTAGCCGTGGAAGGAGTGGAGGGGGTGGGGGGGCAGAACTTGTTCATTGATGAATACCGGTGTAGTTGTAGATGAGAGAGTGTGCGTGTGTGCGGGTAACCCCCCCACCCCACCCCCCGTTCTCGGTATTCGCCGCATGAATGGGACCCTTCCCCTCGCCCCGTTGCGCATGCGCAGTTTTCCCATCCTCACCCCCGGAACGCTGGCCGACCATTGAAACCTCGTACCCCCACTTGCCTTCAGTTCAGTCAGTGAAGCTGCCCAGTTCACACCCTTTCGTTTCGTTTTCCGAACAAACCCCCATATTATTTTGTCTTGTTTGGAAAAAAAAAAAAATTCCACTTTTAACCTTCCCTCAAAACACCCTGAAATTTCTCCGTGTACGGTTCCAATTCTATCAGCTTCTTTCCCCACGAACCGCACAATTTCGGGTTTTTTTTCGGTGAAACACGGACAGTGATTAAAAAACAGTACCAGTGATTTTATTAGTTTAAATCGTCGAGTTTTTCCGACCGCACAATCGAATTGGTGATTCCGACTCCGAATTTTGAACACAAGGACATCGAGAAGTGTTGCATCTCTTCTGTGTGTTATAAGCCCGGGACGGGATGTCTGACCGCAGCCGTCTCTTGGAGTAGAAGGCACCAACATGGCCACCGCTCCAAGCCACTAACACGCGGGACCCATCTCGCCGCATCCAGATTTTTTTTTCACTCCTCCCCCCGCAATTTTCGCCATATAACAGTGCTCGTCGACGATAACGTTAATTTTTCTACCCGATTTTCGTCATATTGTTGGAAAATATATTTCGTACAATTAATAGCATTTCCAACAACGGGCCCCCTGTCAAAACTTCAGTGTCAGTGTGTGAAAAGTGTACAGCTGAACTATTATGAAAGAGCATGGAGTCTTATTTGAACCAGGTAAGCTAACTTCATTTTATAACCGTGTATGTTCTTTAATAGATGCTCCGACAATAATTTGGTCCTCCGGTGCCGTACCGTCACGTAACACTTCAAAGCATTCAAATATTCAACATCGATTTGTAATCTCTCTGGAAATACTATTCATTGTACAGGGTCTGTAGTGCTGGTTTCTAAAGCCTGGGTGTACGGTTTTCATTGAGAGCAAAGCGGACAGGACGTGACGTATTTCAAGGTTGGACTCCCAATTCACGGGGGTACCCGCCTTCTGGTGGTAGGGGGATGTGTAATTGTTCCATTCATTCTGTAAATACCCTCCCCATTCATTAGTTACTTCTATTTCTTTATTACTTCCCGCTGGAGACAGAATGATAACGTCCAAACCCCTAACGAACGACCACACTATCGGAACGCTTACAGGTTATCTTAAGCATGATTTCGATGAGTTATATTTTCTGTCAAGGTCTCCTTAAAACAGTATCTAAACAAAATGCTCGTCCGAAATTTAAATCTATAAAGTCCAATACTTGATCATCAGTTCTTCGTTCCACCAATATCACTGAAATGCATTCCATATGGGTCACTACTTACTCAAAAAGTATCAATCGGTAAAAAAAAAAAAAAAACCAAAATTTTATGAATGAATAAAATAATACCTGCCTACCTAAATGTTTTATTGCTGTCTCTTGGCTTGATTCATCGTTAAAGAATGGACTTGGAGCCCTATATTCTCGGCCATACACATTGGAAATTTGATGATTGACCAACACATTCTACTATCACCAATGTATTTCCAATATTGAATCGAATTATAATGGATTTCCTTTCTGTAAAACGTGATTTTTGTTAATTGAAAAGATTCCTACCTAATTGGTTTTTAAATACGGTTCCTTCTCAGTGTCAATCCATACCTACCTTATGGGACCGGAAATGCCGTTTCCGTTCTAATTTGTTGCATGCAGATCATCAAAAATTCGGAGGAGTCAAGAATATCAGGTCGTTGATCACAAAAAAGTTGATGGGTGTCGAGTCATTTTTATTCACCTTTCAAAACTTGCGTTTATTGGTTCGAATTGAAAGATATATTTACGTTTTTTTTTTTTTTTTATACTTGAAATAACTTCTCAATGTAACTAGTTTTGTACTCACGGCGTGACTGCTACCTCTCCGATTCGTTTCCATTGGTTCATTGATAATTGTCCCATTCATGAACGGATCACGCTGTTGCTATTTTCCTACTAAATTACTCAAATTTGCTATTATTATCGATGGATATTTGCAGTTCTCGGCTCCATATCGTTGCTAACACCTAAACGAAGGTCGGGACCGAGGGTTTTTATTGGGTCGTTGTCATTGAACAGTACCTCCATTCACCGCTCCATGTGTGAATGGACCTCACCAACCCCCACCACCACCTATTGAGGATTTCCATTGATTTTCTTTTCGACCTTGTTCGCCATTTTTATTTTCGTTATTTAGAATAACGATGAAATTCGACACACCTCCTCCCCTCCCCTTCTCCCGATCAATTGTCATTCATTCACAACCTAGTCGACAAACTGTGAATTCAACAACCTTTTCACTCCAGCTTTTTACACCATCAATCTAATTACCTATGCCGTGCATTCCAAACAATGTGCATAACACTATTTTTTCACACTACACTGTTACTTTTGTATTGATTTATATTCCGATTTTCTTCCTGCCATATGGATACGACTTTCTCATCAAAATCGTTCATCAATTACATAAGCAAACACGATTCATATTAAAAATTGTATCAATATTTCTCTCCCAGATTCTCAATAGCTTTTAACTTCTGATTTCGGCTAATCAGTTTTTTTTTTCAACTAAAGGTAGTAAGCTAAGGTTATAATGTATAGTGAAAGATGATACTATTGGCCATATGGAATTTTATTGACGTTCCAGTTCACAATTTTTTTTGTCTTTCAAGTCAACATGCGACCACCTTCCTCTGGGTTTTGGTATGGTTTCAAATCGCGGTAATTCCCATAGAATTAAAATTAAAGCAATATTGCTTGACACATTAACTAGATCATTCTTATTGTACGTAAATCTGTGCATAATAACTGTAGATTTCCTTTTAAATCAAACTAGGCATATAGTACGTAACCATTGATTATTTACCATAGAATCTATTATAGTGTGAAAATTCCAACTCTTCCTCTTTTCTCTCAAATTCCGCTGCGTTTTCAAAAATTTTTGAAATTTTAAAAATATCGATAAACGTATTTTTCCCCCTAGTTTTTCGTAGAAAAATATAAAATTATACCATAGGAAGAGGTAATCTCCTTGTTACACCTTAGTTTTAAGGAAATTTCGCGTTGTAGTAGTGGCAGTGCTCATTCTTTTTAGTTAACACTTAATGATTGATGAATGGTTTCTCCACCCTGAGAAGCTCTGACCAGTTAAAAATCCCCTTAACTAACCTATCAGGAGTTTTTGACAAGAGGTTCGTTAAATCGGCCTTGAATTCACGACACCATTTCTCACGTTTTATGAATGGGGATCTCTATTGTTCGGAGACACCGGCACTTTTTGGATACCTGTGATTCCATATGGTTCCTCGCTGTCACACTTTTCACCTTGTCCTCGGTAAGGAATTCTCGCTTATTTGAACTGAATTGTAGGGTTATAAGAATTAGATCTTATAAATATACTAGGTATTAAATAATCTAGTTATGTATTCTCAATATCGCACATCAGACCCTGATCAATCGATTGCTCCAAACACATTCCATTTGGATTTAGATTCTCATGACCATCTATCCATCACTACTTATACATAGTAGACATAATTTATAGATTACAAGACTAACTTCGCGTCATTATAATGCTACCTTACATGATGCATTTATGACACATACGTATATCATGCACAATTTGATTTCTCTTTATAATAACTACACTTCACCAGTAATAGTAGGACATATCTCAATTTTGTTGAAACCTATGGCATAACTCCGTTTTATGTACTGAAAGAATGAATAATTGTGATGAAGTTCGACTGGTATTCATAGTTACAACTTATTATCCATTTTCATTTTATACAAGGATACTTAACTTCAAATCCTAAAGGTCTAGATGAAATCATTCTTGTGTCAAATTTCCAAAATAAGTACAGTATATGTACCTACTGAGCTTACAAGATGCTTATAAGTGTCCCACGTGCTTTGATCGTTCAAAATACTTAAGTACCCTACATTTGTCCATACCTACCACTATTATCCTATTCTCCAAGCATTTTGTTTAGGATTCTTGACATTATGAAATATCCGATGTACAGTTTAGCCACCAACTGTTTCGTTCGGGAAAAATTCGTTGCCACGCGCAGCGCGAAGGTTCGCACGGCCTTTCCAAGGTTGAATCAGGTCGGAATGTCTTCAGAATCGACGGTTTCGCCTAACATCTTACCCACGACTTTGTTGGTACTTACTTTCAAAATTTGATATGAATTTTTAAGAAATTGTTAAAAGTATTCAGTATAAAAGCATTCAACATCGTTGCTTCCCTTCTCATGTTCTGCTTAATTGAAATACATTCAGATAGGAGATAGTGCTTATGTATAGGCATAAATACAGCAATAATGTACTCTAAGTACTTACAAATTAATAAACCCCATTGATTTTCATAGTTATAAATAATCAATTCATGTTTAGAAATGAGTAATAATACTATTCGCTTTGCTTTAATGTTATTTATGTGCGGTACCAAATTGTATGTGTGCAGCATTAAAAATAATAAACCAAAAAGACGTGAGTTACATTATTGTACCCAACAGATGAAAATCATAAAATGATCGCTACTTAAAAATGTACCTAGTTTAGTTCTGGTAATTATCTCTCACAACTAAATTATATGTTATACGGATCTCTGTTCCTTGTGAACTAACTATATCATACTATAGGGCATCGAGTCAATATCCATAAACATTAATCTTGATATTAGATAACCTTCTCTCATGTAGTCATTTAATCCTCATGGTTTGTAAGAATTATTAATGTCAAGTTGCTGTGAATATTGATAATTGCTTAAGAATGTGTCATTAAAATACGATAGAAAGGCGGAAGGGATCGGACCCCTTTCTCAGTGTGACGTCACCCGTGTGTGAAAATGAAAAATTTTAGAAAGAAAACTCATCGTAGAGTACGTGTAGTATATTTGTGTACTTTCAATGATTTCGTCCCCAAGTGCGGTTCCAAACGTAACCTACTTTACTTTGATGTCTTATGAAAATATGTTTTTCCCGATTTTAATATACCACTAAGTGTTGAAACCACTTTTTACTGATACATCCTCTTTTTTAGAAGTTTTTTTTTCAAAAATACAAAGAGCTACAATCTTATTCGGTGCAGAATTGCATCATCTTCAACGAAAGTTACTTTCGCCGATATTCCGGATTTGCTGAGGTTCTATAAGATTTGTTGGGGTCTTGAGGTTCAGTCATAAAATGTACCTCAATATTTCTAGGCCAACGTTTCGGTTTATTTGTATACCGTCGTCAGGACTACAAAGAAATGCACCAGAGGATGTCAGACATGCATTATTTTATTATAGGCAGGGATAAATTCCTATATATATCCTATAAATTCCATATTCCTACCTATAATTAATGCATGACTGACTTCCTCTGGTGCATTTCGTTGTAGCCCTGAGGATGTTATACAAATTTACCGAAAGGCTCCAACAAATCTTATTTTGAGCAAAGCAGTCGATCGTTCTATGGGAATTCATAGGTGACCTTTGAGTCTCGTCTCGATATTCTTGAGATTTTTTATCGAAGTGAGACTGTGAGTTGATGATATTCTGATAATGGACATACATACATACATACACTGATCGTAACTGTAGTTGTTCAACGTAGGTAGTATAAACTTGAAATGGGAGTGGAAATTTTGACTTTTGAGGAGTTCAAAAGTGGTCCTTTTGCTTCCTTGGCAGAGTAGGAAGTTCAATAAGTGGTACTTTTTGAAATTCTGTGAAATGTAGTTCTATTGACATAGATTATGTTTTTTGGCTGGGGGTCATGACAAAATAAGCGTGATCGTGATCACAAAATGTAATGGGTAACTAGGTTGTTATCTACTTTCATGACCTTACTAATCACGCTACTCTTTCCAGAAAATGAGGAAGTCACTATTTCTTACCAATTAACGAAACAACAACAAAACAATTCGAATTTTTAATTTAAGTGATTGGTACACGAGCAATAGTCTATCTACCACACTCCTGGCGGTGCAGCAGGCTATCTACCTCGGATTTTGCGATGCCGACTTCACAAAGCGAATTCACCTATTTCACACCGATTTCACCTACTGTTTCTTATCTTACCTACAAGTTAAGTAGCATAATGGGTCCTACGAAAGATATATCTATGCATATGAGGTTTTTCCGTGCAAGCGGTAAAAATTTACAAGTTTTTCACTTGCCAAATCTCAAAACCTTGTAACATAATTTCAGTATTAAATTGTCTTTCTGCTCAGACTATCGATCCATGCTTACAGAAAGTTGATATAATGAACAGTATCACCCAAATTTTATAAATAATAGTTTTGTCGTGATTCGTTGATCCAAAGTTTGTCCTTTTAAATAACTTGCATCTTCCAGGCTGGAATAAAAACCGAGCGAGCGGATTGCGTGGGGAGGATCGAAGCTCGAGAGACCCGCGGGGAATGTGGTAGGAGAGAACCCGTCTGGGAGTGTACCGCCGGGGCAGGGCGGCCCGGCCGCCAACTCTTTGCCCCGACTGTACAGGAAACCCCGGCCGGATGTTTGCTATGAATGGGGAGGTTCTGAAGAGAAACGGTTTTTTTTTCTTCTTCTACAGCGGGGAGAGAGAGAAGGGCAACCGGCGGAGTCAACCTCGCGATGCGAACTAGGAGCTGCCTTCGGCTCCCTCTCCCACGTTCCGGACGGCCCCGATGTTGAGGTCCGTACAAGGGAAAACGTGGGTCATTCATAGTTATCGGGAGTGGTCCACAGGGGATCGTGGGGTACTCATATTCAAGAAAGATATCGGCGTGAATGGCTGCAAAAACGGAGAATTAGTTAAAATCCACTCTGGAGAATCCATACTCCAACAGGTTGGGTAATACATGTCTCTGAAATTTGAGTAAATATTGGTTCTAGATTGATGGATTGAACTGCATTTGATAAATCAGTGTTGAGATATTGAATTGCATTCCTGCATATTGATTTGACGTTGCTTCCAATCCCACATTCCAGACGGATGTTGAGGTCCGTACATGGGAAAACGTGGGTCATTCATATTTATCGGGAGTGGTCCATAGGCGATCGTGGGGTACTCTTTTTCAAGAAAGATATTGGCGTGAATGGCTGTAAAAACGGAGAATTAGTTAAAATCTGCTCTGGAGAATCCATACTCCCACAAGTTTGATTTGATACATCTGTATAGAGATATTGGATTGCATTCCTGCATATTGATTTGACATTGCTTATTACTCCCAGATTCCAGACGGATGTTGAGCTCCGTACATGGGAAAACGTGGGTCATTCATAGTTATCGGGAGTGGTCCATAACGGGATCGTGGGTACTCATATTCAAGAAAGATATTGGCGTGAATGGCTGCGAAAACGGAGAATTAGTTAAAATCCACTCTGGAGAATCCATAGTCCCACAAGTTGAGTAAATTATCCACGTACAATACATGATTTTGAATTTTGAGTTGATATTGGTTGTGGATTGATGGATTTTACTGTAATTCATAAATCTGTATTGAGATATTGAAATGTGTTCCTACATATTGATTTGACATTGCTCATTACTCCCAAATTCCAGACGGATGTTGAGGACCTCAACGGACCGTGCGGACGTACGGACCGTACATGGAAAACCGTGGGTCATTCATAGTTATCGGGAGTGGTCCATAAGGGGATCGTGGGGTACTCATATTCAAGAAAGATATCGGCGTGAATGGCTGCAAAAACGGGGAATTAGTTAAAATCCACTCTGGAGAATCCATACTCCCACAAGTTTGATTTGATGAATCTGTATTGAGATATTGAATTGAATTCCTGTATATTGATTTGATATTGCTTCCAATCCCACATTCCAGACGGATGTTGAGGTCCGTACATGGGAAAACGTGGGTCATTCATAGTTATCGGGAGTGGTCCATAAGGGGATCGTGGGGTACTCATATTCAAGAAAGATATCGGCGTGAATGGCTGCAAAAACGGAGAATTAGTTAAAATCTGCTCTGGAGAATTCATACTCCCACAGTTTTGATTTGATACATCTGTATTGAGATATTGAATCGCATACCTGCATATTGATTTGCCATTGCTTCCTCTCCTACTTTCGAGTTGGATGTTGAGGTCCATCCTGGGAAAAACGTGGGTTTTTTATTAGGGAGTGGTCCATAAGGGGTATCTTGGGGTATACTCATATTATGAAAGATATTGCAGTAATCGTTGCAAAAACAGAGAATTAGTTAGAAACCTCTCTGGAGAATCCATACTTCCACAGGTTTGATTTGATAAATCTGTATTGAGATATTGAATCGCATACCTGCATATTGATTTGACATTGCTTCCAATCCCACATTCCAGACGGATGTTGAGGTCCGTACAAGGGAAAACTTGGGTCATTCATAGTTATCGGGAGTGGTCCACAGGGGATCGTGGGGTACGCTCATGTTCAAGAAAGATGTCGGCTTGAATGGCAGCAAAAACGGAGAATTAGTTAAAATCCACTCTGGAGAATCCATACTCTCACAGGTTGGGTAATACATGTCTCTGAAATTTGAGTAAATATTGGTTCTAGATTGATGGATTGAACTGCATTTGATAAATCAGTATTGAGATATTGAATTGCATTCCTGTTCATTGATTTGACATTGCTTCCAATCACAATGCAAATTCCGATGCAGTTCTGTTCAGTGTCCATATTATTATCCAATCGCGTTTGTTATATGTGGATATGTCGTGTTTGTCATATTCTTTTGGGCTTGGTTGATACAAATTTACCATATAATATATCAATTGCTATTCAGGTCAATCGATGTTATTATTGACTTAATTGATTGACCATCATTGAACTTGATTGATTTATTGAAAAACATTAATACTAAACCAGCTGCCATTGGTCATTCTGGTGAGGTCAGTAACATTTAGTGTATAGTGCGTGTGTTCAGTTTTGCCCAGTTCAAGGTATGAATGTATGAATGTGAAAATGGAGAATTTTCTCATTACCCATGAGCCTTCCGATACCTTTTATGTCCGTTGCATAAAACTTTTCCTGGTGAAGTGACAAAAGTTTTGAAATGTGGTTCAAATATCTTATCAATTGATGACTGTAATACAATTGATGATTACATTCTACATTCTGATTACAAGTGCCTGCGATGGGTGACTTGTGTGTTGGATGGTGAATGCTTGTTTGGATGCAGGACCAATCCTTGAATGTTCCTCATGGGACTGCTAATCGAAAATCTTCATTCTTAACACTGAACATTCCCAATTGATCGAAATGTGGCGTGACGATTCGACTATTCTGGTATAATATTCATGAAAACTATGAATTTCGAAAATTTATTACCCTTATTTACTAGCCTGATTAAAAAACCTTATTCAATGCATCCCAGGCATATTGGTGATTTTATAGTAGAATAATGGATTTTTGACCAAATTGAATAGAATTGTTTATAAATCAAAACTTATGAAGAATTCGCTCTTGCATTCCAGTTCTGTCGACATTTCATTAGTTTTTTTTTTCTAATAACTGTGAAGGTTTGATATTTTCAATCTTTCCTATTCTTGTTCTTCTAATATGTCTTCATTTCTACACCTGACAATTTGATGCTCCCATGACGTTAAGCCGTTGGTTTCAAAGATGCACTTTTGAATTTAAAAAGTGCACCACGAATTACCTCTTGTTGAAAAGCCTTTCTTTTGGTTCTTCACAACAGAACCATCAACGGTGTTTCATTGGCTATCGCAACAATGCCGGTATTGTTCATTTTCCAAAGGCAGCCAGCCATCTCAGTTACTCAACTTCCGTTTCCAAGTCGTTTCAAGTCTTGCGAAAGATAAAACTTTACGTTTCCGAGCTGCAGCGCAGGTGTTGAGTACGAGGATGTGGTTTCGACCATCCCCCATTGTTCGTCCGATAACGCGAATTTCATTACCATCTTGACCAACATCGCGTATCTATTGCGTACTCCATGAAATAGTGCTATTTAACAATTCCAAAATCTAAGAATCTAAATATTAATACATCGTACGCTATAACTGAACCTGCCCCAGGTTGAACACTTTATTCGAGGCTTCCAATTTCTTTTCACGATACATGCTCAGTTTAGATTGTGAAACTAAAGGTTTGCCACGCTCATCATTCCAGAATTTTCCACAAAGTTTGATTCCCCGCACTTCTGTCCTTTTTATGTAGCCTGATGTGTGAAGAAGACATTGAACCAGTTCTAGTGCCCGTTGTCCCATCTTTCAGCAGGGATTTGTTAGACAGGGATGATGTTTTTGAGTGAGAGGTTCTTGTAAGTAAACGTTTTAGCCAATCGTGATCCAAATATGTATTAGGTATGATGTTCACTTTGTATAACATGGATTATATCTACTTTATGGTGTACAATGATGAAATCATCGGTATTACGTGTTCACAGTATCCTGTGTGATTTCTGGATGAATTATGACATCATAAGATCTTGATTGTAGTACAAATTTGTCAATCTTATAATCCTTACTATAATGCATTACAGCAAAAACATGAAATCGAATTTCATAGTTGGGCTAGTAGTAAATCATACAGTCAATCAAGAATCAATGATGATGGGCACATTTCCCATCCATGGTTCCGTATTATTTCCTTGTGAATCGTACTCGACTACAGGGATTTACAAGAGCATTGCGAACTCCTGTATATCCTCAACACCTTTGGAAAACGGGCGATTTTCTCCGGCTCTGAAGGCCGATTGTTAGCGACCTTTTTTTCACGGAGTCGCCTGGGTTTACGCTCAGACATGCTCTGATTCGCAAAGCTGAACCCACTGATAGCGACCAGAGCCTAGTTGCTTTCATGAAGCGGCTTCGTGGTTGGGTGATCACGACATCAATGGGAGCCTTCATGGTCGTCCTTTATCTGAATGAAATGCCTTGAACTGCACTTGGCTTTAGTTGATCCCTGTGTATCAGCATTTCATAAGTTCGTTCTCTCAGGCCTAAGATAACTTCTTGGACAGCGTTGAACTTACGGATTTCGAATCGTTCAATAACAGCCGCCACGGTAGGAAACACACAATATTCCTAGGCAGGACATTGACCTACCAAGGACACATTCCTTGTCAGAGTTGAACTTATTATCGAACACGTTGTTTTAGGTCGAGTACGAATTCTATGGCGTATGCAAACGCGAAAATAATAGTGTACCAGAAATAGTTGTCAATACTCTTCATTGCTAATAGGTAAAATCTCATTTTGGTTAAATAAAACCCCATAATGATTGAATTCAAAGAATCCTAATGATTATTCTGGAGTGTTACACAAACTCATTAAGCGAATTAAAGTTATTGCATTAAAGTTTAGGACTGATACGTTCAAAAGTTAGATTTAGAGACTGCTTTGGCTAGCGCTTTGCTTTACATTAAACGATTGGTTCAAATTCAACCTATTTTAAAAAAATATCCTTTCAGTTCAGTAAGAGTTTAAAAAAGGGTGCAATATGGTGGAAATCTAACGATTAGATTTTGGAAAAACTTGGCCCTAAAAGAAAGTACGTAAGTTATATCGACTTTCAGCTTTTGGATACTACAATGACGTCATTCGATATTTTTTCCTCTAGTCTTCCGATGAAATTATTCTGTATTGCAAATTGGTGATTCGATGTTTTTCTGGGCGCTGGATTAGATTTTGAGGTTAAAGTTGCAAAATAGCCTCTTGTTATACTCTGAGAAGTCTTGTGATTTTGTTATCCTTTTGTTCCGGCAACGCTTATAAATTCTGTTAAATCAACGATTCGCGTTGCGAATACAACTTGGAACAACCTTCAAAGATGTCATCGAGGTAGCTGGTAAAGTCGGGAGTTTGCCCTTAAAGCGGATGAGGCCTGGTGGGTAAGAAAACCCCAGGATGCTACACTTCCGCCGTCCTCTCAACCTCCCATCACCATCTCGCTCTCTCTCAGCCTTGCCCGCTATTCCCCCTCTCGCTCCGTCCCCTTTGCTCCTCCTTGCCAGATGTTCACCATCCCAAAGAACTCCGAAGAAAAAAGAACTCGAGAATGAAGAAAAAAGAGAAAAGAAAAAACCATTTCCGAACTCTTTTAGGTGTGTTGCTTCTTTCCCTGCCCCCATACCCTATCTTCCTGTCGCTCCTAAAACGGCAGTAGTCGATTGTTTTTTCTGGGTTCATTTTTCTTCAAGTCATTCAGTCTATTATCATCATTAACTTTAAATTGGTAATGCGATTTTCCCTCATAGCGTTATGAAATGATGAATTAATTTTCCATAACGTAATCAGCAAGGACTAATTATGTTTTGTAAGATGCTAGAACAAAGAACATAATATATGCAAGTATCAGCCCAGTCCTCAGCTAAGTCAGTGACTGTTGAAGAGTTCCCTCTGGAACTGCACGAAAAACTCCTGTTTTCGGAATTTGAGCTCATTACTCCAGTTCGGAGTCCTGCCATGCATCACACAGACAGTCTGACTCGGAACGAAATTTGAATTACAAGCTCTAAAACGTAAAAAAAAGCATATGAAGATTTTCATTTTGGGTGTCAAAAATTTGTTTGACTTCTTGCTCGAACACGAACCTCATTCAGTAGTGGGGAAGCAAGCATTTGCTCTCAAGATTCACATTAAATACATACATGAGTTGGTAATTATTACATAAATGATGTCTATTAATTTAGGCAGTTAACTTTGAAAAATCGTACTCAATGACTTAAAACTGTCTGAAAATACTCGTAGTTCTATTTATTATAATGATCAGCAGAGAGTTTGTATTTTACCTTTTGATGTTTTCATGATAATACCTATTTCACAAATCACAAATACTGTGATAGGAACTCTGTCATTGTTCAGTACTGTAGAAAATGTTTTGTATCTATTAAATCACAGCTGATCTATCAGTTTTCTTTATTCTTTCGCTGTTATTTTGTTATTTCTAATGCTGGATTTGAGTTTGAGTTAAATATATTTCTAAATTTGCCACAAGAACGGCTGCGTGACGTTTTTAATGTTGATAATGAACTGTGGATCTCAAGTTCACTATATACAAGTTACTATACACGTGCTTGTTGAAGTCAAGAGGTTGGTGAACTCTGTTGTTATTGTATATCATCATGCACATGTGCAACCCACGTGGAACGCGCAGTTCAGACAGCTGCTTCCAGCGCGTAGCTCCTAGTAATATCTTTAAGATGATTACTCAATAGCGAAGACACCCAAGAACATCAATCTAGTTATGAAGATTGAAGATACTATAAATACCTACTTAATTTATATTACACGTTCAATACCAACAAACGATTTACGGTCTTTCGCTTCCAAAATGAACTGAGATTTTGCGATGTTATTACGGAAACTTCGCTCAATCGGTAATCGAGTTGATCGCATTTTCATTTCTCAGCAACGTCATCAATGAGGCTCTCTATAGCATTGTGCCGACGTGATTGATTCGATGTGAAAGATCGATTTCATTGTTATCGATACCGCTGAATCGAATTTCCGGTCCTCGGCGGCCGAGGTTCCCTCAATGAGCCCCATTCAGCCTGCTTCCATGAAGGGGTCACTTGTTGCCCGACGTCCCACTCTAATATCCACCCACTCGCTTCCTCAATCTCCATTCCTTAGTTCACGTTCCAATTAAAATAATCCGGCATCTATTTATTCAGTAGCTTTAAATGCATTTGATACTTATGTAAATGAAGCACTTTTTATTTAATCTCGGTAACAATCAAAAACCTACAATCAGTTTCCATGAATACTAATAAGTTATTCACTTGAGTAAAGGATGAATTTTAAATATTTGCTATCAATTTATATATATATATATATATATATATATACTCTTATGTCAGAGCACATTTTTTGTTATGGTTTGAGCCTTTTCATAATCATAAAGTCTTCGTTTAATAATAAACTAGTTCATTTTGAAATGTCAAATTTTTCCAAATCCTTCAGCAATTTTTGAGCTTATAGTTTGATATTCGGCTTTACCATGTAACTAGCCATGCAATACGTCACTGAAGTCTGCATTATACTTTTGGGGCTATATGGAATTTGATGCTGTAAACATGGCAATTTGATCAAACTGTGAGTAAGCATTATACATCAAGATGCAACCGATTTCAATGGGGTTTTCTTTTGTTTAACGGAACTCTATTTGTATTCTGGTTAGCCAGAATTCGAATTCTGTTTCAGTGGTAAGTGGAGGGGTATAGTTAGTGCTAAACTACAAAATATCCTTGCGTTTTTGAGAAAATCTTGACGGGGCTGCTCCTCGAGGTTCTGTTATGTGCTGTTCAGTGTACGAGAGAGATCAATTTCACTACTCAGTATTAATGCCCTCGTGAAATCCTGATTCTGGACAGAATCTGTCGATCTTGGTTAAACACTGAATATGGTAGTACAAGTATGTACTTTGGATTTAAACTTTTACTCTATCGTGACGAATCTTTGTATTGAGCATGTATTTCACAAATACGTTTCTCCTGTAACCTCGAGTTTGGCGACAGTGTTTGGCGTTCGTCCTATATGCATGCCTTTCTCGGACTACCATTCATGAGAAGGCAGATGGCTGCCTCAGATGGGAACCCTCTTCCTCTCAGCGGGAATCTTCGTTGTCAGCGGTTTAACCCTGTTTGCGTAACAACTCGCCATAATAGGGAGCCCTCAACGCCATTCCTTTCTTTCCAAAGCTGTTTGGAGATCCTGGAACGGCCTTTCCTGACCGTAAAGCCATAAGACTTGAGCCATTTGTACTGGAAAGAAGCGTCGTTAAGCTACTGGGAAATGCATTGAGCACCATTTGAACACAAGCGGCTGTTGTGGATTTGAGTGGTCATAATTTTCACATTGAAACTGCCCCCAGCTACTCTGGTATGCATTGGTTTAGAATGTTCCAATTCTACCGAGAATATGTTAGGTAGGCTGTACATACGAGTATATATATAAGTATTCAAATCTCGTATCGTCTATAATTCCTTTTGGCACTTATGAATTCTCAGTTAACAAAATGTCGATGAAATAAATATTAATCCCTTATTCTCTCAATGAAACCGCAATTTAAACCTCCTTATTCCGGTAACCTTCGTTGTAGGCTACTAGGCACTATCTTCTAATGCTTTTTTAGATATTTGAAATCATTGGTGAAATTTATCCCCAAACGATAACTTTGAAAATCTAACCACATTATTTGTGGTTTGCAGATTTCACGGAAAGCTGTACGTTTTGAAGCCTGGAGCACACAAATATATGCAAGGTTGGTGAGAATGTTATTTATTAATTCGATATGAATAGCTAGGTAAATCTGTTTTAGTGATTGAAGGATATTGAGAAAAATAAATCGTTTTGGTTGTTCAAATTTGAGAATCTATTTCAGTAGAATATATTCGCACGCAATCGCTAGTACACGTAGTTTATAATCCGAGAATTGAGAATCATCTTTATTTTGCTTTAAACTCCCTCCCGGTGTGTTTCTTGTTTTCCTTAGTGTTGAGGTTTTTCTATATTAATCTTTTACGTCCCATAATCAAGAACAGACTTTTGAAAATGTCAAAACCTGTGTTTTTGATTTTCTTATTTGTGTTTTCTTCTTTCCAAAATAAATCTAGACAAGAAGATTCCGAAAAAATGCATACATTACGAGGAGTTGTGGGGAAACATTTCGTCTTCAGGATCCGCGGTTCAATCTTGTGGAGAATTGTGAATTTCGTGTATATACAATTTCATTAATTTTATTTCACATAAATGTTTCTTGGTTTTGAGTTGTCGAAATTTCAGGAAATCGTACAAATTCCATGGGATGAGTCCGATAATTCTCGTAGGTCATGAATCTACCTGAGAAATCGGTAGATTTGAAGATAGGATTGTGAAAAAAAGGCTACATTTCTTTAGATGTTTTCCTTCTTTAGTATTTCCTTTGAAATCTCATAATTAAGAAAGTAAACATACACAAATTAACTTCTTGGAAATCTCATCCTTTCCCATTGGAATAAGTGGTTTTTGGTTGTGGGAATCGAAGAAATCTCAAATAGATCGTTAGATGGGGAAATAATAACTCGTGTCCTTTAGTTTATTAGATGTTGTTTGAATTTTGTACCATCCACTAAATTGTTTCTTTAGTAAGAACGGTGCTCGATTTTGGTCAAATAAGAATAATTGTAGTCCTTCTTGATGGTGTTCTCTGATGCCAATGTTTTTTTGTTTGTTTTGAAATGCCGATCACTGATTGGGTTCAATAATATGGAGTGTAGATTATGCATGTCCATTTTGGAATGCCATAGAAAGAATTGATGTCACTGTTTTTGGTCTATTAAAATGATTGAATGCCATGTTTGTTTGATGTTGGGTATTTCCTACTTTTTCGTAATGCCAATCCCTGTATAATACCCCTTTTTTGGGTGTAAGAAAGAATGATCGAGGACTTTGCTTTTCCAAGTTGGAATACTGAGGAAATTATGTATTCGGTTGGTCATGTTAGTTTTATGATGGCGTTACTGTTGATGGGTGGTCAATTCTGAATACCAATAACTGGACATCTCACAGCTTGGGATATTTCACGATGGATAACATAAAACTCAAATTATGCCGTTGATCAGCAACTCCTTCCGTGGAAAAATTCCATATATTTGATCATTAGGTTGACCAGGTTTACTTGATTTTGGGGATGTTTCCTATTTTCCGGAATCGCAATCACTGGAAATCCTCCAGCATTGGGCTTAACATTCGGTTTGTTTTTCGATATTGGAATGCTGAGGACAGAAATTATTCCGTAAACTACCTCCATGAAAAAAATCCAGATTTCTGTTTGTTTCCCGGTTTGTTTGATGTTGGGTGTTTCCCAGGAATACCAATCATTGGATTCTCCTTTTGTGGGCGTAAGAATGATGGTCGGTTGTGCTTTAAATGTGATTCTCCCACCATGAAAGAAATGCAAATTTGTATCTGTTTCACTGTTTGATTTTTCCAAGGAATGCCAGTTGCTGGAAACCCTCCAGTTTAGTTTGTAAAAATGTTGATTTCGATTTACTGTGTTTGAATGTTGAAGACACGAATTGTACCATGAATTTGCTTGTTAACCCTTTCACTACCAATGAGACTCATACGTCCCGGTGACGTTTCAATACTGACCAATGGGACTTGTGGTATTGGGAAAATCCCTAAATACATCGGGGCGCTGTCCCACTGGTATTTTAGCCTTTCTACTTCGCAACGTTGTCACTAGATCGCAACTGTAGACAAACTGTTGAGTTTTTCGATTTGCAGGTTCCCGTTGCGTGATTTTCAGTTTGTTTATAACCTTGCACCGCGTCTGTTTGTGTTTCGTATTGTTTCTGGTGTATTACATCAGATAACTGCCGCTGGTAAGAAAATAATACCTTATTACTCACTATTTTTATGTAACGGGACAAATATATCCCATTGGAACTTGCCACTGGGACAAATATATCCCAATGGTATTGGAAAAGATGGCTTGGATAGTTGCGCCTGGTACCACTGGGACATATACGTCCCATCTCGAAATACCAGTGGGACGAATTTGACCCACCCTCTTAATTTCCCCCTCCCCTGTTTGATGTCTTCGGCCACCTCTACAAGTATTCCTTAGGACCTGTTAGAGAGTGACATATATTAAAAAACTTCAAATTTTAAAATTAAAAAAATGGTAGTGAAAGGGTTAATACGTGGAAAAATTTAGACTTGAGGGGGCGAATCAAAGAAATGCGGGACTCCGAGAGGTCTCTTCGCCGTTGATATCCCCCAGCCATCCTGGAGAAGGGATCCGAAAGCCCCCTCTCGAGAAAGGAGGAAGAAATGCAAATTTTTGTCTGTTTCACTGTATGTTTGATGTATCCCAGGAACGCCAGTTGCTGGAAACCCTCCAGTTTAGTTCGTGAAAAATGTTGATTTCGATTTACTGCGTTGGAATGCTGAAGACACGAATTGTGCCATGAATTTGCTTTAGGTAATTGTAATGAAAAACCTTTAGATTATCACATATTTATTGCATTAAGCAAAAATACAAAGCTTATCAGCTAAATTTTAGCCATCTCCAGGTATACACAACAAACTAAACACAGGAGAAAAGCTACTAACTGGAAACCTCCATATACACATAACCTTGCATCGGCAGCAGTACCAACCTTGAACAAATTTGTTTCCCTATTAATGTTGATGGCTGGAATTAATGAATCTAAGTTACCTACTGATTAATTACAAAATTGGTGTAGTGATACATAAAGATGCGTGAAAACAAATTACAGAATTGTGAGGAGAAATGTTTAGTTTGTTGTGTATGCCTGAAGATGGCTAAAATTTAGCTGAAAAGCTTTGTGTTTTTGCTTATTGCAATAAATATGTGATAATCTAAAGGTTTTTCATTACAATTAACTAAAGCAAATCCATGGCACAATTCGGGTCTTCAGCATTCCAACACAGTAAATCGAAATCAACATTTTTCACAATAAACTGGAGGGTTTCCAGCAACTGGCATTCCTTGGATACATCCTTGGATACCTAAATTATGGAGGATTATCACAAGAAGTCTTCAAAAACTTCTCTGGGATTAATGGATTTGCTTGTTAATACGTGGAAAAATTTAGACTTGGGGGGGAGGGCGAATCAAAGAAATGCGGGACCTCGAGAGGTCTCTTCGCCGTTGATATCTCCCCAGCCATCCTGGAGAAGGGATCCGAAAGCCCCCTTCTCGAGAAAGGAGGAAGAACCGGGAAGGTGGGTGCGTGCGTGCGTGCGCCCGGGCCGCGCGTCCGTCCGCAAGCACCGCTTTTTTCGACGGGAGCGGTACTAACAGGATGGAGAAGATGGGAGGGGAGGGGGTGTAACTACAGTAGCCCGATGCTAAGGTCGTCAACAAGGACCTTCTCCTGCCCCCTCTGCTTCAAGCCCCATCCTTCGCACCACACCTTCTTTTCTTCCCAAACCAGAAACGCGTCTGCTCCGTTCCATTCCACCTTCATTTTTATTGGCTTCTCTAATTTTTTTCCCATTACTGTCCCCGTGGTTTTTCGTCTCGTTTCTCCCCTCCCTTTGCCTGAAGTCTCCTCTGAATTCGGGGGGTTTCGAACGTTCGATTTATCGGTCGATTTACCAGAAGACTTTGAATCCAAAATCTGGAACCAAAATCACCTTTCTTAAGTGGTTTTTGTTGTGATTGCTCATTTACTGAGATGAACCCATGGTCAAAGTAAACCGTGAACGCGATATGCCATCATGTCCTTCCATTCTATTAACTATTGATTCAGGTTGGCAGGAAATCTGTAGATTGATCTCCTGAAATCTGCCATGAAAATGGGCAGATTCAGAGTTCATCCATTTACTTTGTTGATCCATAATCAGATATATCACTTGATACCAATCCTTTCTTTTAAAATCCAATGAGATATTACTAGCTATTGGTTTATTGGTAGATTCACTGACGTTTTTCGATATAATTTAGAAACAAACTCTTCAGAGTTTCTTGAGTTGAGATTTGTGGTTGGTTCATCCTTCCCGTCTCTCCATTCCATTAGTTCTTTTTAGAGATTCAAATCATTGATCTATTCACTGAGATTTTAGGATTGAATCTGTACTGAAGACCGAAAGTTTTACGTGGCAAGAATGAATCTTTCTCAAATCAACTTCGGAATATAAATTTTTTCTTAGAATTTGATGAGTTAGTACTAACTTACTGTTCGATTTACTGAGCCCTTTCGATGTAATCAAGAGTGCAATTATTCTGAGTTTTTTGTGTTGTTCATATTCTTATTTATTGCATTCTATAACTTACCGATCGTGTATTGCCACTATGAATTTCTTATCTATTCCATTTTTATGTAATTCACTTCAATGAACATGTCTGCGATTCTCACAGTTATTGAATGACCATAACTGTTGATTATGTAATTTGACCGTTCTAATTTACCGTTCGTCTTCTGGGTATATACAGTATTTGCTCTTTAATTGGTACAATCCACCTTATATTATCTTCCGACTATCTTCGTCGCGAGTGATTTAGTTCCCAACCTCGTTGTCTAGTCATTGTGGAAAGTGGAAAGTAGTGAGTGAGGAGCAGAAAATATGCGTCATTCAGTACTTTAAAATTCATTGAGACAGTAAGTCGAGTATTGGCTTATTGTCTCAATAATATTAAGCTATGATATTAGCTATTAATACAATTGCCTATTATGCTTGGAACACATTTGAGAGCTGAATTTGTTCATTGTGCTCCCAAACTCATTGTGGCAAGTACCAAAACCACAAACTATATCGTACAAAGTCAATTGTTTGATCGCTCGGCATACTGTACATCATAGTAAAGAAGCAGCAGAGGGTCGGAATTTGTTTATTTCAACTTCAGACTTGGATGCGACACACTTGAAATTCCTTAGAGTTAGTATCTCTAAAATCAGAGCCAATTGGCGAGCCAATTTAACGAATTGGGATAAGCGGAATACCAAACGCGTGACGTCATCAGCTAACTATCACGTTGTCGGTTCCCTCGTGCAGAAATGAGATGCAGTTAGTTCCTTGGTACACCACTCCATCTCTTTCATCCTTTCCCATTGATTCTTATTGGTTGCTCCATGTTGCACATTTTTGGATAGATTTCCGCTAAATCTACACAATGTTAAAATGCCCGCCTGTTCACCGCAGCGTTTACCGAGCTCAGTATATAAGAACCAAGAATTCGCCAGCCCCCTGATTCCTAGACCACGTGTCCATCAGCTTTCTACCCTCCAGTTAATTTCTCCTGCTCCCATTCATGAAACTACCTCGACAATGCCGTGGCGTTTCAAACGATCCTGACGTCCTCTTCAGAGCTCCTCTCGTGGAGGCGATCGCCCATTGTGGGCCCAGGAATGCGGTTTTGTCTTCCCTCCTCGTTCCTTCAGTCTCCCCTCTCTCATTCGAGAAAGAAATACTCTTTCCTCTCGACCCATCCACTTATATGTTCCTTACTTCGGAAATTTGGCTTAGCCTTGAAGTTATCCCCGAAATCTTCCAGGTTTGGTACGAATTTTCATCCTCGAAAGCACCACTGTACCTCTATTTGCCTACAATGAAAAGACTTACCTCCCTAGATTTGTCTTCTTCTATAACTCCTGAAATCCAAACCGCAGTCAGATTCACAGTCCTCGTCCAGTTTCAGACATTTTTTGTTAACCTTCAATATCCCACCAATCTCTAATCGTTGCAAATCGGGGAATTTGAATGTTACTCTGCGTTAGTGAGTGCCGACCTTTTTATTACATGCCTAAAAACATACTACCTATTACACATTTACACTACTTATGTACTACATTGTCTTCTAAATCTTATCTTGGAATGAATTCGAGGATGTGAATTGGTGAAAAGTATTAAGATTTCCTCTCAGTTGTGGAAAGTTTCAAAGACCTTGGTCAACAGTACTGATGAACACTTGTTGAACACTTGGTTGTTCATCATTTTATCTTTGATGCGTCTTTCAGAATTAAATTGTATGGTTCTCTCCCATTTCAATCGCTATTGGTGGCCAATAACAGAACCGCCAAAGTCTGCACCATCCCTGTTGTTGGCGTTAAATATATATCCTGGACCAATTCTAGTCATAATACCAGGGATAATTTTTATCATCACTTAACATTGTATAACACGGATTCTGTTTTAGAATCATGTGCCATTGTCGATTTGGCGCTTCCTGTCAGGTCCGAGCTGAGTGAGAACGGGTCTCCCGCGTGTTGTTGTCACATTAAATTATGACCGTTTCTCCTCCCGTGTTTGCCGAGAGCTTGGCGGGAACTCGGAAGCTGTTTGCCTTGATTTTATGATATATTTACCTTAAGAGCCCCACTTCCTCACTCACTCTTGAAGAGGGGTTTTAAAACGCGCAAAACAGAAGTAAACACGGCTCTATTTCAGCCTTTGACTTCTCGTTAGGGTTCTGACTCCATGAATTTCGTTCATCTCTTTGATGTAATTTGTTATTTACTCTTTTTCGGTAATTTATTGTGCAACCATTGTTATACCCTTCACTACAATTCTTGTGTTACTTACGGTACACAACCACACCATATTGCTGTCGTTCGTTGAAATTCATAAATATTACTCCTATCTCCAAATCATTGCTGTATTCATCTTCTAGATTGTTCATCATGAACTAAAATCTCAAATAACGGATGATATTGATCGAGAAAACATTGTTTCATTGCTCACAAATCCGGTTGCTTACAGTGCAAAACCAAACCATGTTACTGTCATATGTCGAAATGAGTCAATATTGCCCTACCCCCGAACCATTGTTGAAATAATGAACCAAAATCCGGAGCAGTAGCTTCCGGCACGAATTTGAATAGTAAATTAGCTATGTATATACACCGTTGGTAGCCGAAAACAAATCTTATGGAGTCTGGAATCGCAGTTGCGTAATCTATTAATAGTTTCAGCATCAATCACAATGTTTTCCATTCACCTTGCCTTCCACCAAGGCCAGTCGCTGAGAACCACATAATAACCCGTGTCGTCAATCGTTCGATAAACGATCCGACGTTTGAGTGGGCTCCCAGGAAATGATTTCCAAAAGTGTATCAAGCTGTACCTATCTTTCAAACCGCCGTATCTTTCCGACTCTAGTGTTTCGAGATTCCGTAATCTTAATTTGACCGAATTTTCATATCTAAACGGGTCCAGCAAATGTTGATGCGGCTTTGTTGTTAGCTTCTTGATATACGTCCGGCTTGAGGCGCCTTGAATGTCGACAATGTTTGTATATACTAGGATGTATTTATACTAGGATGTGTATGTATATAGGACTATATACCTACTTACGGATAAGTCCTTACAAATAGTGTATGGGAGGAAGATTACATGAGTCATTTTATCTTGAAAGCGTCAAAACTAACGAATTTAACAAAACAAATTAACAACAGAATTAGTAACCATGATTTCGAAGGGCACTTTATTTTGCAAGTGCTTAGAGAAATCACTAAATGAAATGCTGAATCAGTTAAAAAGTAAGAAATCCTCTAATATACAAATTCGCTCATTATGTCTTGGTACACCTCTGGAACGTTTTTATTTTCTTTATAAATCCAATTTTAAACACGGATTTAGATTGCCGTCCATTGGTTATTTAAGAATTTCTAATCCAATCCGTAGTATTTGCGAACACCCTACATCGTCTCGATTATTTCGCCGTCGGCTTGGCAAATATTGACTTAAGATTGTCAAATTGCCTCGTGCCTCCGTTTGAACCTCCAGGTATATATTTGATAAAGCATTCCGATTTCTCGTCTAGAGCGTTTAAGGTAGATTTATGAGCGGAAAATTTCTGGAAATGGGATGTCCTTCAGTCTGACTCAGTCACTTGAGGAAGGACAAATGCTTGTGTGTGCATTCTACTTGTGATTTAATCGTGCATTAGATATCAGGTTTCATTAAATGTATTTCATTACATAAGAACGATTGCAAGACCTCTTTCGACCTACTTATTCTTCAAGAACGAAACAGGTCGGTAGATCACTTTCTTTTTCTTGCAGTTACAAAGTTAATTTTCATGCATTGCATTCCTAGTCAAACCTAGAATTTATATTTTTCATGTCTTCTATATAAAGATTGGTTGTCTATTTTCATTCCTTCTGAACGTACATTCTAAATCTGACTGAAATCCATTTTTCTCCTCCGTTATATTCTGAAAAACCTACTAATAACTATCCTGTTTCTGCCAAAGCTTGCTTGGGGTTCAACAATTGGTTCGTGTAATCTACATAACGTTCGATTTTTTCCACTTTCTTGGTGAAGATTTTCCTCTATCTTTTGAATGCAGATTTATACATCTGAACGTCAGTTCTGAATTGAACTGAAACTGTGCAACTCTCTTATTTTGGAAATGAATTATTTTGATTCTTACTTCTTTGAGTCGATACGGCCTACGTTTTTCCACTACTCATGTAGATGAATTTAGTGTATGCTTACTTTACGAATACACTGTGCATCATCGATCTGAATTGAAGGGCTCCCAAACCCCTTTTGTAGGGCCTAAGCCAGCAGTTGGTTTACCAAAAGCTACCTTCAGAAGGATCATCAACGTGTGGGTTGACCAGCAAACCTCAAAAAGATGGTCCAATGTTGAGGGACATGTCCACAGCAAATTCATGGTGGCTGAACCCAACACCAATATTACTGAGGAACTATGTTCTCAGGAAAAAACATAGGGAACTAAAAACTATAGTTGGCTTTATTACCGGCTTTGCACCCCTACGTTTCCACCTACACCGCATAGGGATCACGCAAAGTTCAACCCTGTGCAAACTATGTGAGGAGACAGACAACATAGCATCCGACATAATCTTTGAGTGTCCTGCACTCACCTATCGCAGATTTGAACTCTTAGGGGTGCAAACCCCAATGAGGTCTACTCGAAGCGAAAAATTAATCAAGGGACTCACATCCCTCACCAGAGGGCTGGATCTCTTTGATTAAACGCAAAACTCTCAGAAAAGTACAATAAGCCAGGATTCTGTGCTTGGGGTCCTAAATAACTCAACCTTGAGAGTTTTTCTATACATCTACATCATCTTTTGACATATCCAATCAAAGTATCCCCTGAGTTTATTGATGGATTTTGTATACATACGTTGTTAGTAATTTTTTATTCTTTCGGAATGCAATTTTTGCATTCTGATTCTTCGTTTCTTTCCAAATCTATCCGTTCCCTCCCCTTTCTACTTACGAGTATCAATCTTCCTGGAAAAAATGCGAGAGAGGGTCCCCCCCGCTCCCCTGGGCACCTCATTTAAGAACGGTAGAAGTCCCTCGCTGCCTCCCTCAAAGGAACTTCTTCTTCATCTTCGCCTTGAGGTTCTCCTACTACCTTGAAAGAAAACATACCGAAGAGATTGCTGAAGGAACCAAAGAACGGACAATGGAGGGGAAACCAGGTGGGCCGGATGCGAGTCCATTAAAACGCCTCCTCTCTCCCGTCAACCGCCGTTTCCTGCCGGCTACAGAACTTGGTCGAAAGAAATAGACAAAAAATGGAAGAATTAAAAATTCCGGTAGGATGGGGAGCTCCCCATTCTTAACGATTCCAAATAAAATTGAAAATCAGGTGTTTCGGGCCGGAAATATAAATTATTTTATAGCATCTGCCCTAATTCGCCGGTTTGTATTATCAGCTCCATCTGTCCCATCCTGTTTCGAAGATCCGTGGAAGATTTCGTTGCCGGGTTTGGGATTTTAGTGCAGATTCGCTCTCCGGAAAGCCATTTTAGTAGACCACATTGTATGCCGAAAGGAGTAAATGGGAGTTGAAATAAATGAAATGGACGCATGCCAAGTTTGAATATAATCCCAGCATCTGATCAAGTATCCCAGCATTCTTCACTAAATTGTTGTTAACCTGAATAAATGTCACGATCTTGAACGGTTGTTTTGTATTGATGTGTTAATTAGACAATTAGTGGCTAGAATATTGAAATATTATGAACACCCCATTTGAGATTCCTGGAAAATATGGCATTACCTTCCTCATTTTTGTTATTCTTAGTTGTTGAGGAATGATGAAAGTATAGATCTCATTAGAATGTGCTGGATAATAGGATTAATGTGGTATACTCGTATTTCTTCAATCTCACTAAAGGTTAATGATATCGATTTCTTGTAAATTCCTAATGTGAATTAATTTTGAATAATCCCATTTGGGTTGCTGGTTGATTTAATTTCTTTTCTACTTATGTTGATGGGTGATGCATCTTTCTTGCATCTTTCTCCTATGGTAGAATCATTATTTTTCCCAAACAGTTTACAGGTTTCAGCCATGTTCACATTTGTCAGTGCAGGTGTCTGAGATGTAATTGTAACGCTTAGCGGCATTGTTATTTGTGAAAGCTTGAGGAATTCGACTTCTGTGTCGTACATTTCAGTAAAAGTTAATGTCTTGTCTCTTCCATCAAGGTGTTGATGATGGTGTGTTTTAACGTGCTGCTGTTGGCTTGCGAAGTCAACGTCACCAATCTTAGCTTTTCGTAGAGGAAGATCTTCAACATTTTTTGTTCATTCATGGATTCTTTGATGGATTGAAGTTTGGAGTTGGTTATCTTGACTTGTATCCCAAGACATCCTAAGCACTTTGTGTAATTTCAGCTCTCGTGAAGCTTTTACCTTATTTTCTACTCTGTGGAGTTTATTTTCGTTAGTTAGTGGAGATTTTTTGCTCTATAATATCGCAGGAATCTTTCGCATCTTAGAAGATTTCTAGCAATCTTCTGTAATTTTGCGATTTTTTGAATTCCATGGTAAATTTGCGGTCCTTGGAAACGGAGTTATTACCCAAATACAGGGAAGCATTCGTAGATCCGTCAGCATTGGGTTTGACGGAGCACTACAGAGTACCTAACCCATAATCCTTGAAACTTTCATGAAAATCTGATGTAAATAATTTTTATGGAAGCTTGCATCATATGGCAATGATGGAATTCATGAACAATCATCTGACGTTCACTCTTCAACTGACCTCCAATTTGCCACTAAATCGGATCATTAGGTTAAAAGGCGTTGGGTAATTGTACGTTTTTCATGTGCAGAGGATCAGTTGATACTATCTATTGATAAAAATACTATCTATATTGGGAGCAATACAGATAGTATTAAAATAAAATCGAGATTGAGTTAGTCAGTATGCCACTCTGAACTGATGCAGATACTGCTTACAGTTGCTGTAAGTTTGCTATACCGATATATATATATATATATATATATATATGCTTGTTTGTTATACTTATAGTATTTTTGCTACCTATTTGCGTAGGTTTGATGTTTATCATCATTATTCTTCACAACGTTTTAAGATAGTTATATCTATAGTGGCTTTTTATTTGTTAGTATCCCTATGTACTACTACGGGTCGCAACTCCGCTACTTCCGTTTCAAACAAGATCGCTAGGACTCAGGTTTTATTGAAAATTTCTTCCTCAAAATTTATACTACATCTGTTTTTATACTATCTCGAAGTTTAACGCCTTCCGGACTATCCTACGATTGTTCTTTTTCTTCTTACGATTTTTCAAAGTTTCCTACACTGATGGTGTCATCGCCCAGGCGGGAGGTGTTCGTTGACGTCACCAGTGTGCGAAACTTCGAAAAATCGTAGAAAAAATAATAATCTTAGGAGAGTGCTCTTGATATAAAACCTCTTAGGATGGGATCTTCTTCCACTTAGAATCAGTTTTTTCGCTCCCATGGGTAGCTCTTAGATAAAGTTAGGATGATTTTCATCTTCGGTCGTTGAACGAAAACGTTTTATTTCATGCCAACGTTTCGCTTAATTTATTAAGCGTCACCAGAGCTTAGTAGCAGAGCTTATGAATGACATAAATTAGAAGGAATCATGGTGATTTTGATGTTAATGATGGATTGCTAGATAACATGAAATAACACCACAAATATCACGACGTAATTCATATCCACCGTATTATTATGTTTATTAACTTTGTTAGGGTAGTTGTGGGGTTCAGTTTCTAGAAAGAGATTTCTATAAGGCCGACCTTTGCTATTACTTCAGGGCCGAGCAGTAGAGAAGATATACACCGACATGAAAATGAGTGAAGATGATATTAAATTTTGATATTGATGATGGTTTGCTAGATGAGAACAAAATTATACTTCTGTCTTTATCAATGTCGTGGCTTTTGGTTTGTTTGTCTTCCACTGTACTGTAGTTGCATGGTACTCGAGTACTTTCCACAGTTCAGCGAAGACTGTGAAAGTTTCGCAAAAATGTCTACTAGAAAAAAAAAAAAAAAAAAAAAAAATCGTTGGGGTGGGGTGGGGGGACAATGCGTTCATATTCCGGGGGAGCGACTCAAATCAAATCAATCTTTATTGTTTCAGGTTCTCGACCCATACAATGTAAATTTACCAGTTGTCACATCATTTACATTATTTTACACTAAATCAACAACTGTCAGTAATTGGTGAATAAACTTTCTAATTCTAATATACTCGTATGCTCTAATATAGAGGAGTTCTTTTTTACTTCCTCCTTTTAAAACTACATTAAGCAAATGCTCTTCTGGTAGCCTTCTATTTCCTAGATATTTTATTCTATACACCGCTAATTTAGGACACTCACATACCACATGGCGTACCCATGCGCTCCCGGCTCCCATATTGCATTAAATACAGGGGACATTATAGAGAGTTCTTTGCTTAAATATTGAGATAACCGTGTTTTATTACTCATTCCTAATTGGGCCAGAATTGTTTTTTGTATAATAGGTAGGTTTTGTATAATCGAGTTCTAAGTTGTGTTTTGGTTTGAATATGTTCGTAGTCAAAAGTTTATGACAGTCACTATAAGAAGAATACAGTATTCGTTCTTAATCTTTGTATTTTGACTTCGTAACATATCTCATTTTGAATGATAGCTGAACGTTTTTCTTTTATTTCGTTCGGGTTTTGATTTTCTCAAATTTTGTGCTATAACATATAGATAAGTATTTTTCTAAGTTGTTCGGCCCAGTTGTATTTTTCCATACTGTGTTACAATCGTTCTCACCAACTGTTTATAGCGAATTCGGCGATATCTCGAGCCTTCTCTGTTATATCCCCGCATATTTCCGTTAATTCTCTACTATTCATTCATTCTAACCTGTATGTCCAACTAATCTGTGTTTTTACTAAGGGATTGACTACTTGATGTTATGTATGTTTGAGATGCGAGCTTGCGAGAATCCAGACTACCAAACTATACACATTATTCTGAGCTACATGTCCAACTAATCTAAATTTTTAGTTAGGGATTGACTACTTGATGAAATGTATTTTTTAGATGCGAGCTTGCGAGCTTCCATACCACCAAACTATACCCAGCATTCTGATCTATTTTACCACAGTGGACGTAAAAATGATTGGGGATCCCGATCAATCCCCATTGTATAGAAAATTGTTTGTAAATGCGGGGATATTTATAACAGAAAAGACCCGATATCTCTCGTCTCCCATCCTCTCAAAACTCTCTACTCAACTATTCTCCCAACACCCTAAGCAGCGATCCCTAGTTGTTTATATCCCATTATACTGTAGTTGCGTGGTACTCGAGTACTTTCCACAGTACCGCAATGACTCCGTGAAAGTATCATCGAAAATTTCTACTCGAAAAAAAACGTTTCGGCGTTCACACAGAGGAATTTGAACCAAAAAGCCGAGGGGGACCCGGGGCGTGTCCCTCCCCTGCCCTCAGCTGTATTGGAGCGCGCGGGGGGGAGCAACAAGGCGTTCATATTTCGGGAGCGACTCGCCTTCCTCCTCATTCAGGTCGGGCTCCAGCGTTGCCGGCTCGTGCGGTCGCGGGGGTCCGGCAACGCCGCGCTCGGCCTACACGTTCCTCACCCCCTCCCCCCTCCCGCCCTAGTCCTCCGGTTTCGCTTCTACAACACACATGCTCTCTCTCTTTACCCCCCCCTCAAGTCCGCAATGTTTTTTTTTAAATTTTTTCTTTAATCGGGCTTATTATTTTCAATGTAATCATGAATGTGAACACCATTGAACGAACTGGGGATCTGATTAGGCGAATAAGTTTGGATTATTCTAACATAAATACATAAAACTTTTCAAATCTTCCCCATAGGGGGTGTTTTAGGGGAGGAGGGGGGAGAATGGGGTGTCTTTGTCATCATTGAACAAACCTTGGTTGAACCAAGAAAGAAGTCATTACCTTGTTCTAAACATGTAGCAACTCAAGCTAATACATAGAGAAACAAACATGTCTCTCAATCCTGATTTAAGGATGGAATATCGAAAAATATAGATATCAGTATCGATATTAATATCTTTGACATCGACTACAAAATATTGATGTTTATATCGACGAAAAACGCTAGTTTCAATTAATTAAATCCATATTTTATTTGCGTACAACATGGTATTGCAACGAGTAACGAAAATTACTCAATTGTTTTATTTTTTCCTTGATAATCTTCTTTATATTAATCAAGTAAAGTGTCTGTATGTGGGTACCTCCATAACTTTTGAACGGATTTACCGATTTGCGCAATTCTTTTTTTAATATGACCAGCCACATCAAAATTGCGCCCTGCTCTGTAAGGGGTGGTGTGAGGGGTGGGGGTAGATAAACTGGAAAATCCGTGTGTGGGCTCAAACGGTAGTCCACGACCAGGGGGTTTCAAAAAGACCATCGCATGTACACAGCCGCACCTTGCGAGCGAAGCGAATTTCTAGTTTAGATTAATTTTTAATTTGGTACCTACTGTTTTCCTTTCGTGTCTTTTTCATTTCCTGTGCGTCAATTGAGACACGCTGGGGAAGTAGTGTGAAGCCTCGTGTCTTATTTAGGAATCAAATCACTCGGTTTAAAAAAGGTTCATTCTCATGCGAAATGTTCCGTTTTTTAAACTCTTTTTCCCAAACACGGTTCTAGCTGTAGTTAAATTGTGAAAAATCTTGGGTTACAGTAAAAAAATACCGATATTAAAGTCCGATCCCTACCCTACCCTGGCTACCAAATTCGTACTAATAAACTTAATACAATGCAAATAATACAACAACACACTCCGCTATTTCAACATCAGATTACCACATTAAATGAGATAGTTGACGATACTATTAAATTTTCATAGCATCCTCACATATCAACTGACTATATTTATGACCTATTATCTCCAGTGTAATCAAATCTTAGTTGAACCAAACTGTTCATGCCTGTCTTTCAAACTAGAGATAAGTCAGCTAAAAGGGCGATAAAGGCATGGCTGTGAATGGCAATGTATCAAGTGCATTGATGAATGAAGTTTTATGTATAGATAAGATAAATCTACCCAGAAAATCAAAGCCTTATCTGTGTATTAATCTTTTAAATATCAATTTATTTGCTTTTCTGATTCTACCAAGGTGGGTATTCACTAATGTGTAGTCAAGTAAGTTCCAAATGTTGTATTCATTTCCGTATAACTTTCTTTCGTTCATTTGAAACAATCGTATATTCACCCTTTTCCCATAGCTCTTCGTCTGACAAACAACTTCGATAAAACAACAAAATCTGGATTTAAGTTTCACACTTCTCCCCCAGTTCAGTTATCGTGTTTACTGTGTTCAATTAGAAATGTTCGTTCTTATTAATACTGTCGACCATAGTGATCATATCGAGCGGTTTTTTGTGGTTAATTTAGATTAGTTGAAATTTTTACCTATCAGTTCGACGTCGATTCTTCACTGATTCTATTAAAATCTTATCTATATTAGTGGACAGTTTAAACTTACTCCTTGACGTACGCAGGTGTTGTCTACACTATAGATGCAGCAATTATCTAAACGTAAATCCTATTAGAATCTAACCTCGCCAATAAATCGCGTGTTATCTTAATATAGGCCGTTTAGCTGTCACGTATGTTACAACTGAATTATATTGACGGAAAAACAATTTTTAATCTCTCCAATGAAATAATGAAACCTTCACTCATTACTATTCGAAACCTATTCAAATACTACATCAGAAAAAGTGGAATTTGATATGACAGCATGGCCTCCTATTAATAAATAATCTTGTTTTGTTATTCTTATCACCTATTAGGCTGATTCGTTGAGCGTCTAGCGATTGAAAATTTTCATTTTTAGATATCACTATTTTAGATATCACAGTCTTGTTTAATCGGTATTTTAGCATTGATGGTCATTTAGTGTTAGCGTTACATTTTTGAGTCGCTTTTAAAAAGTTTAAAAATACGTTAAAAACTAGTAATAGCTATATAAATATTATAGTGTCTTTCAAGTACTCTTCTCTTTTAGATGTAAGTTTACGTTTATATGTTGGAATACCGTAGTCTTTATAAAGCTATGGTTCTTCAAGAATATTGGTTGCGTTGCAGGCTTGCGCAGAAGTTATGATCAACACTGATGCATTTCCCCAGATCGTTCATTTTGTACATTTGGAAGTAATACACGACATCAGTCGTATTATTTCTGTTTCTCATGTCTTCTTGATGTTGTTGGTAATACGAAAAGGTCTCTTAATTGGAATCGCTACCTGAACGTACAAAAGGTTCATATTTGATAGCCATACATTGAGTCATTGATTGTTGCAGTTAATTATTCCTTTTGTATGATTATTATGGATGCAACATGTCATAAACAGAAACATATAGGTTTATTAAAAGGGGTCGGTGCTACACCATCCTCTACATACATTTGCAAGTCACATGCTTCGAGATTCCTCCTTGAAATACTCAACATTACAATTATAATCGTAAGCATTCATTTTATCCGGTTTCCCCATATCTTCTGGATGCTGTAGGTCATAAAAAGAATCTGCAGAGAGAAGGTATACTCAGAGGACTCGCGCCCTGACCTTGACTGACCTTCCGCCGTCACCACCCAGTAAAAGGCGGCAGCAGCCCCCCTTCTCCGTGCAGCGTCTTAACCCCAGACTCTCTCTGAAGTTCTCAAATGCAAAACTCGCCAATTTTTTCCACTTGTTTCCCCCTTCTTCAATTTTATCTCCACAACTGTTCTGTTCTTTATACCTCAACAATTATGGTTGAATTCCTTCAACTGCATCCCGACGGTTAGTCTTCCAAACTAATAACGTTGCCACATTTGTTTCTCGTCCAATAGCTTCAATATCGGACAAGTCGCTCTATCCGTTTGTGTTTTTGCCTATTTCAAAGTTTATTTTCCACTTTATTACTAATCAAACACCTCAGTTGTTTCAAATCAAATGTACTCATTCTTATCAGAGTTGCGAATGTACCTAACTCATTACTGAAGTCTTGAGTTTTACTTTTAGCAGAGTTTACATCAATTGCATGATTCATGAGAATTTTACAGGCTCCTTGAAAAACAAGATTCAACATTATCTGTGTTTAGGTTCTATAGAAGTTGAGATCCGTCAGATACATTTGCTCTAACAACCCTCGTATCAATATGGACCAATATGTTTTTTCTAACTGAATCCAATTGAATACTCTGTTTTATTGCTGCTCTGTGCTCTACAGTAGTTGTAGATCATGTTTTGAAGGGTAGTTATTTGGCATGCAGCAGAGATGCAAAAATTTGTCAATAGACGGGCCCACGTATGACAGTATCAAATATGACCCTGCTTAATGATGCTCTGCTCGTTTTATAGGCTTTGATGTGTTGCCGATTTCCATTGCTATTCAAGAGCTCTACAATATTTTTGGCTCGTTTTAGGAAGTAAAGATTCATGGCATACAGCATAGATGCAATAACTTCTCAATGGACGGGCCCCACGTATGGCGGTATGAAAGGCGACCCAACTTTATGAATCAAGAGAGTTTCTGAACTATCGGCCCGACTAACAGGTGGTTGAGCCGACCCAAGCCTGTTCCCCACTTCCAAATACGGCTTGGGCCAGAAGCTGCTCGCCCGTACGAGGTCTTGCAGGATCTCATTGAATAGGACAAGACTTCGGGAATTATTGTACCTTCGTACTCTGGAACGCGTATCAGACGTTACCAATCGGAACACTCTGAGAAAATTTCCTAAAAGGTATTATTTACATAACGAAGGATTTGAGAGGCTTTCATAATCCTGAATAATTCTGACATCACTTGTCTCTTTTGGTTTATTATTTCCAATAATAAGCCTATGTGATCGTGTAGCAAAAAATTTTTATAACCCCCCTCAAACTTTGTCACTTTACGTTTCAAGGTGCGTAGAATCCAAATTTGAAATGTCCGTCCGCCATTCGCCGTCCGCCGTCCGGGCCATAAAAGGCCTAAGAATTTACTTAAAAAACCCGTTCTTTCGCACATAGACTCCATTTGGGGTCTAGTTGGTCCTAACGTTTAACCATCCCGATCGCTTTACTCGCATAGATGCTATGGGCCAAAAACGGGCGAAAAAGTGTCTTTTTCGAGGGTTTGAGTGTTAGACGTGTTAGACGCACGCCTGGCACGCTTGGTAGGGGGTCACGGTGGGTGGTGAGGGGGGTGAGCGGGGGGTGGAGTGAGAGGAGGCGCCGCGGCACCATGAGGTGGGTACAGCGTTCCTTCGAGGCATGAATATATGTTTTTTTCTAGGTCATATTTGTGTGTTGATACCAATGCTTTTCCTACGCATATTTAATAACATATCCTCTCGACTTTTCGTACGTACTTAGATAATGATATTACTAAGGCAATAACTATTTGAATATATAGGAGCTCAAATCGAGAAATATAAACATGCGTATATAATTATAGAAGTATAGGTTGTGGCAACTCGAAATAGGACAAGCCGAGGAGTCTAGACGGGCCTTATGACGTACGCAAGCCAACTAAAACTACAATCGTACTCAATTGAAAAAATAATAAACCTTTGTGAAATTATTTGCAGCGTTTTTTATCCTTGTTTGGCTTGCGGCTGTGAGCGTTATTATTTGGAGGATATTTTTCAATTCCGCCAGCGTTTCTCTAAAAGGTTCTTGAAATTATAATGCTGATATAGATGCCTCTTTCAGAGATGCCAATTTCTGACACAAGCGGATACCTCATTGTGATGAGCATTTAGAAATTTCCATTATCTTAATTCGTTAATCACATTATCCATTCGTTCATCAAATTGTATAACTTTTTTCCCTTTATGGTGCATTATGCTAAATATGCATACATATATATTCTTCATAGCTATGCTAAATGAAACTTGTGAATCGTGATTATGAAAAAATGTTAATTCTAACTTCAAAATTTGAACCGTTGTAAATACATACCTATTCAATATCCTGGATTACTAGCAAAATCATAACTTTTTTAATGTTACTCGCCTTTCAAAATACCCGACATCAACAAGAAAGAGTACAGATTTTCGGTTCATTACTTCAGATAATGAAACTTTGTAATCGAACTGGAAAAATTTGTTTGGCCAATACTCACACAATTCAGAAATCACCAATCGTCACGAAATCTTGGCATTTTCCGTTCGGCACGAATGTCCCATAATCTGCGAATCTTTTCAAACGAAAGCAGATAAACCAGTGCATCAACCTTAATTATCTCCTTCAAAGGAAAACCATTAGCTACATTACATCACAGGCTAGAATCCACATTTTTGTTTTCAACTTTTGATAAAAATCTCAAAAACAGGATGGGACTATTGATCGTGAGCCAAACACAAGCTCACCACTCGCCAAAATCGCTATCACCGGCTATAGTATAATTATGTAATGCCTATTAACCTTCAAGGTTATTGAGAGTCCAAACCGCTAACGATTTCTCGGAATGGCGTGATCGACGCCAACCCGATTCCGATTTCCGAATCGTTTGTCTCGTACTCTATATCAGTTAGTAGTAAATCACGATTCAATGAAATGCTAATTGTTCTTCGCTTGTTACGGTAAAAAACAGAGAGGTACGGTTTAAATTTATTCAAAATACTCCTTCGCTGGGCTCCTTAACGTATTTTTAATTAATTCGCTCGATGACATAACTAATTACCTGTCGCTTTATCTAATCGTACGAAGGATTTTCCATTCACCGCGTCAGAATTTTTCCGTCCCAACGAATACCTATTAGCTGCACGGAAATTATTCATAAGGTTCGTTCCCAGATAAAATATTGGATGAGTGTTTTTTCCTAGTTTTTCTAGCATGAATGTGTGGGTTATGCCATTATTTTGACGAATTCCTTTTTCATTACTGTTTCCGTTGAATGTGTCTGCCTAAACTCATTTTGTCTATTTCCACCCTAACTTGCTAGTTTTAGTGGACGATTTCGTTCTTATTGCCTAATTACTACCAGATCGATTCAAATACTCTTGCTGTAGTTGTGTTGTTCCGTCAAACGAACTTTTCTATCCTCTTGACAAGTTATGAACATAAATCTGAAACTCGAATGAATACGAAAACAAATTTCTACTTATATATCCTTAATGTATGACTGATATATGATAGGGATATAACTACGCTATATTTTCTTAATTGTACGCTTTATGTTGGATGTGTTTAATTCTTGAGATGCGAGCGAGATCGCTCGTTATTCAAATTACTGACCCATTAATTCGAGATTCGCCAACTTGTCAAATTGATCCTCCGCTGATGATTAGAATTCAAACTGAATTTTCACATCATTAAAGGTCCAGCGAAAAAAATAACGTACCACTAAGAGATGGGAATGATTTATGGTAGAAATTGATACTGTTAATCGATTATTACTTCCAACAATTTTAATAAATTCTACCGTTAATCTTGATTCTATCCCAGCAATGAAAATTACTTTCAACTTGTAAAATCTTCTGTCACGGCGCTGGGGTTAACCCACCTTCACGACCTACAGGTGTTGCGTGTTTTGCATAACCCAAGTACGCACAGCGACCTTGATCCACTACCACCGCGTCCTAAAACAGAAATAAAGGATTAATTCAATCCCAACATATTTTATGTGTAGGGGCTATAAATTTTGGGATTAATGGAATAAATTGTTGCTAATGTTTACTAATCCTTTTTTAGATGTACGATTCAGGTTCTTTTCAATCTTGGTATTGAGACGTGGTTCATAGCTTCAACGAAATTTGATTTCTTCTGATTTCGATTGAAGGATTAGAATGCTTGATTATCAGTTTCAATGTGGTATTCAGTCTTAGTTGTAATTATAAATACGCCACCGAACATTTTTGAACGTTAAAGGCTCTGCTTACCATTTGCAAGCGTGTTCAGCCCGTACTCTTCTTTTGGTGCCATGTTAATGTAAAATTGTGATGGCGATTTAAAATTTCTAATTCTTCTTTTTTAAAGATAAATAAGGCACAATTATTGATTAACTTAAAGCACCCATACAGCTCTGAAATCATACCTGTCCATGTTACTTATCAGCCAACTTATATAATGTATACAATTAATTGCTTATAATTTGTCAAAGTCAAATAAGTTTTAAGAAATGGCAAGACCTTGTAAATATTTTTTAATCAATGTTTAAATATCTACCGACCACGACGCACCCTGAGCAATACACGACCACTCCAACTGAAAACGAGGTCCTTCAAAATGTCCACAATTAGAAGCAACGTGATCACTCCCCTCATTCAAGCAAAGTATTCATCTCTCAAAAACAAAAATGGAGTATACGTATATGTACTCCCTCTGCCTTCCAGGGGTGCGGTCGATTTCCAGAAATACATGAACTGGACCCTCATTCTTTGTTTCCCACTGGGAAAATGCTCCTCGTATGGCTTCCATCAGATGTGTGGTCTGCCACATTCGCTCCTAAAGTTCCAATGTAAATAGCTTCATGCTGCTGCCGCTTCACTACACTCCTTGACATTTTATCGAACACTGGTAGGTTCACCAAATCTGCCGCTGAATCTTTTCCTGTATGTGCCCCAGTCCCCTGAAATTCTATACGCCGTTGAAAATCTCTTTGCATACTTCACACTAATTCTCAGATTGCCTCAATGCTGGAGATAATTCCTGATACATAAGCAATCATATCCAAACTTACTTGGCTATCAGTAAGTATGGTAACCAATCTTAGGCGGCGCCGTAAGGTTTCCGAAAGCAGGCCGATAGGCGCCTTTCCAGCCAAAAGAGCAAAATAGGTGAGTGACTCGAATGTAGTGGTACCTAGCGGTACCTTTCCGATCCAGAATTCGGCTCAAAGTTCCCTCCAAATTCAAAACACGATTCTATTTTCGAAACCTCTAGGCCCGACATACCTCGAAATTTGAAAGTAAAATAGTTAAGTGGTATCTGATTTTGAAAATTCCAGAGGAACAATCCTATGGGGAATTTCAAAACCAGTATATTGCCGCAAAAATCATCAAAATCGGTCCAATATTGACCGAGAAAAGTTGAAAAAACTGCATATAAACCATCCGGTGCCTCCTTAACTGTAATGTTTTAGATAAATGAAATTGGTTATTGTTTATATTACCGGTTAAATGTCTACTCACTAACTAAGGTTCAGTCAAGCTTCGTTTCCTGGGGGCAAGTCCATCCGTCTGAGACATTACACGCTCGTTAGTCAGAGGTATTCGGAAAATGCATTACACCGTTTTATATTGGGCAAAAAGCTGATCAACATGCGGCCGGTCGATGACCCTGGACGACAGGCCGGTTTATTGTTTTGGAAGAGCGACGTCCTTCCGCCGATTCAATTCCTTCCAAGATATTTTTTTGATAGGCTCGCAAAAATCGTGTTTTACTGTCTCCGACGATTATTGTCAAACGGCCTTCCAAGCTACAGGACATTAACCTCAGTTTTTTCTTTTCGAAGTGCATCGTACTGAAGACAGAATGAAAGTTCTACTGTGGTTCAGTAGGTGGATCTCAATGTGAACTCTCTAGGAAGGTGCTATACAAGGGGTATTCAATGGAGCGTACAAATGGTGTTGAACATTCATGGCCATTATAGTGGAAGGGTTTCTTCACCCACTCGTACATACCCCCTCTTAACCAGTGACCTCCTATATTTCTAATAAAACTAATCGAAATTTCGAGTCTAAGATCGTTAAACTGTAAATATTGACCAAGAAAACGTGGCAATCTAGATCAACCGAAACTGAATGGTTGGTAAATCCTCATTCTTGCTTTTAAAATTACCCTCTGAAGAGAACTAAAATACCAGATTTATTTGATCCAAGTTTTTAAATTACCCGCTCTCAAATTTTACCATTTTCTGTTAATGTTTCCTCACCTTCACATGCAAAAGTTAATCACACTGCAGTCTTGAATCATGACATATTTGTCGTTTTCGTGTGAAACAAAATTTTATTGACAAAGCAGAGTTTTCAACTAAAAATTCCAATTTTGAACCCTTCTTTAAGCTTTTAAACATTTTTCACGATCCTTTCTTCGTATGGTTAGTAATTTTAAACGTAAATATTTTTGGCTTTACTTGAGTTTTTATCATCCCAGCTTACATTTTGTTCTTTCCCAGCTTACGATCTTTTCTTGGTATGTTTAGTGATGTTGAAAGATTACTGTATAGTATCGCAGTTAATTGGTGTATAGTATTAATTTTCAAATTAGCTAAATTACCTGATCCATACCCTATAGAGTCTAAATTACTCGCAAATTGGCAAATCTGGGTAAAGCCTCAATGTGCAGCACTGTAAATTATCCTCAACTCCGTAACGCGCTCTGTGTAACGGTGTCACATGCGTAACTGTATAAATTATATTTATGTATACATGTTATTTAAAATTTATCAACTGAAACAGTAATGTGAATGAAAGTTGAATGGAATTCCCTTCAGGAACCCTAAGTTTTTTCGACATTCCTTCGCTCGGATACCGTTAAACTCGAGGAATTCGTTACACACGCTATAGTGTAGAAAAAAAGAAACGTGGAACCCAAGCGATGCATAATCTGATATGGAAATGACTCCCCAAGGATATTCGCGGATAACGAACTGCAATCGACGCTAATTAAACGGAAAAAGGGCGCTTTTAATTTGAGGAATTCGACGAAAAAAAAGTCAATTTTCCCGGACGGAAAAAATTAAATGCAAATTTAATGCAAGAAAAAGGTGAATTATTATATGTGCGGGGAGTGAATGGGTTTCCATGAAGCCTTGAAGGCCCTCGATGTTGTAAAACGTTCAACTTTTGTTTATAATTTTTAGATTGATCGTAATTAATTTTATTCTGGTTGGTATTAGGAAACTTGCCAAATACCCCGGTATTTTTGATTACATCTCGAGTTAAGGTTGCTAAAATTCGAGTTGAAAATCTAAAAAAAAAGCTCTTCTTGAGCTCTAAACATTTTGCGAGAATTTTGTGACATTTCGGTTGGCAGCTACTTCGTCAGAACCTATGAATTGTTCTGTTGGGAATTTATGAAATACCTCTGAGTCATTGAGAGATGAACCTTTTCGGCCAGGTTTCATTCAAATAATGCAGATATCTGCTAATCGATATCTTGAAATTCTCAGTTATTCTTAAATTAATTATAAAATCCTTCATAAACAATAGCTGTTCACATGGAGGGGACTTGGGCACCTTGGAGTGGAGTCGGGAAGTGTATTTGATTTGAAAAACTTTTCTAACAACCCCCAAACTGAAGAGAAGTAATGCAATGCACAAATAGGTAGAAATTATTTTCAAGGAGAAATTCCCCCACGAAATAACGTCTTGAACTAAGAGAAACTCATAACTTGACTTAATGGGTATGAAAAATATGTAATGTAATATTTATTACCGATGAAAAGGGCTTATACTCTCTTACAACAACGTCTGAATAATAAACTCGGTTCTTTGACCCTCTGCATTTTTCAATTAGATAATTGCGGGGGAAACATTGCGAAGCCTTGCACGTGGAATTCTTTGTTCATTGAAGGAATTTTCGTCGTAGTTGGTCGTGACGGACTCGTTTTTAAAATACCTTAATCTCACGCCAACCGCAAGGTGCTTATAGGTTGTCGAACCTCCTTATCACGTTATCCAACTATTTGCGATAAATATTGTTGTTTACGATTGAGTAAGAGGAATCCGTACCGAGGCCGCTTTTTTCAACGTTTTCTGAATCACCTTAATTAACATCCACCGACTTATTTATCGTTTAATATGCATCATCTTTAAATGCAGAAGGAACATTTGGGCGGCATTTTATTTTAAACAACCCAGTCACACGTGCGTTGCACGAATCCACATCTACGGGTAATTTTACTGCGTACCTTGTCATTTTTACCCAGCAGTGCCCAAAAAGCTTCAATTCAAATTTCAGCAATCAAGTTTCAAGTTGTACCTAATTAATTTTTCAACTAAGTATCCCCTCAATATTAACAACTCAATGTAACCTTTCATCTTAGAACTATTCCAGACCAACATTGCTGCAGCACACGCACAAAACACACACACACAATTAGTTTTTTATATAATAGTATAGAGGTAGGTATAGATAATCAGCAAATTTCGTATAATCATGCTGTAACAATTCCCGTTTCAACTAAGAAAGTGGTAGTTGTACGTTTCTTCCCGCACTTTTGAAATACAGTAGTTGGAGATCTTCTCAACCTTGAATAATT
Source organism: Adelphocoris suturalis (assembly GCA_030762985.1). Taxonomy (NCBI): domain Eukaryota; kingdom Metazoa; phylum Arthropoda; class Insecta; order Hemiptera; family Miridae; genus Adelphocoris; species Adelphocoris suturalis. Next base: position 36,733,917 of record CM061049.1, read on the forward strand.
GAGGAAGGAACTCCTGACAGTCGCACATTATGCGCTATTTCGGTTTTAACTCTACATCTCGAACGATTTCTGATTTGGTGATGTGCGCTGTTTTGTCCAACTTGTACTACTATAACTATGTACCACTGCTACCTTTCCTCTAATGTCTTCGTGGTTAAATATGCGTTTTGAGGCACTATGAATCAAACCTTGTTACTACTACCAGTAGCAAAAATATTGTGTTCAGTTCATTGAAATTTACATGCATGTTTCTGTTTTCGAACCACGCGGCATAGGTAGATAATATACTTTTAGCATTCATGGCTCACAAATTCTTTAAAACTTTTACAAATTAATTGCTTCATACTTCCTTCAAAACATGTTCGGTTCGAAATTGTAAATGTTATTCACATTCAAAACGTAGCAGGTAGCATATAGAATCCTGTTTTCTCTCAACGATCACTACACACTCGAAACGCAGTGTACCTAACGCCCAGTAGCTTACAGTTCGTCTAAAGTTGTTCAAGTTCGTTGTTGCAGTCACTAGCGAATAATGTGAATTCTGGCAATTCATTCCTGTTATTATTATGTTTAAAATCCAATCGAGGTGTAAAAGTTCCAATTCTTTGCATTGTACGGTACTGCTACAGGCCATTTTTTGTTCGACAATTGTTTCGCGCACAGTATTGTTCGCTGTAGAATGCCTCAACATTATTTTCGACCCTTTTGGTGGATACCTCGTATTTATGCTTTCATTTTGTGACACCTACTAAAATATTTTCGCGTAGCGGTACTGTAATCATCAATAAACGGGAATAGTAAATATGATTGATATTAACTCCCAAAAGTCTCCAGCAATGCATTTTCAAGGGCCTTGCATCTACAAATTTTTCTGGACAATCGTTATAAGCTTTATATCCGTAATTTGTGACCTGCAGATCTGAGAAACAGCGTTGAAGTGCTTCACAATATCCCATGTTTCATCGGGGGAAAAAAAAACATGTATATTGTTGACTGCACGTGCTTTGAAACACGAACCAACAATAATAATGAACCATAAAAAGCGCAAGAGCCTTCGCATCTTTCGTATTATTTATACGAATATGAATGTATATGCCCATATCTTATATTATTATGTCGAGAGAAACCGCATCGCTAAAAGGAAAAAAAAAAAAAAAAATTATCCAAGTTTTACTCAAAACATTCGTAGGCACCCAATACGGCTGCGTTCCATCGGGCCTGTTCCTCCAGACTCGTTGTTTCCTGTAATTTTATTATTGTCCGTACGGGGGACGCCTGAGTTTGTCCCCTAACGCTTTTAGACCCGTCGGAGGTATTTTTTACTCTCCCGCTTGTGATCCTGAGATTATTTTTAAATCGTCGACTGGTTGAGAAACGTTTGAGTTCCATGTCCCCCCCCCCCCCTCCCCATGCCGTCAGCGTCGCCCTTTATTTTTCCGAACTTTTTTTTTTCTATTTCGTTTATTCGGATTCCTGATATACTTTTTTCGGTCAACTATTTAGCTTCATCTTGATGGGTTGCGGTTCGTGTCGTCTGAGAACACATACAATTAGGAGCTAGAACAGCTTGTACATCGATGTTGAGCGTTATTCAAACAATAGCCTTTCATTAGATATGTCAGATTGTAGACAAATTGTTGTTTTAGCCGTTCATGTAGCCCAAGTGCAAGTGAACTGAACAGTCTTGATCCCTGTTCGTGCAGACCAAACTGGTTGTTTATTTCATGAAGTTATTGCACTACCTTAGGAGCTAGGCCAGCTTGTACATCGAGTTTAGGCATTATTCACGCAATAGCCTTTCATTAGGTTTGTCAGACTGTAGACAAATTGTTGTTCTAGCCGTTCATGTAGCCCAAGTGCAAGTGAACTGAACAGTCTTGATCCCTGTTCGTGCAGACCAAACTGGTTGTTTATTTCATGAAGTTATTGCACTACCTTAGGAGCTAGGCCAGCTTGTACATCGAGTTTAGGCATTATTCACGCAATAGCCTTTCATTAGGTTTGTCAGACTGTAGACAAATTGTTGTTCTAGCCGTTCATGTAGCCCAAGTGCAAGTGAACTGAATAGTCTTGATCCCTGTTCGTGCAGACCATAGTGGTTGTTCATTTTATGAAGTTCTTGCACTACCTTAGGAGTTAGGCCAGCTTGTACACCGATGGTAGGCATTTTTCGTGGAATAGCCTTACATTAGATATATCTGATTGTATACAAATTGTTATTCTAGCCGTTCATGTTTGCCCAAGTACAAGTGAACTGAACAGTCTTGATCTCTGTTCGTGCAGACCAAACAGGTTATTCATTTCATGAAGTTCTTGCACTACCTTAGGAGCTAGGCCAGCTTGTACACCGATTTTAGGCATTATTCATGGAATAGTCTTCTATTAGATTTGTCTAATTGTAGGTAAATTTGTTGATCTAGCTGTTCATGTAGTCCAGTGCAAGTCAACTGCAGTCTTGATCCGTGTTCGCGAAAACCGAAATGGTTTGCTCAATTTGGTTGCTCAATCTATTTTCATGAAGTTCTTGCACTACCTTAGGAGCTAGGCCAGCTTGTATACCGATGATAGGCATTATTCATGGAATAGCCTTTCATTAGATTCGTCTAACTGTAGACAAATCTGTTGATCTAGCTGGTTCATGTAGCACAACTGCGAATGAACTGAACAGTATTTATCCCTGTTTGTGCAGACCAAAATGGTTGCTCAGTCCATGTTCATGAAGTTCTTGCTTTACTTCAAGAGCTTGGGCTACTTCTACAGCGATTTTAGGCCTTGATCACACAGTCTTCCATTAGATTTGTCTAATTATAGACATCAATTTATTAATCTTGTCATCCATGTAGCCCAACTGAACAGTCATGAATGTCATGATCCTTGTTCGTACAGCTCTGTTTCTCACTACACGTTCAGTTCATCAAGTTCTTGCTATATCTTAGGATCTAGAGCAGCTTCTATCTTCCTGTTCAATTTTCTAACAAATCACTACTGTATTAGCCCACGGTATTAGAGTTAGGGTCCTTTAGACCAAATTTAAATCTAAGACACCTGTTCAGAAAGTCTTATTATTCATCAAGTCTTGGAACTGTTATTGTGTCCATAATTGCATTAGTTCGGGAGGGACCGCTCCAATATCTGACTCACGCCTGCTCTAACTTCAGCTGAACTAGTCTCTCATTAGATCGATTTTTCTTAGCCATCCATTTCTACAAATTGTCCTTTTTCTATTAACTTACTTTTTTTTTAAGCGACTTGATAAACTTCCCGACCGCGTAGAACAAAGAACGTAATCATTCATTCACGTTATTCTTCATTCAACGATCAATTCAACCGAATTTTTTATATCATTAGTGACTTTCAAAGGAAATTTGTTTTTATCAGAACATTTAGGCACCTATCAATACCCTCCCAACTCCATTACTTCTGCATGTATCGGTGGTTACGACTATCCGCTCACGTTAGCGTTACACCCACATTCCCTTCTCCTCCCTCCACCAATGTCATATCACGTCTGTTGTTATATACTTATATTCACTCGAAAACTTCACGAAGCAATCGATTTTAATATATTCATTGCTGTATCTTTTTTTCCGGAAAACCCGGAGCTAAATTTACGTAATGCTCATGAGATGTCCGTTCTGGACAGTCTTCTGCCGACCATTTCGAAAGGAATTCCACCGTTTCCTGCTCCCCTGGCCATTAATAGACCGGCAAAAAACACCGGATGGGGTCACCTGAAACCTTCGCCGGCAAACCTCGTATTTTTGCTTAGAAATATTTCGATTTCCTGTTATTCGATTCGTTTTTACGGGTTTTCTTCCTTCTCTTGCTCTCTCACGAAACCGGTTTTTTATAGGAACTAATCAAAACTCAGTGAAAACTATTTCGATTGATTTGATTCTCCGCATTTGACGACAAAACGTTGTTTCCTCGATCGCTATTGTGGTTTCGCAAATTACACAACAAATTTCAATCTTGAGATCCAAGTATTGTTCTACAGCTACTATCTGCTACCATAAACTACTATCGTCCATGGACTACACTTTTTCTTGATTCAATGCATCGTCTGATGGGAGGCTTCACCGTACTTTCCCTTCATGTCATATATTCAAATCGCAAAGATGCTTTGCGTTATTCTGTAAAAAATCTTGAAAATTGCTATTTATTTTAATATACTTATTATTTAATATGCTATTTATTTTATATACTATTATTTTAATATGCTATTTATTTTTTATAACCACATAATTTGATGCCTGGCCGTGGAGAGAGGGTATTGAGTATACTTTTTTCCTGCAATAAATTCTTAATTATTATTTGAAGTCGATTAGGAGAATAGGTAATCTACAAAATCATTAAAATCCACATTTTCTTAGTTTTATTACCTCTTGATGATGAAGAGTGCGCTAAACATTTGGCAGTGCTTATTCACAGCTTAGAATGAAACCCAACTCTGAAACGTAGAATTTTTCATATTTTCCATATCAGATGATTGCATCAACCTACGGTAATACATGCCACCCACCTGTACCTCATTCTTACTTATACAAGCATTGATAACACATTTTGCCTGCTAATTATTAATTAAATTTCGATTAATTCCATGATTGATGATTAAGTCTATTTGTTAAATTCCTAACGAATATGTTCAGGCCAATCCATAACTTCTCCATGTATATTTCATGGGGGATATTTAAAGGATTCATATAATATCCTATTATTTAGACAATATTGTGTACGTAATAAGTTGGTATAGCAGAGTTAATGTATCAAATTGATGTTCCTCTTCTACCATAATATCGATTGTTAAGTTATGAATCTGTGAGAAACCTTAAGATTCTTATATTGGGAATGGAATAGTTCCTTCGCTGAAACAGGAATTTTTATGCTGTTCCTACAAGATGGTATATTCTTCATTCCATTCTTCAACTTCTGCTTCTTCGAGTCTGGCACCCCTGTTATGAAGTAGTATATACCTAAATGCAATCTTCAAATAGGCACACATTGACACAGGTACTCATAGGTTCGTGTTCCTACCATAATGTCGTTTGGTAAATCATGGATCGGTGAAAATCCTCTCTGAAAAAGATGATTCTAACTTCCATCATCAAGATGGGACATCTCCGGTCAAAAATACGTTCGTATCAACTCCGTGCGTCACCGGATTCCTCCATTCATCTTTTTTATTTTGTCGTAGGAGTAGGTGGCTTTGGGTGTCTGTCTTCTGAAGATTCTCATCTTTCGGGTTCGGGCGGTAATCCAAAACAAACCCAAGTTATTTTCGAGAGTTTTAAACCGCCCTACGGTAAGAATGATTCAACCTATTCTATTTCAGACCTGAATGCGATGGAAAAAGTTTGATTCATAGAGGTTTTATTTCGTAGCAGATTTTGACAACCTTCCGTACGCAAAGCGTATTGCGATTATACAGGGTGTCAAAACTAATAATGGGCAAAAACCAAGGATCATCAACTAATTTGCTACAACTTTTGTATTCTAGCAATTTTTTCTATTCCACTTAAAATCTTACTTTTTAGCGGATTTTTGGAAGAAAATTAAGCTATTGCTCTCGCCTCAAAATTTGTAGAATGTGAATTATTGAAAACATTTTATGAAGAAATCCGTTTCAGGCTATTCTGAATCATATTCTGAAGTTTAACGCATTTTTTTATGTATGTATGTATGTATATATGTATACATGTATGTCATTGTATGTGTCAGACGATAACTGTCCGTAGAATTGTGCTAGAAACTTCAAACAAATATTAAAATGTTAAGGACACAAAACAAAAGTTCAAGTTCGTTGGCCAGCATGATCGGATTACATCTTCGGATTGAAATTTTCAAAAATGTAGTCAAAAATTTCAAAATAGCCTGTTTTTTGCGATTCGTTGTGCGAAATAATTTTGTCAGCATACTAACATGTGGTATATTTGGAATCAGCGTACAATTTCCTATAAGAATATGTATCAAGTTTTCAAAAATTTCAAAGTTGAAAAATCAGTCAAAAATCGAAATAATGCCGTTCGCTTGTTGTAAAAATCGGTAATATTTGCATGAAACATTGTCCAAATCCAGATTGAACTACTCTTATGGAAGTATCCCTGTCTAAATCATAAACTAAAATTTCTCTACACGATCAACAGCGACTGAAATGTCGAAGATTTCTTCAAAAATTCGCTCATGGGGTCATGCTGCATGACTGGACTTTTTTTTACTTTTAAGATTAAAAAAAAAAAGTTTTCGACTTTCTATCACAAAAATGACCATCTCCGTTATAACCGAGTTTTACATTTCAACCATCTACTTTTACCTTTAATAACAAATAAACTAAAAATTCATGAGTTAAATTGTAAAACTCGATTAGGTATAACAGGGTAAAACAAATTAATAAAAATTACAATTAATACGTACCTATTAATATGTACCTATTATGCTAAGTGGAACAGTTTAATCTATAAATTTATAATTGCATTCATTGCAGAAAACAGAAAGATTTAGGATCACTCCGACTTGTGTTTGTTTTCCAAAGGTGAACAAATTTATAGGTAACTTGTATATGGTGGTCTATTTCCAATTACGTTTTCGATTTGAGAGTAATAGGAGGAAATGTTTTAATGCACGAGTTCATATTTACGGAACGAAATGTGCGTTGGCTTGCGCATTAGTGTCAACAGAATTCAAGAAAATTCTTATAACAATTTGTCTTTGAAGTTGCACAACGTATCAGTTTGAATATTTGTTTGCAAGAATATATCATGGTGTAGTAGGTTTTTAAAATTAACAGAAACAGTTAAAACGAAATTGGACCAATATGTAATAAGAAATCGACGTTATTGGAAATTTATAGTGGACCTATTTAGGAGCTATCCCGCTCGATCCCTGAAAATCGAGCGCCCAGGAGCTTGAGATAAGCGGAGGTTTTCGGCTATCAATATTATTATCGCTTAATTATTGAATAGTTTTATTAATTTGATCTTGAAGTATTTACAAGTAGCTTTATTTCAACGTGTTTTTCATTTTCTTGTTGCAGGTGTAGGGGCAGATGGCAAAAAGCGGCGTGAGTCTAGTGGCACCTCGGCCGCCAAGCGTACGAGCTACCAATGAATATATCGAAACACCGCTGCCGAGGTAATTACCATTTTATTATTTATTACTTAGTTATTACCAGAGACCGGATTTTTATTCAATTGTATATCCTTATCGGTAAAAAGGCAAACTTAAACAATTTGACAGTATAGCAAGATATGAAAACGTTCATTATCTATGAACTAGATCATTCAGATTTGTTTGCACACAGTTTTGTTGAAAAATGTGATCCAGTAAATGTCATTAAAATGTACTTAAAAATCATTAAAAACTACGAAAAAAAGGTAAAATTTAACAATTTGTCAGTATAGCAAGATATTATGCAAACTTTTTTTCCATAAAGTTGACCATTTCTGCGCATATCGAGTTCTGAAATTTCGATTAATTTAGTATAAATATAATGAAAACTTTATGAAAATTCGTTCATATATGGGCTGCTGCATTGCTCAAACTTTGTATTCCTATTTACCACAATTTGAGGGAATTTTCATCGTTTGAATGCATGTCTAACAAATTAATTTCAACTTATATCATTTATCGAAAATAAACTTGATTTCTTCTACGTTAGAAAGATTGAAAAAATTCTCAACTTTGGTACCAACAAAATCCACGCTCGTCGCGTGACTACAGTTGAAATAAGAGGATGCACGGGTTTATCAGTTTTCAGAAAACCTTTTCTTCTCGTTACAATCCTTTTTTTTTTTAACAAAATATTACTCGGAAATTAGCATCAGACAGTGTTCAGTGACCCTTGAATGTGATATACGATTTGATATATTCTAATTAAATAATCTAAAAATAAAGATGAGAACGAGCGGTTGCGTACTAATGACATGAAGAGAAAGTATATATATATATATATATATATATATATATATATATATATATATATATATATATATATATATATATATATATATATATATATAATTTTAAATTTCGTGTGATATTAGCAAATTTTCATAGAACATCAAGTTGTTGTAATGATGTTGAAAATTTTAGTAGGTATGAAAATGTTTTTATACGAAATTTCACATATTTCACATGGAAATTCGTTTTGTATCATTATAATGCATAATTCCAGTATCACCATCGTGTTAAGCGCTAAAACATATTTGAAATGTGGTGTCACTCTGCGAAAAATGGGGGGGGAAATTCCCAAGTACCCAAAACCCTGGGTAGTATACTGTACAATCTCTGGTAATTTCGTTGGCCAGCGCTTTTTGAGTTCATTAAATTGGTCACATTTCAAAAAATGCGCTCAAAAATCACTAGAAATGGTTAAAAATCGTTTAATGTATATTATTTAGCAGAATTAATATTTAAAGTCTAATTTTAATTGCAGGATATCATTTAGAATTGGTTTATTCACCATTAAATTGGTGGTTTACAATTTATTTGCACTCAAAGTGCTCAATTTCAAAATGATGTAACATAATATAATACGATAATCTACGGAAATTTGCTCATACGATTGTGCTGCATGACTGGAACGTTTTTACTGAAATTTCTACATATTGTACAGTACTTTTCATTTTAGCGAATTTTCTTAAAAAATGAAGCTATTGCAATGGCTTCAAAAAAAATTTAAAATAAAAATTTTCAAAAAATTTCTTCATCGAAATCTGTTTTGAGGCATTCTGAAATGATTCCTGGATTTTAACGCTTTATATATATATATTTTCTTCATCGAAATATGTTTTGTGTGTGTATATATATATATATATATATATACGATAATATATATATATATATATAGAATTAAGACGATAACTCTCGAAAACTTCGTTCTTTCGCCAAAAAATCAAGCATTTCAAAAGAAAGGATGAGTTCGTTGGACAACAATTTTTGAGCACATTAAATTGGTCAAATTTCGAAAAATGTACCCAAAAAATCACTAAAAATGGCTAAAAACGGCCAAAAATCGTTAAATTTCTATTTTTTTGCAGAATTTTAGTCAAAACTAAATTTCCAACGATTAACTAGGACATTAAAAATTTTTGCTCAAAATTATGATGAAAAACGTACTTAAATGTCATTAAAATTTGCTAAAATATCTATAAAAACTGCAAAAAAATTTAAAAATCAAAAATCCCTTTTGAATCAGTAGAATTTTATTTAGAATAAGTTTTTTGCCATAAAATTGGTTTTTAACCATTTCTGTCAACTAAAATTGCTCCAATTTCAATGTAATTTAACATACTAAAGTACGATAGATAGTTTATGAAAATTCGCTCATACGATCATGCTGCATGACTGGAACTACATATTTTACTGTGCAATTTTACATAATTTTCTACTGAAATTTTTACATATTTAGTGAAATTTGTATCTACTTGTTATGCTAATGGTAGGATTTTGGTTTCTTGTGTGCAGGGTCCACCGCCCAGTTCAGTATGACCGCGCTCATCACCTTGACGACCGCAAGAAGAAAGACGACTTCGGCGGAGTCACCCGAAGTCAGCCGAAGCCCGCCCTCGTCTCGCCCCTCGTCTCGCCTCCGACCCCCTCGGAGTCGATCATCTGCCCGGACTGCGGGCGGTGCCGCTGCGCGAGCTGCCGGAGCCCGCCGGACCCGCCCTCGGCCTGGCTCTGCTCGGACCTCTGCTTCGTCAGCCCCGACTCCTGCGTCGACTACGCTTCCTGCCTCTGCTGCGTCCGCGGCGTCATGTACCACTGCAGCCCGGACGAGGAGTGGAGCCGCGACCCCTGCTCCTGCTCGTCGACGCACTGGCTCCGCCGGTGGGCCTGCCTCGGCCTCACCTCCCTCTTCCTCCCCTGCCTCTGTTGCTACTGCCCCCTGAAAACGTGCTCCGATTCCTGCACATCGGCCTACGCCGCCTGCTCCCACCGGGGCTGTTCCTGCAACACATCCTAACTCTCCCCTTATACCCCCTTATTTTCTCGAATTTTTTTTTCTTTTTTGTTAAATTATCATACTATCATAGTTAACATATTTGGGAAAGAACTTTTTTTGATGTTTTTTTAAATGGACGAACACCTGTCCAAAATGTATCATAAATGCAACAACCACCCGGAGATTTGGTTCGAATTTCATTCCCTTCTCAAACGCATCAATCACACCTCAATTTTACCTCTACATACTCTGAAATCATTTCCATACAATTAAGCTCAATAATACCCCAAACTTTTTAAGCTTTCTCCCAGCACCAGCCGCCCTTATCGTGCAACAATTCATTCTCATACATTTCAAATATGGTAAAATTTAGGGGTAGTTTGTAGTGGTGGAACGAGTGTATTGGAGTAATCCAAGTCAAGTGCCGCACGTTACAGTCTTAAACCATCCCTTGCGGCAATTCACCCTTAATTTTACCCTGAATTGGACAAAACGGGGGTGAACTTCCACAGCCAATACCCCAAACCTCTTAAGCTTTCTCCCCCAGCACCAGCCACCCTTATCGTGCAATGCTCATTCATTCTAATACATTTCAAGTAAAATTTACTTGAAATGGTAGTTTGTAGTGGTGGAACGAGTGTATTGGAGTAATCCAAGTCACGTGCCGCACGTTACAGTCTTAAACCATCCCTTGCGGCAATTCACCCTTAATTTTACCCAAATTTGGACAAAACTGGGGTGAACTTCCACAGCCAATACCCCAAACCTCTTCAGGTTTCTCCCAGCACCAGCCGCCCTTATCGTGCAACAATTCATTCTCATACATTTCAAATATGGTAAAATTTAGGGGTAGTTTGTAGTGGTGGAACGAGTGTATTGGAGTAATGCGAGTCTCGTGCCGCATGGCACAGTCCTAAACCCTCTATCGCGGCAATTCACACTTAATTTTACCCTAATTTGGACAAAACGGGGGGTGAGCTCCCACAGCTGTTGTGTTTGTCTTCTACAAATCTATCCTTCATCACCCTTCACCCTCTTACTACCTCACGTGGTTCCGCACATGCCGCAAAACCAATTATTTTCACACTTCCACAAAAATCGAATTAGTCACGAACATCCGCGTATCTAATACGCAAAAAATTGACGCCATTAGTCAAAAAAATGCGTCTACCACTCAAAATCCCAACATTTTCAAATCCCCAACTCACTGATTCTTGCGTTTATAAGTTAAAGATAAAAATTCGTCCACACTCCCGGTCGTTTCATGTATAGATTTATGCAAGATCCCTATTCATGAAACAAATTATGTTGCATTATTTTAAAAAACACGTTAAAAAATAGTGAGGGAGTTCTCGACAGATCTGATAAAAACAAGGTTTTTGTACTAAACTTTCCAGCGACGGGAAAGTTTTCACACGGGCGGCGCGGCCTATTTAGTTTTTGTTTGTAAACAAAGTTTTGTAAACAATTCAACAGTTTTTTTTAAATTATTTTTTAGCAGGTCCCCTACGTAACATACATTGATACTGACGTATTTTTGTTGGAATACGATACAAGGTATGGTTACTGTGGAACTTTCGAGATATGCGAAGCCAATAGGGTAATATTGTGCTTAGAACGTGGAACCTGATGGAAAAATCTCAAAAAAATCAAAATGAGTTATAAATGTTTGTTTTTATAATATAAATTATGTATAACCTAATGAGGAGTGTTGAGTTAGTAAACGTACAAAAAAAACCCACATAGGGGATCTGCTACGTATTGAAAACAAGAAAAAAACTGTATGTCAACTTTATAATTCGCATTTTTGTTTTTTAATTTTTTTCTGGCGCACAAATGAGCCTATTTTATTCTAGTGTATATTATAATTTTTTTTTAAACTATGGAAAAATGAGGAAAAAATTGAACATGAAACAAAAAGATTTCAAAAAACTCTAGAATGTCTTGAATTCCTAACTCTGCGCAGGGTCGAATTAATACGTCAATTAAGCTTTTTGAGGAAAAAATCAAATTTTTAACCTCCAAGTCATGATGGGAATTATTTCGATGTTTCGATGCTCTTTTTCAACGCATATTATCTTATGCCCTGTGTTCATTTATGCTGAATTTATCGAAGGTGTAAACTATTTTGGTGGGAATTTCGACTCCTGCGCAGTATCTAGTCTTTACTTCTGTACAATCGTTAGGTCTCGCGTTCACAACTTTCCTTTCGTGGAAAATAAAAAAAAGCCTGTAAAAAAACTAAAAAAAAAATATGATTAAAAAAAAAATGCTTGTGAGATAGCAGCCTAAACGGATTTCTCGTCGTACGTATGTTGTATTATTTCTGTACATGTAAAAAAAGTGAATATCTTATATACAGCGTTATATACGTAGCTATATGTACTCTGTTGTCGAAATGTTAACAAGTAAATGAAAATACAGCTTTTTTTCAATTTTATAAAAATAATCGACTTCAGAAAAAAGCTGATTTTTCGTTTACTTTTTTTATTAATTTAAAAGGGACGAGAACCTTTTTAAAAAAAATACTGTTAAATCGATGTAGGAACAGGCGCCTGATTATACTGTACTGATTGTTCTCCTCTCGTCAATAAACGCTTTCTGTGTCGCAGTGTTAATATTGTTAGTGTTTGTGCGCGAAAAAACTCGATTTAAAAATAATTAAAAAAAAGCTCGATGTCCATTTTTATTTTATTATTTTCGGACCAAATTTAGGTATTTTTATTTTCGAATTATTTTGTCCTTAACAAAATTGCCTAGTACATCCTCAATGTGTGTGATGTCCTACTTTTTAGCTCAAGGCCGTTCACTGCTTTATAAATTGTCATTTCATTTTAATTTTTGTACCTAACAAACGACCCGTTTCATTTTATTGTTTCTTCAATTTATTTTTTTCATTTTTATTTTATTTTTTTTTAACCGCGCAATGTTAAGTACTAGTACGAGAAATCCATTTAGTCCTTTCCTCTCTCTTTTACTCTCTATTTTCCCCCTCTCTTCCCCCCCAATGAAAACAGTATTATCTAGTCGACCCTCCCCCCCTCTCCCCGCTCCAAAAATTCGTATAGACTTTGTAAATAATGCATATAATTTATTTAACATGCATTTAATTTTTGATTTTTTCGTTGTTTCAATTTCTTCCCGAATTCGATTTCTCACTTATGAAATTTTCATTTTATTTCCGACATCACATAAATTTTCTTTTATTTCTTTCTAAATATTCGCGTCGTATCGCGTTTCCATTTTTTAAAAATCTGTTTTATTTTTTTTTTTTTTTTTTTTTTTTTTTTTCATTTCAATTTACTATTTTGTGTCTTCTGAATTTCGCATAGGTATAGGTACAAGATGAAACTAATTTATTTTTCCTTTTACGCTCTTTCGTTGATTTTTTTTCCATTTTATGTTTGAAAAGTGAACGTGAATCCGCCTCGAACGAAATTCGCGAGGCAACAATTTTATTTAAAGTCATTTTATGCTTCGTTAAATAGCATAATCGATTATTGTAAATATTCTATAAATATATAAATATATATAAATATAAATATATAATTTAATGTAAACAATATGTAACGTTAACAAAATATATAAAATAACAGAACATTTAATTTATTTGACGTCTTTTGTGTTCAAACCTGTTTATTTTGTGGTTCATAGTTGGGGTTCAGGTGAACGGAAACAGATTAAGATATCAAAGAGTAATATCCTGTTGAGGATCAGAGATATGGTGAATATCTACTGTAGAAGGTGAAGTACTGTAGGTAAAAGTAGTAGAAGATGTAGTATTGTACGGTAAATAGGCGTAGGCATAAAAATTCTAAATTATACTGTAATTTAAAAACTGATCTATCAACTGTAAACCGTAGGTGAGCAATTTAGATTCCTCACTTCGTCTATAAAACTTGAAAAAGAACCTTCTTGGAACCAATGAGCTCAATTACATGAAATTTGATCATAATCTGCGTTTTGTCGTGTTTACCCAATTACTATGCGTTTCCTAGACAATTGAAGACATCCTTCAACTACTCTTTAATTTTGAGCATATTTGATGAGGTTTTTCATGAATTTACATTGCTCATGCGCTCGCGCTTTTATTTGAGTTTGGCGATGGCACGAATTGGAGAAGTTCTCCGGACAAATATTCCTGAAAATTGTACCATCATTCGGCAGCAGTTTACTTACAGTTTTGATCGGGGGCGTAGGCATAATTTTGAGTAAAGGTTGTGATTGTGTTAGTAGTAGTTATTTATGTAATAACGGGCGAGTCCAATAACATTCAATATATTAGACAATTTTCTGAAAATACACATGAGGGAAAATAGAAGTTCAAGTTTATAAAAAGTGAAGAAAAGAATATGTGTTCGGTTGAGAGGCTGTCCAAATTTGGACTTGCATCAATCAATCAATCCTTTCGTGAAAGTAAGTGGACTGTATTAAATAACAAAACGATCAGAATGTTAAATGAAAATTAATCTGTTTAAAGAAGAAAAAACAACTTAGGAATATTCGGGAAAGCTACCTACTTGGCATGCCAAAATAAAGAAATGATAATGCTACTTGAGTGATGGAGATGTGAGAGTTTGTAGCCAACATCCCTGATGAACGTTCCTGTGAAGGGGAAAAATGCTTTGCTTCGATAGAGTAGGTAGATCCCAGGTGTGATACAGATTGCTGATTCCAGCAAATTTATGACTGGAAGGGAAGTGTTCTCACTCAAAATCGCTCCTAGATGTGACGCTGGAATCCGCGGAAGCTATGGTCCAGGTCGGAAATATTGATTCCATGTGGAATAATGACGCCATGTATTAAAAAACAGAAAAGGTTGCTGCGCAGCTTGTTGTACTGACATGAGCGATGGCTCAAGTCTGGTGAATTGGAATCAGTCAGTAGGTAGGCTGGTTGAAGCACATAAAGGGGGGCGAATCATGAGTGCAGAAGGTGAGGTGGGGAATCGACGAAGATGCTTCGCTAATCCAATCAATCAATCATACATTAATTGGAAATATGTTAGCAACTGACTGTTACAAGGGGTTCAATAAGGATACCCAGATCAGCTGACAGCTAAATTCTCTCCTATTCACCCTAGGAATTTGAAATTTGATAGGGAGCCTCTCTTGAACATCGAGAAACCAATAAAATGATGGTCTCTTTCGATGAACCATCACATACAGTGTCCGACGTATCTTTCAACATCTCCAAAAGGTTGGACAGTAGATCATTAGAAACTAATTCAAATACTCGTATTCATCCTTTATACGTATTACTTTAGGGGTATCAGCTAGTATGATAATAAAATACAAACTATGGGCAAGAAAGCAAAGCAGCAAGAGCAAGTAGCATTTGAAAGAAAAGTAAAGAAGACCACTGTTGTCCATCGAACGTAAGTAATAAGTATATACCTATAGGTATGGGTATCATTCCCCTTCCCTTTGAGATGAGACCAGATTTGAAGACAAGGCATATCCCACTGAGCCACCCGAGTCCGAATGGGGATGAGAAGATCATGAAGGATCGATGATGGTTATGAGCCCATGATATGGTTATGTAGTGGATCACCATTCATTTCTTGCGAAGGAACTCAGCATGAGCAAGCGCCAAGTGGACTTCCGAACGGACTTTTCGTTTATTCGATGTTTGGATTCTACGCATTTTGAAACGTAAATCAACAAATTTTGAGAGAGGAAGGGGTTAAAACAGAAAACTGGTTTTCGGTCGATTACAAAAGTTCATAATTGAAAATAAGTAAAAAACCAAAAACGGAAATAAGCAGAAGTAGAAGACACTAATAAGTACTACCTAACGGAAGATCAATGACGTTTTGTTTGCCGAGTCTTGAAACTCAAATGCCATGAAAACGTTAGAAAATGTATGGAACAATAAAATCAGGTTTTTTTCGAAACAAAGTTTTTCGACCTGCCCGTACATTTTTCTCCGAAACTACTAGAACTAATCAAATTCAAATTTCATGAGCAGCAATGCAGGTTCCCGGGTAGATTTGACTAATTTTTTCAAGTTCGGTAACAGATGAATAGTAGAAGGACAAAAAATGTACTCAGTCATGCAGCATGGCCAATAGGGCGAATAGAGCTCGAATTTTGATCATTGAGGCAAACCATGGCCTGAATAAAACTGATGGGACAGCCGTGATCTAGAAGTGGTCGTCGCAATCGACTCAGCGCTGAAAAATACTTTGACTGAGGCACTCCGCTTACCCTGTGGTCAAAAACCGATTTTTAGCATTTTCTACAGTGAACACTAAAGAATTTAGTAACTTTGAACCTGAAATTTTCACTCGCGATTGAGCTGGCTACCTATCAAATTTCAACTCCTACAGTGTCAGGAAAGAATTTTCACTCAGCTGATGAACGAAATTTTTCACGCTCTTAATGTCCCAGAGAGTCTACTTATCTAATTTCAACTTCCTACAGTGAACAGGAAAGAATTTAGCTCACTCAGCTGATCAGAAAGACCCCATCACTACGTTTCTTACTTACCGACACTTTAGCACCTAACTTATGGCCGTGCTGATTCGGGATTATATATAAAGACCGTTCGGAATTATTTATAAAGTCCGCTAAGTTCTTCAGTTTCAATTTCTTCGTTCAGAAATAACTCTCCTAGATGTTATACACTACGTTTCTTACTTACCGTGAATTGATGGCAACTGTTGTTACCGCCACAGCCTACCACCAGCCTATCACTCTCGTTGATAAGGACCGCCTAGAACACGATCAAGGCGGGTATAGAGACGAACGGCGACATATAACAAATATACTGATTCGAATATATAAAATCGGACAGTGAAGTATTCATAATATAAAGACCGTATTATATATATATATACGATGTTAAAATCTAGAATTGAGTTCTTTGATGTATGAAATGGATTTGTAGGGGGTCCCCGCTCCCTCTCCCACCACATTTAAAAATTTGAAGCCATCTAAAAAGCTAACTTTTTCTTTGAAAATGTACTAAAACAGTTACGAAAAATGTAACGAAAACTCAGCGCTCCGTGCCTCGCCAGGGGGCAACCCTCCTGGACCCCCGGTTAGCTCTATATACATATTTCAAACGAAATTATTGAAACACAGAATAAGTTTTAGCTTACGCGTTTCACATAAACCCTTAAAACCCGCATATAAGAATGACCAAGATTTTGCGGTGTATCTCATCACTAGATGTCAAGTTGTTTTATTTATTTACCACCAGCGCCATATTTGAAACCTCCTCGTCATAAGCTTTCATTGATCCCTCACACAAAAAACGTATATTTTACAGCCCCCCTCCCCCCCCCTCCCCTCATCGTCATAAGCTTTCGTTTATTCATATAAAATAACAAGCGGTTGCAATATCACAATATCAATTATTGAGAATGATCACCTGTGTGTAAGCAATGATTCATATAACCATGCTCATAACTCAGCTTGTTGGCCATGCACTTTGCAGTTGTTAACATAATAAGGTTGGATAAATCGAGAGCTTTCGAATGGTCAATTTTTGTGGGTTGAAAAACGACGAAGTACCATTTTTCTAGCAACGACTCGGTTGTATGTGGAAATCGTCAGTAAATTGTTGCAATACATTTTCGTTACACATAAACGCAACACATTTTTGTTAACACAAAACGTTTCGTTTTCCGTTGGAGATGCCATGGCTAAAACACATTCTGTGTTAAAACCCCACTAGTCCTGGATGTGTGTAGTTCTCATCTATAGTAGGTACAGCACTGAAAATTCCCACTTCAAGATCGGCGGTGCCAGACGTCTCTCTCATAGACAGTAATTGACTCCAGAAAATGAATTCGGAAAAAAATCTTTTTCAAAATGCTCTCGGTCATATCCGGCGCTGACCACACCCCTGCCGTTCCATTTCAGTTAAACCACTCCTCCCACTCTCAACAACTAGCACATTATTGACATTTTGTCCCTAAAAAAAGGGCTTGAAGGTTCGGAATGATTACTATACTTGAGGAGTTTTGAAGTCTTTACCTGGAGAGTCTGTCTCTTGAACGTGAAGGTAGTAAGTGCTTTCGTTAGACATAATAAAGACCGGACATTTTAGAATGAGAAGCGTCGTCTCATTCTTGGGCCGTTTTTCGGGGCCTGTGAAGCCAGAGGACCGACCCCGAAGGTTTCTATGGGTTAATGGGGTAGGCAAGTCTGTATCGTAGACCAGTGACGGATTTATAGAATTTCGTGGCTGGGGGCGGTCCTCTACTGAGAAATTTTTTGAAAAATTAAATCATGCTGCATGGCTAAAAGAGCGAAAGAAAATTTGTGAAAAAACTGAGGGTCAGCCGTGTGACAAGATTGCAAAGAATATTTTAGGACTCGCAGTCGAACTCGAAGATTTGGTCATTTATGGGCATTTTTAATCTAAAAATCAATTTTTCTCATTATCATGAATCTTGGAGACCTAGAAGTGGTCGCAATCTACTCAGGGCTGAAAAATATTCCGACTGTGACACCCCCACATGCTCAATTGTCAAACTAGCGAACGGCATTATTTCGATTTTTGACTGATTTTTCAACTTTGAAATTTTTGAAAACTTGATACATATTCTTATAGGAAATTTTACGCTGATTCCGAATATACCACATGTTAGTATGCTGAACAAATTATTTCGCACAACAAATCGCAAAAAACAGGCTATTTTGAAATTTTTGACTACATTTTTGAAAATTTCAACCCGAAGATGAAATCCGATCATGCTGGCCAACGCGAACTTTCGTTTTGTGTCCTTAACATTTTAAAATTTGTTTGAAGTTTCTAGCACAATTCTACGGACAGTTATCGTCTGGAATGACACATACATACATACATATATACATACATACATACATAAAAAAGTTCCAGTCATGCAGCATGAACGTATGAGCGAATTTTCGTAAATCATCGTTTTATATAATATTAGATTGTTTTGAAATTTGAGATTTTTAAATGCAAGTAAATTGTTAACTATTGATTTTATTGCAAAAAACGTATTCTAAATAATAATCTCCAGTTCAAATAGAGATTTTAAATTTTTAGCTTTTTTGCAGTTTTCATCGATTTTTTAGCAAATTTTGATGAATTTTAAGTACATTTTACAGCATAATTTCTTACATAAATTGTTGAATGTTCTATTTCATAGTTTATAGACTTTATTTGAGCAATATTCTACCAGCAAATGTGAATTAAACGATTTGACCAATTTAATGTGCTCAAAAAGTGTTGTCCAACAAACTCATCCTTTCTTTTGAAATGCTTGATTTTTTGGCGAAAGAACGAAGTTTTTATCTCAATTCTATAGAGAGTTATCGCCTGGAATGACATATATATATATATATATATATATATATATATATATATATATATATATATATATATATATATATATATAAAAGCGTTAAAATCCAGGAATCATTTCAAAATGCCTCAAAACAGATTTCGACGAAGAAAATTTTTGAAAATTTTTTTTTTTTAATTTTTGTATCCAATGCAATAGCTTTATTTTCTAAGAAAATTCGCTAAAAATGCGTTAAACTTCAGAATATGATTCAGAATAGCCTGAAACGGATTTCTGCATATAATTTTTTCAAAAATTCACATTCTACAAATTTTGAGGCGAGAGCAATAGTTTAATTTTCTTAAAAAATTTGCTAATAATTTTCTTCAAAAATTCGCTAAAAAGACCTTGAAAAACTAGCAGTTTCAGAAGTTATAGACCCACACTTTATATCAAGTATGTAAAAATTAACATGAAAAACATAATTTTTAATTGCCACATTTTAGCTTGGTTACCAAACATCCATGTACACACAAAAAATAAATAAATAAATAAAAAATAAAATTAACAACAAATAAAATGATTATAGGTAAGTATTTTTTTGGCAAAATTATATCGAAAAAGGCAGGGAATGAAACATAAAACGCTGGAGAACGTCTGTCCTCGTGATGTAATATTATTTACAAATTATACATTTATATTGTAAACACAGAATTAAATAATAATACACTCTTTATTTTTTCAATTTAGTTTAGAAGTAAAAAACCATTTAATAAACACTCACAATTAAATTAACAAAGTACATTTTTGATTAAAGATGAAACTACAAATAAGATATTACTTTGTTAAACATTTTTTGAAAAACACTGGTTGCAATCTGTTAAGAAAACACGATTCGTTTCTTTCTTCGTCGAAACAGTAGGTAGGTTGAATATGTATTATGGCTATTGATTATGTATTGTTACCGCAACCAAAAGCGGTAAACGGGAGACAAATACAGTAGGTTCCTACCGTAACTTGTTAAATGAACTGATGAACACAAACTTATCCCTAAATTAAAATTGTATTCCTTACCTGCTGCCTTATGTTTTATCATTTAATAATGATTAACAGTACGTTTCCATTTGTTTTCGTCCCGTCACGAGCGTCACGTCACGGTGGGGTTTTCTATTGATTTTCACGTACAACCAATGCGTTACTTGGGAAGTGTAACTCCCTTAGTTTTCATAACAGGAAAATCGTTAGCCACTTTTTGGAATGCTCTCATTTTATCACAGCATCTCATAATCCCTAAGCCTCTGTAGTGACAAGGAAAGCTGATTTATTACGCTCAGTTATAAACTAATATTGCTAAGTAACCATAATGGACTAATAATGTGTAAAATTAATCATTATTAAATGATCTGACTGTAGAACCGTAAGTCTACCGTCCGTTTTTTTAAAGAAGAAAGATGTTATCTTCCATGCTCGTTTCTTGACAGATCTAAACTCAAACACTAGAAAAAAAAAAAACTTTAGTTCGCATTTAACATGAACTTTGGTTTCTACTGCTCTTCTACTCACAAAATGGCGACGATGGACTACAGCACGACACCCCGGACTCAACACCACCGTTGCATCCCTGCTTTGATGATTTTTCCCTCAAGCACTTCTGGAAATCTCAAAGTTTACCGACAAAAGTTCTGACACTACCCACGTAAATCTCCGATCGATACACAGTTTGTGGGCCCACTAAAATTCAAACAAACAAATTAGTAAATTAGCCGTGATCATACCAGCTTCCCTACAGTATTAAGTTCCTTCATTTATACTCGTATTTTTGTCAACCTACAGGCGCGACGTCGTGATTCTATTCTGACGTTCCCTCGCAAGAATTTTTTTCTTCTGCCTCTCCGGGGGGAAGGGGGGGGGCGACCGCCCCCCCTTTAATTCGTCCCTGTGGTAGACTGAGGGCCAGTTTATCATTCGCATTTGCAAGCCCGATTAAAGTCAAATCTCTGACTATCTTCAACATAAGTACCTGTTTATCAATTCATTTTTACTGTCCAGTTATCCGATAAACCGGTTCGGTTACCTTTTTAGCTGTGACGGTATATTGTAATGAAGTTATATCTCATATCGTTTATGTTTCTTTTCTTCCGTAAAAACGAGGTTTCGGGTGGTGAAAGACGCAAAGGTTTAATCCTCGGAGATACTTTTCATGGAGTTTGGCTAATCTCCGTTAAATAAGCTTATGGTGAAAATGGGCCTTAGTCACTTAAATCACCTGATATCCTTCATATTGCACCATTTTGGAAAGCTCTCTAACATCTTTCAGCTGATGAAATCAAAAATAAGAAATGTAGGTTATAATTACGAAGTAGGCTGATGGTTAGCATGGGAGGGGCAGTGGTAAGATTCGGATATGGGATATTGACAAAGGGTTGGTGGAGGCGGAAGCGATACTCCCAATCCTTTTGTTTTCTTTATTTATCTTATTTAATTTAATTTAACCTCAACCAGAAGGGTCATTAGCGACATTGAACAAGGTGCCCTAAGGGGCACTGGAAGTGGCACGATTCTAAGAGGTCATGCAGCCCACCGTCATCAAACGGAGTGCCATCATGGACTCCATTGGCAAATCGGAGGGGGGGGGGGGGGGATGAGGGGTACACTGATGGCGGCTATTTAGACCCTAAAGTGGATTTAAAAAAAACCCTCAAAAATGAAATACTACAACTATGACTAGATCAAGGATAGGCTAATAACAAAAATATATATATATATATATAATATTAGCAAAGTGAAATAAAACTATGACTAGATTGTACAAAAATAAATCAAAGATCAGATATGTATCACATTCGTAGTAGAGCTCAGTGGCTCTCAAGTATGACAACAGAGAGTGGACCTTGTCTGGTCAGGAGAAAACATCAACCCACTGTGGGGGCGTCACAAGGATTTATCCCAAACATACAGACAGACAGACAAGGAACCGAAATTGATTAGCAAGCTCTGAAATGCAAAAAGCAAGTGGATCACGAACAAAAAGCTTCTGGAAGCAAAAAATCAATAAAAGGGCAATGGTTGGGATTTGTTGGAATTTCCGACTTCCAGTTTTTGTGTTGTTGTTATTTTTGAAATTTATTTAGTTTCCTATGTTGAAGATTTTTCTTTTTACATTCATCTATATAAAGAACCTACCTACTTCAGTGTTCAGGAATTTTCGTCCGATTTCTACCTACTGTCTTCCCGTCGATCCAGCACAACACAACAGATGACTACAACCTTGCCTGGCGAGACGAACTCTGTGAAGGAGATGAGAAAGTAGGGACATCAGCTGTTCAGCGTCCTTCCCCTCCTTCCTCATCCGAGTACGTAAGCCCCGCTTTGCCTTGTTTTTTGCGGATATCCTATCTTTGTTTTTTTGTTTGTCTCATTCTACGTTATTTACTCGCCGCCTTGCTCGCCATTTTTCGATCGATTCTTTCATCTACCAATATAAAAATCGTTTTTTTTTTTTCATTTTAACAAGTTCAGAGCTGTTTTGTCTAATTATTGTGCTCCTGCGAATCGACCGTTCTTGGAGACGGTTTTCCTTGTCAACACGGAGCTTCTGGCCAGCAGGTTACTCATTTGAATATATCTATACCATATCATTATATGCATAATATTACAAACTGATTGCATTCAAGTCCAAACACACAATGATACGAGACCCTCTCGAACGAGCAAGTTTGTCCCCCACCCCGGCAACTACTTGGAACTGTTCCCTACAAGAAGTTCTTCAATTCTGTTCAACGCGGAGCAGCTCATGAGTCACAAATAAAAAGTCACATTTACCTTTCTAAACTGTTATGTGATCGTGTTATGAGACCACGAAACTATACACTTCATTCTGATCTACATATCCAACTAATATGTATTTTTACTAAGGGATTGACTACTTGATGTTATGTATTTTTGAGATGCGAGCTTGCGAGCATCCAGACCACCAAACTATACACTTCATTCTAACCTACATGTCCACTAAACAGGCTGAACGAAATTGAAGAACTCACAGTTCTTCATGTAGGGAACGGTTCCAAGTAGTTGCCGGGGTGGGGGACAAACTTGCTCGTTCGAGAGGGTCTCGTCACAATGATTTATTTTTAATATGTACATTTCACTTGACAACAACCCAACCATTCAGGCATGACCTGTACTGTAGTTGACTGTATTACACATAATATATTCGCATTTTTTAATTTGCAATTATACTTGTTGGCAGGATTATTTGTTGGATTGCAGTACTGAGTTTTGTGTGAACCTTTTCCATAAGTTGAAAATCATATTCAGTAGGTGCAACAATACTGATGGTCCTTCGAGAAGAAAGAAACATCTATATTACTTACTTAAATAACTAGTGCTGTTCAATTGAGTACCTCTCTGTCAATTTATCAACTTTTTCAAAACAGGTAAGATGTTTTTGTGGTGAAAGGTTGCATTTATATAGGAGGTGGGTTTCAAATCGAACCAAAGGAGGGACGAAATGAGCGTAGGACAGGATGAACTGGACTTTGGAGCAAGGATTCCGCCCATGCGGTCTGGAGTTGGAAGGTGACCTCTCGCGTAGGATGAAGACGTGCAGTAGGAGGAAAGACTGGTGGGCCTGTGCGAGGCTTTCGGGACTCCGGCTAATATGGTGACTATCTATTGATGATTGTTTGAACGTGGAAAAGGTACTACTTTGGATACAAAAAAAGTGACCAGCTTTCGCAGTCAAACACCTTGTACAGTGATCTAATCAAGTTATTTATTAGAATTTTGGAAGCGTGTGAGGTAGATATACGACTAATTGTTATGAGTACAGTAAAAAAGAAATTTTCTATCGAATGGAAGTGAGATAAGAGAAAAATAAAGCAGTATGTGTACAGTGGGCCCCAATGGAGCTCCTGCTAACTGTTTCCAAAAAAATATAAATTCGCTTCTTATTGCTAACACAAGAATATAGGCAGTTTTTGTCAACTAGTTGGTTTGATAGAAATCATTATGTCAATCATGGAAGCGAAGAGGGAGCACAAGTGCAATCAGAGAGAGAGAAAGAAAGAGAGAGAGAGAGAGAGAGAGATGCAGTAGAAGCTGAAAACAACAGAATCTTCTATAAGGAAACTGGCACAAGTCGAGAACACGTGGCGCATGGTAGCCTCGAAACAACGTTGAGATGGAAGGAGGGACTTGCTGGTACTTACAGAAACGCCAGCTACAAGATGGTACGTCGAAGTGAAGGTGGTTGTGACGGTATTCTTCAGGGATGCAAGGACCCAGAGATTCATCGATGAAGAAACTCTGATGGAAGGATGCAGGGACCTTCAATGTATAGCGAGAGGTGCAGAGTTTAAAGGAGACGAAATGGAATTCGACATGGAGAGACGTTGAATGACGTGCTGGAGCTTTCTTTGGAGAAGGGAGGTCAAAAATCAAGAACGGCGCAGGCGCCTGTTATTACTATTATTATTGTTTAGCGCCTTGTCTTGAAGAGGCGATATTGACCCTGAACAAGAGTTCAAGAAGGTTCAGATGAGGACTGAACACTGTACTTTCATAAGTTCTCCTCACTCACAAGAGTTGGCTTCATGATGCTCTCTCTGGCTGGATGTCGCCAAAGATCGCCGGAACAATGATTGAACCACATTTTCGTTGCGTTACCAAAGTTGATTCGACTGAGTTCGACTTGAGATGCGTACAAAATTGAAGGGGGAGTGTACAATTATTGTGAGTGCAGTACCAGCGATGAGTTATGATAGAGGTGTTGTATATATATATGATTGTTCATAGTTGTAGGTATATAGTCGGGATTCGGCCCAAGGAGAAAGAAATAATTACAAAATCTTTGTAATGATTGTATTAACGTTTCGGTCACCATTCTGTGACCATCATCAGATAGATTAAAAACTTTGCCCTCAAAGAGGACAGTTTCAAAAACAGTAGGTTTTATAAACCTCATAAAATAAAATCGCTAGGGCCAACAAGCCCGGCTAGAGCAAAACCAATTTTATTCGGGGAAATAGTATTGAGAAACAATATTTTGGTTAGAAATTTTAAAGGGCAAAAATAATATGCATAAAACAAAAACCAATTGCTAAAACAGATAGGAAAACATATATAGAAACTAATGTTTAAAATTTGACATCCATTACACATTATTTAATAATGTTAAACATTAGTTTCTATATATTTTTTCCTCTCTGTTTTGGCAATTGGTGTTTGTCTTATGCATCTTATTTTTGGCTTTAAAATTGCTAAACAAAATATTGTCAATACTATACTATTGTTAATACTATTTCCCCAAATGAAATTGTTTTGGATCTAGCCTGGCTTGATGGCTCTAGCGATTTTATGAGGTTTATAAAACCTCCTGTTTTTGACACTATCCTCTTTGAGGGAAAAGTTTTTAACTTATCTGATGATGGTCACAGAATGGTGACCGAAACGTTATTACAATGACTACAAAGATTTTGTAATTATTTCTTTCTCCTTGGGCCGAATCCCGACTATATACAACTATCAGCGATAAGTTAGTCAAGATTTAGTCCGTTCTGAGTCTGTCCGTCTCAAAATTGGTGGAATACAAAATGGCGGCCACATAAAGAAGGCTTAATTTGCCCATTTAAAAGTTTTTCTCTAATAATTCCTAAACCGTGCATCCTACAGAAATTTTTATAAGTAGCTAAGTTGTAGGTAGAACATTAAAAAAAAAAAAAAAAAAAAAAAAAAAAAGATAGTTTCTGATATATATATATATATATATATATATATATATATATATATATATATAGTATATACATATACATATATATATATATATATATATATATATATATATACCTATATATATATACAAATAAGTAAATAAATAAATATATAGAAACATTATTTGAAAAAGCATTACTCGGTAGGATTTTTTTCGGAAGGCCTCAAAACAGATTTCAATGGAGAATTGTTGAGAAGAGAGAATGGAGAAAATTTATAATTTAAAAATTTTGGAAACATTAAAATAGCTTCATTTTTTTAAAGAAAATTCACTAAAACGCATATATTTTTTCATCATAAATTTAAACATTTCAACCCCTTATTAAATTTTTTAAACAGTTGCAATCCTTCATTTTATTACGGTTCTCATTCACAAGTTTGTCGTAAATGAATATTCTAGTGAATGTCTAAAAACGTATTTTTATTTGGTAATGTAAAATGATGTGTGGTTCATTTACATCTCTTATGGATGAAAACGGGGATCACTTGTATATACATTTGGTGGCCTGCTTTTGACAGGATTTGTACACTTCGCTGTGTAATGTATATTAGTGGGTCACGCTTCCTGAACGACAAAACTGTCTACTGCAAAGGGAAGCGCAAGGAGTTCTGAACATTCCAAACAAGGTCTTCAAAATGGGAAAAACTTGATACCAGACGAGTAAACAGGTCTTATCAGACGATGTGATATTGCAATCGTCATAATAACAATGGCAACTAGAGACTAACCACATATTGGTAAGTAATGCATGCATTACAGTGACGTAAAGTGCTGTAAAGTGACTTAATGGGAACTACTGTTAAAAAACCCATTAACCGACACACGCGTTGATAACTGGGTAACTGGTCTTTTTGAGACCCCAGTATCCGACACCCCCAAATACCATCCAGTTCGAAGATTAAGGGCTTAAAAAGGCCTAAAAACATGAAGAGATTTGTGGATAAATGAATAGAACTCAATACAAAGCAAGATACCACATATCCCAATAATCGACAAACACCGAATAGTTCCCATGAATCCCTAAAAGACTCAGCTGCCACTATGAGAGACAATAACGACTGACCTTTATCACGTCATGATACTCGGTTTTATTGGAGAGCGACCTTGTTTTTGGCGAATATTTGTAAAAAATGGTTGGATTGTTGTGATGGTATAATATGAATGGCATGAAACCATAATTGAATGGTTTGAATATCATATGAATTTATAGCAAATTGAATTTGAAATTAGTTGCAATCCCTTATTTTTTTAAAAATAGAAACTGAAACTGTCAGAAACTGGTGCATTGTCGAATAATGGTGCCACTTCCCTAATTATTTGTTTAGCCCGGAGTACGTAAATAGTACGGAATACGGAATAGTAAATAGTACTTACATGAATTTCTCGTATCATCGTTTCTCATCATCTGTTGTTCGGATTTCGTTCAAACTCGGTAGGTAATCTCCTTCTTCTTTATATCAATAAAGTGTCTTATGTGGGTACCTCCATAACTTTTGAACGGATTGACCGATTTGCACGATTCTTTTTTTAATATGGCCAGCCATTTTCACCGCAAAATATAGGCCACATCAAAATTGCGCAACCCCTACTCAGTAAGGGGTGGCTGTGAGGGGTGGGGGTAGAAAAATTGGAAAATCCGTGTGTGGTCTCAAACGAAAGTACATGACTAGCGAGCGAAGCGAACAACATCCCCTACACATTTCAAATCACCCTTAGTGATTCACCGTTTTTAATCAATTTACATGTCCCACTCAGCAGTAAAGACCATCGGTTCTATAGCATTTACAAATCGAATTAACCTTTGTACAAGTCAAATTAACCTTTTTACAAGTCAAATTAACCTTTTTACAAGTCAATTAAACCTTTTTACAAATCAAAATAACCCTTTTACAAATCAAAATAACCCTTTTACAAATCAAAATAACCCTCCTTGAGCAAGGGCAGTTGAAGGGCAAAGAAATAGGAGTACGGGTTTAACTGGCATTCCTTTTTCATGAATTTCTACACCTGTATTCCTTCTCACTGTGATCTTCATGAATACCTACCCCAGTATCCCTTCTCACTGTTATCTTTAAGTAATTTTCATATCCTTCTGTTTGTTGGCGATAATCTTTGTCGATATTACTGTTGTTGAAGTGAACATTAGTTTTTTGAGTGTCAGCATGATCTAACGGAAGTCATTTCTCGTGGCGCTTCAACTATAAGCAACACCGACTGTTCAAATTATGTTGTTGATGTACTTTTGAATCTTCCGGCAGCAGGACAGTCATTGGTATGACCGTTTTTTTTTTCTTTTTTTCGGGGCTCATATTGATCAACCTACTTTCGGAACTCTATACATTGATTGACCTCTTTGCCTAACAACCTCATTTTTTTTTAATGGAAAATTTTGATATATTTTTGGTTGGAAAATTGATATTTTTTAATTATTATTACACCTACATTGTCGTATTCAATGTATTCAGTTTCTTTTTTTTGCCCTTCAACGATTTTTGCGCATTGCTCAAGGAGGGTTATTTTGATTTGTAAAACGGTTATTTTTATTTGTAAAAGGGTTATTTTGATTTGTAAAAAGGTTAATTTGACTAGTAAAAAGGTTAAATTGACTTTTAAAAAGGTTAATTTGACTTGTAAAAAGGTTAATTTGAGTTGTAAATGCTATATACAGCCATACCGAGCGAGCGAGAAAACTAGGCTAGTTAGTTTATAATGGAGGGAGTTACATCTAGTAAAATGCCAATTACTTTTAATGTAATACTGTAATACTGTGTATACCCTATTGCCAACGTGTATAATGTGTAATACTGTAATGCCAATAAGGTACTATTTTTTTTTTTTTTTTTTTTTTTTTTAAATATTAAGCTGTTGTACTTTGTTATGCACTATCATATAGATGAGGGATGAAGTTGGGTCACTCCGGAGTAAAATAATTCTCCTCAATGGCGCCGGGCCTCCATTCATAAAAGGGGGCCCCCACTTTGGTGAATGGGCACTAAAACGCGGGGGGCCCCCTCGGGGCGTCCAGCCGCCCCTTTTCCGGGCCCCCGCGAACGGCCTCTACGCTTCTGTCGCAAGTCGCGAAGAACGTGGGCATCGTGGGCGTTTTTGCGTCACCATGACAACCGCTTGCTGGCGGTCGGGCCGCGTAGATGTGGGTGCGCCGCCGCCGTCGCCTCCCAGCGATCTCATTCACATTTGGCCATTAGCGGAATCGCCGTTTCCGCTGTAGAAACTGGACGGAATGAGGATTAATTCTCGTGATGCTGTACGCATTTTGTCATACAATGTTGCGACTTTTCATTGAAAATCAGTGAAGTTAGTTACAAATAAAAGATAAGTAAAGCAAATTCCAAATATACCATTCTGTTAAAGAAAAAACTATTATATCAAACTAAGATGTAAAGGATAAACACCGATGATCTCAATTTCAACCTGGAACTAAAAATAAGCAAAATAAGTATTGAACAAAATTCCCCGAAATGAACACTGATACAAGTGACCACCCCCTGCAACGGATACTATATCCAGCAGTATAAGCTTAAGGAACGGGAAAGATAATACGGCATCAGGCAATATTAAAATTTAAGATAACTATTAGATACATTAGATAAAGATAAAATTAGATACATAATTATTGTAACAGGAAAGCAACCGAAATATTTATTCATGCACTTTAAAATATTCATATGCACTTTCTGACCAATAATTGTTTACTTTCCCCCAAATCAAAACGGAAGTTAGTGAAAAACGTTGTCTATTTCCACGATAAATAAAGAGTTACGATGTTAAATAGAATTCGATGGTTAGGCCATCATCAGTAACAAACAAGCTGAGATATGGCTAGCCTTCACCGCGGTATCAATAGACTATCTCAAAATCTTGTTGGATATATATGCATAGGGTGTCCACGGGAAGGTTACACCCCCCCTTCATTTCCCCTGAATTCAGCGTAAAAAATTGGAACCAACGCCATTCTTCATAATTTTTTACGTAGATGTCTGGAAAAGTACTTTCGCGCGCGCAACTTGCGCAAGAAATGGCGCTTTTTTTTTTTTTTTTAGATGGGAACCCCCATTTTCTATTACAGATTCAAATTTGACGTAAAATTTCATGAAGAAATGACCCATCATTCGATTTTTCAAGTGCGTGTAAACGGGCAAAAATTTCGCTCCAAAATTACGCAATTCCGCTCTGGAAGTGCAAAAATTGTGAAATACTGAGTTTTTGAAGATATTCAATTGCCACAAGTAATACATGATTTTGGAGTATTTTTTCTTGCTGAACCTCGTAATGATGTTAACTTATTGATATTTGAAATACCAACTTGGGAAAACACCGACAAATCGACCAGAATCGCACTTATCTTACTCATTTCCACACAGCCCAAGGCTTACTAAAATGAAGTTTGTTCGGTGTTCTCTCAAGTTGGTGTTGCAAATCTCAATAAATGAACATCATTACGAGGTTCAGCAACAAAACATACCTCAAAATCATGTATTACATGTCGCAATTTGATATTTTCAAAAACTCAGTATTTCACAATTTCTGTACTTTTAGACAGCAATTGCGCACTGTTGGAGTGGAATGGCGTCTGCTCACGCGCACTAAAAAAACCGAGTGATGGGTTATTTCTTCATAATATTTTACGAGGAATTCTAATCTGCAATAAAAAATGGGGGGTTCAAATTAAAAAATTAAAAAAAATAAAACTTAGTTAATGTCATTCGCGCCACTTTTGGCACAGGTGGCACGCGCGTTAGTATTCTTCCTGAGATCTACGTAAATAATTATGAAGAATGGCGTTGGTCCCAATGAATTCAGGAGAAATGAAGGAGATGTAACCTATCCGCGGGACACTCTGTATACCTAATTATTGTTCATTAGCTAACTGGTCTGTACCGTTAAAAATTACTTTTTTCATAAGTTAGTATATTTCAAAACACTTCAAATTAATACAAAAAGGTTTTTTCTGCGCATATGACTTGTTATGATAAATAATTAAAACGAGCCTATGGAACATCACCATCTCATATGGACCTAACATAGGAAATCAATGAAATGATATACGACATTCTGGAACCAACCCATCTTTAACGAAGTATAATACTAAACACGATTCCTGGAAGAGGGTTCAGGTTGGTTTCTGTACTACGTAAGACATTAATTCTCAGAACTTTTCCATTTCTATCGAGAGTTTCGTCGCATCACTGAATATAATGATACCTAGGTGTATGCCTATTGTCAGAGGGTTAATTTATTATTCTATCGGTATTCTACTACAATACATTCGAGGATCCCAATCTTTCTGTTTATAAGTCGCATAGCAAAAAGTAAAGTACTGTAAAGACCGTTTCAAAAGTAACGCGAACGTGTCTCGTAGTACCGGTAACCAAATGAAAGGTTCCGACCGGGGCTCCGACTCCCACGGGACAGGCGAAACTTCTCATTCCGCATGCAGGACCAGAATTCTACCTCCCCAACCATCGCACCTTAATGCAGACCTCCGGGTGATGATCGCGTATTATGATGAGAGAGTTACGATAGTGGCGAGAAGTGGGAGGTCTACGTGCTGCGATTTCCGGTGAAATCAGAACGGACACTTTTTGAAACCATTTAAGCCGAGAGTCGGCAACCAAAAAGACTAGACCGGTTGTGAATTGAAACATCTCATTAGGTATAAATAAAACGCTCAAAATTTGTATACAAAGCTTTATTATTATTCTTACATCATGATTCGGCACTAATGTTACAATTTTAAATAAATTATTGTGGGTAGGTAGTCATTTTTTTCAGATTTGATACATTTTTATCGCAAAAGAATACCTTCTGTACTTTCATATACAGGGTGATTAAAAAAGAATGACCCGATTTCAAATGAGTATATTTATTAAACAAAATTGTGCACACAAACAAATTTTGCATCAAACCACTCACAGGAGCATCAAGTTTATGCTGATGTATCATAAATGTTCGATGTGACCTCACGACATCTCGACACGACATCTTAAAAGTAGCCGAATTCATCCCAAACTGTTCGCAAGATGTCTTCTTGGACTGTAGCTACTGCATCTGTTATCCTGGTTTTCAGTTCCTCGATATCACGAGCTAAGGGAGGAACATAAACATGATCTTTTACGTACCCCCACAGGAAAAAGTCGCACGGTGTTATGTCAGGTGACCGTGGAGGCCAGGAATGCATAGCCGCGTCTTGCGGTCCTGTGCGCCCTATCCAACGTTGAGGCAAGTTGGTATTGAGGAATTGGCGTACATCCTTGTGCCAGTGTGGTGGTGCTCCATCTTGTTGAAAGATGAAGTTGTCCGAGTCAGCATTTAGTTGAGGAAATAGCCAATTTCGTAGCATTGCTAGGTAAGATACGCCGTTCACTGTGTTTTCCTCAAAAAAGTAGGGTCCATAAACCTTGGTTTGTGAAAGGGCAACGTTCGGTTGCCTTCGGTTCCCCTAGCAACACAAATATTTACTCTCAATGCACATTTATCCACTCGCACCTGTCACGGGGAAGGTTAGGCTAGTTGTTTCAATGTGTTTTTGGATTTGTTAGACCATGAGAAAATATGGTTAGGGACATTTAGAGATGGGTGGGGGCGGTTCTGGCCGTGGGCCTGATTATTACTGATTTTCCAATGTATAAACAAATCCAAAAAGATTCTACTCTTAATCATTGTGAAAAACAGCAGGTTATCCGAGGGTTGCACTGACCCGCCTGTACGGGTTAGTCGGTGAATAGACTGCTGAAATAGCCATATCCAGGTTCCGTGTCTGTCTGTCTGTGGAAAATCCTTGTCACCCCCGAAACTATACCAAGTTTCTTCGTGTGTCCCCTTGTTTCTTCTCTTATCAACTATCAACCAAAACTTCATTAGAGTCATGGGCCGAAGGCTCCAAGCCCTCATCCGAGCTAGATGAGATAATACCAAGAATTGAAAAGCAAAACTGACATACCTACTTTTCTTCACATTTACAATTTTTTATAATTTTACCACATGGTACATTTTCTTTAATTTTAGCGAATTTTTGAAGAAAATTAAGCTATTGCTCTCGCCTCAAAATTTGTAGAATGTGAATTTTTGAAAATTTTTTATAGAGAAATCCGTTTCAGGCTATTCATATTCTGAAGTTTAACGCATTTTTTTATGTATGTATATATGTATGTCATTCCAGACGATAACTGTCCGTAGAATTGTGCTAGAAACTTCAAACAAATTTTAAAATGTTGAGGACACAAAACGAAAGTTCAAGTTCGTTGGCCAGCATGATCGGATTACATCTTCGGGTTGAAATTTTCAAAAATTTAGTCAAAAATTTCAAAATAGCCTGTTTTTTGCGATTTGTTGTGCGAAATAATTTTTTCAGCATACTAACATGTGGTATATTCGGAATCAACGTAAATTTTCCTATAAGAATATATATCAAGTTTTCAACCATTTCAAAGTTGAAAAATCAGTGAAAAATCGAAATAATGCCATTCGCTAGATGTAAAAATCGGTAATATTTGCGTGAAACATTGTCCAAATTCAGATTGAACTACTCTTATGGAAGTATCCCTGTATAACCAATCCTAGAAACATGCTGTTTCAAACGTAGGTACTAGGTGCTTGTTAAAAAAAAAAAAAAAAAAAAAAAAAAAAAAAAAAAAAAAGAAAAAAGAAAAAAAAAAAAAAAGTAATCAACTACCTTCAATACTGACCACATTGGACATCGAAATCTATGAATATTTACCTACATTTGTCTTTAAATCTACAAGATTAGTTTAATAATAATAAAGTATGAGTACCTCCTAATTATTTTTAATAATTTGATTCCATGTTTGTCAATCAAAATCATAAACTAAAATTTCTCTACACGATCAATAGCGACTGAAATGTCAAAGATTTCTTCAAAAATTCGCTCATGTGGTCATGCTGAATGACTGGACTTTTATCCATAACATCTTTTCTTCAAGAATTTTTGCCTTTTTTTGGCTACCTTATTCCTTCCGTGTTTGCAAACAATGTGTTCAAATTAATAAAAACTTGATCAGGGAAAACAGAAGGGGACAAACGAAGAAACGGATGGTGGTGTTCTAATTTTGAGCAGGAGTATATGTATTACTTCAATACGGAATTCTTTTGTTGGAATTCCTTGAATAGCTCTTAACTCTCCCTTATGCCACGCCTCTATATACGTCATATTTACATGTTTACGTACCCCCTTTTGTGAGCTATTGTTCGCGGTCGCGACGGAACTCCGGAGGCGCCGGGTCGGGCCGGTATAAATCACCGGAGCCTCCACGCGACTCATTCATCAAAAAAAGCCTCCTCCCGCCATTCATCTTGGGAAACCGTCCCCGCTAGTCTCTAGAAGCATTTGGAAACCGGAAGGTCAGTTTTATGAATGGGAAGCTGAAACGGGTCGTTTTACACTACGAACCGGAAGCCTCTTTCCCCTGTTTCCTTCCTTTTTCCATTCATCCCGTCGGGCATCTGTCGTGCCCCAACCGACGACAGCTGCCGCCCTTTCCAATTCACATTGAAAACATTTCTCAGCTTTCCCCTAGGAAGGGTGTTGTGGAGTCATCACTAGATAAATATCATAATCGCGCTAATTAGCACATTCAAAATCATATTTTTAGTTTATTGTTTCAAATAATAAACCTTTGTAATCAACAACTAAGGGAAAACCAAGGGAAAAAAAATGTACCCCCCCTCCCTCAAAATTGGTTGACTTACATGTCAAAATGAGGCTACTTTTCCGTTATACCCCCCTCCCCACCAGTCAATTGTCTTCAACACGCCCGCCCGATGTTTCTAGGCATTAGGTACTTCTTACTTAGATTATGTTATGTTATGTATTCTCGAGATGCGAGCTTGCGAGCGTCCAGACCGCCAAAGTATAAACAGCATGTCCACTAATGCACTAAGCCTACATGTCCAACTAATCTGTATTTTGACATTTTATGTCTTTGCTATGGCACATAAACTAAAAAAAGTCACGGAAAATTGCTCACGAAAATATTTTGATGATTTCCGCTTACAACCGAGTCGTTGCTAGGGAAATGGTACTTTCGTCGTTTTTCATTCCACAAAATTCGTTGACCATTCGTTCGAAAGCTCTCGATTTATCCAACCATATTATGTTAACAACTGCGAAGTGCGTGGCCAACAAGCTGAGTTATGAGCATGGTTATATGAATAATTGTTTACACACAGGTGATCATTCTCAATAATTGATATTGTCAACAAGATAGCAACCGCTTGTTAATTTCTGATGATTTCATTGAGATGGTGTTTCGACGATTTGATTCATAGCAGGTGATCCGAATATTGCGAGAATTGTTTGATTTGTGAAGAGGTGGTTAAATCATTTTAATAGATAATTTCTATACTTTACACTCTAGGAAGCTGTAATTTCGTATGTAGCCTCTTTAGGACATTTACTTGACGATGCCCAGGGTCCGGATCAGATGAGTGGCTCTTAGAGCTTGCATACGAGTCTGCAACTAAAGACATAAAATGTCCCAATGTGTTGCAGACTCGAATGCAAGCGTTTTCACTAACATTTTGCTAACAAATAAAAATGAATGAATTCACAATGATAAAGAGTCGGATCTTTTTGGATTTTTACTAAGGGATTGACTACTTGATATTATGTAATTTTGAGATGCGAGCTTGCGAGCATCCAGACCACCAACCTATACACAGCATTCTGATATATTTTAGCAAATTTATGTGCATTCTACTTGTGCGAATCCCTGAGGAGGCAATCAAACCACAACCACGCCAATTTATTTCAACAAATCATCACCGACATCGGCCACTTCTGAAAACACGGTAATTCTTTTTTTCCTTTTTTTTTTGTAAATAATATACTTTCATCCCACAGCTTGAAATTGTGACCGATTCTACGTAAATATGTAATCTAAGTAAGAAGGAATGCCTAGAAACATCGGGTGGTCGTGTTGAACACAAATTGACTGGGGGGGGGGGGGGGGGATAATGGAAACGTACCGGTTTACGTATTTGAGGGTAGAGAATTTACCATAGGCTTCTCAAATAATGTGGTTTATTCGTTAGCTGTGCGCTTTCGCCGTCTTGTGGCCTCATCTGCAAATATTTTGCATGCTTGTACAACTTAGTTATAGCTAATCTAATTGGTACTGTTAATGATTTAAGTATTAGTATATATATTTACCTTATTATTAATTGGTTCAGGCCCAAAAAGCCTATATTTAAACCTGAACCCCGATCGTAGTTCTTGTTTGAACAGAGCGTGCAAGTTTCGTTAACTTTAATTGGGAACAATCCACCTCAAACGTTACCACAGACAGGCAGACTATACATATAGTCAGACAGACGGTCATTATTGAAAAAATAATTTCAAATTTGGATTCTACATCCTTGAAACCCTAAAAATCCATTTTGATGGTGATGCTGTTAATTTTTTATGCCCAAAATACGATGTCCAGGGTTTTAGTGCAATCTCACTGTTCGCTCAGCACAGTGCTTCGATATTGGAGTCGGATTGGAAAAAATGCGATTCATCATGACGAATTCTAACAGGACATTCTACGATTTGAGCATACTCCGCTGATCTGGTTGGAGTGAGTCATTTCATTCAACTATTGATGTCCGAGGGAGGCTTCCCGTCTCATTAAAACTATCGTTTTTTCAAAGTTCCTACGGTAAACAGGAGAGAGTTTACCGGTCACTCAGCGGATTAGGAAAGAGCCCATAATTTTATCCGTCCTTTGATGTCCCAGAGAGGCTCCCTATCATATACCACTTTCTTAGGGTCAATAGGTGAAAATTTAGCAAATTTTAGCAGCGACTGTTTTCCCGATACTTTTGTGACACATTTTGGTCTGTTTTTATTATTTTATTTTATTTTTTTCACAAATAGGCCCGAAAATAGATTGTTCTAACATTTCTTTATTTGGACAGTTCAAATTACAACAAGACTTTACAAAAAAGGCATGCTCCAGTTCGATACAAGAAAAATGTTGTGGAAAACATTGTACTTCGATGGCTCACGCTTTCTGACCCCAAATTTTATAAAGAAAACACGAAAAAGTTAAAAGTGATCCTGACGACTAATGGCTACCCCATTAGAATGGTATAGGTACATAGTACACTTTAAAGTAACACTGAACAGTATACCTCTATCTCAATAACAATAACAACCAGCCCTCTATTATTCCCTGCTTTACGTGAAAGAGGTGATGTAACAAATTACAAAGATTTTCTAGCCTTATAAATCCGTAAAAATTGCATTTCGAACACTTAATACGAACAGACCACTATTTTCAAACTTCAAGATTTCATACCAAAAGAACAACAACACGGAAAAGTGTATGTGGGGGGAAACATATCAGAAGATATGAAAAACTCGTTGGTTGCCCATTGTAAGAAAAGAGTTTAATTTTCAAAAAAGAATATGTTTAGAAATCGTTCAGATTAAAAAAAATGCAATCAACTTCCGAAAAGATACTCAAAACTTAAGTAAAATTTAGTCGTATTTGATTGAGGGACTCTAAATTTATAATTACCGTCACCAGCGAACTAGGTAAAACGTACGGAAAACATTGTTACCTACGAAAACGTAAACAATTATAAATTTTCGTTTCATAAACTGATAACTTTGAATTCGAGTGTTTATCACAAAAATAAAATGATAAGTACCTAAATATTTTCTCATTTAGAATTTGATATTTTGAATTTAATTTTCGTCTCCACAGTTCCTGGGGAGAAACGTTGGAGATTAATAGAAAACCAATTTAAAAACAGAAAAGCCTTTTTAGTGAAGTCTTGATGAAAATTGCTTCACACTAGAAAGTTGTGGAAGGCGAGGTACCTTCTTTTTTATTGAACTCGGTTAAAAAACGAAATTTGACAAGGAAGATAAAATTTCCAAGTGTAGACCTTTTGACATGGATAGGTATGTCTTTTGGCTAGGGGTCAAGGAATTTTTCGCGACACTTTTTTTCTCCACAAAAAATGCAACGCTCCGCTACTTTAGATTATTATTAACTCGAAAAGTGAAGGCTAGGTAGAATTTCTATTGATTTCCAACGTACAACCAAAGTGTTACCAGAGAAGAGTAACTCCCATAGTTTTCATAGTAGGAAAATCGCTCGCCACTTTTTGGAATGGTCTCATTTTACCACGACATTTCATGATCTCTAAGCCATTGTAGTTTCCAGGAATGCTGATTTATTACTCTAAGTTAAAAACTAATGTTGTTTTGTAACCATAATGGAATAATCTTGTGAAAAGAGGTTGGTATACAATTGAGTAGTAGGTACCAACTGGTAAGCAGTAGGTACTAGACATATCCATGATCTTTTGTTTTTCCCATGAAGGGAGAAATTTGACATGGATATGTCTTTGCTCCGACGAGACCTGGAAAATCGGATTCCTCGGATTTTTTAAATATTAGAAACTATTTTTTGACAAATTTTAAATGATGAAATATGAAAAGTGTTGGAATTACCCCTCCATAAGACGCCACCGCTGGACGAGACCTAAAAAATCGGATTCCTCGGATTTTTTACCTGTTAGAAACTTTTTTATTGAACTTGGCTAACAACCGAAATTTGACAAGAAAGATTAAATGTCCAAGAGTTGACCTTTTTAACGTCAATCCTGGGTTTGATGGCACCGCTATAAATGTGGACTTTGCTTACGACAGTGTTAGGACGAACCTTCGTCGGGCCATTGGAATCGAACCCTCTGGGGTGTCGGCCGCTATAGGGAAGAGTGTTGGTGTGTGGACGGACGTTGTTGTGTGGACAGGGTGTCGGTGTGTAGACCGGTTTCCTTCCAGAAATTTCGGAGCCCCCTCCTGCCCCTGTCACCGCTGCGGCCTTCCCGTCGACCTCTGGCCACGGGAAGAGCCCGTTCTGAATCCTACGGGATCGTCCCCTCTTGCGGAATCTTGATTCGTAAGCTGATATTGGTCAAGAAAATATATCTTGCTCATCATGACTGTGGAATTTGCACTTGCTGATCGACTAGGATTGAAATGAATTGGATTTATCAATGAAGAACACTTTGAAGAGCCTGTACTGGATCCTAATGGATCCCCCTCTTACACGGCATTCTGATTCGTAAGCTCATATTGACCACGAAATCATAAATATTGCTCATGGTGAGTGTGGAATTTTGAGGACGAACCTCTTTCAACTCTCTTGCATGGCATGTTGATTCATAAGCCGATACATATAGCCAAGAAAGCACAGATCGTGCTCAGAGACTGCAAAATTACATACTGATCAGTAGGCTCCGACTAGGTTTTGAAGTTGGTCAATGAATATCACTATAAGAAGCTCGTCATAAATCCTTAGTGACTCCTTCCGCCTCTCTTGTATGGCATCTTTATTCGTAAACAGATATCGGCCAAGAAAATATATCTTCCCCATCACTGAGGAATTCACACTTGCTGATCGACTAGGATTGAAACGAATAGGATTTATCAATGAAGAAAACTTCAAGGAGCCTGTACTGGATCATAATGGACCCTCCCTTCTTGCGCGGCATTCTGATTCGTAAGCTGATATTGACCAAGAAAACATAAATATTGCTCACTGTGAGTGTGGAATTTGGAGGACGAACCTCTTTCACCTCTCTTGCAAGGCATGTTGATTCATAAGCTGATGCTTATAGTAAATGAAGCACAGATCGTGTTCAGAGACTGCAAGATTACATACTGATCAGTGGGCTCCGACTAGGTTTTGAAGTTGGTCAATGAATATCACTATAAGAAGCTTGTCCTAAATCCTTAGGGACTCCTTCCGCCTCTCTTGTATGCATCATTATTCGTAAGCTAATATTGTTCAAGAAAATATATCTTGCTCATCATGACTGTCGAATTTACACTTGCTGATCGATTAGGATTGAAATGAATTGGATTTATCAATGAAGAACTCTTTAAGGAGCCTATACTGGATCCTATAGGTACGTTATGCAGAGATATTAGTGATTATTTTTTTGACATTTTATGTCTTTTCTATGGCACATAAACTAAAAAAACGTCACGGAAAATTACTCACGAAAATATTTTGATGATTTCCACTTAAAACCGAGTCGTTGCTAGGGAAATGGTACTTCGTCGTTTTTCATCCCACAAAATTCGTTGACCATTCGTTCGAAAGCTCTCGATTTATCCAACCATATTATGTTAACTACTGCGAAGTGCGTGGCCAACAAGCTGAGTTATGAGCAAGGTTATTTGAATAATTGTGTACACTCAGGTGATCATTCTCAATAATTGATATTGTGAACATGATTGCCACCGCTTGTTAATTTCTGATGATTTCATTGAGCTGGTGTTTCGATGATTTGATTCATAGTAGGTGATCCAAATATTGCGAGAACGGTTTGATTTGTGAAGCGGTGGTTAAATCATTTTAATAGGTAATTTCTATGCTCTACACTCTAGAAAGCTGTAATTTCGTATGTAGTCTCTTTAGCACATTTATGTGACGATGCCCAGGGTCCGGATCAGATGAGTGGCTCTTAAAGCTAATTTCTATGCTCTACACTCTAGAAAGCTGTAATTTCGTATGTAGTCTCTTTAGCACATTTATGTGACGATGCCCAGGGTTCGGATCAGCTGAGTGGCTCTTAGAGCTTGCATACGAGTCTGCAAACACATACACATACTTGTCTTCAACTAAAGACATAAATTGTCCCAATGTGTTGCAGACTTTATACCTATCTCCTAATTGGGTCCTAATACTTTCGCAGAGCACATCTCCGATCTACTACAGCGGTGTAAAACTAGAACGTCCCAGCTCCAATACCTGTTAGACAATAAAGAATTATCCATGGACAACAAAATCCTGATTTACAAAGTCAGGCCTCTCTGGACATACGCTCTCCCAGTATGGGGTACTTGTTCTTCCACCCAATTTCGACGCAGTGAGCAACAGAAAAATCAGATGCTCCAAAAAAGAATTGTCCATACCCCGGATTTCGTACGGAACGAAACTATTTATAGAGACTTCCACCTAGAAACACCACAGGAATTCTGACAAACAGCAATGAGTACTTTTGTGACCCAAAATGCTGAGCATTACAACATTGCTAGTGAAGGTTGCTTCTTGCTAGTGAAGGTTTTCATCGACCCCTATATTCAAGACTCCAACGGTCCGTCATATTTTAGGTATAATTGAGATGTGGTGTTAGTATATTTTTCTTAGAGACAGTTCCTTTCTTTTCTTTTTCATGTTATGTGCTTTTTCCACGAAAAAAGCACATTTTGCTCACCATTAATAGTATTTTAACAAATTTTCAATGAGGTATATTTGCTTGTAAAGTCTCAATAAAAAAAAAAAAAAATAATAATAATAATAAAAAATAAATAAATAAATAAGATAAAATAAAATAAAAATAATAATACTGGATCCCCCCTCTTGCGCGGCATTCTGATTCGTAAGCCGATATTGACCAAGAAAACATAAATGTTGCTCATTGTGAGTGTGGAATTTTGAGGACGAACCTCTTTCACCTCTCTTGCATGGCATGTTGATTCATAAAGCTGATGCTTATAGCAAAGAAAGCACAGATCGTGCTCAGAGACTGTAAAATTACTAACTGATCAGTGGGTTGAAGTTGGTAGTTGATTTACTAACTGACTAGGTTTTGAAGTTGGTCAATGAATATCACTATAATGAGCTTGTCATATATCCTAAGGGACTTCTTCGGCATCTGTTTTGTGGCATCTTGATTCGTAAACTGATATTGGCCAAGAAAATATAAATCTAGCTCATTGTAACTGTGAAATTTACACTTGCTGATCGGTTGGCTCCAACTTGGATTGAAACGAATTAGATTTATAAATGAAGAGCACTAAGCAGCATGTCATGAATCCTAATGGGCCCCGTCATGCGCGGTATCTAGATTCGTAAGCTGATATTGGCCAAGGAAACATAGATATTGTGCCGGTGGAATTTTAGAGATGGACTTCTTTAGTCTCTCATGCGTGGTATGTTGATTCATAAGCTGATGCTTATGGCCGGGAAAACATAGATTATGCTCTTTTGACTGCATAATTACATGCTGATCGGAGGGCTCTGGCTAGGTTTTGGAGTTGATCAATGAATGTCATAAGAAGCTTGTCTCAAATCCTACGGAACTCTT
Source organism: Adelphocoris suturalis (assembly GCA_030762985.1). Taxonomy (NCBI): domain Eukaryota; kingdom Metazoa; phylum Arthropoda; class Insecta; order Hemiptera; family Miridae; genus Adelphocoris; species Adelphocoris suturalis. Next base: position 36,776,034 of record CM061049.1, read on the forward strand.
TCTTCCTCTTTTGCATGACATTTTGATTCGTAAGTGGATATTGGCCTGGAAAATATACTTAAATGTTGCTCGTTAAGTCCTGAACCCTAGTGGGTCCCCTTTCGCACGGCATCCTGATTCGTAAGCTGATATTAGTGAAGAAAACATAGACATTTCTCATTGTGGAATATATATAAGTGCTGATCAGGAGGACAAGGATTGGGGCAAGTGGGGTTGATCAAAGGACAATATTACAACGAGCCTGCCCTGAATCCCACAGGCCTCAGACTCTTCTGCGTGGCATGTTGATTCATAGTCTGATATTCAAAGCCAGGAAAACATAGACGATGCTGATTGTGACTGGGAATTACATCCCGATCAAAAGGTTCCAACTAGGATTGAAACTAATGGAATTGATCAATGAATATCACCATAAGGAGCTTGTCTTGAATCCTACGGTATTTCTTCCGCCTCTCTTGCATGACACTTTGATTTATGCTGATATTCTCCAAGAAAAATGGAGATCTTACACTTGGGCAATTTACACTCGTTGATCGGCTAGACTTTGACTAGAATTTACTGATAGTTTGGTTCAAAAGACTTCCTACAAGGATGGCATCACTCTGTTGGATAGAATCTTGATTAAGTTGATATTGGCCTAGAAGGCATTATATTGCTCATTATTACTGTCCATACAGGCTGATCAGACTAATACCAACTATTTGTATCGGTTTAATTAGCCTGTATGAATAGTCATAGTCCAGCTCACTGAACTGATACCTACATTTCAACAATCGATAGTATCATGTTTATGATTGAACTGAGCTGTGTCGCACCCAACTAGCCCCCAATGGCAGACCTTTTTTCCATTCAATTGTTCAGGTTGATTGCATGATTTTTCACTGATCTGTCAGGTTGTTCGGAAAGTGGGGAAAAAAAATGCGGAGGCCAATGCGCGTGGTAGGTGACCGAAGATCAAGCCGGATCGTGGGCAAAACATCCGAAGGTTGTCGGGCGACGGGGACGTGGGCATTTCCACAAATGGCGAAACCCCCACTTGCCCGCCTCTGTTTTTCTGTTTCCTTTACGATCGTGCACAACTCTTGGAGCGCGTGCCCCAAGGTTCCAGCACATGAATAAACCGATCGACACACATAATCGGCCAAAATTGAATCGATTAAAATCGGTTAAAATTTTGCGCACAACCCGATGACTCCCGAAAACCGATTGGGATCAAGCCGATTTGAAGCCAAAGGTACAGACTAGTTTTAACTAGGGATGAGCCATTCCTCTTGTTATTTTACTTCTCTCCCGCCGTTACATTGCAGAACTATATGTCTTCATCCTCTAATAATTAATGACAGTTGCATATGTCTCGTGAATACGTTTCCACGATGACGTGACCTTATGTTGAAAAATATTATTAGCTTTTTTTAAATTGTGTATATGTGCAACGTGCTTTAAGAATAAATTCACGATTTCTGCATTATTAACACCCTGCGTTCTTTCCTGAAATCTATCAATTCCACCTGTTTCAGGGATCGGAAATAACCGTTCCGATCCATAGCAGGATTGGGTATTGACATGGATATGTTTTTGCTCTGGGGGGTCAATCAAAAATGTCCGTGACCCAAAATTTGGGTCACAATTTCAGTATTTTTCACGTACAACCCAGCCGTTGCTAGGGGAATGGAACTTCCGCAGTTTTCATCGCACAGAAATCGTTCGCCACTCGTTGGAAAGCGCTTGATTTATGTGATTAATGTTCATATCTCAAGCGAACAATTTCCCCCTCCTTACGTACCTGGCTACATTCCTAAACTAAGTTGATTGGACTATAAACAATTTTAATAAGCCGGTTACAATATTCTTAACGTAAAGCAATAGCATCATTTACTCCACTCCATAGGAAATATTTTCATCATCTTGACAACAGTCGACTGTTAACAACAACTCATTGTAGTGGCTTCTCTCCACACTCTCCACAGTTATTTTCAACATATCTATAAGTAAACCGTTGTTTTGTTGGAATTAGTCGGGATGCGGCCCAGGGATTTGATTAAAGGATTTGTTGTTTAAAGGATTTGTTTACAACTCTCGAGGACAACCGTTATGAAATCCCCAATCAAAGACATCCATACAAGCAATCCATGTAACATGGTATCTGCTTGTAAAGCAGATAGTGGAACTCGTTTACGAGATTTTTTTCTTTACGAACCGGTATCGATTCCAAGTCAGGTTTTTTTCCCAAAGGTATCGTACGGCGGGACACTTCGGTCCGTTCCGTAGAAGAAGGAAAAACTACGTAAGTGGCAGACCGCTGGGTTAATTAAATAGAAAATTCGAAAACCTCAATAAAAGAGGCAGGTGTTTTATTAAGACATGTTTGTATATAAATATTTGTCATTACAAACGATAACTCTCCTTAGGATTGAAATAAAAATTCCGTTCTTCGCCAAAAAATCAAGATTTATAAAAGAAAGGATGGGTTCGTTAACCAGCACTTTTTGAGTACAATAAATTGGTCACATTTACAAAATATGACAAAAAAATCACTGAAAATGGCTAAAAGTGGTTAGTAAGGTTGTGGTCAAAAAAGTTTATAAACAATAAGTTTATAAACAATGAATTAGAACATTAAAAAATTTATTCACAAAATTATGCTGAATAATGTAGATACTTATATTTCATATATATTTGCTGGAAAATCGATAAAACTACAAAAATCCAAAATTTATTCTTCAATCGCTAAATATTATTGAGAACAAGTTGTTTTACCATAAAATTGCTAGTTAACGATTTTTTAGCACTCAAAGTGCTCAAATGTCAAAATAATGTAACATAATATACGCGTATGATCATTTAAGAAATATTCGCTCATCCGATCATGCTGCAGAACTTGAACTTATTTTCAGTGATTGTCTCGACGGAATGGGGCAGATTCCAGATTCATTACTCCTACTCTACTCTGTGGGTAGATCCAAACCATCAGTGCGATCACGGTGATTTTGTTCCAATCAGTGTGGATCAGTACAAATGGGAGTGAGTTCCCACTGCGGATCCGATCCTTATATCGTTACTCCCGGAACGGTCCACCCCTAGTTTCAACCCTGGATTGGAAACGTCACCCGAGGGGTGCTTATGGAAACGTCAGGTGTAATATTTACCCCTGTTGAAAATCACCCAAATCTAACCAATTTCTTCAATCGTCTGCATTTTAATACCCCCTGTTCAAATTGCAAAATAGTTTTCTGCTATATTTTGGCCGTTTTTGAATTAAGCATTTGCCTCCATACTGCCAAAACGTGGGAATTTGAGCTAATTGACTGAATCTCTACACTTGCTTTCAAATCGTCTTCTCTCAACTATCTCCCTAGTTTGAGCGAGATCGGACGGTGGCTTTTTACCGCCTGAAAATTGGTTTTTCAACATAAGTGGTTTTGCAGATCTTGCAGACTGTCTTATTTGACTCTGATCTCCTGTTTAACCCCCTCCCCTACCCATGGGTATAATTGACTTATTAAGTAACGTATGTATGAGAGTTTGTTATGTGTCGATACCTACACTTACATTCATAACTATCCCATATCTCGATTTATAAGGCGATGAATTCACAAGATTAGCTATTCGAGGTTTTTGAGGTAGATGTCTACTTCCACTAAAACCAATTATTATTCGCAGTGGCGTAGCTAAGTCATTTCTCATGGAGGGGTAACAGTCAAGGATTTAATTTTATTTCATAGTTTTAGCATTAATTTGTAGTACTTGTTGCTGAGTATAAGAAGACTGTTAATAAAGTGTCAAACGTTCATATAAGTAGGTAGGTGATCAACGGCTTTTAGTGATGATCTGAAATCACGGACACTTTCATATTCATAAACCATTCCTATGGATTATTAAAGCATAATACTACTTAGAAAAAATATTGGCAAATAACTAATCAGAATGTTAAAAACTACAATAAATACGAATAGGTACTTACCGATGATCTGAGGAGCTAGGTGATTTTACTACTCCCCGTGGGCTGTATATCCACGCTATTTGCCCCTACACGAACGAACCTAATGAAAATTTCTTTATTCCTAAGAGCGTCTCAAGGCTAGGCAACCGGATTCGTATAATAATAATAATAATAGTTGTGTTTTATTAATTACATTCTTTAATTGAAGGTGTTAGGTACTGAAGTTGGAAGCTTAAAATCATTAATTTTGATTGTATCCATACAACAAAATTCTGCATCCTTTATAATTTATGAAGGGGCTCTGCTCCTCAAAATACGCCACTGATTATTCGCAAAAATTGTCCAACTACAGCTTATACTGTTAAGAGTTGTTCCACTTTATTTGGAAATTCGCTAAAAACAAAATCCATACGGCGGACTCGAAAAAATAAACGGGGCGCGTCCGCTTTCTCAGACGTTCTCACATGACAGCCTTGAAAGAAACATAATTTCTTCGAGAACCGGACCCCCTAATAATTATCTTACTGCCTACCTACTACCTCTCGGTCTCATCTCTCTCCGTCGCCACCTGAATGGGATCAAGTAGAACGATTTCTTCATTACTTTTTGACTGCTTGTTTCTCTATTTTCTAAAACACCTTCAACAAACAACGTATATCAAACATCTTCTATATCTACACAAGTCAAATTATGTCCTATGTTTGTTTGTGTGACGTTTATGCGCGACCAGAATGATGAACCGATTTCGATGCTGTTTTTTACATCATGCCCTTTGAACACTAGAGAGAAAGATAGGCTATCTAGAAATGACGCAACTCATTCCTAGCCTTAAAAGCACCATTTTATTGAAATACAGCCTAAAAAATTATCCTACGAAAAGGCGGCCTAGCGTAAGAGGCTACATGGTAGGGTACTATTGAGTAGTAGGTAGTAGTACATAGTAGCTTCTATACAGGGTGTCCCACTAACTCTCCCACCCCCTACCTAACTTTCTTTATAAAATGGGCTCGAGGAAAAGTTAAAATAGTAACCCCCCCCCTTATTTACTCCGTAAATCTCATACGACATTTTCGCTCAAGTTCGCATGCGCTAAAAGTGAGCAGTGCGCACTAACATTGTTAATTTATATAAGAACCCGCATTATTTTATTGCTGATTCGAATCCTACGTGAAATTTCATGAAGAAATGACCCATCACTCGATTTTTCGAGTGCGCTGAAACGGGCGTCATTCCGTGCTAAAACTGCTCATTTCCACTTTAAAAGTGCGAACATAGTGAAATGATAGCAGATTTGGATTCTACGGCCAAATTTCATGACGAAAATTTTACGACCCATCAATAGTTTTTTTCTTCAACCACGCGCAACCCGTTCTGCTAGCGTGCAAAGTTGCTACCGCAAAACATGGATTGTGGTAAACCCCTACTGTGGTACATGAAGTTTCTCAACGTTGATTGTCATGGTGCTATCCGTTTCTTAAGTTGGCTCGATTTTAACAAAATAATGGCCGAAATTTGGTTCATTTGCGTGAAAAAATCGTCGTTTTAGGCATGTATTTGCCTATATTGGATTACACTCCAAGAATAATGGATCGATTTAGATGAAATTATCGATTATAGTGTGGGTTAACCTTTGAGAAATTCTCACAGATGCAAACATGAATAGAACTAGCATGTATACTCGTTTATTATTGCATGCGTTTATATTTTGCATTGAATCGTTTCTACCCGTTACCTACTTTGTTTCCTCAACCCATTCTATACGTCTTTCACATAATGATTTTATGATTGTTTGCTTTCTATTTTGGCTTGGGGCTGTCGGTCGAAATAGAAGGGTGCCCTCGGGAGGCCGCCATGGTTGGTCGGGTCCTGGCTCGGCAGGGACGCCCCGGCCTAACCGCATTTGGGTGGCTAAATTAGTCTACGGACTACCTATTTTGTCTGCACCCGACATTTTATTTTTCTTATTTATTTTCTCTTTTATTTATGACAGTTTAAAGCATAATTCCTCCATAAAATTGTATGGCTGCATGTATAAATTTGTGCTAATTTGATCATTTGGGAGTTGTACATTCATATTTGTTATTTTGGCTTGTTTGATTTGACTATTGTACTGCACTTATGTGTGATGGCAAATAAAACTATCTATCTATCTGTCTATCTATATGTGAGGAAGTGATACTTCCCACCCAACTTGGCAGACTTTTTTTTTCTTTGCACCTCCCAATGATGATCGTGTATACTGCTTGTACTGCCTTTGTATTCTCAGCAGCTATATACGGTCTATTCGAGCCTAGTTGTAGGGATACTAAACGGCAACACCAACAGGACGATACGCGGGGAACGGGAGAGTGCGAGAGAGAGCGACAGGATGCCGGCGCGAGGGAGCGGAAATGACGTCACGGGAGCGGCCTCCTGTTATGTTATCTAGGAGGCACTGGCTCCACTCAACCCCCCCCCCCCCCCTTCATTCCCTTAAACCCCCCTCATTCCCCTCATGGTACCCTAATAAGCTTTCATCTAATCTAAAAAGCTCTCAATCCTTATTTCCAAGGTCCGCCGGATTTCCTTAGTTAAGAATAACACCTCCCTTTACCAACAAACCTCGGAACGAGTTCGGAGTTGAGATTTCTGTCTCTGAACGTCTGTATTCATCTTTATGAAATGCTTCCTTTTAAAAGTAAAACATATCTTAAACTAGTCGGTTACCCTTGCATAACACAGAACCACACGTATGAGTCATTTTTGCCAGGTCATTTTACTCAAATGTACCTTGTCATTTTTACCCAGCAGTCCTAAAAAGGCTTCGATTCAAATTTCAGCAATCAAATTTGAACTTTTTCAACCAAGCATCTCTTCAATACAACCTTAGTTACGTTACAACCATTCCCGAACCAACATTACTGCAGTTAATAAGGCGTTTTGAACATTAATTATTGAAGTTCTATCTTTACGAACAAAAACTGCCTCGGCCACCACTAAAATGGACTTGTTATGGTTGAGATAGTTTATCGAAAGTTCTCTATGCGTAAACTTACCCTATTCACGTTTGACGTAAAAAGTTCGACGCATGTCCGGTTTTTCCTTAACCCTGGAATATCCCGGCTAAATTTCCAACACTTAACTCCCCGGTGGGGTGTATCCCAAACTTGGAAAAATGTTAGAAAATTCAAAAATAAGTTACACTTGAATCAAATTTTATTTTTATTCTGTTATCAAGAGTGCAAAGAAACATGAAGTAGGTACTTAAGCTCATGAAGCAAAAAGTAATAGTAATGCAAACCTCACGCTCTGAAGAAAAAAAATAATAGCAGAAAGGTACCTCATTGTAACAAAATTTCAATATAAAATCAGCACATTTTCATTTAAAAACAAAAATAAATAAATAAATAAAATCTACAAAACAATTTTCTTAGATTAGTTTGATACCACTTACAAAACCCAAGAAATACAATGAAAAGGTAACATAAAATTGGCACCAAGCAATAGGCTCAACATTCTCAACACTTTGAAGATCTATGATGTTCACATAAGGAACATCGAACTAGTTTTTCCAAAACTGTCTTGATCGGAGGCAACTTCTTGTAACTCGACATTTTCTCCCGTGTTTCAATTTTCTCCGCCAAAATATACATCTTCTTCCACCAACTGTTCCAAAATGGATCTAATGTCTTCAGGATCCGAAAACTTGCGTTTTTCAGCCATTTCTAACGATGAGCCAAAAACAAAACTGTGGGTACGCCCACAAAAATAACACTTGCTGCAGAGAAAATCACTAGCGGTTAACTCCCCGGTGGGGTTTGTCAAACCTCAGGCACTAGAAAGTACTACACTACACAGAAGACTTGAACGTACTAAACTGGAAAAAGGCTGAAGTCTTTAGGGAAGAAGTGAGGGGTGATATAGAAGGGGGCGAGAAGAGACAGACATGCGGGATTCAACATGATAAACTGACTTTTGAATCGCGATTGGGGTTTGACAAACCCCACGGGGCATTCCAGGGTTAATATTACAAAGTTGTTTATCCGATCGACGTCTTCAGGGAAAACCGCCATACTCGAAACCAACAACGTTCTTCCATCAGTTCTCTTCTAATGGAGAGACGAAAAGGTGGTCCTCCTCTCCGAGAACGGAATAGGACATCACAATTACCATCGTGTTCAGCACTGAAAATACTCAATTGAAAAAATCGGTAGTGAGCAAGCAAACGATAATCATCAGTAACGCTTGCATACTAGTCTGCAACACATTGGGACATTTCATGTCTTTAGTTGCAGACTCGTCTATTAAAATGATTACCTATTAAATGATTTAACCACCTCTTCACAAATCAAACCGTTCTCGCAATATTCGGATCACCTGCTATGAATCAAATCATCGAAACACCAACTCAATGAAATCATCAGAAATTAACAAGCGGTTGCAATCATGTTTACAATATCAATTATTGAGAATGATCACCTGAGTGTACACAATTATTCAAATAACCATGCTCATAACTCAGCTTGTTGGCCACGCACTTCGCAGTAGTTAACATAATATGGTTGGATAAATTGAGAGCTTTAGAACGAATGGTCAACGAATTTTGTGGGATGAAAAACGACGAAGTACCATTTCCCTAGCAACGACTCGGTTGTAAGCGGAAATCATCAGAAAATCATTGAGCATATTTCGTTACGTAACGTAACGTGACATAACGAAAATTTGGTTGTGTGCCATAGCAAAGACATGAAATGTCAAAACCTATTCCGGTACCGAGTGTTACCGACCTATTTGCGATTAGTTTTTTGACATCAGCTGCGTTATCTATCAATCGATCAAGAAAAAATTAATCGTGCTCTACCTATTATGTGTGAACAAAATTTTTCAAAAGAAAAAACAATTATTAAAAGCACACCATCAAGTAATGGATACGGAGATCTCGTTGTAACTATACGGGATAAGGTTCTTAGGAAAAAGAGTCCGGATATAAAGTCTCCAATTTCGTGAGTAGGCGAAATAAGAAGCCCGTGATTGATCCAAAGAACCAAGAAACAGTTCGTTCTGCCGAGTAATGAGATGAAGAGGATCAAGATGCAAAGGCAGAACTATTACTCATAACATCGCTCTCCGAACTGAAGAACGTGAAACACTGTGTCACATCCAATGATGTTTGAGTGAAATTGAAGATCATCTACCTATCAACAGGACCTGCGAGAAAAGCGACGTTGGTGAAGCAGTTATACTCATTCGAATAATAGAAGGAGACGATGTTCGTGAACACCTGTCAAAATAAATGGATGCTGTAGACAAATTTCAGGATATGAACGTAATCATTCATCAAGGTTTAATGACGATAATGATGTTGTACAGTTTGTCCGACTCATACGAAAATTTTAGAGTCGCAATTGAGTCACGGGACAAATAGCTAACTCCAGAAGCTCTGAAAATAAAAATAAATAGAGAGTGAGAATCGATATCAGAATTTCCCTCAGAAAAATGACGCTTTATTATCGAAGAAATTCCAATGAAATCAAAGGGATACGATATTACGAAAATCAGACTAGAGTGCATTCAAATTCAAATGCCACATCTGCAGAAATCGTGGGCATAAAGCTAGTGAATGTTCTCAGAATAAATATACTGGAAAAAACCAGCAAAGAGCAGGAAGCGCAACTGCTCTGATGGCTGCTGGTAGACCTGAATGTGTAGAATGGTGCTTGGGCAGTGGCTGTACTAGTCATATGTGTAATAACGAAGATATGTTCACAAGTCGTTACAAATCAGGGTAACAAAAAGTCAACTTAGCCAGTAACAGCTCGGTACCAGTCGAGGGAGAAGGAACAGTCCAAATTACTGCCAAAAACGATCGCGAAGAACGGAATTTGCAATAGAAAAAACACTGTTGGTACTAGGACTTCGAACCAACTATCAGTGGTGAAAATAGTGGACAGAGGGTATAACGTACCATCTTTTCGAGAAACGTATTGCTACAGCCCACAAAACTACAGGAGATGCAATATTGACGGCTGATAGAAGAAGAGGCAATTTGTTCTATCTTTGCAAGAACAAAAATAACAGCTGGAATAACATGCGAAAAGGAAGGCAGTAAGATGGTTGGATAAGATGGAACAGAAGACTGGGGCACTTGAACGAGCGAACGATTAAAGAAATGGCAACAAATGGCGTGATCGGATTAAACATCAACAAAAATATTCAAAATTAGGGGCTTGTAAGGCGTGTCTGCAAAGGAAATCAACACAAAGACCTTTTCCTAAGAAATCTAACCGGAAAACAGATATTTTGAACATTGTACACAGTGATATTTGTGGACCCATGAGAGTAGAATCCAATGGTGGGGGTCACTACTTCATCACGTTTATTGATGACGCGTCAAGATGGTGCGTAGTACAGAGAAACAGCTAAACAAACTGGAAATGAAATAAAATGTCTACAGTTGGATAATGGAACTGAATTCAGAAATGGACCATTAGACAAATTCTTGAAGCATGAATGTAGGGTGTCCCTAAACGGCTGACTAGCGTTGACCGCCGTTGATCACGGTGTTTCCCTACTCCGATTCACATCAAATTTTAAACAAAGTCAGAAAAGGGCGAGACGAACAATCACCAGAAGGCTAACAGTGAAGGACACACCACAGCGAAGCGGAGTCAGCGAACAGAAAAACCGTACGCTTGTAGGAAACGCGCGTTGAATGTGACGGGAAGTCTTGAAAAAGTTTCGTGAAAATACGTTCTGTGACATATCGTAAAATATTGTGAATTTGAATGGGTATAGAGATTTTGTATTGTGTTCAAATGTTATATTGTTTAATTTGACGTTTCAAGATATACCTCATTATGGGAACATTTCTGATAAAATTGGTAAAATTCTATCATCGAGGAGTTACAAAGTGGGACTCAGAAATAAAAATAGTCTTCAAGCTTTACGTGGTTTAGTTAAAGATAAAGTCCTTCAACTTCCTCAAGTTTTCTCGATTTTTTTCAATTTCGTTGCGAGTGATTTAGAGCTCCGTTGAAGAGCGATTATAGGTTGAATAACAAAGAAATTAGCTTTGGATCTCATTCTGCTGATGTGGGAAGCTCTAGACTTGATTAATCGTTTCTGGACATCCCAAGAGGCCTCCTAGGAGCTTCATGGGTTGAATAGACAAGAAATTAGATCCTTTTCGCCTCACAACTTTTCGTCTCGCCGTCCGCGTAACGATTTCGGGAAGTTAGTCCACGACAATAGCATGTTCCATGCTAAAAGCAGAAACAAGTAGATCAGTGCTCACAAAGTGATTCACATAATAGCTCATTTTCTTGTGAGGAGATCCGCGTGAATCTGACGCTTCCTGCGTTGAATACGAGAAAAAATGGTTTTTGGAGCTCATTCAGCTGATCGATGACCTCTCAGACGTCTTCAGCATTCTCCCTTCAGCCTCCCTCTTAAATTTCAGCTTCCTGCGTCGAATAGGAGACAAAATGGCTTTGGAGCTCAATCAGCTGATCAATGACCTCTCATTCGTTACAGCATTCTCCCTTTAGCCTCCCATCAGCTGTTTGGGAGCTCCCCCTATTCAGTAGCTTCTTGATCAGCGCCAAAGAACGTAAGGTGAGTGACTTCGTATCCCTCCCTCTTTTGGTTTCCGCCCAGTCTTAGAAATGTGTTCTAACCGAGGAGTCAGTGGGACTACACTATCCTGATAACTGCTCAAATTCCCAGGGACTCCACTATCCTTTTTTGTTTAGCTTGTCTTTTTTTTCTAGAGAAAACACTTTCAACGAGCGAAACTTAAAGTTTTATATTTTCCTGCTCTGTTTAGGTTTCATATCTTCATTTTTCCTGATTTTTTTTACCCTATCAAAGATGGCTGAGCGCCGTTTCCGAATTGATGATTCTGATTTTGACGAAAGAATCCGCTCATTGTTGGAAAATGAAGAATCTATCAACGAAGATTTTCTAAATGCCTCAGACATTGAAGATGAAGAGGATGAAATAGCAGTACCTATGAGTGATTCAAACGATGGTCCAGATTACATCATTTCTGACAGTGAAGAATCTTACGCAAGTTACTCTGCAGATGATAAACTCTTTCTTGAGGAAATAGCTCGTCATCGTTCTCATCAAAATACAAGTACCATTTTCAATCCTGTAGTTGGAGAGGATATCCCTCACACGTACCTTGGTAAAAATGATATGGAGTGGTATTCAGAAGGATCACATGATAGCGTGGGAGTTGAGGTAGAATATATCGTTCGAGGGTTACCAGGCTTAGTTTGTTGGACCAGCGTGAGCTCTGGGTAATGATCCTCACCCTATCGAATTTTGGGACATACTGCTGGACGAAGAGATTATCTTTGAAGTGGTGAAATGGACAAATAAAAAACTAGCAGATATTCGAAGTGGACTTGCCCCTGACAAGAAAATCTCAAGAAGCTCTTTTTGTTTTGAGACTGAAAGTTCTCATTTGTTCCTGAATTTTACCACAATCAGTAGGTACACTGATAATTTTTCATTAGATCTGGCCTACAATGGGCAAAAAAGGCTGTGGTACATGTAATACCTAATAAGATGGAGAAGAACCTGTTGTGATGAAAAAGCTACCTACTCACTTTTCGTGAATGATCAATTTTCGTTGTGAATTGCAACAATAAACTTTTGTTTTTTGGTTCATAACGTGACTTGAATTTTATTAAGACCTTGAACTACCTTTTGGTTTATTATTTCCAATAATAAGCCTATGTGATCGTGTAGCAAAAAATTTTTATAACCCCCCCTCAAACCTTGTCACTTTACGTTTCAAGGTGCGTAGAATCCAAATTTGAAATGTCCGTCCGCCGTTCGCCGTTCGCCGTCCGCCGTCCGGGCCATAAAAGGCCGAAGAATTGACTTAAAAAACCTGTTCTTTCGCACATAGACTCCATTTGGGGTCTAGTTGGTCCTAACGTTTAACCATCCCGATCGCTTTACTCGCATAGATGCTATGGGCCGAAAACGGGCGAAAAAGTGTCTTTTTCGACGCGCGCACGCCTGGCGGGGGGGTGGAGTGAGAGGAGGCGCCGGCGCCGCGGCACCTTGTGGTGGGTACGGCGCCGGCGTTCCTTCGAGGCATGAATATGTTTTTTTCAAGGTCATATTTGTGTGTTAATACCAAAGCTTTTCCTACGCATATTTAATAACATATCCTCTCGACTTTTCGTACGTACTTAGATAATGATATTATTAAGGCAATAACTATTTGAATAGATAGGAGCTCAAATCGAGAAATATAAACATGCGTATATAATTATAGAAGTATAGGTTGTGGCAACTCGAAATAGGACACGCCGAGGAGTCTGGACGGGCCTTATGACGTACGATAGCCAACTAAAACTATGATCATACTCAATTGAAAAAATAATAAACCTTTGTGAAATAATTTGCAGCGTTTTTAATTCGTTAAACGAAGTTTATTAAGGATTTTTCCGAGAAGTTCTGCGAAAGCAGGGGGTATAGTCCTTGGGGCTACACAATCCGTCTAATTATTGTGATTCCACTACTTACATCAGCGGACAAAGTGAACACAATAGCTCATTTTTAATTTTTTTTAAAGTGAATGCGCTTAAAATGCCAGTGTGTTATGTACGGCCTTCAGGTTGTTTTTGTAGATCGATTACAAAGGTTTGTTCCTGAAAATAAATCTAAACCCCTAAAAAGATCTTCCCCAGAAGGTGAACCGACGAAATTCCTTCCTGAACGAGCCCTGGAAGTCGGTCGTCACCCGTCATTCGCACCTCCCACGCGCAGGCCGACAGACCGACAGACGGTTGTTTATAACTTCCCGCCCGGAGTAGCCGTAGGTACCTTACTCCTCTTAACTTCTCCTAACTTCTTCTCTAAAGGCGATTGCGTAAAGAAGCTCTGCCCCATTCAACGCCCACGGGGGCCTCCGACATAAATCCCAAGTCCCAGATATTTCTCTCCCCGTTCTTACTGCGTCTCAAACGTATCCTCTCAAAAGTATAATTCTCCGGTTTCCCTAAATTGTTACAACACGACGCACAGCGGACGAAATCGCGAAAAACCTGAGCAAAAATTTGACAGTAAAAGTGGTTTTAGGAAAGGAAGAAATACGTGTGTTTGCTAAAGACAGTGGTTCTCAACCTTTTGACATTTTATGTCTTTACATTAGCACATAGAATCAAAATGTGTTACCGTAACCGAAAGGTATTACTTTTAGCGAATTTTTGAAGAAAATTAAACGTTAAATGTAAATTTAACGGTTTTTAGCCGTATTTTGCTATTTTTAGTGATTTTTCAGCACTATTGTAAATTTTGACCAATTTAATGTGCTCAAATGTGTTGGTCAACAAACTCATTCTTTCGTTTGGAAAGCTTGATTTTTTGGCGCAAGAACGGAATTTTTACCTCAATCCTAAGGATATCGTCTGGAATGACACATATACATTTATGCCAATTGTAAAATTTTGTTGTCCAATAGAATAGACACGTAAATTGAATTTCAGCAACCTAGTTTGAATTTTCCCTCAGTCAGACTAAGGGCTAGTGCATCTGCCAGTTGACCAATTTTTGCTGTCCAATAAAGTAATCTCTTCCAATAGCTGAATTTAAAATGTGTCCTCCAGCACATTCGGACTGGTTCATAGGCCATTATTGCTACTCAGTTACGTAATTCAAGTTTGATGACTGGAAAATGTCAACGAAATGGGCCGAAAAGTTCGTAGATAATGGATTTTTGTACTACGAAAAATGGCAAAGATACAGTTCCGAAGCAACGATATGGTTGTAAGCGAGAATCATCAGAATAGTATCCGTGAGCATTTGGGCAGTATCTAGTTACCTGGATATCTAGATACTTTTGGGATACTTCTGGCCAATTCGAGGAATCCTTGCCAAAAAAGGTGCCAAATCAACCAATTTATAAAATTCATTGTATTTACCGTATATAGTTACACGAATGGAATCGTGAAGATACAGTTACTTGGTATCTGTAACTATTGTCGCAAATATTTTTACGGATACCGTACTGTATCCGAAATTTGCAGGTACAGATACTTGCTGTGGAAAAGTAACTACGGATACAGATACAGATACTTGTATCTGTAAGCGTACCTGTATCTAGTTACTTTTTCGGATACAATCATAGAAACCGTTCTAATTTTACTGGAATTCGGTAAATTGACTTGATTTTTTACCTACCTCAGTAAATTGACCTACGTAGAAATCCGAAGGTGTTTTTTCGACCTTCTAGCCCTTAGGAAAAGCGAACCGTTCAACATACAGCACTGCGGATGGTTTTAATTGATTCTTTGATTATATTTTTATCATTGACAGGGAAAAAATTCTTACGGGTACTTCGAAAGTTTTCGAGCTCTCGATTTTTGAATGTTTAGCCCTTCAATACTGCTCTTTAGGGTTGATAAAAATTGATGCCGATGTCACATGGCACATCCCTAGCCAATGTATAATTTATAAGCCATGCTTCCGTCCAGTAGTTTCGGAGAATAGCTCTGGAAGGCGTAGGTACGGCGCACTGCTTACGGTGGGCGGACGGATTTTTTAAATTTGATTTTTGGGTTACGCATCTTGAAACGTACCTAACCAAAAAATTTTTAGGGGGGTTAAATAAAACTTCTTGGTCGGATACAAAGGTTAATTAGGAAAACTAATTGAACAACATTGAAAACTATTGAACAAAATCCAAAACCCACATGTTTCTTTGAAAATGCACTCCGTAGCCGCTGCATGACTGGAATTTGTTACTTCCCATTTCATACTCTGTAGACTTCAAAACTGCGATTATGTGTTCGGCAGGGGTCAATTTCCCGAATTCCAGTCAAATTAGGACGATTTTCGTGATTGCATCCGCAAACGTAACTAGATACAGTTATGGTTAGAGATAAAAGTAACTGTATGTATCTGTACCCGTAGTGACTTTTACTCAACAAGTATCTGCGGTTTTCGGATACAGTTACAGTATCCGTAAAAGTATCCGACCCAAAAAAAGCAATTCCAGGGCTTGTAGCTGTAATTGCGTGCGGATAGTTACCTGAACCTGCTAGTAACTGTATCTGTAATGTGATGAGAAAGCGAAAGGAACAGCTTGCGTAGGAGTTTCAAATACCACATTCGCCTTTGTTATTATATCTAATGGGTTGTGTATACCTAGTTCATTAATAACTTTGCGTGTATTTTTCTCCTGATTGCCCCTTGTACCACATTTTGGAGACATACTACCCCAAAAGTTCTTTAGTTTTTTTTACTGTAATTATAACTGCACTATAACTCTGTTTACTACAGTATACCATTAATAAGCTCAGATACGGTTTCCGAGCGAGCAACTATACTGTTTATAAAATAGTATAGATGTATATTGCAGATTTTTTTTGTCTCCAAAACCGGAATTTCCACTCGTATTTTGTGTATTAGACCATTCTGAACAACTTTGGTTCCGTGCTTTTTCCGTTCCGTTTCCAACAATGGCCACTGTTGGTTATATCTCGAAAAGTTACTGACCCCCCCCCCCATATCTTCTTCTGGATTTTGTGGTAATTCCACACCTAAACGACCTTGGTGGTGATTCGCCGAATAATCAATTGTACAGTGTGACTAGCTCCGACTTTGTCAAAAGCATTTTAGGGTTGTTCAGAACAGGGATCTGTCACTTTGTCGAACAGGCCCATATAGAGGGTTCAAAGAAATGTGCTCTTCCTTGCGTTCTTTCGTAGCATGTAGATTTATGAAACTTTGGTGGAAATCGGTTTAATTTGTGGTTTAATATCATAATAACAACTAAACCAGTGAAAAGTCATTCTCATTACGTTAAAAGGTGGCATCACAATCAAAATGGGGTAATTATAGGCACACGGCAGATGCTAAGATCTCGGTTATAATATTTGGGCACGTTTTATAGTATTTATACAACGATGTAGAAAATACATTATAATAGATTATCTTATTTCTTAACGGATGAGTTATCAGAGACGGGAAAAGAGTTCTCAACAGTTCATTTCAATAAATCAATTAAATTCCCGATTTTCGGGCCAAAAAGATCACGGATAACAAGAACGAAAATCGGTTCCTAGAACGCAGAGTCACGATTTTTTCTCTTGACACTCGAATTTTGGCAGTTTTTTATCACTTCAGGACACATGAATCTACAGACTGAAAACACGAACCTTTTTCGCTGAGGTAAGCAGTTGAACGGTCGTAAGATAACGGCCGGGGGATTTTTATCTTGGCTGCAACAGAAAACGATGCCAGAACAGCAGTTACGTCCCGGGACGTACGAAGAGATAAGGTCTGCAGTTACAAGCACCAGTTTTTTTTCTGCTTATGAAAGGTTGAAGACAAGTTTAATCTAGAGATTAACGCTGGGAGTTTTGTGATGAGGCGTGTTTGACACTACGAACACTTGATGGACAACGAGCTTATCGTTGGAGCTGGTCGTGAATTATGCTTGAGCGGATGTAGGTGGGCCGATCGGTCAATGGTGTCGTTATCAGAAGTGTGCCTATACAATAATAAATTTATGATGATGATAATTATGATTGATAATTAACGTTCCATCTAGATCAGAAAAAGCCCAGTCCCTGCAGTTGCATAGCCCCTAGACTTGGGTGTTTCGAAAAAAAAAAAAAAAAAAAAAAAAATTGAGTTAAACTAGACTAAAAATCATTTTCCGAGATATGATTTTTAAAGTTGTTTTGAGAAAACCAATGGTTTCAATGAATTTTGAACACAAAAATAATGGATATCACCAAACGAATGTACTGATGCATGTAAGAGTAGTAGGTAGATTCGTAAATAAATCGCAAACAGCGTCAGTCTTCTTTAAAATCAGAAAAAACGACCTCAGACTTACAACGAGGAATTAATTTTGGGCTGATATTCTTGAAACTATCAATCTGAATCATATCACTACGACGGCAAAGACAAGAAAATTGAGAATCCCTTTGTTAATTTTCTGTTAAGCACTCGTATTTTTGTGGGTGCCTACTGTTTTTTCGCATCCAAACTTGAATTTCTCCATGAAATCGATAAAGAATTGCAAAGTTGATCAAACCATTAGAAAGCTGATTAAATTTGCAAGTTTTCCTGGAATTTTATAGCTTCTGGCCCGTTTTTTGGAAATGCAGTTTATGTACATTGTTTAGGTATTTTCAGAAACTTAAATTTTTTTTTTCAATTTTCAATGATTAATCTGCAATTGCGGTCCTTAATAGTTCGTTTTTTATTATTAATGTGTACTGGGAACTTAACACTGAATTTGAAAATGTGATCAAAAACTGGAAAAAATTGTTTTAAAGTAAAAGAACGTGAGTTTTTATTATTATTTGAAAAAAAAAAAAAAAAAAAAAAAAAAAAAAAAAAAAAAAAAAATCATATCTTGGGAATAGATTGAGATAAAAAGATGCGGTTGGCGGCATTCTACTCCATTTTCAGTTTAGTTTTACCCAATTTCGCTTCCTCACTACCGAAGGTGTGTTCGCGATTGAAATTGAAAAAATTTCAGTCCTCTAAAATCCAAATTTCCTCTTGTTTTTTGGATTTCAGAGCTTGCTGATTAATTTTGGTTTAGTGTCTGTCTGTGGTAAATCCTTGTCACGCCCAAAACAATACCAAGTTTCAGTCCGATTCCGATGAAGTTTTCAGAGATGGTGCGGATTAGCTCCTAGACGGTCTCCTATAATTTTCAATACCGTCGAATCAACAGTAGGTAGTCTGCGTGCATGCGCAAACGTTAATTTATTATAACGTCGATTTCTTATCATCCATTGGTCCGATTTCATTTAATCTCGGGGATTTCATGGGTCCAGGAAAATTCCCTAAGAAGTATATCGATATTGGAGGAGTAATAGCTATAGCGCATGCAATTGCAAATAAATAATTATGTTACTGTTGATAATACCAATCAGCACAATTTGCTATTAAAAAATGCCTCCACATTTTATCCTCCCGAACTTGCACTACCTCCCTAAATTGCCCGACTAGTTCGGTAAAATGGGGAGGAATGATTATTTTGGAAAACGTTCTGTATTGAAGTCTAACTGGCAAAAATTGGAACTTAAACTACATACGTGAGATCCTAAGGAATAATAAGAGATTAGAAAATCCCCAAAATATAACATTTCCAGGCAACAGTAGCATTTTAAAGTTGAACCTCCCCATTTTACCCGACTCTCCCCTATAAGCATTTGCGTCTTTCTATTCGTTCGGGCCCATAGTTTTGGGCGTGACAAGGATATACCACAACCATCAGACATACAGAGAGATAGACACAGTACCAAAATTGATCAGGAGGCTCTGAAACTCAAAAAGCAAGTGGAAATTTTGATTCTGGATGACAAAAATATTTTCAATCTCTCCCACGGTTTTTTTCTGTGTGTATAATATTCAACTTTATTGTAATAAGTATAACATTGCAGTTGTTCTTGTTAAAAGTTTTATTAGAAATTCAAGAATGCCTGAAAAAGGATTTCAATGAAGCAAATTTTCGCAAATTTTATTTTGAAAAATTTGGAGCCATTGTAATAGCTTCATTTTCTAAAAAAAATTCGCTACAACTCAAAATAAAAGGATCGACCAAAAACGATAAGGTTGTATTCGATAATCATCAGAAACGCTTGCATACGAGTCTGCAACACATTGGGACATTTTATGTTTTTAGTTGCAGACTCGTATGTGTTGCAGACTCGTATGCAAGCTCTAAGAGCCACTCAGCTGATCCGGGCCCTGGGCATCGTCAAGTAATGTCCTAAAGAGGCTACATACGAAATTACAGCTTCCTAGAGTGTAAAGTATAGAAATTACCTATTAAAATGATTCAACCACCACTTCACAAATCAAACCGTTCTCGCAATATTCGGATCACCTGCTATGAATCAAATAATCGAAACACCAGCTCAAGGAAATCATCAGAAATTAACAAGCGGTTGCAATCATGTTCACAGTATCAATTATTGAAAATGATCACCTGTGTGTAAGCAATTATTCATATAATGGTAATAACTCAGCTTGCTGGCCACGCATATCCAACATAATATGGTTGGATAAATCGAGAGCTTTCGAACGAATGGTCAACGGATTTTCTGGGATGAAAAACGACGAAGTACCATTTCCCTAGCAACGAAACGGTTGTAAGCGGAAATCATCAGAAATTTTTCATAACGCTTTCTTCGTCACACTTTTTGAGTTATGTGCCAGAGTAAAGACATAAAATGTCAAATATGTTTAAATACTCCTTTTGACATTTCATGTCTTTGCTATGGCACACAACCAAATTTTCGTTATGTCACGTTACGTTACGTAACGAAATATGCTCAATTTCTGATGATTTCCGCTTACAACCGAGACGTTGCTAGGGAAATGGTACTTCGTCGTTTTTCATCCCACAAAATTCGTTCACCATTCGTTCGAAAGCTCTCAATTTATCCAATCATATTATGTTAAAAACTGCGAAGTGCGTGGCCAACAATCACAGTTATGAGCATGGTTATTTCAATTATTGTTTACACACAGGTGATCATTCTCAATAATTGATATTGTGAACATGATTGCAACCGCTTGTTAATTTCTGATTGCATACGAGTCTGCTACACATACCTACGCGTCTGCAACTGAAGACATGAAATGTTCCAATGTGTTGCAGACTCGTATGCAAGCGTTTCGTCTTTATTACAACTTTTTGTTTTGTGATACCTAATCAAAGTACAATTGCTAGCCAATAAATGATTCCGAGTTCGACATTTCTCCCTCAAACTAGGGTTCATGCACTAATGTCAATAACCGATTTTGCTGGTAACCACCAGCAAGAGCTTGTAACCCCTTTTTTGGTGGATTGTTAGATTTATTTTAATCCTCTGTCATAGCAGATGCCAATTGTAAAATTTTGGTATGCAATACAATAGACGCTCCAATTGAATTCGAACTCGTTTGAATTTTCCACCTGTCAGACTAAGGGCTAATGCATCTACCGATCGACCAATTGTGCTGTCTAATAAAGTGTTCTCTTCCAATAACTGAGTTCTTCCAAACACATTCGGACTCGCTCATAGGCCATCATTGCTGCTTAGAAACATAATTCAAGTTTGATAACTGGAAAATGTCAAAAAAATTGACCAAGAGTACACAAGTAAATTTTGTAGATATAGGATTTCGTACGATGAAAAATGGCAAAGATACAGTTCCACAGCAACGATTTGGTTATAAACTGGAATCATCAGAATAGTACCCGTGAGCATTTCTTCAAAATTTTTCATGATCAATTTAAAATTCATGGGCCAGAGAAGACATTAATAACTTTGCTTGTAGCTCAGCAGCTGTTATTTTTGGACTGGCTTAAGTTTAAGAAAGCTTAACACAGGATAACATCAAAAACAAAGTACCTAATAATTTTCATATAGATGGTAACAAGCACCTCATTAGGAATTTTTCAGAACATACAGCACCATAAAAGCAAAAAAAAAAAAATTTTTTTTTCGAACCATACAGATGAAATTTCAAGATTTTCTTATAGTTCTGGTAAAAGTACAAATTGTATGAAACCAATAAATGAATCGAAAAAAAAAGAAAAAAAAGACAGTTCATTCATGTTAGCATGAATTGAGATCTTTCCAACAACTAGCGAGCGATTTTTGTACGTTAAAAAATGAAAGATTTACAGTTCCGTAGCAACGATTGGGTTGTAAGCAAGAATCATTAGGTAGAGCTATCCGTTAACATATCGTATGTACAGTCTGTTTATGAATGAATCCGGGATACAAATTTGACCTAAAAGAACAGCTAACAAAGAAGGAAGACAAATTAATGTATACTGAAAATGAATAACTTGACATTTACGCTACAAAACAAGAAACGATGACAAAATTTCAAGACCAATAATATTCAAGACTCAAAATTTCAAGACAAACTTAATTTTTAGAAAATCTTAAATTCAAAGTCGATTTTCAGTTCTTGTGCTAGAGCTAAGACATGAAAACGACTGCCAAGTTGGGTGTGACACATCCTCAAAATGATACTCGATGTAATTTACGAACTGAATATGAACTTTTTGCCAACTTTGTACGAATTTACAGTTTTCTTATCCGGCAAAACTGAATTGTAGAAAGAAATATACAATAAAGTAATAATAATTTGTGGGTGGAATTGGAGTCCAACGGATCGGACGTTATGTGTGCTAGCAGGGAGGAACCCCTGTCCTCAGCTCTCTCGAATCGTTCCGAGGAGCCGGACCTAAAAAACGGTTCCCTAAAGGTATTTATTCCCGTATGTGGGCGTCTTTCGAAGTTTACGACCGTATTTTGTAAGGCCCTGCTTATTTTTTGACCCCCTACCCCCTCCTACGGGAACTTCCCCTTCACTGCTCTGACCTTAAAGGCATTGGGAAGGACTATGCTAATGTGGTGAGCTGGGTGCCGGGCGAGCTAGATAGCGTTGGAACTTGGTTGTATGGGTCTCTCCTGGTCTGATAGGTCGCTCATCATTCGGATCACGTTTTACGACTTGTGTTTGAACTGAAGATTATATAATCAAGTCAAATAGCCGAATTTGTTACACCTATTTCGATATAAATTTTAACATTTCAAGGATGTCACGCTTTTATCATGAAATATATTTCTGCTACATAATCCGGCCAAAAATGAGACAAAATTACCGTTACAAGACGAAATTATCGTAACGAAATTACATAGAGTTGCGAGACGAAATTACAGCCACTATCACATATGGTTCAACGCAGGAAGCCGAAATTTGAGACGGAGGCTCAAGGGAGAGTGCTGAAGACAACCAACTGGGCACCAATCAGCTGAGTGAGCTGCAAAGCTATTTTCTCTCCTATTCAGCACAGGAAGCTGAAATTTGATATGGTGGGTCAATGGAGAATGCTGAAGGCACGTGAATGATCACTGATCAGCTGAGTGCGCTCCACAGCCGTTTTTTCTCCTATTCAAAGCAGGAAGCTGAAATTTGGGAGGGAGGGTCATGTGAGATTGCTGATGATGAAGGTACAGAGAAGATAAATGAGGTACAGATCAGCTGAGTTGAATGCATTTATTAAACCATGTAGGTATTAAAGAATAATAAACGTAATAGAAAAGATTTTATTTCAGCGATTGATTACTTGAATGGTACACTCACATTCGGACTACAACTGAAAACTAATCCAGATGTATCTACCACTTGTGAAGGATTTTGTTGACATTTTATGTCTTTGCTATGGCACATAAACTAAAAAAACGTCACGGAAAATTGCTCACGAAAATATTCTGATGATTTCCGCTTACAACTGAGTCGTTGCTAGGGAGAAGGTACTTCATCGTTTTTCATTCAACAAAATTCGTTGTTCATTCGTTCGAAAGCTCTCGATTTATGCAATCATAATATGTTAACTAGTGCGAAGTGCGTGGCCAACAAGCTGAGTTATGAGCATGGTTATTTGAATAATTGTGTACACTCAGGTGATCATTCTCAATAATTGATATTGTGAACGTGATTGCCACCGCTTGTTAATTTCTGATGATTTCATTGAGCTGGTGTTTCGATGATTTGATTCATAGCAGGTGATCCAAATATTGCGAGAACGGTTTGATTTTTGAAGCGGTGGTTAGGTAAATCATTTTATTAAGTGATTTCTATGCTTTACACTCTAGGAAGCTGTTATTTCCGTAAGTAGCCTCTTTAGGACATTTACTTGACGATGCCCGGTCCGGATCAGCTGAGTGGCTCTTAGAGCTTGCATACGAGTCTGCAACTAAAGACATAAAATTTCCCAATGTGTTGCAGACTCGTATGCAAGCGTTTTTGTTTTAGCATCACATTTCTTAGCCACGGTACTGCTCGCGTACCTCGAACTGAGTGAGCTAAATTCACTCCTGTGCACCCTAGGAATTCGAAATTTGATAGGGAAAGAAACTCTCTGGGTCACTAAGAGACGGCTGAGATGATGTACTCTTTACTGATCAGCTGAGTGAGCAAAATTCTCTCTTGGTCATCATAGGAATTTGAAATCTTATAGCGATACTCTGAGTTAATGAGAGAGGATTAAAATTTAGAGCTCTTTCCTGATCAGCTGAGTGAGCTAAATCCTCTCTTGTTCTTCCAAGAAAGTTGAAATTTTATAAGGAGATTCATTGGGACATTGAGAGACGATTGCAATGATGGGCTCTTTCCAGATCAGCTGAATCAGCTAAATTCTCTTCTGTTCATCCTAGGAAGTTTAAATTTGATAGAGAGAGTCTTTGGGACGATTGAAATGATGGGTTCTTCGATAGCCAACTGAGAGATGTTAATTCTCTCCGATTTACCCAAGGAAGTTCTAATTTGATTGAGGACTCTCTGGGTGATTGCAAGATTATTGAAATGATGTGATCTTCCCTGATCAGCAGAATCAGATAAAATCTCTTTTATTCACCATAGGGAGTTGAAATTTGATAGAAAGCTTCTTTGGGACATTAAGAGACGATTGATATGATGGGCTCTTTCCTGATCGGTTGAATGAGTTAAATTATTCTCTGTCCATCCTAGGAAGTTGAAGTTTTATAGGGAGACTCTTCGGGACATTAAGAGACGATAGAAACTATGTTATCCTTCCTATTCAGCTGAGATATCTAAATTCTTTCCTGTTTACCCTAGGAAGTTTAACTTTGATAGGGTGACTCTCTGGGTGATTGCAAGATGAAATGATGTGCTGTTTCCTGGTCAGCTCAATCAGCTAAGTTCTCTCTTGTTCACCACACGCAGTTGAAATGTGATAAAGGGCTTCTTTAGGACACTAAGGGATGATTGATATGATGCGCTTTTTCCTGGTCAGCTGATTGAGCTAAATTCTCTCCTGGTCACCCATCGACTTTGAAATTTGAGTGTTCCTTGATAGGGGGGATGGAAATCATATTCATATTTGGATTATTCATTTTTGCGAATTTTTGAAGAAAATTAAGCTATTGCTCTCGCCTCAAAATTTGTTGAATGTGAATTTTTGAAAAATGTTTATGCAGAAATCCGTTTCAGGCTTTTCTGAATCATACTCTGAAGTTTAACGCTAGAAACTTCAAACAAATTTTAAAATGTTAAGGACACAAAACGAAAGTTCAGGTTCGTTGGCCAGCATGATCGGATTACATCTTTGGGTTGAAATTTTCAAAAATGTAGTCAAAAATTTCAAAATAGCCTGTTTTTTGCGATTTGTTGTGCGAAGTAATTTTTTCAGCATACTAACATGTGGTATATTCGGAATCAGCGTAAAATTTCCTATAAGAATATGTATCAAGTTTTCAAAAATTTCAAAGTTGAAAAATCAGTCAAAAATCGAAATAATGCCGTTCGCTAGTTGTAAAAATCGGTAATATTTGCATGAAACATTGTTCATTCGCAGAATATGATTTGGAACGAGTTTATTTGCCATAAAATTGGTGGTTAACAATTTCTTTGTACTCGGAATGCACAAATTTCAAAACAGTAATATAATATAATGTTACGATAATCAACGAAAATCCACTCATACGATCATGCTGCATGACTGGAACTTTTTGAATCATATTTTGGATAAAACATATTCATGATTAAGTTCGAGAAAATGCCTAATAACCTATTGTAAATGGTTTGTCCATGACGACCATACGAATACGTCGTCGTCACTGACGTCGGTCACTTCAAATGATAAAAAATCGTTTGTAATATTATCGTTTTCAATAGAATGGAATCGATTAAAATCCTACTATACAACCAGTTTTTCAAACTTCGTGAAGAACCTGGTCAGTGGACCAACTAGTTAGATTTTATACGGGTTAAGTGCGAAGAAGAATACAAGAAAGTGTGCGAAGCCTCGCACAAGTTATTAACATAGATAAGTTTTTGGGCTGGGGGTCATTCTAAAATTTGCGTAACGACACCAAAATTTGTGACGACCCGGCACTTTAGATTATTATTAACTCGAAAAGTGAAGGCTAGGTAGAATTTCTATTTTGATTTTTCACGTACATCCAATGAGTTACTAGGGAAGAGTAACTCCCATGGTTTTCATAATAGGGGAATCGTTCGCCACTTTTTGGAATGCTCTCATTTTATCACAACATCTCATATCCTCTAAGCCATTGTAGTGTCAAGGAATGCTGATTTATTACTCTTAGTTATAAACTAATATTGTTTTGTTACCATAATGGAATTATCTTGTGAAAAGAAGGCACTACATGGTTGGTATACAATTGAGTAGTAGGTACCTACTGGTAAGCAGTAGGTATTAAAAATATCCATGATCTTTTGTTTTTCCCATCAAGGGAGAAATTAAAATTTACTTTTTCCATATTATATTTATGTTTATTGTTTTGAAGTGTGGGCTCTTTGGGTGCAAAGAAATTGTTGATAATAATATCGTAGATGTCTATAATAATGATAATAGTATTATAGACCATAATATCCAGATTTAATGATTATTGAATATCTACGACATTTTAAAGTTTTATTAATTTTAAGCCTATTTTAATTAAATTGAAGTATTTTTTTTAAAGTTTCACGTTACGACGAAAGGAAAGAGGGTGAGCAGGCGGACCTTTTCCCGGAGAGGAAGGCAGCTGTTGGGGGCAGAAGGAGCAGAGGAAGGGAAGCAGATGACCCGTGGGTCGCGGCAGGTGGTCCGCAAGGTGAGGGCCGCCACTGCCCTGCGGATGGGTCCGCTCCGCTGTTATGTTGGCCGTCTGGGCCGTCGGCGTTGGGCGTTGGGGAGCAGATGTGGCGACCGGAAGACCTCCCGAACCAAGTGGCCCCTTTTTGTGAAAACTGCGGTCCTGCAGCCTCAGTTACCATCTCACATAATCTTCATTGATGAACCGATTCACCAGTTCAGTAAAAAGACCTAAAACATTGGAGAGAGAGAGAGAGAGAGAGAGAGAGAGAGAGAGAGAGAGAGAGAGAGAGAGAGAGAGAGAGAGAGAGAGAGAGAGAGAGAGTGTGGTAAAGCATTTATTGAACATTGCACATACGTTTGGTTTATTATTTCCAATAATAAGCCTATGTGATCGTATAGCAAACAATTTTTATAACCCCCCCCCCCCCCCCCCAAACTTTATCACTTTACGTTTCAAGGTGCGTAGAATCCAAATTTGAAATGTCCGTCAGCCGTCCTCCGTTCGCCGTCCGGGCCATAAAAGGCCTAAGATTCGACTTTAGGAACCCGTTCTTTCGCACATAGACTCCATTTGGGGTCTAGTTTAGGGCTGCCATCCGTCCCGATTTATCGGGACATGTCCCGATTTTCGAGGTGTCCCGGGCGTCCCGTCATGATTTTTGAAGCGTCCCGATTATTATTATTTTTTTTTGCTCCTGACTTCGTCCCGATTTTTAAAGTAGTTGAATCTCAGAAGTATTTTGTAAGCCCAGGATGAAAACTGGATAAACCCTGCGTGGTACAGATGTCCTTCATTGCAGGTAGGTAGCCGGACACCTTTGACTATTTGAAATTTATAGGTCTATGTAATAGATGATCTAAGCACCCAAATGTGATATTTCGTTTTTTTTTTTTTTTTTTTTCAATAATGATGTTTCTCCAACTTTTCAATACCTATTGTATTTTTTCCAAAAATAAAACTTTAGTCATTCTATTTTGTCAGTGACTTGAAGTATATCTTGTCCCGATTTTGGTCCCGATTTTCTACTTTAGGCTGCCCCGATATGTCCCGACTTTTAGCTTACGCTGTCCCTACTTACGCCGAAAAGATATGGCAGCCCTAGTCTAGTTGGTCCTAACGTTTAACCATCCCGATCGCTTTACTCGCATAGATGCTATGGGCAAAAAACGGAAGAAAAAGTGTCTTTTCCGAGGCTTTGAGTGTTAGAATTACGCACGCGCGCACGCCTGGCACGCTTGGCAGGGGGTCACGGTGGGCGGTGAGGGGGGTGAGCGGGGGGTGGAGTGAGAGCAGGCGCCGCGCCGCTTCTCAGATAGTTCGAAGCAAATCGTTTTTAAATTAAAATTGTATTACATGGGCAGGTTGGAGTCTGAACCCTCTGGATGAATAGCTGTTTACTTATATTTCTGCCATAGGTAAGTGGGGTGTCGTCACCCAAGTAATTTCGGACGCAGAATCGACTGGGATAGGTCCCAGATGCTTTTGGAATCCAGTGTACCTTGATTGTAGTTTGATTCCTATAAAAATTAGCTCCGTGGATTGAATGAGACCACTCGGGTGGCTGTACGATCATCCATTTGCTCCGCATCGGGATACAGCTGGCTATCTGATTCAGAAATAATAAACCATTATGCAATAATTTGCAGCGTTTTTGAATTCAAATATTGACCAATTTTACATATTCAACAAAGAAAATTTTACAATGATACTAGCCGCTCCGGCTCGCTCCGCTCGCCTCCACGTCCTCGCTTCGCTCGCAAAGTGTGGCATATAGGGAATGTTGCTCGCTTCGCTCGCAAAGTGTGGTATGTAGGGAATGTTGCTCGCTTCGCTCGCAAAGTGTGGCTGTATACATGGAATGTATTACAATTGAAACATGTAGGGGATGTTGCTCGCTTCGCTCGCAAACGGTAGATCTCTAAGGGTAGGTTTAACTTCTGTGGGGGATGCTGCTCGCTTCGCTCGCTTGAGGAAGTTATACTGCCCACCCAACTTGGCAGACGTTAATTAAAATAGAAATTAAAATTTTGTCTAAAAAATAAAAAATAAAAAATTTAGGGGTGGACTACCCCTAACATTTAGGGGGATGAAAAATAGATGTTGGCCGATTCTCATAGATACCAGATAAGTACAAAAAATTTCATCAAAATCGGTCAAGCCGTTTCGGAGGAGTATGGTAACGAAAACTGTGACACGAGAGTTTTATATATTAGATTACTTCCATGCTTACACTGCTGATCTTACGATTGTAACAGAAGATTTGCCGGTTTGTTATTAATTTCATCTCCCTATTTAAACACAAAAACCATACTTGCAATTAACAAACGATAGTCTGAGGACCTTGAAGGTATGATACACACATATTATACAAATGTCCTATAAATATATAATATCCAATAATACGAATTACCAATTTTAATAAATCAATTATAAATTAATACCAATCTTCATTATCACATATATAATATCTAATACTATGTCCATAGTTTTATTTAATGTAGAAATTCATGAACATACATTTTACATAACATTTAAGTTTTAACTTGACTTCAACCATGACAGTTTCCTTCTTTTGCCGAATCAGTGTGATTAAACTCTTCGACTAAAAACTACCTATAGCTTCCCGCTTTCCTCAAGTACTGAACCAGTCCTGGTAGCAAATCATTTCCGTTTAATATGGAAATCAGCTCAGGCTCGGATAACATGGAGCTTTTCAGGTACATCACCCAAAATTCACTTAATACTGGGCATATAGCTAGAAAATGAAAAGGCGTTTCTGATTCTCTCAAGTTGCATAACGAACAAGTATTGACTTATCCCTCCATTTATAGTTGCCACTTATCATTTCTGATCTCGGCCTGAACACCATCCGCGCGACATATAATGATGAATTTGAGAGATATTTTCTACCATCATCCATTGACCTGTCCAACTGAGCGTATAACGTGTATTTTCCGATCCGTACACGCCCTGGTTCAATGCACTTTTCCATTTTCTCATTAAAAATGCCCATAGTGATTAGTAGTCCTGCCTCGACCGGCCGTCGACAGACAAACCATTCCTCAGTGCCTGCTCCCTATACTCCCCCAATGACTCGAGGATATCTATGAACTAAAACAGGGTCAATAACAACATTGTAGGTTTAGCAGCAAGACATAATGATCGAATTTTCTCATTTCGATCGGATTGGGCAGTAAGAAATGGGTATCGTCCTGGTCACAGGATTCGCTCCTGAAGAAAGATTCAGGAAAGGCTCAAACTATCAGTAGCATGTCGACAGTGAATCTGGAAAACCTCGCAAGTAGAAATTTTCCGAAAACTAAGGTTTTGGGCTACACTGATAAAAACTGTTGGGTCCGCTGACCAGATGCCTCACAAAGTTTGAGATTACGTACAAATTTTCGCTACCAGACTCGATTTTTGGTGATTTGACTGACAGACGTCAGTGAACGTCCACGTCGTGTTGCCATCAAGGACAATTTTGGAAGCTTTTATCTTGGTTTCAGTCGATTCTGTGTGGCAATAACAATTAAAAACAATACCAAACTCGACTATTGATGATTTGACAATGACTGATATCTGTGACGACGATGACGACGTCATATTGTCGTCAAGGTCAACGTCAAAGCTTTTATAGTGGTTCCAGTTAGTTTTTCTCACGAATAACGGTCTATGAACTTTATCGAACTTCTACTAGCCTATGCACTGGAGTACGTTTAGGCCAATTTCGTTGAAATTACTCAGTTATCAAACTTGAAATACTTTATTGAATTGCAACATTGAAGAGCCAGTCCAAATGTGATGGAGATAACATTTAAAGTCGGGTATGTTTCTATTACCTAGAAACTTTCAAGTATGGTAGAAAAGTTTAAAGGTTGTAACTTGTAACTTACCTCCGAAATTGGAAGAGAACATTAATAACTTTGCGTGTAGCTGAGGAGCTTTTATTTTTGGAGCGGTTTAAGTTAAGTTTGAGACAGCTCAACACAGGATAACATCAAACACAAAGTACCTAACAATTTTGATACAGACGGTAACAAGCAACTCATTATCAATAGTTCAGAACATACAGCACCATAATCAAGACAAAAAATTTCCGAACTATACAGACGAAATTTCAAGATATTCCCATTTCACCACACCCATTTCATTATAGAAACCATTCCCATTTCATTATAGTCTTGTAAATATAAAAATGGTATAAAACCAATAAATTAATTTTTAAAAAACTTGGAACATGTTGGAGGTCTCTATCGAACACTTTTTCGAAAACAAAATTTTTCATCACACAAAATTTGTATTCCGGATTCCTTCATAAACTGCACAGAAGAAATGCTCACATCTCTAGTGATTCTCGCATACAACCAAATCGTTGCTACGGAACTGTTTCTTTGCCATTTTTCATTGTGCAGCATTTTTCATCGTACAAAGTTTTCATCCTACAAATTATTCCGGATTCATTAATAAACTGTACAGAAGAACTCACAGATATCTCTAATGAAACTCATTCAGAACCAAACCGTTGCTATGGAAATATACCTTTGCCATTCTTTATCGTAAAAAAATCGTTCACTAAAAGATTCAATTTATGCTAGCATGCAATGCTGCCTTAACCGCTACGAAAATAAAAGCAGCTGATCTACACGCAATGTTATTAATGAATTATAAACAATCATTCTGGAATCTGAAACTCGTACGCATGATGCTCGTTTCGTATTCTACTGAAGTAGGTCAAAAATCAAGTCAATTTACCGAATTCCAGTTAAATTAGAACGATTTCTGTCATTGTATCCGAAAAAGTAACTAGATACAGGTACGGTTTCAGATAAAAGTAACTGTATCTGTATCCGTAGTTACTTTACCTCAGCAAGTATCTGTACCTGCAAATATCGGATACAGTTACGGTATCCGTAAAAGAATCTTCGCAATTCCATTCGTGTAACTATATACGGTAAATACAACGAATTTTATAAATTGGCTGATTTGGCACCTTTTGACATTTTCATGTCTTTCATATGGCCCATAACAAAAAAATCGTCTCGAAAAAAATTGTCCCAAGTGGCCACAACGATGATTATGATCATCAGAAATGACGTTGACCATTCATAGGTAAACACATGAAAATGTCCCAATGCGTTGCAGACTCGTATGCAAGCGTTATTTAGGCAAGGATTCCTCAAATTTGCCAGAAGTATCCCAAAAGTATCTGGATACCCAGGTAACTAGATACTGCCCAATTTTGGAAGAAATGCTCACGGATACTATTCTGATGATTCTCGCTTACAATCAAATCGTTGCTACGGAACTGTTTCTTTGCCATTTTTCATCGTGCAAAAATCCATTATCTACGAATTTACTTGTGTACATTTCGGCCTATTTTGTTTACACCCCAGTCATCAAATTTGAATTACATTAATAAGCAGCAATGATGGCCTATGAGCCAGTCTGAATGTGATGGAGGACACATTTAAAATTCAGCTATTGGAAGATATTGCTTTATTGGACAGCAAAATTGGTCAATTGGCAGATGCATTTGCCCTTAGTATGACAGAGGGAAAATTCGAACTAGTTCAAATTCAATTGGCGCGTCTATTTTATTGGATAGCAAAATTTTACAATTGGCATCAATGATTGCTGTGACAGAAAGGAACAAAATAAATCTTTCAATCTACCAATTAAGGGGTTACAAGCTGTTGCTAAATCATTCACCAGCAAAATTGGTTAATTGACATTAGTGCATGAACCCCTAGTTTTAGGGAGAGATATCTTTATTGGCTAGTGATTGTAGTTTGATTAGATATTACAAAACAGAAAGGCTTTTACAAAGAAAAAAATTTGTAAAACCCTCCACAATCAAAATTTTGTCTTGCTTTTTGAGTTTCAGACCTCGCTGATCAATTTCGGTTTCGTGTCTGTGGTAAATCCTTTCACGCCCGAAACTATATACCAAGTTTTAGTACCATTTTGTTGAAATTTTCAGGGATAGTGCGGATTAGCTCCTAGACGACCCCCTATAACATGGTTACCGTGAGATCAATAGTAGCCCGTAGGCATGCGTAAAGTGAATATCTTATAACATAGATTTCTCATCATGTATTGGTACGATTTCGTTCAAACTTGGGGGATGAAAGATTTCCTAAATAACTACAGCACCAAATCTACATTATACGTGAACACGGATTCCCAAAACCAGAATGAATTGTATTCCACGTTTCTATGGTAACATAGCTACAATATAAAACTGTTAGAGTAATAACTGGAGTGATATCCTACAGGGGATAGTTGGGTATATGTCCCAGAAAGATGCACTATGAATTACACTGCGATTAGTGGAGTAATAATCAGTGCGCTTGTGGAAAAATAATATTTATTGACAGAACCAAAACTCCTAATAGTCCAGCAGTGAGGTATTTTTGCCTGGACATAATTGGAAAGTTAATGAAATTTTGGGGTGTTGTTTTGGGATGCCTAGGGAAGCTAAATCCGAGTTTTCTGACAAAAAAATCCTATAGACTATAACTCGAAAACTATGCCATGTAAAGGTCTTTTTTATTACATTTTCGGAAAGAGCATTAAATTTCCTTCAAATTTCACTAGTCACATGTTTTTTTTTTTAACCGAATAGCTGCAATGTTACAGCCCTTCCAAAGTACATCAAATTTCTCAAAATGTACAATTTTACGGAAAAATGCATGTTTTAGCCTCATAACATTCATTTGTACGAACTATGACTCACATGTATGTATGTTATACATACTATATGAACCCCCCCCCCCCCCCTCTTCCGCCAATGTACTCTTCATTCCCATCATAGTGAGTGTAGTGGATTTATATATGTTTGACTAGGGGTAGGTACCGATAGAGGAATACCTTTAGACAAATCCTGAGTCGGGAGAATTTCATGAGTCAGGTGATTCGGGTTTGTTCCTTGATGAGGAACTTGTTGAAGGTGCTGAAAAGTACCTTCAGATTGGTGTTTATCCCTGTTTCCAAAGGGGTGATATTTGTCGGACTCATAGGCACATGTCTCGCCATGTAGAGTGGCGATGTGCCACTCTTTTTGAATATCTCTTGCGTGGGAGAGATATGTTTCATCCGTCGAGGGACTTCTTTGTGTCCACTGGCAGTGGAAGTCTGTGGGTCTTGAAGAGTACCTTTTTGTTCATTAAAAGTGGAAGACTGGAAGTTCTGAAAAGAACTGTTGTCTTGTGAGTACCCGGTCGCAAAGGACGGGTATGTTTCCTCGAGCTGGTAAGCCATGCGAGAAGCCCTAGTTGTAAGGGTCTGAAACTCGTGAACTACGTCTATTCCGTTGTTGAAAGGCCGGAATACGTGAGTTTCTGATTGTGTTGGAACCCTCTGTGTTTCAAGAGGGGTTGTCCGGGCGTAATTCGCAGGGAGATTGGCGTGTGAAATGCCGGTGATTGTCGCAGAGGGGAAGCCTGAGCTCCCCGGGCCCGCGTAGGCAGCGCCACTATTTATTGTAAGTACATCAATGTACAGTTTTACGTACATGAATATAATAAGGTATATATAAATCAGTCCTCTGTCGATCTTTGTCTTTTTGGCAGAGCTGGCTCGTCATCCTCACTGTCTGTGACATCTGCTTCTTCGAATGGAGTGAATGTGGTGGGCTGATCGTAGTTCAGTTCTTCGTCAGTGTCGTAGTCTGTGTCCTCTTCATTGAAGTCGGGCTGTGGGGAGTTTTCACACGTAGTCCTACAACAGTTTTTGCACACAGCTGAACAAATGAGTCCTGCTTTTTTGCAAATGGAGCCTCCTGTAGTGCACCCACTAGCCCACTTGCACCTGATGATGTCAGGAGATGGTCTGGAGCAGCTTTTAATGTTGTTCTTTTGGGATTCACGCCTGAAAATGAAAAGATTGATATGATATTTCTGTTAACGTCACAAGCGTGGATTATACTAAGAGCAGTAATATCAAATAAAGGTGTGGTACCGTGAACAATGAACGTGAGCACTAGTAACACCAACCTCGTTTGGTTAAGCTCCAGCCCTAGGCAGATGGTATTTTTAGGTGTTTTCCTGCACATCCAAGCCATGTTTGAACTTGTAGGTATGCCCTGTAGGAGTGGTACTTCGCAGAATCTTGAGTGGGTGGCAGTCTGGCTAATTGAAACGTTGGTTTAACCACTACAGTTTGGAATGAGCGGTACCGCAAGCCATCCAAATCATCAACCTCCACATTCCCTCCATACATCTTCCCCAAGAACTGCTCTCCAGCATCAGAGATTTGGTTTGGCGTTGCTTCTGGGTCCTTAAAAATGCTGACTATGTCTGACAGCCAAGGATTTTTTACAAGCACTTGCACGGCTTTCTTCTTCCCAATTCCAAAGGGAGCTGATGTTGAGCCCCTCCCACTAATTGCGTGCAGGAAGAGAATGTGATTAAAAATACCATCTGCCTGGGTAACACCAAACGAGGTTGGTATTACTAGTGCTCACGTTCATTGTTCACGGTACCACACCTTTATTAGATATTACTGCTCTTAGTATAATTCACGCTTGTGTCGTTAACAGAAATATCATATCAATCTTTTCATTTTCATTTGTGAATCCCAAAACAACAACATTAAAAGCTGCTCCAGACTATCTCCTTTACATCATCAGGTGCAGGTGAGCTGGTGGGTGTACTACAGGAGGCTGCATTTGCAAAAAAGCAGGACTCCTCTGTTCTGCTGAGTGCTAAAACTGTTGTAGGACTATGTTTGAAAACTCCCCACAGCCCGACTTCAATGAAGAGGACACAGACTACGACACTGACGAAGAAGTGAACTACGATCAGCCCACCACATTCACCCCATTCGAAGAAGCAGATGTCACAGACGGCAGTGAGGATGACGAGCCAGCTCTGCCAAAAAGACAAAGAACGACAGAGGACTGATTTATGTAGGTATACGGTATTATATTCATGTATGTAATAACTGTACATTCATGCCCTTACAGTAAAAAAAAAAAATTGTTTTGGACTATTGGAATACTATACAGCACACCTCACTGTGGTGAAATCACCCCCAAATAATATATTACAAAAGATGTCGGATTGCTTTATAACAAACGCCTTTGAAACCCCGAGTCAAGGGCAAACGAGGCAAGCGCGCCCTAGTGAGGTGGAGGGGAAAAAGCCGCTTCACCCCCGGGACACACCGAGGGCGCCCAACAGATTACACTGGGCGAGCCAATCTCGAGCCACCCCCGACTCCGTGAGGGGTATAAATACAGCATCCCATGGCCCAGTAGCTCATACTGATCACAGCAAGCAATCTACAACCTTCTCCTCTCTAAGAAGACCTTCTCCTGCAAACCAGAAGCGATACAACTCCCCTGGCTGAACCGGAAGATGAATTTATAAGCTGGCTGCGATTCAACTCCACCGGCTTGTAGAGAAGAGAAACTCCCGCCTACTAGAACTTCCAGACGTCCGAATAGGTCGAGCTAGACACTTCGTCTACCTCCCTATTCAGCCCCCGTATCAGGCCGGGGCCCGAGACGGTAACCCGACGAGGCGACACCGTCTTGGAGCAGTAAGCCTTGCCCCCGGGTTCGGAGATTTACCTTCGAACCGCCCGCTGGGACAAGCCGTACGACCTCAAGCAGGGCCCACAAAGAGCACACATTTACACATTTCGGCGGACCCGCATTATTGATAGGGCTTCACTCATTCGTTAAGTGTTGGACCACGGGCGGACACGTTTCACGTGAGATGACATCTCCGAAGTGGTCGTCCCGACTTTAGTTCTTTTCAGAGCTAAAAGACTTCCCCGAGAATGGAGCGGACGCCTAGCTTCTGCCTTCTCGGGGATACACACGAAGGCAATGCGGCCGAAACCGAGGTTTCAACGCCCGACCGCCCTTCCGCGCCTTGTGAGAATCTCGCGGGCGTTTCTTCAACCCTTAACCGGCCCAAACCCTCAAAGGGCGTGGGCTTAGTGCTAACGTCACCCCTTAGTGGAGATATTCAAAAAGAACGGCACATCGCCGCTCTACATGGCGAGACATGTGCCTATGAGTCCGACAAATATCACCCCTTTGGAAACAGGGATAAACACCAATCTGAAGGTACTTTTCAGCACCTTCAACAAGTTTCTCATCAAGGAACAAACCCGAATCACCAGACTCATGAAATTCTCCCGACTCAGGATTTGTCTAAAGGCATTCCTCTAGGGGTACCTACCCCTAGTCAAACATATATAAATCCACTATACTCACTATGATGGGAATGAAGAGTACATTGGCGGAAGAGGGGGGGGGGGAGAGTGGGGGGTTCATATAGTATGTATAACATACATACATGTGAGTCATAGTTCGTACAAATGAATGTTATGAGGCTAAAACATGCATTTTTCCGTAAAATTGTACATTTTGAGAAATTTGATGTACTTTGGAAGGGCTGTAACATAGCAGCTATTCGGTTAAAAAAACATGTGACTAGTGAAATTTGAAGGAAATTTAATGCTCTTTCCGTAAATGTAATAAAAAAGACCTCTACATGGCATAGTTTTCGAGTTATAGTCGGAAAACTGAAAAAAGTCCGAAAAAATCGCGGTTTTTCGGCCACCCACAATCGAGCACAGGCTTTTTTCGTCAGAAAACTCGGATTTAGCTTCCCTAGGCATCCCAAAACAACACCCCAAAATTTCATTAACTTTCCAATTTTGTCCAGCAACCCACAGATTTTATGACCTCACTGCTGGACTATAATCCTATGGGCCGATTTTGGTATGATCAGGTTTGTATGGGTTAGCCTCTAGACGGCCTCCTATAACTTTCATTGCCGTCGGATCATTAGTAGATCAATAGATCTATAGACTAGATCAATAGACGTAGTCTGTGCGCATGCGCAAACGTTAATTTCTTATATTGTCGATTCCTTATCATTTATTGGACTGATTACGTTCAAATTCGGGGAATAGTTAAGTATATGTCCCGGAAAAATCCCCTATGAATTGGCTATATCGTGATTGTAGAGTAATAACTATTGCGCATGTGCAAAACTAAGAATAATTTATTCACACAGACAAAACTCCGAAATTATTGGACCGGTTTTTATGAAATTTTCAAGGGTTGTGCGGATTAGGTCCTAGACGGCGCCTAGAGAGTGTTCCTATCAAATTTCAACTTCCAAGTTTCTTTACATTTTAATACCTACTGGTTGCAATCATGTATACAAAATTAACTGAAAAGGATTAAATGTATGTAAACAATCATTCAAACAACCACGCTCATACCTCAGGTTGTTAGCTAGGCGCAGTGGTTAATATAATACGGTTAGGTAAATCAAAAGCTTTCCAACGACTGGCGAAGGATTTTTGTACGATGATAAATGCATAAAATACAGTTCCGTAGCAACGATTTGGTTGTAAGCGATTATCATCAGAAAATAGGAGCGTAATGCACTGAATGTCCCGTCTTGCCTCATTTTTGGTCGGGTTATGATGGCAAAATCATGTTCCATGTTAAAACGTCCCATGTTGAGGGTTCGTTTAAGAATGCCCCAACGGATTTCATGGAAGACCATTTTCGAAAATTTGATCAACTTTTCTTCCGCTACGTACTAAGTAAGTACATATTAATGGTACATGTACTGTTAATGTTAATATTGCTAATATTAATCTTGGGAGACATTGTAAGTAATCCAGAAAATGTCATCAACTCCAGTTAAAAATATCCAATCGAGCATCAGATGCGAAGAGAGCGCGCGATAGAGGAGACGGAGCCGAACAGGAGGATACGAAAGCACATCCGGCGCGGTGTTGCCCACGTGTGAATCGAACCCGATTCCACGTGGGACGGCCGTGGGATGAAAAAAATCTAATCCCCCCTTCACTTCTCCATCCACTATCAAGACTTTCGATTAATTCTCATTAATCCCCCTGCCTCCCACCACTGTATTCCAAGGGGGGCATCGCCACCCTGCACCCCCATAATTTTGCCCTTCTTTCTAAATACCTCGTTTTTAACAATATTGCCAAGATGGGTATATTAAATTACAGTAGTATTTATGTGTATAAATACTACTATATATATACAAAATAGGGCTATAATATTAATGTTTGTACTTGCTCATACCGTACCATGAATCCAACGGCATTCTCCATTTAGGACGGTGATATGGCGATAGGTAAAGTATTGCCTAGAGGCTTATCCGCACAATCCTTGGAAATTTCATCAAAACTATTCCACTATTCTCGGAGTGCCAACAAATCTTAGTTTTGCGCATGCGTGGTAGTTATTACTCAACCAATCACGATAAAATACGTAGGGCATCATCCTGGACCCCCATAAACTCGTAACAATTAATACCTACACCCAATAACTCCACGAGTTTGAACGGAATCGAACACTTAGATCATGAAAAATCAATGCTATGACAAATTCAGGGTTAAGCATGCACTATCCCTGAAAATTTCTTAAAAATCGGTCGATTAGTCTCGAAGTTTCGCCTCCGAAAATCAATTTTGGATACATAGGCGTATAATTAAACTGTTTTCTCTAACTGTTTTATGAACTAATTTAGTATCTCTATGTTATACATATAGGTATGTTAAATAAACGAGGAATGATGTCCGCCCAACTTGGCAGACTTTTGTGTTCAATTTTTGAACAAATCATTTAGACGGAACTTATGGAGGTAACAAAAATTCTAAGTTTTTCTCAAACTATTTTATGAACTAATTCAGTATGTCTATGTTATACTCGTACATAAGTATATGTTAAATAAACGAGGAATGATGTCCACCCAACTTTGCTGACTTTTGTGTCCAATTTTCGAATGTATCATTTAGACGGAACTGTGTGGAGGTAACGAAAACTCTGTGGTTTTCTCAACCTATTTTATGAACTAATTCAGTTTTCTATGTTGTGCACACTATGTTGAGTGAACGAGGAATGATGACCACCCACCTTGGCAGAATTTTGTGTTCAATTTTTGAACAAATCATTTAGACGGAACTGCATGGAGGAACGAAAATTCTGTGGTTTTCTCAAACTATTTTATGAACTAATTCAGTATGTATATGTTATACATATATGTTAAATAAACGAGGAATGATGTCCGCCCAACTTGGCAGGCTTTTGTGTCCAATTTTTGAATGTATCTATTAGACGGAACTGTTTGGAGGTAACGGAAATTCAGCGGTTTTCTCTATTTTATGAAATAATTCAGGATGTCTATGTTGTGCATACTTACTATGTTAAGTGAACGAGGAATGATGTCCATTCAATTTGGCAGACTTTTGTGTTCAATTTTTGAACAAATCATTTAGACGGAACTGTGTGGAGGTAACAAAAATTCTGTGTTTTTCTCAAACTATTTTATGAACTAATTCAGTATGTTTATATTATACTCGTACATATATGTTAAATAAACGAGGAATGATGTCCACCCAACTTTGCTGACTTTTGTGTCCAATTTTCGAATGTATCATTTAGATGGAACTGTGTGGAGGTAACGAAAACTCTGTGGTTTTCTCATCCTATTTTATGAACTAATTCAGTTTTCTGCCATATTCTTAGACGTGAGACTCCTAGACGGGCGGGGTCGGCGCTTCATTCATATACTTGCCTCGCTCACTTCTTTGGCCATTCATTAGGCGGCACCAAGGCCGGACATCCTCAACTCGCCCTGTCCCCACATCGGTCTCCGCTCCTCCGTTCTACGACTATGAGCTCCTTCATTCGCTGTAAGTATTGTTAACTAATAAAGTAAGGCACCCAGTAAACATTCATTATTTACGGCCAACAAATCTTTATTTTACAAAGAGAACTGATTTACGATAGTTATTACACAGGTTGAATAATACTTTTCAATTCCTTAGTGCGTTTAAGCCATTGACTGCTTTTCATGTGCATAGTCCCATATCTTGTCAACAGAGACATGCCGTTAAATAAGTGCAGCGCCGATTTCTCTGTTTTTATGGCTGACCAGAGGCTGTGGCGGACTCTTGTAATCCGGTTACATGGAGGTCAGACGACATGGACAGCTATAGGTGAGTTTTGGAGTTTGGTCTTAAGGAATATAAGGAACCCTAGTCTGGTAAAGAGAATACCACCATATTTTACGATGTTCCTGAGGGATGCTACTTGCAGGTCTCATGATGACTGAAACTAAAAAACTAGGAGATATAAGCGCTAAATTTGATCTTATTCCTAAACGGCATGAAAGCTAAACAAAGTCAGAGGTTCCCTTGTTGGATTAATGTACAAAGACGAGAGAGCCACTGCTGATACGATTTGATTAGAGCTAATCACATGTCGAAAATATGTCCATTTAAATTTAAAAAAAAAAAAAAAAACTGGTATGTTTGGAGTTTCATCAAATTTTATCTTGAACCTGCTCTCGAAGCAGGTCAATCTGAAATGATAAACATCATGTCTATCTATGAAAACGAATCCATGAAATGGACGCATTGTTTGGGAAGAAATACCTAGTCAGATTGGAATGAACCTCATGTAGAAATTCCAGAAATGTTCATCGGATAACAATGGTTTCCTACTTACTGTTTCACAGAGCAACGCCAAATCAGAACAGGAACTGCTCATAATTGGACACCACCTTATGTGCGAGAAACCTACAGATAAATCATTTTAGGAGACCATAAATTTTGCAAAAGTTTAGCCAACTGTAACATCGAGAATGTGAAGTACTGGATTAAATTTAAAATAAACATGCAGGAATCTCTAAATAGATTTTTGGAAATGAACCTAATATAAAACACAATGCCTCGCGAAAAAACTCTTGCCTCTCAACATCGAAATCTCTAGAGTGTGTAAAATTTCAACTCCCTACGGTGAACAAGAGAGAAAATTTAGCTAATCTGAATCGATACTTTGATGGTCTTCTTATAGATTATAAATCCGCTAGCTTTACTGTGATGGTTTGATGAAAAACCGGGCAGCATCAGTTGATGTTTTTTCTCTAATTGATACCGTCCAGCTCTTCCATCTCTTTACCTAAGTCAGCAAAAACAAAGATTTCGTCTTCCAAAGTGAACACGAGGCTTTTGCAACCTTCGTTCGACTCGTAAGAAAAATAAAAGACTCGTTACCGCCGTAATTTATTGTGACGAGAATCTTCATCCTATCTTTTGAAGTTGCCAACTCCCCAGCCATAAAAGGTGTCCATAGAAACTGCGTCTATCTCTTGTAAGTGCATATCACGTGCTGGGTGCACGGAGCAGGGATGATATTACCATCGGCAGGATGTGTGCATATCCTCCTTTGACTTCTAATCGACTTGTGCTCAATGACAACTCAGCTTTGAACGTTTCACTGAGCCTCCAATCATCCTATATTTACAACTACATTCATTATAGTCCGGCAAGTTTATCATCTATTTTTTAGCTTAATGAGTACCTTCATAACACTATTCTTGCCAGATCAATTGAATTTGTACGATACTTTAACGGAACCACGGAAAAAGCGTAATAAGGGTCTTACTGGAACTGGAAATAATGAAAAAAAAAAAAGAAAAAAAAAAAAAAAAAAAAAAGTACTGTCATGCAGCATGGCTAATAGACCGAATTGTCAAAGAAAAATCGTGGATAAAATTTATATAGGCACTTAAATTCTGATCATTGAGGCCAACCATGTCCTAAATAATACAGAGGGGAGGATATCGCAAAGAAAATTTTGAACACGCAGCACAACTCCGAAATTACAAAATTTTAGTCAATTTTGGACGTTTTCCACCAAAAAATCGATTTTCTCACTTATTTGTTAATCTTAGAGGTCTAGGAGTGTTGCAATTGACTCAGGGCTGAAAAATACTTCGACCTATGGTCAAAATACCACTACTACCTCTTCAATCTGGTCTTCGCGGAACTCACAAAATGTACTGTTTGCTACCTCTATCATGGCTAAGCTCCTATCAATCCGTCTGTGCCCTGTTCTTGCTCCTAGTAATTATACATCGTCTTCCCATGGCAAATTCAATCTTAAAATTTAGGTTGGGGGGTCACTGTATCCATGATCTCAAAGTGAAAGGCTCCCTTGTGAAGAGAATCTTCTTCGTAGGTCCTCTGCCATTCGCTGATCAGAAGAGTTTCAACTGATTTTAGGGTATCAGGTATTGGGACTGAGGACCTGTTGGAATTAATGGAAGGTAATGGTAATGTGCTTCCCATTCTAGCTGCTTTATCTGCTCTGTCGTTTCCTGGTACGTCAATGTGCGATGGAATCTACTGAATCGTGATGGAGCTTGCCACGTTCGCCAGGATTTTGGCAATGTCGTAAACGATATAATTCGTAGGCTTACTCTGATGGATATGTTCAAGAATCAGGCATGAGGTTTTGGAGTCAGTTAGTATAACTGCTTCATTTTTTCCTCATTTTTGGATATAACGTTGTATTGCGACTTCCATTGCAAGGAGCAACACACGTCGATTTGAAACGACGAAGGCAGTTTAGGTTGGATTATATAGTTTTCTTGGGGATCAAAGATTCCTATACCCGCGCCGCGAGGGCTTGACTTGGTTGCATCAGTATAAACCTCATAATGATGTGAATAATTTCCTGCAAGAACGTGTGCTTTAAGTTCATGGACCGATGTATTGCGTTTGTTTGTCCGGAGAACTGGTATTGAGCTCTGGATATTCAACGAAACCATTTGCACGGGTCTGTCTGGCGAGTATTTCAAACGAATGCTTGACACGTGAATGACACCTTCCCACGGAGGGGTTCCTGACTGCAGACACCAGGGTTCGCATGTTTTAACATGGAATCATGTTTTAGCGATGGATCCCCCGCCGAAAAGTGAGACTATAAAGTGAGATGAAAGTAGCGCCAATAATTGTGATGATTTCCGCTTACAACCGAGTCGTTGCTAGGGAAATGGTACTTCGTCGTTTTTCATCCCACAAAATTCGTTGACCATTCGTTCGAAAGCTCTCGATTTATCCAACCATACTATATTAACTACTGCGAAGTGCGTGGCCAACAAGCTGAGTTATGAGCATGGTTATATGAATAATTGTTTACACACAGGTGATCATTCTCAATTATTGATATTGTGAACATGATTGCAACCGCTTGTTAA
The DNA here is from genome assembly GCA_030762985.1 of Adelphocoris suturalis. Lineage (NCBI taxonomy): Eukaryota > Metazoa > Arthropoda > Insecta > Hemiptera > Miridae > Adelphocoris > Adelphocoris suturalis. The sequence continues at coordinate 36,819,629 of CM061049.1, forward strand.
TTTCTGATGATTTCATTGAGCTGGTGTTTCGATTAGGTGATTCATAGCAGGTGATCCGAATATTGCGAGAACGGTTTGATTTGTGAAGCGGTGGTTAAATAATTTTAATAGGTAATTTCTATACTTTACACTATAGGAAGCTGTAATTTCGTATGTAGCCTCTTTAGCCTCTTTCTATAATAAAGTGAATGTTTACTCGCGAGTTTCTATTAGGAGATCATCAACTCACAAGAGCTCAATCGTCGTGATCATTTCTATAATAAAGTGAGAGCGAGGAGCTAAAACATGATTCCATGTTTTTTGAATTTTAGCAGTCAGGCTCAAAGTAATAACATCCGGGGGGGGGGGGGGGGTCCAGGGGGGCTTCGACAAGTTTGGGTGACTGGGTGAGCGTATGGTGAGGCGGTAACACGTCAGCTGTGGCCTTGATTACATTATTCCTCTTGATATCATAGATCTGCTAACAGCAAGTGGTAGCTCACCTGACTCTGCAAGTAAAGGGTTGATCGGTGTGGTTCTAAAGGCTCCCATTGAACTTCTCATTGCAGAATTTAGTGTAACGTCATACTTGGACAACGGTTTTGAGAATTTTAGTATCCTGGAACCATAATCTAACAAAGGTCGCACTATTCCACGACTTACATAAAGCAGGTTCTTTGGGTGACCACCAAATGAAACTCCAGCAACAGCTTTTACCACTCGAATAGCTTTAATAGCTCTGCCATTGTATAGTCGCGAGTGGCACAACGTAACGGGTATCTTTTCTTTTCCATCTGTTACAGAAATGTCTAGAATGTTGTACCTTCTTCGTGTGAGAGGCATCACCGCAGTTTTTTTGATGCTAACGTCAAGATTCAGTTTCCTGAAACTGTCAGTGAGAGTATCTAACCCAGCTTGTACTCTTTCGACGTTTTCCAATCTTGCATGCGATGCGTATAGAAGGAAATCATCCGAATATTGCTGGAATTTGCACCCGTGTAAATCTAAATGGTGTAATGACACTCAGCAAACTGTACGAGGAAGAGAAACGAGCTTTTGGGCTGCTGACCACCAGGACCTGCCAAATCTGTTGAAAACAGTGACCATCACAAATTATAAAAAATTAGAGAACTTTATGAAATGCAGTGGAATAATTCTATAGAATATTCATCTGCAAATGTACTGGTTATATGCTTCAATAAATAAATGCATGTTGAAGCCTCATTTTTGCTATTTGAATATCGACTGTATTGTATTCTTGCAGGTAAACTAAGGCCTTGAACTTGGGCCAATTGAAAAATTTTCCTGCGCGATCATTTACGCATAAATCTCATCGTTTCAGCCAATGCCTATTTCGCTACCCAATAAACTGACTAATCAATTCGATATAATCATAAATTACCAGCAATAATGCCCAACAAAACATGACCGGTTTTGATTTCTAATCAAATTCATGATTTTCACTTTGGTAAGGCAGGTTACTAAAATTGTGCAATTACTAGCCAATAATGACTTTAACGCCCATCTCAAAAATATGCTTTCCAAACTAAGTTCATGTACCAAACCCAAAAATGTATTGCTTAATAAAATAGCAGAAAATGTACTGCTTAATAAAATAGCAGAAAATGTACTGCTTAATAAAATTGCTATTCGCTAGTTAGTCCAAGGTTTCGTGACACATCTGCGTAACGATTTTCGCTAGTTAGTCCAACGCTAAACTTGTTCCATGCTTAAACTCGAGTTACTACAGGCAATTTGACAACCGCTAGCCAATAAAGATTACCAGTCTTCAATTGTCCTAATGTAAATTGACCAATTTTGGTGATTAATGAAGTAGCAGCTTATATCTATTTTTCTGGTTATTATGTCCATATTTTCTTATTATTTGTCACAGCAGGGCCTATTGACGCCAATTGTAATTTTGCTACCGAATAGAGTAGACGAATTTGAAATTTTCCCCAATCAGACTATGGACCATGCATTAAAGCCCAATTAGCCAATTATGCTGCCTTATCAATTATAGACAGCATAATCAATATTCACTTCCAATTTCAGAGATAGGTTCCAAAACAAATTAGGCTGCCCAATAGCCGAGTTTAAAATGATTCCTCCAACACATTTGGATTGGCCCAATCCAAACTCAATGAAGTAATTCGTAAATTTAGGTATGTTTAGATTAAAGATTGTCAGAATTCATAGTGATCCGTTCGTGAGAAGAGTTTTTAACGTACCAATCCAATTCGCAATTGGTAGGCTCACACACCACACTGAAATCTGACGAAGAAATTGCAGGGGCTTCGACTTATCAGCCCCAAAATTTCCAGAAACTTTCTTTTGCTTTATTATAATTAATGAATAACCTTTATAACAGACCAAGAAAATTGTTTTTAAAACCACCCTCAAAATTTTATCATTTAAGTAGTCAACAGGACGTTTCCATTTTTTTTTTTTTTTTCGATTTTTTTACTAGAGAATCGTAACTCCCTTATTTTTGCTTCCAAGTCTACTTAGGGTAGCGGAAGCATTGTTTTCACTGTCGGGAGAAAAAAAGCAACATCAAAATTTCCTCTCGTATTCTACGTCTTAGACCACTCTGAACAACTTTGGTTCCGTGTCTGTCTGTCTTTGTGTGTGTCTATCTGCGCATGCGCAAACGTATTCTACCAAGCATCATTTTCTCACGCCCCAGTCGTTTGATCTCGCTCAAATTTGGATGATTGTTGGGGAATGACATTTTGATCATCTATATCAACTTCAACATGATTATATCATTAATAAATACTGCGCATCTACACAATACATCGTTTGGGCTACTGCCGATTGTATTATTTCGCTACCCAATAAACTCACTAACCAATTTGATATACTCTTAATACCAAATGACCTGTATTAATGCCGAACCTCCTCCAAATTATGCTTTCCAAATTAAGTTCATGTACCAAACCCAAAATGTGCTGCTTAATAAAATAGCAGAACTTGAACATCTTTCCTGTCGCCTTTGAGTTTGACTATTACTTCTCTCACAGCAACGCCAATTTGTACGAATGAAGAATGAAGAAATATGATAGCTAAAAAAGTGCTATTAAATTCGAGTTACTACAGGCCGATAAAATCCACAACCGCCAGCCAATAAAATGACCAGTAATGTAATTTGACCGATTTTGATTATTAAATAAGTAGCAGGAGCTTATAATGTATTTTGCTTCTGAGTCTGTACCTATTTATGTAGCGGAAGCATTGTAGGGTGCGGCAGAGAGAACGGATGGTTTTAAAAAAATCATAAAATAGTTAATTTTTACTCAAAAACAAATTTATTGATGCAATCAGGCTCGCAAGGATATAGCATTTGAGACAGTCAAGTGTGAAAAATTACATCAGGCATGTGGTGGCCGAAATTGTTGATGCAGTGCTGGAGGTGTTCTTGGGCGTTATCTCCAACATAGCTCTCTCAACTTGGGCGACTTCCACGAGAATTGCGTCCTTCAATTCGTCCAGAGTTCGGGGCTTGTTCTAGTATACTCTAAGCCTTGAGGTGTCCCCATAAGAAAAAATCGCATATGGATAAATCTGGGGATCGAGGAGGCCAATGAACATTGCCAAACCAGGGAAGAGAGGGCGAATAACGTCCATTGATGCGCTGGCTGTGTTGGCGGTCTCTCCATCCTACTGGAACCACACATGTCGGGTTGGAACACATCGTTGGAGAGAGTCTACGCGAACTTCCAAGAATCAATAAATTTGTTTTTGAGTAAAAATTAACTATTTTATGATTTTGTTTAAACCGTCCGTCCTCTCTGCCGCACCCTGTATCTTCCGGAACCAAAGCTATATATAGCGGGAGAAAAAAATTGTTGGTCTCCAAAATCAAACTTCCCACTCGCATTTTCCGTTTTAGACCATTCTGAACAACTTGGTTCCGTGCCTGTCTGTCTATGTGTCTGTGGGTGTGTCTGTTCGCAAAGCCTGCTGTATCAGAGTGGGTTAGATTGTTTCTGGGGCCATTCCGGCCCAATACAATCTAGTTCGCAAAGCCTCGTACAAGCTTATTTTCCCCAGTTTTCATCCAATTTGAATGATATTATTTTCATGGGATGTGCGGGTTAGGGGGTAGACGGTCCCCTATCAGTTTCATCGTTCTTGACTCAATACCTTACTCTGCGCATGCGTAAACGTAAATTCTACCAAGCATCATTTTCTCACGCCCTAGTCGTTTGATCTCGCTCAAATTTGTTGGATTGTTGGAGAATGACAATTTGATCATCTTATATAAATTTCAACATGATTGTATCACTAATAACTACTGCGCATGTATACACTACATCGTTCGGGTCAATGCCATTTGTATTATTTTGCTACCCAATATACTGACTTTGGTATAGTTGAAATACCAAATGACGAGTATTAATGCCAAACAAAACATGACCAGTTTTGATGGCCGATCAAATTGGTAAATTCATGATTTTCACTTTTGTCAGGCAGGTTAATAAAATTGTACAATTACTCGCCAATAATGACTTTAACAACCCCCCCCCCACCTCATCTAAAATATGCTTTCCAAACTAATTTCATGTACCCAACCCAAAAATGTGGTGCTTAATAAAATAGCAGAACTTGACATCTTTCCTGTTGCCTAGTGAGTTGGTTCTTCCCTCACAGCAGCGCCAATTTGCACAAGTGAAGAATGAAGAAAATTAGAGCTAAAAAAGTGCTATTAAAGTCGAGTTACTACAGGCAATTTCACAACCGCCAGCCAATAAAGATGACCAGTCTTACATCATTAATTGTACTAATGTGATTTGACCAATTTTGATGATTAACGAAGTAGTAGGAGCTTATCTATTTTGTTTTCGAGTCTATCTAAGGGTAGTGGATGCATTGTTTTCACTTGCGGGAGCGAAAAATTGTTGGTCTCCAAAATCAAACTTTCTACTTGCATTTTACGTTTTAAACCATTCTGAACAACTTTACTTAGTTCCGTGTCTATTTGCCTGTGTGTGTGTCCGTCGTGCGTTCGCAAAGCCATGTAACAAACTTAGACTCAACCTCCCAGTGACAAAAGAAGATTGTGTAATAGATGTAGCAAAAGTAGCACGATCAGAGTGGGAAAAGATGTATATTCAAAACTCAAGGTCATCCTCCAATCGGTACTTCAAAAACGTAACGAATGTTTTAACTAAACCTTTCTGGAAGATACAGCAAAATTATGGCAGGAAAATAATGAAAAAACTGGAAAGACTTCGAATGAATGTAGGCCTATGTAACGCATATCTGCACCGAATCAAAGCTGTCTCCTCTCCGCTCTGCACCACATGTGGAGAATATGAAAATTTAGAGCACATCATTGTCTTGTCGGAAATATAATGGAAGAAGAAAGTTATTTTTTGATTCTCTTGAAAATTTACCTCGTCCGTTCAATTTTGATAGCATTGTTTACTCTCTGAATTCGTGTGTTATATCTTCTTTAGTTGAATTTTTGGAAAAATGTGTGATAGATATTTGAGTTTGCCTTTTCGATAAGTACTGAAGTCTCAAAATTGTTCAAGCAATTCAATGCGTTTTGGAATAGAAGAAAGAAGGAAAAAATGTAGAAAAGCAAGAGGAAACAGCTGGGAGGGGTCGGGGATTCCGGCCGGTCCGGGGGCGGCCCCCTTGACGATTAGTTCTCCAGGATGTGTGGAGAGTCTCCACAACATCCTTTAAGGGCCGTCTGTTCAGAAATGGGCAGGTGGCCCCGGGAGCCGTCATGGTGGGTGGGTCCGGGCCGGTCGGGGCCCTCCGGCCCTGACCGGCCAAACACGGAGGCGAGGACCTATTCACGCAGAAAATATACAGAAAATAGAACTACAGGACCACAGCAACAGGACTACAGGACCAGAGCATACAGCACCATAAACAAAACCAAACAAAAAAAGAAAAGGATTTCCGAACCATGCAGACAACAATAAATTCAAGATATACCCATTCAGCATCCCCATCTCACCTATTCGCCAACATACACATTCTATACTTAGTCCTGGTACATGTACAAATTGTATATAACCAATAAATGAATTTAAAAAAAAAAAAACAAACTTAGTTTCCCCGGCTCTTAACTCAGCTTGTTGGCCACGCACTTCGCAGTAGTTAACTTAATATGGTTGGATAAATCGAGAGCTTTTGAACGAATGGTCAACGAATTTTGTGGGATGAAAAACGACGAAGTACCATTTCCCTAGCAACGACTCGGTTGTGAGCGGAAATCATCAGAATATTTGCTTGAGCAATTTTCGTCACTCAATATTGTCGTGAGGTTTTTTTAGTTTATGTGCCATAGCAATGACATAAAATGTCAATAAGTTAGTTACAAGGCTTTGCGAACACACGACGGACCCACACAGACAGACAGACACGGAACCGAAGTTGTTCAGAATGGTCTAAAACGTAAAATGCGAGTGGAAATTTCTATTTTGGAGACCAACAATTTTTTTTCTCCTGAAAGTGAAAACAATGCTCCCGCTACCTTCAGGTAGACTCGGAAGCAAAATAGATTATAAGCTCCTGCTACTTCATTAATCATCAAAATTGGTCAATATTAATTAGTACAATTAAACATGTAAGACTGGTCATCTTTATTGGCTGGCGGTTGTGAAATTGCCTGTAGTAACTCGACTTTAATAGCACTTTTTTAGCTATAATTTTTCTTCATTCTTCACTTGTGCAAATTGGCGCTGCTGTGAGGGAAGAACAAACTCACTAGGCGACAGGAAAGATGTTCAAGTTCTGCTATTTTATTAAGCACAACATTTTTGGGTTCGGTACATGAACTTAGTTTGGAAAGCACATTTTTGGGGAGGGAGGGTTGTTTGAGCCATTATTGTCTGGGAATTGTACAATTTTAGTAACCTGCCTGACAAAAGTGAAAATCATGAATTAACCAATGTGATTGGACATCAAAACTGGTCATGTTTTGTCTTAATACCAAAACTGGTCATTTGGTATTGAGAGTATATCGAATTGATTAGTGAGTTTATTGGGTATATAATGCAAATGGGGCATTGGCCCAAACGGTGTAGTGTGTAGATGCCCAGTAGTTATTAATGATACTATCATGTTGATATTGATATAAGATGATCAAATTGTCATTCTCCCACAATCCAAGAAATTTGAGCGAGATCAAAAAACTAGGGCGTGAGAAAATGATGATTGGTAGAATTTAAGTTTACGCATGCGCAGTGAGGTATTGAGTCAAGAATGATGAAACTGACAGGGGACCATCCACCCCCTAGCCCGTACATCCCATGAAAATTCAATTCAAATAGGATGAAAACTTGTAACAGACAATGTAGAACCCGTCTGTACCACAACATTGTACTGTCCTAGTTTACTACTCTAGTGTAACAACTAATTCTTCACTCTACCAACAGGCCCACATTACTTTCATTCTACGGCACTCCAACCAAAACAGTCATTATCCTACTGTGCACGACTCTAGTGAAACACATCACTTTATCATCCTATTCTACCACCCATAAGTACGAGAGCGCTGTATAACAGCCGCCATCCTACTGTATCAGACAACTGTAGAACCCATCTGTACCACAATATTGTACTGCTCAAGTGTAACAGTTTACTAATCTAGTGTAACTACTAATTCTTCACTTAATTCTGCCAACCAGAAGTACAGGCCCCCATTACCTTCCATTCAATGGCAGTCCAACCATAACAGTCCTACTGTACCAGACAACTGTAGAACCCATCTGTACCACAATATTGTACTGTCCAAGTGTAACAGTCTACTATTCTAGAGTGACTACTAATTCTTCACTTAATTCTACCAACCAGAAGTACCTACAGGCCCCCATTACCTTCCATTCAATGGCAGTCCAACCAAACAGTCATAAGAGTCAAGAAGTGTAATATACTACTTTACCATCCTATTCTACCTACCATAAGTTGTACGGGCGCGCTGTAACAGCCGTCATCCTACTGTACCAGACAACTGTAGAACCCATCTGTACCACAACATTGTACTGTCCAAGTGTAACAGTTTACTACTCTAGTGTAACTACTAATTCTTCACTTTATTCTACCAACCATGAGTACAGGTACAGGCCCACTTTACCTTCCATTCTACTGCACTCCAACCATAACAGTCATCATCCTACTGTGTACGACTCTAGTGTAACATCTCACTTTATCATCCTATTATACCAACCATAAGTACGTAAGCGCTGTATCAGCCGACATTCTACAGCACCAGGCTACTGTACAACCCATCTCTTGCACATTATTGTGCTATCCAACTGTAAAAGTCTACTATTCTACTGTAACTACTAATTCTTCCTTAATTCTACCAACCAGAGGTACAGGCCCATATTACCTTCCATTCAACGGCAGTCCAACCGTAACAGACATCATCCTCTCCAATGATTCGCAATATGCTGTCCAACTGCAACAGTCTACTATTCTAGTGTAACTACTAATTCTTCACTTAATTCTACCAACTACAAGTACAGGCCCACATTCCTTCCATTCTACGGCAGTCCAACCATAACAGTCATTACAACCAAGTAGTGTAATATACTACTTTATCTTCCTATTTTACCAACCATAAGTTGTACGGGCGCGCTATAACAGCCATCATCCTACTTTACCAGACTACTGTAGAACCCATTTGACCATAATATTGTACTGTCCAAGTGTAACAGTTTACTACTCTGGTATAACTACTAATTCTTCACTTTATTCTACCAACCACGAGTTCAGGTACAGGCCCACATTACCTTCCCTTCTGCGGCACTCCAACCAAAACAGTCATCATACAACTGTGCACGACTCTAATGTAACACACTACTTTATCATCCTATTCTACCAACCATAAGTACGGGAGCGCAGTAACAGCCGCCATTCTACAGTACCAGACTTCTGTAGATCCCATCTCTTCCACATCATTGAACTCTCCAACTGTAAAAGTCTACTATTCTACTGTAACTACTAATTCTTCACTTAATTCTACCAACCAGAAGTACAGGTCCACACTCCTTCCATTCTACGGCAGTCCAACCATATCAGTCATAACAGTCAAGTAGTGTAATATACTACTTTGTCATCCTATTCTACCTACCATAGGTTGTACGGGCGCGCTGTAACAGCCGTCATCCTACTGTACCAGACAACTATAGAACCCATCTGTACCACAACATTGTACTGTCCAAGTGTAACAGTTAACTAATCTAGTTTAACTACAAATTCTTCACTTTATTCTACCAACAATGAGTACAGGTACAGGCCCACATTACCTTCCATTCTACGGCACTCCAACAAAACAGTTAAGTATGGTTTGTGAGGTCTAACCGTATTTAGTAATAAAACGCGTACTCTCAAAAATTGGCAAGAACGAAGGAATTTCATTTTTTCTCAATCTTTTTGGACAAACAACAGGGTACCTAGCAACTGAACACATGATGTCAAACAATAGTAATTTTCGGTTAACTAGATTGAATGAATAATTTGATAATAATACGAGTATGTAGCCACATCACTCCCCCTCAAGTGTCAACGATATCGTTCAGGAAATTGGACTGGAGGCCACTGCGGGTGAAAGTTGGAGGTGAGCCCGTGGGTGAAGTAGATGACGCTGGGAGTGGCATCGCTGCAGCTGGACTCGTGGGTTGGGCGAGCATAAAAGCTGGTTTGAGCCTGTCTATGGAAATAGTCTGTTCCCCTCGAGGCATTTTGATACGAAAAACTTTGTCTGAATGGGAAATTACAAGATAAGGTCCGTCGAAAGTAGGCTGTAAGGGTCGTCTCACTGCATCCTGGCGTACAAACACGTGTGAAGAATCCTTCAAATCGGGGTGAACGTAGATCGTTTTAGCAGTGTGGTACTTGAATGGAACTAGGCGGAGCTTCTGGACATGGTCGCGTAATGTATAGCAATGAGTGTAGGAAGATCTGAAGAGCTGGTGGGGGAATCGAACACATCAAGTTGGCAAGGCTGAGGCCCAATCGTCTGTGGGTTGAGCTTTCAATGCGCATTTCAAGTGGCGGTGCCATCGCTCAATGGCACCATTTGCAGCGGGATGGTAAGCAGTAGTGCGAAGGTGATGGGTACCAAGTATTGCAGTGAGATTTTTGAAAAGTTGGCAGTCAAACTGCTTCCCACGATCCGTAGTTATGCGACGTGGAACACCGAATCTGGCAATCCATGAAGTGATGAGCGTAGAAGCGACAGTTTCTGCTGTAATATCACTCAGTGGAATTGCCTCCGGCCATCTTGAAAAACGATCTATGATGGTTAGAAGATAACGGAAACCTCGTGAAGTGGGTAGGGGTCCAACAATATCGACATTTATGTGTGCGAATCTGGCTTCGGACGGCTGGTAGGTACTAATTTCGCTGGAAGTATGACGCCAAATTTTTGTTCGTTGACATGGAATGACATGTTTCTGCCCAGAGCGTGACATCCTTTTTGAGAGAAGGCCAACAGTACCGAGTCTGGACTAGGTCAACTGAAGCAGCGATTCCAGGGTGAGCGAGATTATGCAAGGAGTTGAAAATTATCCAGCGAAATGGCTCAGGAATAAAAGGACGAAGTTTGCCAGTTGAGGTGTCACAAATTAGTACGATGTTGTTGTCGAAAGTCATATCTAGGAGATTGAGCTTTGAGCTAGTAGATCTCTTCAGATGTTGAAGTTCAGAGCACGTAGCCTGTGCTGCTGCTGTCTTGGAGTGCTACTGAAGAGGCAAGGTCAATGGCCGAAATGCGAGAATATGTGTCAGATGGGGTATTAGTAGAACCTGGCACATACCGAATATCCGTTGTAAATTGACCCATGTAGTCTAAATGTCGTAATTGGCGAGGAGAGGCTTTTCCTGGTCGTTGTGCAAACGCGTAAATAAGATGTTTGTGATCTGTGAGAATGGAGAATTGGCGTCCTTCGAGCATAAATCGAAAATATTTACTCTTTGATATGCTGCCAAGAGCTCACAATCGTAGGTGCTGTAAGCACGTTGGGCAGGGGATAGCTTTTTGGAATAAAAACCAAGAGGTTCTGGAATTCCATTCTGCATTTGTTGTAACGCAGCTCCTACTGCTGAATCTGAAGCATCAACCATAAGAACCAGTGGGAGATCACAGGATGGGTGGGCAAGTAAAGTAGCATTACTTAGTGCAAGCTTTAGCTGTTCAAAAGCTAGTTTAGAGTCAGCCGACCACTCCACTTTGCGATGGTCACGTTTTCTGGTGCTTGCACACAAGTCAAACAATGTCTGTTGCAGAGTAGCAGTATTTGGCATAGAGCAGAATACACTAAACCAGGAAGCGGCGCAGCTCTTCGATTGAATCGGGAAGTGGGTAGTCATTAATAAGAGCAATGTGTTCAGGAAGAGGTTTTTTACCACGACAGTTGATGAGAAAACCCAGAAATGAAATTTCTAGAACTCCAAAAACACATTTCGCCACATTGATACAAATTTCGTGGGTATTAAGGCGTGTGAAAAGGGTGTGTCAATGAGTCATATGCTCTTCTGGTGAGGTAGCAGGATGTCATCTAGGTATACATATACCGCCGGTATACTACCGCTGTCTTTGGTATGTCATTTTCATCTACTTTCACATGGTGGTAGGCGCGGACAAGGTCGACTTTTGAAAATGTAGTATGCACGAGCTGTGAGTTGAAATCCTGGAGGTGCGGAATGTGGTATGCATCTGGGACAGTAACCGCGTTCAGAGCCCTATAGTCACCCCAAGGTCTCCATGTGCCGTCTTTCTTTGGGACAATATGGAGGCGGCTGGACCATGGACTTTTTGACGGTCGACATATACCCAGGTCAATCATATGCTGGAATTCTTGTTTCACTTGGGCCAACTTGTCTGGTGGAAGTCGTCGAGGTTTGGCAAACACTGGAGGGCCTTTGGTTTCTATTACGTGGGCGAAATCACAGCTTGGGTTACAGGAAGTAGGGCGTTCTTGTAGGAGGTTTGGAAAGATAAAAGAAGCGAAGCATATTCATGACGGGGATATATGACATGTACTGTGTGGTGGTCAGGCACATCTGCTGTAGAGGCTGGACGCCATAATCGAGTGGAGGAATCAATTATGCGTTTATTCTTGAGATCAATTAACAACCCGAATTCACCTAATGATCAGCAACAATGATAGGGTATTTGACATCCGCAATAATGAATGGCCATCTGAACTGGCGCCAGAGTCCTAAATCAAGAGTTTGAATACGTTCGCCATAAGTTGAGATGTGTGTACCGTTGGCAGCAAATAGCGGCTTTTGTGATAAATATCTTCTATCAGCTGGAGTTGGAGGAACGACAGACACATCAGCACCTGAATCAACTAGGTATTTTGAATTAGTGAGGCGATCAAACACGAATAGGCGACGAGAGAGTTGAGTGCCCATGCTCCCAGCTGTCGCATCCAAGGAGGGGGCAGTTAGTTTTCCGGTTGGGAGGACTTGAACGAACACGGGAGTAAGCATTTGCGTGCGTTGATTCCATATCGATGGAGATAACGGAATCAATTTCATGTTCATCGTGGTCTGGTTTTGGAGTAGCTGAACGTCCTCGAGCTCGGGTATTCCGCCCAACAGATCGAGAACGGTTTGACTGTTGGGTTAGCGAAACTATAGAAGCGGTCAGTTGGGCGATTTGTGATTCCAAACGGTCAAAACGAGTGTTTGTGGGGTCAGAATCGTCAACAGCTTGAATGGAGTACTGTGTGGGAGCCAATTCAAGAACCTTATCTGCCATTATTGCTAGATTGTCCAGAGGATCAGAGGATGGTGCGAGTATTGAACGCACATTGACGGGTAGGCGTTGTAGGAACAGCGTTTTCAGGAAATCATCTTGAACTTGACAACCAGCCAACGACCGCATTTCACGAAGCAATTGCGAGGGTTTCCTGTCACCTAAATCAAGTTCAGTTAGGAGTTTACTAACTTTGCGACCTTCGGAAATCTCAAATTCTGCCTGCAAGCGGTCCATTAAATCTTTGTAAGGTGTGAAGGAGAGAGGTTTTAACGAAAAATCTGAGATCAGCTTGGGTACATCGCTATCAAGGGAGGCTAATACGTAATTATATTTCGATAGCTCTGTCGTCACTGGGGAGTTGGCGAACTGGGCATCGACTTGCATTGTCCAAATTTTCACATTCCGACGCCAGAGTGGCGGAATTTTTATAGATAGTCTGGCTACGTGCATCTCGCGTTGATCATTGCCGATTTGTGGTGCGGTCGAAGAATCAGATTGCAATGCTTCCATAGCAGTCGTACGGAAAAATCGAAGTTACGCAGTTAATGGAGTACAGTCTACCGGAAATCAAGCGATGTTACGAAATGTTCGCGGAAATTTCGCGGGATATTGCTGAGAGTTGATACGTAAATAAACGGTACACTACACAATCCAAAATTTTGTTTACGCGGGGTCACCACTTATGGTTTGTGAGGTCTAACCGTATTTAGTAATAAAACGCGTACTCTCAAAAATTGGCAAGAACGAAGGAATTTTATTTTTGACATTTTCATGTCTTTCATATGGCACATAACAAAAAAATCGTCACGAAAAAAATTGTCCCAAGTGGCCACAACGATGATTATGACCATCAGAAATGACGTTGACCATTCATAGGTAAACACATGAAAATGTCCCAATGCGTTGCAGACTCGTATGCAAGCGTTTCATTTCTCAATCTTTTTGGACAAACAACAGGGTACCTAGCAACTGAACACATGATGTCAAACAATAGTACTACACAGTCATCATCCTACTATGCACCACTCAAGTGTAACACACTGCTTCATCATCCTATTCTACAAGCCATAAGTACGTGAGCACTGTAACAGCCGCCATTCTACTGTACCAGACTACTGTAGATCCCATCTCTTCCACATTATTGAACTGTCCAACTGTAAAAGTCTGCGGCACCGCCGTGAAAGTCCGTTCCCGTACCACCGGGGAAATTCTGGACGACGTCTCCGAGTGTTGGTGTTGTGTAGGATCCCCAGGCCGACTCCGACTCCCACGGCTCGACGTCCGGACAAGGGACGTGGGCTCCGCAAGGAGTGGTCGCCGGGCTACGTGGGGGCCTCGTGGGCCGCGCCGCCTTGGAGGAAGCCCCCCCCCCCCCCCTACCCATCACCTCCTCTGAACCACATTCATTCCTCGAGTGGATAAGTTGACGATCGAGTGATTAATGTGCATTTAATGTGTGATTAATGTGTATTTCCATCTGAAATGAACGCACTCAGTTATTTATGGAACGCTACATCTAAATCACTGTCGATGAAGTTGTCTGTCGATCTTCAGCGATCTCAAGAAATCCACAATGGAGGAATTCTGAAACGAATCCTAGAGTTTCACGCTTTTTCATATACGGGTGTTAACCTTTGGAACCTGCAACAGGCCAGGAATCGATTGCACAACCAATTTGCAACAAAAAGTGCCTCTTAGACTTTTGTTTTTTAGAGATTTTTTTCTCGCTTTTTTGGTAATTCCATAGATTTTTTAGCAGATAGTAGAGGAATTTCAATACATTTTTCAGCGTAATTACGCATATAATTTTTTGATGTTCTATTTCATAGTTGATGAAATTTTTTGGACTAAAATTCTGCCAGAAAAATATAAATTGAACAATTTTTAGCCGATTTTAGCCATTTTTAATGATTTTTTTTAGCACATTTTTTAAATGTAACCAATTTAATGTGCTCAAAAAGTGTTGGCCGACGAACTCATCCTTTCGTTCGGAAAGCTCGAACGGAATTTGTATCTCAATCGTAATAAGATTTATCGTCTGGAATATATACATATATTTACAGATTGTCAACCTTTGGTACCTGCCACAGACCAGGGATCGATTGTACAACTAATTTGCCTCAAAACGTGCCTCGTAGACTTTTCCTTTTATAGGCTTCGTTTCCGAGTAATTTCACTTTCAAGATTTTTTTCGTGATTTCGACCTTAACTCACTAAAACAGCCATAACTCCCTTAATTACCTGAGAAAATTCAAATTTGATTTATACCGTTAGGAAGAGTGTTAAATTTCCCATCTCCCTAATGTAACATGATAACGGATCACTACTCCGTAGCTGCCTCCTTGGATTTACCTCGCTCTCAGTCTAGTCTCCAACAAAAGACAACCTAAGTGCGTATAGATGAACGTAAACTGGCGTGCTATGTTGAAACATATGACTGGAGTAGGGTTCAACAGGAGCGCAATGTAAATATTGCTGTAGGCTTGATGATTAATGGTTTAAAATATTGTCTTTCGAGGGCAACTATCGATGTACATCTTCCCCATTCCATGGTCAAGCTCGCCCCTTGCATGACTAAAGGAATTTTGAAGGCTATACGTCTTAGAAATAAGTAGGTAAGTTATGAAATTGAAGAAAGAACCATTTAATCAACATCTTAAACTACGCGTAAAGAAATATCGTAATACGAAAAAAGCTGATAGTTAAGACAAAAGAAGAATTCTTTTTCTCCTTCTTTTTCACTCTGCGCATGCGCAAACGTAAATTATATCGAATATATTTTTTTGATTCTTAACTGACTATTATGAAATTTCATGCTACATCTTGATTTACTCTTTTCTGCTATGGAATTTTTCAAGATCATTTAATACTTTTCAATGATTTATACATTCATACTCAAATTACGAAAACGAAGATGCTATGTGCCACACCACAGCCAACTTGTTTTCATTGCGTTTATCCGTTGCGCTGTTAGAATGACAATTTTCGGTAAGACGGTCTCCGTAAAAACGTATTCTACGTTAAGATAAATATTTGAAAACTCGGCGCTCCGCGCCTCGCCAGGGGGCAAGCCCCCTGGACCCCCGGTTACCTCTATTTACATACTTCGGACGAAATTATTGAAACACAGAATGTGCTTTAGCTCACGCGTTTCACATAAACCCGTCTTCAATCTTAGGTTGAAGATTGGTTAACTTCCAATAGTGAGATAATAACTTAAAATATTTATAACTCATAAACCAAGTCATAACTAGTTCCGTATCATCGGTATCCATGTTGTCGTCCCAGATTTTGTTACGAAATTTCGTTAGCTTTTTTGGCTAGTTAGTCCGTGGCTAAACCACATTCCATGGCTTTGGAATTCACTCAGCTGATCAGTGATCACCCAGGCGTCTTCAGCATTCTCCCTTGACCCTCCCTCTCAAATTTCAGCTTCCTGCGTTGAATAGGAAAGAAAATGGCTTTGGAGCTCACTCAGTTGATCAGTGATCACCCAGGCGTCTTCAGCATTCTCCCTTGACCCTCCCTCTCAAATTTCAGCTTCCTGCTTTGAATAGGAAAGAAAATGGCTTTGGAGATCACTCAGTTGATCAGTGACCACCCAGACGTCTTCACCATTCTCCCTTGACCCTCCATATCAAATTTCAGCTTCCTGCTTTGAATAGGAAAGAAAATGGCTTTGGAACTCACTTAGCTGATCAGTGATCACCCAGGCGTCTTCAGCATTCTCCCTTGACCCTCCATCTCAAATTTCAGCTTCCTGCTTTGAATAGGAAAGAAAATGGCTTTGGAACTCACTCAGCTGATCAGTGATCACCCAGGCGTCTTCAGCATTCTCCCTTGAGCCTCCCTCCCAAATTTCATCGTCGGTTACATAGGTTTCACCAGGTTACACGATCCTTAGCTTATTTAACCACCGCTTCACAAATCAAACCGTTCTCGCAATATTCGGATCACCTGCTATGAATCAAATCATCGAAACACCCGCACAATGAAATCATCAGAAATTAACAAGCGGTTGCAATCATGTTCACAATATCAATTATTGAGAATGATCACCTGAGTGTACACAATTATTCAAATAACCATGCTCATAACTCAGCTTGTTGGCCTCGCACTTCGCAGTAGTTAACATAATATCGTTGGATAAATCGAGAGCTTTCGAACGAATGGCCAACGAATTTCGGGGGACGAAAAACGACGAAGTACCATCTCCCTAACAACGACTCGGTAGTAAGCGGAAATCATCAGAATGTTGTCGTCCCCGATTTCGTCCCACATTTCGTTTCAGATTTCGTTAGCTTTTTTGCCTAGTTAGTCCATGGCTGAAACACATTCTGTGTTAAAATGAAATTTACAATATTGCAATTATTGTACACCGTTCCGTAGTTCTTCGTTCCCTCCCAAAATACCACTCAATGCATTGACCGTCCAGCCCAAGATAAGATGTCAAACTGGTCCAGCTCAGCTTCAGGCCCTAATCAGTAATCACCCAGGATGTGACGGAGAGGATTTCTCACGGAAACTAGGTCCGAGAGGCTGGTTTCAAACTTCTGCGGCTCATATTGAAGGGGAGCCGTTTTTCGGAAGGGTCGACTAATAATTTGGTCAGGCGCCATCCTCGTTCGGTGACCACGTTAGGAGAACCGGACCGGCCCATTATCCAACGAGACAACGCCTTCTGATGCGTTCGACCTCGTGAATGATCCCATTCACATTTCGCCAGTCTTGAAACACCCCTGAAGTAAATTGAATTATTACTTGTGGGTCACTAGTTATACAAGATTTCAGAATATGTAATTGGGGCCGGATAGCACCATGGCACATTAGGGCACCTGCCCAGGACGGTAACTTTTAGGAGTAGTAAATTTTAGGATAGAGTTATTGTTTATTATTTTTTCAATAATGAACCTTTGTAATCGACTAAGAGAAAAAGGTAAACCCCCTCTCCACCTCACCACCTCCCTCAAAATTTTTTGTTTTACGTTTCAAGATGCATAGCCTCTAAAAATCGAAAAATCTCGGCCCTTCGGGCCTCGCAAGAGCTCTGCCCCTTGACCCCGCTAGGTGAGGCCCCCAGACCTCCCGGATGTTAATACTTAGAGCCCGTGGCAAAAAGTCAAGAAACATGTAACATGCCTAGCAGAATTGACCAAGTAACAAAAACTAAATTTTTCAGGAGCTTCATACGACAAATGGAATCGATTTTAGAATGAAGTAGGTACCTAGGTAGGTAATTTTAACACAGAATGTGTTTTAGCCATGGACTAACTAGCCGAAAATGGAACGCGGGATGGTAACGAAATGTGTGACGGATGATTTTCACGTACAACCGAGTCGTTGCTAGGGAAATGGTACTTCGTCGTTTTTCATCCCACAAAATTCGTTGACCATTTGTTCGAAAGCTCTCGATTTATCCAACAATATTATGTTAACTACTGCGAAGTGCGTGTCCAACAAACTGAGTTATGAGCATGGTTATATAAATAATTGTTTACACACAGGTGATCATTCTCAATAATTGATATTGTGAACATGATTGCAACCGCTTGTTAATTTCTGATGATTTCATTGAGCTTGTGTTTCGATGATTTGATTCATAGCAGGTGATCTGAGTATTACGAAAACGGTTTGATTTGTGAAGCGGAGGTTAAATAATTTGAATAGGTAATTTCTGTACTTTACGCTCAAGGAAGCTGTAATTTCGTATGTTGCCTCTTTAGGACATCTACTTGACGATGCTCAGGGTCCGGATCAGATGTGTGGCTCTTAAAGCTAATTTCTATGCTTTACACTCTAGGAAGCTGTAATTTCGTATGTAGCCTCTTTAGGACATTTACTTGACGATGTCCAGGGTCCGGATCAGATGAGTGGCTTTTAAAGCTAATTTCTATACTTTACACTCTAGGAAGCTGTAATTTCGTATGTAGCCTCTTTAGGACATTTACTTGATAAATCGCTCTTGATTTATCACGAATTTATTTCGTTTTTTTTTTTTTTTTTTTTTCGTAGTTTCATACTATAACTATATAAATTGATGTTATAAATGAATAGTAAACAATGACGCTTGTTTGGTTGTCACTTGGTTGCGCGACAACGCAAACACATTCTGTGTTTCAATAATTTCGTCCGAAGTATGTAAATAGAGGTAACCGGGGGTCCAGGGGGCTTGCCCCCTGGCGAGGCGCGGAGCGCCGAGTTTTGTTATGGTGCGCGTCTAAAATTAATATAACCAATATTAACTGCTCAACCAAGTGACAACAAAACAAGCGGCATTGTTTACTATATCCATTTATAACATAAATAAATATTAAACTACAACATAAATAGAAAGAAATGCGTGATAAATTGAGAGCTTTCCAACGAACGGAGAACGATTTTTGTCCGATGAAAACTAAGGAACTTCCATTTCCCCAACAATGGCTTGGTTGTACGTGAAAATCAAAAGCAATTAACAAAATCAATCCCAAATACCAACTATCAATGGCAATTAAAACTGAGCCAATCCATTTTAATAAATTGAAATTTTTGTTCACCATTTTCCTCTGTAGTGACGACGTTCACTATAAACTCGTTGAAACTGAAATGTAAAATGTAACTGAATTGTGGCTTAGAGAATGTATCAAAACACAAACGGTGGGTACAGCTTTCGTACAAGTACGCAACCACGAGGGACATTTTATGTTTTTGCGCCCCCTCCCGCACCCACACCACGTACCTCGTACTTTATTTTTTTTTGTTTAAAAATTTTTGTTGGTATCAATTTGAGGAAAGCGAAATTTTTTTCAACCATTGAATCCATCAATTCTCTGTTTTGTATATTTTCGACTGTCAACGTTTTGATGTCAGCACTTGACTTGAAGACTTGTCGCATTCCATCCATAACACAGACTCCGAGCTTCATCTCCAAGACTCGTACATCTCCAAGAGATAATTCGTTTATCGTTTGTTTGGTCTTAAAATTATGTCTTTACTTATAAAAAGCTAGCAATCGTGTTCACAATATAAAATATTGAGAATGATCAACTGTGTGTAAACGATTATTTAAACAATCACGCTCATACCTCAGCTTGTCGGCCACGCACTCCGCAGTGGTTAACGTAATATGGTTAGGTAAATCGAGAGCTATCCAACGAGTGGTGAGCGATTTTTGTACGATGATGACTGGCGAAGTTAAAGTTCCGTAGCAACGAATCGGTTGTACGTGAAAATCATTAGACATTTTTCATAACGCTTTCTTCGTCACATCGTAGCGTCACACTTTTTGAGTTATGTGCCATAGAAAAGAAATAAAATGTCAAAAACTTCGTGACACATCCGAGTAACGTTTTTCGCTAGTTAGTCTCCAAGGCTAAAGAATGCTTCGTGACACATCCGCGTATCGTTTTTCACTAGTCAGTCCAAGATTTTGTGACACAACCGCGTAACGTTTTTCGCTAGTTAGTCCAAGGCTAATCCATGTTCCATGCTAAAAATCCGTGACACATCGCCGTCTCCCAACCACGTCTCCCAAAAAACGTGACGCTCAAGGCTAAAGAATGTTCCATGTTAAAATCCATCCGTCCGCCGCCTTCCAGAGCTTTTCTCCAAAACTACTGGACCAAAAGTTTATGCAATTTTGCAGAAAAATCATACAATGGCCGGGGATGTGCCATTAAGGGCACCCGGTAAGCAAAAAAAAACATTTTTCTAGGTAAATTGTTATTATTGTCAAAAAAAAAAAAAAAAAAAAAAAAAAAAAAAAAAAAAAAAAAAAAAAAAAAAAAAAAAAAAAAAAAAAAAAAAAAATAGACAATCCACTGAACAAGATGGTATAACCAAAAGCATTAAATTAGAATCTAAAGCGTATGAAATAAATTAGTGAATTCAGCGACTAGTGCATTCCCTCTGAGGAAGGGTAGGAAGCGGCTTTTGAAGGCTGAGGATCAGGTTGAACCCATCTCTAAGGAGGATTTCTCTTCTGCTTACGAAAAACTCGTTGAGATGTGCCCATTCTGAAGAGAGTTTATCACGATAGTTGCAAAACGAGCAAGAAAAGAAGTAAAGAATTGCAAGCACACACGTAGCAAAGAACAACACCGATGTAAACAAAGACTTGACTTGACATTTCTCAATTTTTGTTGTCGAGGACATGAGGATGTTGTCAGAACATCCATCCTTCCTCCATCCATCTTCTATCCATTTATTTTCTTCCTCTTCTGTTGTTTGTTTTTACATTCTGTGCTAGTGAATCATGCGGGCAATGCGAAAAGATGCGTGGAGGTGAAGTTTTCAGAAAATCTGCTCTCCTGAACAATTGCATTTTTTCAACTTCATGTACACTTCTCTCGGGAACGGTTCATCGTAGCAACATGATCCAAATTTTGTCGTGTAGATTTACAAAAAGGCTTCAGACGAGTCGGATAGATTCATGAAATCTGGCTTGGCTTGGTTGCTACGAATTTCTGAATGACAGAAAATCGGGGACAAAAAGGACTATTTTCGGATCGCATGTAAAAAATATTTTTATTGATCCTATCAGAAAACTATCCAACTTATTTGAAGAACACAACCAGTAGTACATGCAGTAAAAAATTGAACGAAATTGAACGAACAGCAACCTGGAAAAAGATACATGAAAATTGCAAAATCGCCTATCTTGAATGGGGGTTACCGGGTGCCCTTAACAATGGCAACAATTTTGATCACCCCTAAAGGGTAGTAATTTAGGGGGTGCCGTAAGGTCTCCAGAACCACACCGACTGGCGCCTTTCCAACCAAAAGAGCGGGAAAGGTCAGTGATTCGAATGTAGTGTAACATTCCTTTATAAACTCAGCGAAATATTCCATTTGATTGTATACCTAATAGTCGAAGGGGATCTCATGCATCACATCTCACATGCACCTACCTACTGTTAAGGTACCTACTCTCATGTGCCGCTGTTCTTGAATATAATTAAGTGATAATTCATCCATAGTCAACCATTTATTCAAATATTCGAAATCTAAAGATTGATTTAAATAAAATCCGAAAAAATAATCGACGTTCGACGTATGCTCTACTAAATTACCAGTACTTATAAGTGCAATTATAAAAGTTATCAGTTGACGCATCTGCCGCATCTGACACTAATACTGCAGCTCACCCAGTGTCGCCAAATTTTTCGGATTCCTCAAGAGCTGGGGCCCTAGCTAGCGCAAGTAGTTTGCTCCTCTCCTCACCCCCTCACACTAGCCTCTCTCGTTGCAAAGAGACTATTGTCTGTCAAAGGTCTGTTTACCTCAATTTTTCTGGGGCTTTCGAGTTCCCAGACCCGTGTTATTTTATCCCATCACCCTATGACACGTGCCATGTCATGGCACTGCTACAGTAGGTCTACCTGCCCACTATTTTCCAAAATAAAACTATCGTCCAGGTCAAAATAGTTCCACTTAAATTCCCTATCGTAGCAGGCGCCAGTCGCCAGTTTTAAGTGACCTCCTGCCGTCACTCAGGGTATTGCAACGTTGAGTCGAGTGTGACACTCTACTCAACGCCATTTTTTGTGTATGAATCCCATTGAGATTGCATTTGGATTGCTCACAGTGCACCCTCTGGTTCAACCCTCGTATCATGTTTATGAATCGCGCTGAGTGCATGAATTCCCTAATCGATACACTCAAGGGCCCACTCACACTTAATTCCTGTCTATGAATTCCGCCCTTACAGTCTCTGAAATCTTTCAAGTCTTATTGCCACTTATTGGAATTGCAAATAATAACGATGAGTAATTTGATGAAAGTCAAATTCATTCAAGTATACTCTAATAAATGAACAGATAGTCATATATATATTTCAGTATTCGTTTATATATTTCTATTCATATTAAATTATATACATTGCTATTTGATTGAGTGCTAGCTTAATGAAACTTGTACTTTTCGCGTGTACCTACTCGAGCTGTCAGAAGTATGGCTTTCACTACCCTTTACACTGTTCTACACGTTCAGTCTTCGAGAAGCAGAATTTCTGACAATGCCCTATTTCCCAAAGTTGTCTACTCCTTTCGTGAAATGTTGTCAATATCGCGGTTTCAGCAAACTCAAGTTGCCGTATTCGAACTCATACGATGAACTGATGTTGATTTCTCTCTTCCCAGGCGGAATCTCCGCGAAGGTGCACAGCGTCTTAGATTTCCTCGCGGTAGATGGTCGTTTCGTAGGAGTCATCGTGGAAGGTGTCTGCACAACGAAAATTCATTTTGTCAAATCTTTAAATCCTACAACATAACAAACTCATCATGTTATCTTACGTACCTAACTGCTTAACCCTAGATGTGTTCGACACCAGTAACGCAGAAACATATTTTTGGTAGAAATATTCCAGAACGATATTATTTGACGGATTTCCACTTTTGAGTAGTGAAATGAATAGAAAATTTGACGTAGAATCGGAAGAATCCTATATTTCCTTCCGAAAGTCATGTCCCTAGGTGTTCTGATCCGTCCACAAGTGATCTGGGTCGGTCCTGCTAATAGGAAACTGTTCACACAGTCCGTGTTCTCGAATTGTGCCAAATACCAGTATTAGACTAGGGGTTGAGGCATGCGTACTAACTCCCATTAGTACCCGAATTTTTGGATTCAAACAAAACTCCAAGCGTCGAGGTCCACGCGAAGGGACCCATCGCACAGTGCTGTAGGTATGTGTAAAATGTCGAAAAACAAAAATTAAATTTTGTTGAAATGAGGGCACTAATATATCGCAGGATACAATTGGTACAATTGATATATCGCTTGAGTACAATTCGATAAGCTCCTTGCCCTAAAAGTTGCGTTTGTATACCTGAGGGGCAAATTTCGAGGTCTGTCTTTAGGCCTTGTGGACAAAGATATAAAATAGTACACTATGTACACTGTCCTCAAGGCCTACAGACAAACCACGAGATTTGCCCATCAAGCATACAAACGCAACTTGTTGGGGCAAGGGATCTACAGATCCCCGTTTCAGTTCGAGTGTATCCATTGGCTAAGAAACATGAATCGGGGTGAACCTTAATTTTCTACGAATATGAGCGAAGGTATATACTTACCTCAATCAAGATTATAAAATATTTTTAATGTAATGGGGCTCATCTTTATAGTTGACTAGTAAGGGACCAACTATATTTCCGAAGTTTTGACTCTATCCTCAACTTCAAAAGTGAATTTCTAAAAAAGATCAAAAAAGACTACTATGAAATTGTATTCCTACTTTCTACAACCCGTTTTTGACCTAATCTCATTTAAATTTCTTGCGACTAGCTGGAACTTTTTTTAACGATAACATAAAAGTTTCCAGCCCGAGTTCCTACCAGCAAGGAACTCCATGAGAGTTGGAAGTGAATTGTGAGAGCTCGTCCCTTGGAATAGCTTCAAATTGTTTTTCTCGAAAAAGAAAAAAAATCAGATCTTTTTAGCGAATTTTTGTAGAAAATGAAGCTATTGCAATGGCTCCGAAAATATTAAAATCAAAGTTTTTGAAAATTTTCTTGAAAGTTTTTGAAAAATCCGTTTTGAGACATTCTGAAATCGTTTAACATTTTTTTCATATATATACATATACATATATATATATATATATATATATATATATATATATATATATATATATATATATATATATATATATATATATATATATATATGAAAAATGACCCCCTAAGAAACCCCATATTTTAGACTTTAACAAACAAGTTCTTAGTTCATTTTTTATGCTCAATTTTGTGTTTTAACGGTAAAACTTGTAAGTGAAAATGTAAAAAACGGTTGTCATGAGTTGAAGAGATCTTCTAGTGTTACCATTCGATTCAGCGTGAAAAAATACGTAGAAATCGACCCCAAACTAGTACCTATTTTCTTAGGAGGTCATTTTTCACAAAAACCCTTGATTTCATAGAAAAAACCACGTTTTTCAGCATACAAACATACTTTTCTCCCCCAATTAACAAAGTAAAATAAAAATTGATTACGCCGTAGGAAAGCTGATAAAGTGGAGCATGTTTTAAGCATCCGAGCCTATCTGGCAAAGACCGTGTTTTAACGGAGAAAAATCATCAAAATTTTTGAAAAAACAAAAATTGAATAATTTTCAACTTTGAGGTAAAAAGACTACTCTAGAGTTCGGTTTTGAGGTCGGTTCCGACGTATTTTATCACGATGAATCGAAAGGTAACACTAGCAGATCTCTTCAACTCCGTGACAACCGTTTTTTTACATTTTCACTATCAAGTTTTACCGTTAAAAACAAATAAAATTGAGCATATAAAATGAACTAAGAACTATTTTGTTAAAGTCTAAAAAATGGTTGTGGCGGAGTTGGAGAGATCTACGAGTGTTACATTCAATTCAGCGTGATAAAATAGGTACGTAGAAAACGACCCCAAACTAGTATTTTCCTAAGGGGGTCATTTTTCACAAAAACCCTTGATTTCATAGAAAAAACCACCTTTTTTCAGCATACAAACACACTTTTCTTCCCCAATTAACAAAGTAAAATAAAAATTGACTACACCGTTGGAAAGCTGATAAAGTGGAGCATGTTTTAAGCATCCGAGCCTATCTGGCAAAGACCGTGTTTTAACGGAGAAAAATCATCAAAATTTTTGAAAAAACAAAAATTGAATAATTTTCAACTTTGAGGTAAAAAGACTACTCTAGAGTTCGGTTTTGAGGTCGGTTCCGACGTATTTTATCACGATGAATCGAAAGGTAACACTAGCAGATCTCTTCAACTCCGTGACAACCGTTTTTTACATTTCCACTAACAAGTTTTACCGATAAAAACACATAAAATTGAGCATTACAAATGAACTAAGAACTAGTTTATTAGTCTAAAAAATTGTTGTGGTGGAGTAAGAGAGATCTGAGAGTGTTACCATTCGATTCAGCGTGATAAAATACGTAGAAACCGACCCCAAACTAGTATTTTCCTAAGGGGGTCATTCTTCACAAGAACCCTTGATTCCATAGAAAAAATCACGTTTTTCAACATACAAACACTCTGTTCTCCCCCAATTAACAAAGTAAAATAAAAATTGACTACACCTTTGAAAAGCTGATGAAATGGAGCAAGTTTCAAGCATCTGAGCCCATCTGGCAAAGAACGTGTTTTAACCGGGAAAAATCATCAAAATGTTTGAAAAAACTAAAATTGAATAATTTTCAACTTTGAGGTAAAAAGACTACTCTAGAGTTCAGTTTTTCTGGACTGGTCAAGAGCTCATCTAATGAGAAATTCCACACTCTTTCCAACGGTATCCTTATTTTTAATTTTGAATGTAACTTAAGGGAGAATTGTCCGTTTTAATGGTGTAAGGTCGAAAACAAGAAAAAAATCTTAAAAGTGAAATTACTCGGAAACGAAGCCTCTAAAAAAAAAAGTCTAGGAGGTAATTTTTGTTGCAAATTAGTTGTAGAAACGACTCCTGAAGTTTGGTGGATCAGTTTTTGGACTATCTGTATAGGATAGGATTCATAGGACTTGTAGTCTTTGTAGGATTTTGATGGACTTTATAGAATTTATAGGACTTTGTAGGATTTGTAGGACTTGATTTATAGGACTTGTATTTATAGGATTTATTTATATATTTATAGGACTTGCATCACCATTCCAATTAGCTGAATGAGCTTTTAACGCTAATTTCCATGCTATTTATCGTAAGAAGCTGAAATTTGGAACGGAACCTCTGCGAGACAAGCAGGATGGATATTGACTTGCCGAACCACCCCAATCAGCTGATTGAGCTCTCACCACTAATTCCTATGAACTTCATCCTATGACGCTGAAATTTGGAACGGAACCTCTGCGAGACAGTGAGTAGGATTCTAAGTTCCCGAACCACCCCAATCAAGATCTTGATATAATCAGATCTGTAACACTGTAATAATAATAACACTGCTCCGTTCAAGCTTAACACGTCCTCCCGAAATTCTCATTTCTTCATTCCTCGTGAAACACTAAATACTTGAAAATAAATGTGGTCACTTCGTTAGTACTTATATGTATATTTTATTATTTACAGATTAGTGAACTGTGTCGATGAACTTCCGGTTCACGGACACATTGCAATGATGGACTAACCGTTGAAATCGATTTAACATTGAAACTCTTCATTTTTCGTGGAAATAGACAACGTTTTTTCACTAACTTCCGTTTTTTATAGTTGACAAATTATCCGCTTCGAGTGGATAACAAGAATCCGATTTTTTGTTTCCTTTGGGATAGACCGATGAAAAAGTTTTCTTTTTCCGATCTCAAAATTCGTCGGTTTAGTTTTAATATGCCATAAATTCTGAAATTCGAATAAAAAATAGGAGTCACCTCTGATTAGGGCTTAGCCTCCTTGAACCTCACGATGCTGTAGAGACTAAGATTGATGTAACGTGTAACATGACATGCAACGTGTGATGTAGACTGATCATGTATCGTGTAACATGATTTTACCTGCGGGCTTTGAAGCTCACCCTGCAAATCAAAGCGATTTCACACCTTGTCATTGTTTTGCATCAGGTTCCTGCTCCCTTGAAACTAGAGGGTTGACGTTGGTCAAGCCTAAGGAAATGAACATATGGTTTGCCTTCTTCAAATCGCACTAACTCGAATGTTTCAGTATAAGCGTGGACTTATTACATCGAATTGAGTGGAATCAAACATTCTTGATCGAATCAAGAGCCATTTAGAGCTGGTAGGACCATCGTTCGTACCCCACTAGCTCGAGGAAACGTGGAGAGGAATTAGTGGTTTTATGGATTGGGACGAAGGCACCCCCCTCCTCACCAGTCCTATTCTCTAGGAGGGTTTAAAAATATTTCTATATCGTTAAAAATAAATCGCTTTTCATCATTTCACATATCTACTTACTACGTTTTATAGAAAACGTGCTAATGCAATAATTATAATCGTACATGTATAATGTATATACATGTTCGTATGGTATACTTTTGTACATCCCACCTGCTAATGTTCGAAATAAGCCTTCAGAATTCAGTCATCACCGAGCGCCAGCCTCGTTTGCTGACATGGTCTCACTGCTCTCTCCAACTTATGTACCACCAGTGCTATTGTATTTCTTGATTACCAAATGAAAATTGTTCGTGAAAATGACGTACGTAATATTGGTTTGTGGTCTCTACGCCCAATAGGGACTGAAACTTGGTATAGTTTTGGGCGTGACAAGGATTTACCACAGACAGACCGACAGACAGGCAGACACGGAACCAAAATTGATCAGCAAGCTCTGGCAAGTGGAAATTTCGATTTTGGTTTTGAAAATTTAATCCATTTTGAGTCAGGAAACCTTAGTCTGCCCCCTCGAAATTGGTGAAATTCAAAACGGTGAAAACATAAAGATGGCGAATTTCAGGTTTTCAAGCACTTGAAAGTTTTTCTCCAATTTGTTTGTCTCCTAAACAGTGCATCTTATTGAAATTTGTATACTTACGTAGCAAAATTGTAAGTATAGCGTGAAAAAACGGAGCGAATCTACCCAAAAACTGTGAATTATCTTCCGAAATTAGAGAATTTAGGATTAATTTAATCCACATTTAATCCAAAATCGGGCTAATTTTTTGGTGAGACCTCTATTACACCAACAAGACTTTTGCCCTTAAAATCACCTCACAACCTTAATATTGGTTTTTTTTTTTTTTTTTTTTTTAATAAATATAATATGCATTTTATTCAGAGAAAAGATTTACAAAACAATTTATCACAGATTAGTACGAAAATGCTACAATTCCCAATACGAAGAATCTCGTGCAGGGAATTGGAGAGTCTGTTCATTATTTAGCTCTCCTGTTAGTGACTATTTACATAATTAATTACAATACAGGATTTTTAACATCAAGTTCTGAAGAAAAGTATGTATGATATAGCTCTATTCTCCATTGGTTTACATAAACAATAGAAAATTCAAAATTTAAGGAGTAAATAATAATTGAAATAACATGAATGATTAGACAAAATGAGACAGTTAAGCCATATAGTGCTTTTTCAGATCTTCTTTGAATTTACTAAGCGATACACTGGTTGAAATAATTTCGCAAGGTTTAAATCTGTCAATGCTCAGTCGAAAGGGTAAATACATTCCAGATTTCATATGGGCATATTTTAGCTTAGACCTTTTCCCATTGACTTACAGCATAACTCATGAATTTCGTGTCATTTTACACTAAAAATTCGTAGAAACGGCTTTTCACGTTATACTTTAGCGGGAAAGGGACTGAACTAAAACTTGTTCGACCCTTCGAAAGTATTTTTTCCTGAATCGATTGAGCTTTAACTGAAGTCGCTAGGTAAGTTTAGACCGTTGAATGGTGAACAGGGGAGGGGGGGGGGGGGGCACATAAAATTAGTCCGATTTTCAATAAACATCCCGATTTTAAATAATTCTAAGAGATAATCCATTATTTTAGGGTTGAATCGCTTCGTTCTTTTTATGCTCTTCAACTTTGCTACCTATAAAAATTCCTGTGGCATTCACACTTTAGGAATTATAGGAGAAAGTTCCAATCATGCAGCATGATCGTATGAGAGAATTTTCGTACATTGGCGTATCATGTTATGTTACATTGTTTTGAAATTTGTGCATTTTGAGAGCAAGAAATTGATAACTTCAAATTTTAAGCATCTTCAAATCCTTAGTCCCTTAATCCTCAAATCAATACAATCGTAAGGATCCCTTTTTGCACGGACGAAACGGTTTTAAAAAGGCCGAAGGCACCGTTGGCAGGAAGAGAGTGACCTTAGAATAATGTTGAAGCTCTGAGATTGAGGAGAACAGAAGGGTTTGGTATGTGGCGGAGTGAATGGTCGACCTCGGGCTGAAGGAAGTCGGTAGATGTGGACCGGATGTCCTAATAGAGGTCTATCCCGGGATGGTAGGGTGAGGGGAAGGGGTCATTCATGTTCTAGAGCGGTCATAACCTTTCTCGGTTGAAACCTCACAGAAGGTTACGTACAGTATTCCCGCCTAGGGGCTCACTGCCTTTTAAATTTGAATCGTCTCGTCCTGTGCCAATGATTAAATTAAAAAAACTGCTTCCAGAAATCATCTTATTTGGATATCTGTGTAATATGCCTTGCCCCCGAACAAAAATATCCAATTTGCTATTGAAATTATCTCAAAGAGGTAAATTTTGAGATGGTATCTAATGAAACTTCAATGGCATCTGAAAGTTCACGATTTTATAGAGGTCGGTACACCTATTTACAGAGCTGTAAGTTAATCTTCAATCTTCAGAGATGTAATATGATTAATCATTAATACAGAATCAATCAAATTTAACGTCCATCTTTCTGTAGACATTTAAAAAACGACAGAAAACGGTAGATCGTTCGGTTGAAATTAGGAGGGAATCACTCCCAAGGGGATACGTTAGAGCATTCTATCGGAGTATCTAAGCACTACTTGGGAAGTTAGTGCGTCAACGATTCGGTAGGGGCAGCACCTCCCTGCCTCTTGAAAGCTATTTCTTTGGACCTGGGCTCTAAAACTACAATAACATCGACAATATCTACTCGCTCTTATTTTCGGTTTTTAGCGAAATTTTCAGAGACAGGTGAGACAAAATGACAGTTTATCAGGTAAGCAAAATATACTTAAGTATAATATTTTTCAGCAATTAATTAGTGTTAGGTAGGAGGCCGAGATGAAAACTGATAAATTCATAATTTTGTTTAGGTAAGTACTTACCTAGGTATGTAATCATGAGGAAGACACCCCCGTAAAAAGCCGCCTTTAAAATCGGTATCCATAAATATGTTTTAGGGTGTAAAAAAAAAAAATGGATTAGGGATGTGTAAAACAGGGATTATCGACCCACACCATTTCCACAACAATAGACCAAGAGATTTTGATTAAATTGATAAAAAATGCTGCTTCAACTGTACAAACATAGGTACCACGTATCAATCAATCAATCAACCATCGGAAAAATAAGTTATAAAGGGTGATTCCACAAAAAGTGGCGGATTTCGCTAGAGCAAATCATAATTTTTTGAACAAATTGTGGGTAGTTTTTTTTGTTTTATATATATATATATATATATTTTTTTTTTGGAGTCGAATTGTTAAAAGTTGGTACATCCCTGAATGAAACCGATAGCAGCTCTACACACTGTTTACGGGTAGGGGGGTACCTATACAACTAAATAGATTCAAGGGAATGAGAAACCAAGAAGGGGAATGATAAAATAAATTTCTTACGGTGTCACATTGTTTCGCCAGAAATTTGTAAAAGTAACTAAGCACACTCTCCAGAAATTATATCTTCGCAAATAATAATCAATACCATTTGGTAACTAACAAGATCTTGAAACATCACAAATTACCAGCATTTAATAATCACAAATTACATCACAATAATCACAAATTAAGTAATTTATATATTTTAAATATATATTGTAATTTACTTTATTTATATATTTTTTATTTTATACTGTTTTATTTTATTTTATTTCATTTTTAAGAAGCAGTCTTTTCTTTCGCTCCATCCCTTTCCTTGGTGCCATTCTTCAAACTGTGAAAGGAGGAAATAGTGCATTAACCCCATCAACGGTAGTTCTTAATGAAAGGAAGCTGAAGTAGGTATAGGAAAAACAAGCAAAACATGTATTGAGGATTATCATTCCTCTGTGAATTTATCATTCCTTTGAAATGCCCAAAATTCTCATTAGGAATGATACGCAGGGGAATGAGAAATCATGTGTTTTTAAATTTCCCACTCCTTACACGTTTCTAAAAAAATGCCAAAATTATTAATGGTTGTCTACCACCAACAAAAGTGAAAGAAAAAAATTACCTTAAAAAATAACAAAGTTATTCGCAACAGGGAAATGAGAACGAATAAAAATACTCACCAATATTTCCACATGAAAACTTCATTCTTGGCCATCACAAGCACTGCTGAGCTGAGAGACAGGTTGCTATATGTCTGGAAGATCAGAGCTACCAATCTTTGTTTTCAAAATTTCCTTAATACCAATAGTGTCTTTTTCACAGTTTTTGAGAAGAAAATGAGAAGAAATATCGGCGGCACACCAATATATATTCATAGCTTTTGAGCTAGCACTTTAAAAATTACCACAGTAAAGAGTTTGTTTCTTGACTATGTACAGAGAATAAGATTTATAGTAGTTGTTCAAAAGCTTGAACTGGTTAACTGTTAAAGCTTTAACTTGAAGAACGAGAATATGTGAACCTATGGTTGGGACACACCAGGGGACTGAGGAATCGGCCAAGTTGCCACTTTTCCTGAGCTAACTACTAGTCTTGTCCAGACAAGAAAAAATCCAGTATAGAGAAAAATCTGTTGAGAAAAACGTGCTGGACACAATTTCGCCTCTTTTAGTGGAATCACTCTAAAAGCGAACATTGTCAATGTAGCGTAGTTTGTAGCTCATTTTGGATTTTGTTGAGAGTTTCTTCAAAGCACTCTTTAAAGGCTTTCTTTCTCGCTCTTTCGCTGTTTCTTGACAAATAAAATTTTGTCATTGATATTTAATATCAAAAGTAAACAAAGTTTAGTGAGACTTAGCACCAGATTGTTTATTGAACTGTAACCGGATGAAGCTTCATGGATAAATTGGTGATGTTTCAACTGTTTGAATGGCAAATCTTTGCCGATTCACTCCAAAATTTTAATCAGCGGGCGTCGCGATGTCCAAATTCGTCCAGTTCAATTCTTTGAGCGGAGAGCCCATGTCGTGGGGCACCCGCTGTGGTCCTTTGACGGTTTTTATCAACGTTTGCTCGACGGACTGAACGGGAGCCATTACGAGCCATTCGGTTTCATCTGTTTTGCCGGCGGCAGATGTCCTGCTTGTGACCTACGGAACGCAAAGAACGCTTGTGTCATCCAACGGTTGGAAGAAACTTGGGGGAAGTTTCGCAGCCTGAACAATGTATTAACTTCTCCTAAAGAAAGCAAAGTCATTAAGTGCTGAGCCTCCTTGCTGAAGAAAAATAGACGAGTAATAGGTATACGGATAAGTAAATTCAGGGGCGCCGTTATGCGAGGGATGGTACCCGAACCTCCTTCAGTTTCCGTACTGACTTGGGAAAAGATGTGGCAGTAAAACGCTTAACTCGTAGAGTCCATCTTGGAACTCATAGCCTAATCAAATCCTTGTCTTAACATCTGTACCAGGCATAAACGCTGCAAATTATTACTCAAAGGTATCATATATTAGATATCTAGCCCTTAGATAGCTGTATTAGATAGCCCTTCCCTGCAAATCATTGGTAGGTACCTATATAATTATTAAACCCCGTGAAAGGTATATCTCCTAAACTTGGCGCTGCGTGCCTCCCAAAGGGGTTCAAAAATTTACAACTTCTAGGTCCCACATTATTATGCTTCTTAATAAATGCCGAAAGTTTTAGTCAATATTTCGAGGGAAAAAACAAAGGTAGGTCGACAAGCATATAGCAACCTGTTAAGATCAATGAGCGTCGAATATTTATGAGTCCTAAAATACGGGGATATTGACAACCCACTTTCCTATATTTCCCAGGAACTTCAACACACGCCCAAAATATAATTGAAAACCCTTTTTTACATCGAAAAAAATGAATCTGTTTCCTCATATATATTAAGCTGTTCTTCAGCACACGTCCTGGCGTATATAGATGTTTCCATGCTTTTACTGCTGACAAGATCAGGATACAAATTTAGTTGTATGATGAAGTCTTTATATATATAAACCCCCCTCTGCACAATGGCCTATGCCGGTCGAGTAAATTTGCTCACATCGGTACCTACTGGCGCAAGGTGGGTCGGGCCAAGTGATGGCGATGAAAAACTGAGCCAGCGCCGGTCGCCGTCACACGTCCACACACTGGCCGCCGCGAGGATAACTGCGACTGACCCACGATGGGAACCGCGAGCTGTGTAGCTCTTCCTTGTCAACTTCGTTCTCCTATGTATTTTCATTTTGTTTTTTAATTCGAGAATTTCGGGGTATAATCAGATGAATGGGGAAATATTAGTTACTAGCCGCTCCGGCTCGCTTCGCTCGCCTCCACGTCCAGCATGGGGGGGTTAATCCCCCCCCCCCCCGTCTCGTTTCAGGACTCACATACATCCTATCGAATGAAATATACCAATGCACGAGATAATAACGGTACTTTCTCGTACCTCTCACCCGAACATTTCCAAGGATCAAGCCCACACGACCATCTAAATAACACGGCTCGTGATATTCCGCTAGGAGTTCCGACTCCTAGCCAGATGTATGTAAATCCACTACACTCCCTTCCCCTCGCATTTTGTCCAACTTCCCGTCACTTTTTTCAAAATCCGATTTCTGATTCAGATTTTGCGGATTCAAAACTGTGTTTCGCCCGCAAACAACGTCCCGAAAAACGTCTCTTTATGGGGTCAATTTTGCTGAGAATAAAAACGAAGTTTTTCGTCGAATTTTCAAGAAAATGGGTCCCACCGGCCAGCCCATGGTTCGGGTGGGATTAGAAAATTTTAAAATCGCTTATACACAATTCCGGAGAAATCCAAGAAGATCCCCCCACTCGTAGACTCAGCCGTTTGGACGTGCATAGCATGGACGTACAAACAAACAAACGGAGTTTCATTCTTATAAATAATAGAGATAGAGAAATAAAGATAGATATAGAGATCTATTAGCCACTGTGGCTATTTCCCAGGGTGTTTTCTACCAAGCATACAAAGCTTTGGTAGTGAAAAAACAACTAATCAAGAATAGATGGCGGAAGACAAGATGGTGACTGTTTTGGATTAATATGCGCACAAAAAATCGATAGAAACTTACCTAAGCTTCAAAACAATTTAACATTAACAATGTGATACCTACATCAATTTACGAAAATTAGCTCATACGATCATGGTTTATACTTCACATTTAAAAAAATAAATTTAATAATACTTTTTTCTTTAAAAATCAATATCTACCCCCACTTCGTTTATCACCTTGCATTAGTGGTAAATGATTACGATTGATTTAAATGAATGACTAAAATAAATCTACCCTCTTTGAAACCAGGTGAAACCCGTTGCATTTTATATACAAATAGTAATTTAAATCAAGTTCCTAACTATTCATTTTTAGGATTTTCAATACGTTTCCCAAATAATCTAGCAAAAATAAACAGGTATAGATATCTACCTACTTCTACTGAACATCGTGATACTTGTAGGTAGGCAACTACAAATAAATCAAGACGTAAATATAAATACATAATGTTTACATTCGAAAATATAGTACTTGGCTTGTTTATTTGGGCCTATTTTTTATTATAATAGAAACTCATATAATAATGTAGCTATATAAGCACATAAATGAACCCGAAGTTCAAAATTCAGTATGATTCAGTCGTAATAAGAATGAACAAATGCATTGCCCACTTTGTTCTTATCTTAACGAGAAATATCTTTGGGGTTCCAGATGCGGTTCCATTTGGTATAATTCAGTAAAATTATGTTAAAAATAAGTTCCTGCGTTCAGCCAAGAAGGAGGATGGAGGAAAAGAGGATGATGCGAATTAGTAGGTTAATGGTGAATAAAGTCCTCAGAAAGCCAGTGCATTAAATTAAATTTATTTTTCAATCAAAATTTAGTTCAAATATGTTAAATTTCGTTCACATAATATATTATATCCTTCTCTGGATTCTGCATAATAATTGATACAAGAGATTTCATATTTTGAGTGTACTACATATATGGCATTAATGTGAGCGATACTCTTTCGAATTAAAGTGAAATAACGAAAATCTCACAATTTCAAGAACTACAAAAACTATACTTACAATAGGATGTGTGATGTAAGGGTGGAAGTTATCTGGCATCTTCCTTTTGGGTAGTTTATTCACATTTACAACTGTTTACAACTTGTCAATTGTTATTAATCTGCTTCGGTGCCTTGCAATTCTATCCTGCTTTGACATTACATACAAGTCAACATCCTAACTTGAAATAGTGCCTTTTGGGGTTTCGGAGACACTACGACCGTCCTGATTATCTGAATGAACTAAATTCTGTCCCGTTCACGCTAAGAAGTTGAAATTTGATAGCAATACTCTCTGGGACATCAAGTTATGAATAAAGTCAGGGACTTTTTCCTGATCAGCTGAGTGAGCTAAGTTCTTTTCTGTTTACTCAAGGAAGTTAAAATTTGGTTGAGAGATTTTCTGACACAATATGCAACTAATGAATTCATGGGCTTTATCCTCATCAGCTGAGCTAGTTAAATCATTTCCTATTTACTATAGAAATGTGAAATTTGATAAGGGTCTTATCTAGAGCATTTAAGGATGAACGGTTACGGGTTCTATCCTGGTCAGCTATGTAAGCTAAATTCTTTCCCGTTCACCCTCTGACAGCACAAGTCGAATGAAATGCGACTGACTCCATCCTGAGCAGACCATAAACTCCGATCTTCTCCTCCTAGACCATAAAAAATTTATGATATCCGCTTAAACAAGATGCTAAGCAACAAAATGTTTGATAACATCCAATTCGGGCCAAGCCAATAGTCGGATTCTCTCTATTTATGACTGCGTCTGGGAGTGAGACACTTTTTCAACGGCTTGGCCGATTTTCCCCTACGGCACAACCGAACTGTTAAGTGTGGTGGTAGATTCACACATTTCCCCAAAACTGAAATTATACTACGATTATTGAATAATAATATACGAGAATTTCATTTACAAATTACTAGACGTCACAAGGTGCCTCTATTTCAAATTTCAGCTTCATAGGTTTAATAGTTTAAAACTTAGCTCCGGATATCACTTATATTATCTGGGGGGGGGGGGGGGGCTCTAGGCTTCATGATTCATTTCTAGATGCTCCAAGGGGCTTCCGTTTCAAATTTCAGCTTCACAGGTTGAATAGCAAAGAACTTAGTTCCGGATCTTACCCAGCTGATCTGGGAGGCTCTAGATCCGTCTTAAGAGGTCCCAATATTCGTTTTTAGAGGTCCCAAGGGTTTTCCATATCAAATTTCAGCTTCATAAATTGAATAGTAAAGAAATTAGCTCCGGATCTCACTCAGCTGACCTGGGAGCTCTAGACTAATATCGACAGGAACGTTTTCTGGAACTTGCTTATCACAATGCAGCAATCCTCCTCAAAATCGGTTCAGCGGTTGGCCATTTATAGAGGACACACAGACAAACTTAAAGTTTTATATATAAGGAGATGTGGGGATTTGAACTCTACTTTGTTACTGTACTGTAACCGAATGTTACTGTGCTTTAGCTCATTTCATTGTATTGTATCATTTCAAGAGAACGACATTCAAAATGGAATGAAAGTAGTTTCACAAAAAAGGATTAGAAAGGTATGAAACAGTGTTAAATACTTCGCTCTGGTCTCGTGTTAGAAGCTGTGGAACACTGCAATATAGTCAATGCGGAGGTCGTGGGTTCAGGTCCTTATATAGAAATGAAATGAAAATCAGGGAAGTCCGTTTGAAGGAGATATTCCTCACCACATTTGGAGAACAGCAATGGTGTTTATTGTGTAATTGGCGAAAATCGGCCAAGCCGTTGAAGAAGCGTCTGACTCCCGAACGCAGACAACAAGAGTGAGAGGATCCGACCATTGGCTTGGCCCAAATCGGATTATGCCATACATTTTATGGCTTGGAACCTTTCGTACGCGGAGCTTCTATTTTGGGGTATACGAAACAACGAAACATATACAAGATACTGCCCTGACTAAAATTCGCCCTTATGTCATGCTACATAAAACGTACTATAAGGAACCTGACGAGGTAAAACACCAAGCCTGATATGAAACAAGATTTTACCTACCAATTTCACCTGATGAGGTCTTTATAGGCGAAACTAGTTGTGAATAAACTACCTATAATGAAAGAGGCCATACTGAAATGGATTTCCTTCATAAATTCTATACGTGTAACCACTAGGATTACACGTATATATATTAATTTGAAAATGTTATTCTCAACTTTTGGGAAAAAAACCTGCTGTACTGTAACAGCAAATATAGCTTAGTCAAATACTCTCAGATTTGATTGGAATCGGTTGAGTGTTTGAAAAATCAATTCAGTAAAGCTATATGAAAATAGAGTGGCAGTGGAGGCGCAGTTTTCTCATGAAGGAATGCACCAAGAAAAAGAAGGAGATGATCTATCCTATGGTTCACTATGTGCGCGTAATCCCAATTCGGGAGTTACCCCTCAAAAACGGCATGAGTTAGCGGGATTAACTCTGGATTAATTCGTGATCCTCCGTGGTGGAACTGGCCCTAAAGCTGAATGGAAGAATTTATATCAGTTTCCATCCATATTTTATCCCGTTTTCAAATCACTTGCAACGCCTTGCCACTCCGCTACCACATTGTAGAGATAGGACTATGTTTAAACTCTTTTTTCGACCACTTCCAGCCATCACATTTCCATACCTAATTTTGGTGTCTTCCTATCCAAAATTATGCCTAAATTAAAAATCTCTGAAAAAAAGAATTGTTTCACCCAATAGCGATAGCAGGTGCTGCTGGGTGTCGGTTAACCTCAATGTGTTCAATAAATTACTTCTCCAGTTTCGCTGTCGTTGGGGTCCGACATGACGGGTTGAAGCGTGTTCATGATCTGAGCGATTTGGAGGTTGAGTTGAGGAAAATCGTTGAGGAGATTTTCCAATACTTGTCGCAAAGTGTTCATCAGCTGATTTTGTTTCTCTTCTTCCACCGCGAGCGACGTAGGTGTCCTGTTCACGCATCTGTATCTTCCGAATTTGTAGTCTTCGAGGAACTTGGCCTTCTTCTGGCGGTAGAGCGTCGTTTCCAAACACTGGAAAAACGTGATACAGAAGCTCTTAATAGGAATCTATCAACACACGGCGGATAGTGATGCAAAGGTGGTGAACACTTAAATAATAACGCATATTTCTGTGTTAGATAGCCCTTTTACTCAGATCATTGGTCTATAATATTATTAAACCCCATATCTCTATCTCTATCTCTATTATTAATAAGAATGAAACTCCGTTTGTCTGTCTGTCGTGTCTATGCACGGCCAAACGGCTGAGTGGGCCGGATCTACGAGTGGGGGGATCTTCTTGGGATTTTCCAAAAGTGGGAGCGAGCGAATTTAAAATTGTTTAATCCCACCCGAACCATGGGCCGTAGGGCGGGAGGGGGGTCGAAGTAAGAATTAATGTGCGCTTTTTGGACTTCCCCGCTTCCCCTACCCCTCTAAACGGCCGTTGACAATTCCGGAAAAATACGGGTTTCGTAGGTTTTCCTACGAGGAAGACGACGGCGCGATCGGATCGCGAAAAAAGTATCGGGAAATGCGTAAAAAAAATGCGAGAGTACGGACCCGTTTTCTCGAAAAGTCCGCCGAAAAACTTGGTTTTTTCCGATTAAAATATACCCCATAAAGGTACGTTTTTCGGAACGGTTTTCGCGGGCGAAATACAGCTTTGGGTCCGCCGAATCTGAATCCGAAATCGGATATCGAAAAAAGTGACGTTAAGTCGGTCAAATCGCGAGCGGAAGCGAGAAGAAGCGTTTAACATCAGAAATTAATTTTGCCGTGTTCGCGAGAAGGCTCTACGAAGTCAGGGGCAGGTATACATAGGTGGTACCTTCCTTGCGAGCTAAGAGAGAGCCATTTCAAATAATAAATACGGACTTTGTCCTACACATATACAGGTATACCTAGCGAGCGAAGCAACATTCCCTAATAAACTTTTCGTGGTTCCACGTAGTTTTATAAGATTTAATTTGTAAGAATTCCCAACTGAAAAAAAACGTCTGCCAAGTTGGGTGGGCAGTACAACATTCCCTAATAAACTTTTCGTGGTTCCACGTAGTTTTATAAGAATTAATTTGAATGTAAGAATTTCCAACAGAAAAAAACGTCTGCCAAGTTGGGTGGGCAGTATAACTTCTTCAAGCGAGCGAAGCGAGCAGCATCTCCTACAGAAGTAAAACCTACCCTTAGGGATCTACCATTTGCGAGCGAAGCGAGCAGCATCCCCTACAGAAGTTAAACCTACCCTTAGAGAT
The DNA here is from genome assembly GCA_030762985.1 of Adelphocoris suturalis. Lineage (NCBI taxonomy): Eukaryota > Metazoa > Arthropoda > Insecta > Hemiptera > Miridae > Adelphocoris > Adelphocoris suturalis. The sequence goes on from CM061049.1 coordinate 36,859,366, forward strand.
CTACCGTTTGCGAGCGAAGCGAGCAACATCCCCTACACACGTTAAACCTACCCTTAGGGATCTACCATTTGCGAGCAAAGCGAGCAACATTCCCTACATGCCACACTTTGCGAGCGAAGCGATCCCGCCGAATCTGAATCCGAAATCGGATATCGAAAAAAGTGACGGGCAGTTGGTCAAATTGCGAGGGGAAGCGAGACTAAGCTATTAAAATGTGAAATTATATGTGCTGTGGACGCGAGAAGGCTCTAGAAAGACAGACGTGTTTGGGGTTCGATAACTCAGGTACAGGTTTCGGTGTTTGGGTGTTGCGAGCAGGTGGGTTTTCCCCATTCGCCCTTCTAGGGTCATAAAATAATGGCCTACCTATGAAGAAATAGAACTGGAAAACAAATACGTACAAACATTCAACATCTGACTGTACTGTTAGTACTGAAGTGTTCTAAAAACTATATTTTCGTGGTTCCACATAATGTACCGCGTTTGATAGTAATTTCTGACAGAAAAAAACCTCTGCCAAGTTGGGTGGGCAGTATAACTTCCTCACACGAGCGAAGCGAGCAATATCTCTACATACCACACTTTGCGAGCGAAGCGAGCAACATTCCCTTCATGCCATACTTTGCGAGCGAAGCGAGCAATATTCCCTACATGCCATACTTTGCGAGCAAAGCGAGCAATATTCCCTACATGCCATACTTTGCGAGCGAAGCGAGCAATATTCCCTACATGCCAAACTTTGCAGCAATACCTTGCGAGCGAAGTGAGCAACATCCCCAAATAAACTTTTTTGTGGATCCACGTAGTTTTATAAGATTTAATTTGTTTGTAAGAATTTCCAACAGAAAAATACGTCTGCCAAGTTGAGTGGGCAATATAACTTCCTCAAGCGAGCGAAGCGAGCAGCATCCCCTACAGAAGTTAAACCTACCCTTAGAGATCTACCGTTTGCGAGCGAAGCGAGCAACACCCCCTACATGTTTCAATTGTAATACATCGCATGTATACAGCCACACTTTGCGAGCGAAGCGAGCAATTTAAGGCTAAAGGGGACGGGTGTTTAGTGTGATTCTCAGATAACGGATGGCGCTAGTGTCGGATGAAACTTTATCGGGCAAATCTCCACTTGAGTACACATTTTTTAAAATCTGGCTTCAGAATCATCATTAGGACGAGTAAACCAATCGAGCGATCATATAACATTGTTTAAAAAAAATTTTTGTTGTTGAAATTTTGACTTGAAATTTTAATTGCTAATTTAATTTTTTTTTAATTGAAAAAATCGCTAATATCCCGTGTTTGGAAACAATTCAAGTGTATGTTGGCATAGGCATGAAATTTTGATTCTGAAAATTAGTGGCCGCATGTGAGAATTGGGAGCGAAAAACGTGGTTCCAGGAAAAATAGAGTGTATTTGAGGGGTGCGTGCCTTGGCGACGCCGTCGCCCAGCAACTGACCTCATCCGCGCGCGCGTGCGAACCCGCTTACCGAGCCGTCTCTCGAACATTTTTCGCTTCCGAGACTGCAAGGCAGCGGAGGCTTTGTTTTCACTTTCGAAATGAAAAAAAATTGTTTGCTCCAAAATCAAAATTTCCATTCGCATTTTGCGTTTCAGAGCCTCCTGAACAAATTTGGTTCCGTGTCTGTCTGTCTGTCTGTCCGTCCACATTTCCTTGTAACAGCCATAACTTCCACAATTTTGATCCGTTTTTAACCAAATTTTCAGGGATCGTGCGGGTTAAGCTCTAGATGGTCCCCTATCAACTTCATCATGATCGAATCAACGGTAGCTTCTGCGCAGGCTCTAACGTGAATTCCTTGTGACGGTCATAACTCGGTCAATGTTGAGCGGATTTCGGTCAGATTTTCAGGGATGATGTGGGTAAGGTCCCTTAAGGTCCCATAACAATCATCATAATTGCATTAGCGGTACGCTCTGCGCATGCGTGAACGAAATATTCTTGTTACGGTCCTTGCAACAGCCGTAATTTCCACAATTTTGATGCGATTTTCTTCAAATTTTTAGGGATCGCGCGGGTATAGCTCTACATGGTCCCCTATCAGTTCCGTCATGATCGAATCAACGGTAGCCTCTGTGCAGGCGTAAACAAAATTTTCTTGTTTCGATCATAACTCAGGCAATTGTGAACGGAATTCGGTCAGATTTTCAGGGATGATGCGGGCAAGGTTTCTTGAGGTCCCGTATCACATTCTTCGCGATCATCATCAGCGGTACGCTGGGCGCATGCGCGAAAGTGATGTTTTTGTTACGGTCACAGCTTAGTTAATTTTATCGGATTTTGTTCAAATTTTCAGAGATGATCCCGGTAGAGTCCCATGAGGTGCCATACGTATGTGTGTCACCTTTGATTGATCTTCTCAACATTTATTATATGTACCATTCAGCTTCCAATTTCCCACCTTATTAATTCCCTGATGCCAGAACCGGTCGTTTCTAGTTTTCTGGAATTTAATGGTGCCGTACTGTGAAGGTCACGAGGAAGCTCATGTGCCATTTCCTTGGCAGTGTATTTATCCTTTATATTTTATTATTTAGAGTTAAATTTCTTTGTAGTTACCTACCTACCTATATTAATAAATTTGTATTCATATTTTGGCTACGAATATTCAAAATTAATACTCGAAACTATGAATATAGGAATTTCATTCAAAGAATATGAATATTTCAATACTTATAGAAGTACATATTATTATTCAATTATTTTTGAGTATGCAATAATAATATTCACGTATTCAATCAATATTAATACCTCGATAGGTACCTATTCAAATTTGTGTTCATCATTCAATTTCACAAAACCTAATTTTTGTCTACTTGCTGCACGAATACAAAGATGAGTGAGGGAGCAAAATTGAATTCTAGTTATTTTTGGTGTTTACCACATAAGTGAAGGGACTAGATCTCAAAATTCAACGTAGAATACCGAGAATTTGAGTAATATATGATAATTTTAAAGTAGGATAATGGACTAAATTTAAAAATCTGTCACAAATCAGCCGAATCCAGCCCTGAAACCCGTTTTTTTTTTTTTTTTTTTTTTTTTTTTTTTTTTTTTTTTTTTTTTTTTTTTTAATGATTGTATTTCCAAAATAAGATGATGAAATTCACCCTAAAGATCCTTGAATTTGAGTGAGTATCTGTTTTACAAGATAGGTAAATGAACTACATTTCAAAATACATCGAAATTCTGCCTTCAGGTAAAGTATTGCACAATAACAGGTAAATATTATGAATATCATTTACAAATTCAACAATAAATAATTCACATAATTCAAACAATAAATCATAACAAAATTCATTATTGACTATCATCAATTACTCATTCATCATCATAAATAGAATGGAATGAAAAACGAACCAAAATCACAAACGAATCTGGGCGCCGGTACCTATCCGCGATAGGCAAGAAGAGAGCGTTGGTCTGCGGGTAAACAATTTAAACAAGAAATCAAGAAGGTAAATAAACCCGAATGCGAAACCCCCGCTCCACGCCTTTCTGCAGTGGTAGCAAACCCCCCTCGTAACCGACGCGTCCGGCAAACGCATAGCAACGCCTAGCAACAAGCATTACCTATTACAGTTTCTAGAGGACACTATCACCATCAATTTTGCACTGCGTTTTTACACCTTCATTCTTACTCTAGGTCTGATTCCCGCTACAATTATTTTTGAGGATAATTCTAGTACTTAGGTAGTTGAGATATGTAAAAATATGGGATGTTAGCGTTTTCCAGGAAAAAATTGTTCAAAATAATATTTTTGAACAAAATACAAAAAAACTGAAAAACTAAATTTTTGTTAGCGCCCAGATTCGTGTGTGTTTTTGGTTCGTTTTTCTTTCCATTCTATTTATGATGCCTAATAGGCGATATTCCAATAAAGGCAAGTTTACTCAAATTCTCGGTACCTATTCTACGTTGAATTTTGAGATCTACTCCCTTCACTTATGTGGTAAACACCAAAAATAACTAGAATGCAATTTTGCTCCCTCACTCATCTTTGTAAAGCTGCGTTTACACTAGCGAAACTTCCTCGCGAAACAGTTGCGCGAAACATCCTCGCGAAACTCCCTCGCTGCGAGAGAAGTTTCGCACCTCCCAAAACAGAGCGCAACTCAGAGCGAGACGTTGCGCGAGTAGGGTGAGCCGCCTCACCAAGCTCAAGACTTAAAGCTATCCTCCTGGTTCATTTTACTCGCGAAACAATAAAGCCGCGTTTACACCAGCGAGTTTGTTTCGCGCGAAACACTTTGATGCGCGGACGAAAACCGACTGCCCTCCGGCTCACAGCGAGCGTCCTCACCCCGAAACGTTTCGCGAGTGGAGGGGCGTCTACATGGGCGAGTATGCCTCGCGCAACGTCCTCGCGCAACTGTTTCGCGAGGAAGTTTCGCTAGTGTAAACGCGGCTTAATAGTGCAGCAAGTAGACAAAAATTAGGTTTTGTGAAATTGAATGATGAATATAAATTTGAATAGGTACCCTACCTATCGAGATATTAATATTGATTGAATACGTGAATATTATTATTGCATATTCAAAAATAATTGAATAATAATATGCACTTCTATAAGTACTGAAATATTCATATTCTTTTAATACAATTCCTATATTCATAGTTTCGAGTATGCATTTTGAATATTCGTAGCCAATGTATGAATAAAAATTTATTCATATAGGTACCTACAAAGAAATTCAACTATAAATGATAAAAAATAAAGGATAAATACATATTTGTATTTTCGGATATGTGTTTGCTCATCTCTGATTGTAGGTAGGTAGGTACGAGGTTGGTAGATTAGATACCTACCTAATGAATAATACGTTCAGTGCGTAAAACTCCTCCAGTTGTTTTCACACGAATACAAAGGTTCCAACTATAGAAACTAATTATTATCATGGACGTTCCTATAACAAATGAAAATAAAACCCCACCTAACACTTTGATAAAGTATATTTTGATAAAAGTGGAAGAAGCAGTAAGTACAAAAATTTGAGAGACGGCTCGGTAAGCGGGTTCGTACGCGCGCGCGGATGAGATCAGTTGCTGGGCGTCGCCAAGGCACGCGCCCCTCAAATACACTCGTCTTCCTGGAACCACGTTTTTCGCTCCCAATTCTCACATGCGGCCACTAATTTTCAGAATCAAAATTTCATGCCTATGCCAACATACACTTGAATTGTTTCCAAACACGGGATATTAGCGATTTTTTTAATTAAAAAAAAATTAAATTAGCAATTAAAATTTCAAGTCAAAATTTCAACAACAAAAATTTTTTTTGGAAACTTTGTTATGTTCACTCGATAGCCTAGGATGAGATAAACTCAAATATATATTTAGATTTGAAAATTGATTGACTGGTGAGGAGATAATCAAGATAAACTATTTGTATCTTCCCTCTCTCTCACACAACTGTCGTCCCCTTTAGCCTTAAGGGGGGTCCGGGGGGCTTGCCCCCCGGCTGGACGTGGAGGCGAGTGTAGCGAGCCGGAGCGGCTAGTTATTAATAAGAATGAAACTCCGTCTGTCTGTCTGTCGTGTCTATGCACGGCCAAACGGCTGAGTGGGGGGAGTGTACGAGTGGTGGGATCTTCTTGAGATTTTCCAAAAGTGGGAGCGAGCGAATTTAAAATTGTTTAATCCCACCCGAACCATGGGCCGTAGGGCGGGAGGGGGGTCGAAGTAAGAATTAATGTGCGCTTTTTGGACTTCCCCGCTTCCCCTACCCCTCTAAACGGCCGTTGACAATTCCGGAAAAATACGGGTTTCGTAGGTTTTTGAACGAGGAAGACGACGGCGCGATCGGATCGCGAAAAAAGTTTCGGGAAATGCGTTAAAAAAATGCGAGAGTACGGACCCGTTTTCTCGAAAAGTCCGCCGAAAAACTTGGTTTTTTCCGATTAAAATATACCCCATAAAGGTACGTTTTTCGGAACGGTTTTTGCGGGCGAAATACAGCTTTGGGTCCGCCGAATCTGAATCCGAAATCGGATATCGAAAAAAGTGACGTTAAGTCGGTCAAATCGCGAGCGGAAGCGAGAAGAAGCGTTTAACATCAGAAATTAATTTTGCCGTGTTCGCGAGAAGGCTCTACGAAGACGTCAAGGGGTTTGTCAGGTATTTCACAATGTTACCTGCAGGCCTATTTCAAAAGAATAAATACGGGTTTTTTCCTACCTATATACAGGTATACCTTGCGAGCGAAGCGAGCAACATCCCCGAATAATCTTTTTGTGGTTCCACGTAGTTTTATAAGATTTAATTTGTTTGTAAGAATTTCCAACAGAAAAAAACGTCTGCCAAGTTGGGTGGGCAGTATAACTCCCTCAAGCTTTGATCCCGCCGAATCTGAATCCGAAGTCGGATATCGAAAAAAGTGACGAAAAGTAGGTCAAATTGCGAGCGGAATTGCGAGGGAAGCGTTTAACATCAGAAATTAATCGACCACGGGCCGCCGTTACACAACGTTGCTTACCTGAAGGGACCCTCACAGGGGGGTTCCCATTTGCACTTCTACGCAATACCTTGCGAGCGAAGCGAGAGCCATTTCAAATAATAAATACGGACTTTGTCCTACACATATACAGGTATACCTTGCGAGCGAAGCGAGCAACATCCCCGAATAAACTTTTCGTGGTTCCACGTAGTTTTATAAGATTTAATTTGTTTGTAAGAATTCCCAACTGAAAAAAACGTCTGCCAAGTTGGGTGGGCAGTACAACATTCCCTAATAAACTTTTCGTGGTTCCACGTAGTTTTATAAGAATTAATTTGTTTGTAAGAATTTCCAACAGAAAAAAACGTCTGCCAAGTTGGGTGGGCAGTACAACATTCCCTAATAAACTTTTCGTGGTTCCACGTAGTTTTATAAGAATTAATTTGTTTGTAAGAATTTCCAACAGAAAAAAACGTCTGCCAAGTTGGGTGGGCAGTATAACTTCTTCAAGCGAGCGAAGCGAGCAGCATCCCCTACAGAAGTAAAACCTACCGTTAGGGATCTACCAGAGAGAGAGAGAGAGAGAGAGAACATGTTTATTGCCGAAAAACCAAAACAGCACAATATTAGTAGATTTTACAAATAGTAATAATATAATAATAATAATAATACAATAATAGTAAAGCCTATAGGCCGTAATGTGCCACTCCAAAAAAAAAGGACAAAACATGATGCGCTTTGGTCAACGAGACCATCAGCGGTAGCTCCGTTTTAAGGTAACCAATTTTTGAGAATTACTATAAACAATTTACTAACATGAACAAAACAAGAATCCTGGATACATGGTATAAGAAGGATCGAGTGACTAACAAAACCAACTAAAAATAAACATAATGAAAAGATCAACATCGAGTGCATGAACTATGGGGGGGGGGGGGGGGGGGCTGTTACATTGATTCATACTAATTTTCAGCTAGTTATTATTGTAATTGAACTCCGCCACTAAAAACGACCTGTAACGCCAAGCCTCTCGAAAATATGAGCAGAGAGCTGACCAGTTGGGACCATTCAGAATATTCAGTAATTCAGATCTGGACAGTACTACTCGACCGAAACATCTAAGCCGAACGTAGCCCAGGATCGGGCACACAGCCAGGAAGTGTTCAGTGGTTTCGTCCACTCCAAGGTTACAGAGAGAGCAAAGATATGTCCTATTTGCTATCCAAGGTTGCCAGTTGATGTTAAGCAACTCCCCCCTGCATTTTAAGATCACCATTGCCTCATACTGGGGAGAAGTCCTGACGTAATCCACCTGTAAGTCGAGGTGGCGGTATAACAAGTGGAACTGTGCGTTCTCGGCTCGGAGTCTTAATGATTCCCTGAAGCTCATTCTTTGACCCTCTTGCACGGCCTTAGCGTACTCACCAAAACGCATAGGGTTAAATGGGTCAACTGCCTGCAAACCCATGAATTGTGCAGCCATATCACGCCAAGTTTTAGCCCAACCAACTTCACGACGCACCATCTCTAATGCAGTAATTCTGCTAAATCGACCAGATGGCAACTCGAAGACTCTTCTCAGGTAGTCGGCATTCAACTTCAGCGTAGTTAGGAACATTTTTTCTTGTTTCATTTCATTATAGACGATATAGTTTGGGGAATTCATAGGTAGTTTCAAGAGCTTCTTCAGAAAGAGTCTTTGGACCTTCTCCACTTCCTCATACTCACAGAACCCCCAAAACTGTGCTCCATAACAAACAGTAGCCATCGTCACGGCTTTGAACACATGGAGCTTGACTTCAGTTGGTACGTCAGCTGCCGAGAATAGCCTGGTCCATATTGAATTTATGCCTGCACGTGCCACTTTAGCTTTTTCCATAAAATGCTTCTTCAGCTCCAAGTTATACGTGAGGGTGACCCCGAGATACTTATATGAGTCTACCACATCGATCTTCTGTCCGTTTAAATACCATTGTTCCCTTCCTGACAGTCGGCCCCAGTTAGCTCGAAACACAACAATTTGTGACTTGGACAGATTTATATCTAAGCTCCATAAGTTGACATAATCTATTAGGCCGTCAATCATCTTCTGCAAAGCAATCGGCGTATCTGCCATTAGGACAACATCGTCAGCGAACAATAAGACATTAATCTGGGCCCCCGCAATTTGGATACCACCCCCCACAGCCTCACTCAGATCGTTCACATATAAGGCAAACAAGGTGGGACTTAGTGGACAGCCCTGTTTTACCCCCGATTGGGTACTGAAGTAGTCCGACACATGACCACCTGACCAGACCCTTGCCTCTGTGCTACTATATAATTGACTCACTGCAGACACCCACTTCGAGGATACGCCCAAAGTATGGAGTTTATAAATCAATGTGTGCCTCACAATACTGTCAAATGCTGCCCGTAAGTCCACAAAGAAGCAGTAGGTTTTCTTTTTCTGGGCGAACCGAATCCTTACAATGTTGGTAAGCGTAAACAAGTTGTCAAAGGTCGAGTAACCCCTGCGGAAACCAGCCTGTCCCTCATACAAAATACCCCTGGTCTCAGCCCAAACCGACAATCTCGTTGCCATCACTCCTGAATAAATCTTCAAATCGGTGTCCAAACACGAAATTCCACGATAGTTAGATGGATCTGACCAGTCTCCTTTCTTGTGAATCGGGAAGACAAGCGCTCTACGAAAGCTATCTGGGATGTCCCCTCCACAAAACATGTGATTGAAGTTCCCCACCATCAGCTCCAAAAGCTCATCCGGGGCATTGACATAAAATTCAAAGGGGATTCTATCCTCTCCAGGAGCCTTATTGGTTTTAACAGTGGAAAGATAAGCTCTAACTTCTGTCAATGAAAAATCACCATCCAAGGCTGCATCCTCCAAATAGGGAGGGACGTAGGAGATCATGGGCACTCTTATAGATGGGTTGAACAGCGTAGAGAAATAGAGTCTCCATGTAGGCATATCCACTCCACCATAGGATGATGACTGGTGCAGCTTGAACTCATTTACCAATTTCCAGAATTCTCTTCCTTCCCTGACATTGGCAAATTTCTGTGCTTGACCCAGTCGATATGACCGCTTTTTATCAATACATAAACTCTTGTATGCATGAACACTCTCTCTATATTGATTGAGGACCAGAGAAGAATCTGTCTTTTGATGAAGTCTCAGCAGCCTGAACACCTGTTTCCGAAGCTTACGGCACTCGAATGAGAACCAGGGTTTCTGCTTGGTCGTAGCAGCCATTTCAGCAGAAGAGATTTTGTGGCTTGCGCACTTCAATATTACCGCCTTGATTGCCGATTGACTTGTAAACTGGCCATCCCCATACAAACCGAGATAACTCTGAACCTTATCCTTATAACTAATCTGGTCATTAGGTGTCCATTTCAGAGCCAATGGAAATCGAGCATCAACCGTCGCCCCAGACTTTGGGCCAACAAGTGAAAAAACCTGTGGAAGATGGTCGGAGTATGCCTCTGGAGAGATCCTGAAGTCCCTGACAAGACTCAGAGCCGACAGCTGCATGCAGAATAAATCAATTACTGAGTTACCCCTCGGGCTGACACAGGTGAATTCCCCCAGACTATCTCCAGGCGCTCTCCCGTTCACAATTAGCAGACCTGCTCTGTCACAGAGATCCAATAGCTTCTTGCCTCTTCCATTAATAACCGCGTCTTTGGAGCTCCTGCAAAGCTTCAGGGGATCCAGGTACTCTTCCATGTCAGAGGCAAACTCCTGTGCCACCCCGACCCGGGCATTCATGTCACCCACCATCAAAAAGTTATTGTTATTATTCAATGTCAACAATTGTTCTACCCTTATAAAATCCTCGTTCCACGTAGCATCTCTGAAATAAACAGGGATTATGGTTAGGTTGGGCTCTCCTCTGTACTGAATCACATCAATTCCCTCAAGTTGGCTAAAGTTGCAGAAATCACCCACTGTTCTAATGCGGACGCCATACAAATGACCCCCCGAGGCCCTCCCGAAACTTGAGACTCTAACGGCTGGAACCCAATGCAAGTTATAACCTACAAATCGGTATTTATATAAATCAGCATCTTTCTGCTCAACATGAGTTTCTAATAATACAAATAAATCAAAAGACAACAAAAATTCAAAAAAATATACATCATCACATTTATTTTTTAAACCACAGATATTGTAAACCAAACACTTCACTTCACCCCCCACCGACCACTTTTGCGAACTCGATCCCCCCTCGTCCCGTCAGTCCATCTGCCACCGCTCCTGACCAGTATTATCGCCAGAATTATCGCCATGGTTTGTTCTCAATCGCATCACAGCTTCGGAGAGGTCCACATTTAGCTGCCTCTTCAATATTTCAACTCCATCCTCGCCCCGAGTCGATTGAAAACCTTTCTCCAAGTCCCATACAAACGCAACATTATCCACCATCAGAGAGTCCCGCTTGAAAGACGTAACTACATTCCTCTTGAGCTTCAAAATTTCTTTTCTTATATTGGAGAGCTTACTTCTCACAATCCTTTCTTCCTGGGAGTAGTCTCGATGCACAAAAAAACCTGTGCCCTTCAGACAGCCTACCCTACTCAGAATCAAGTTTACGTCATCGCCCTTAACAAATTCCACCAATATTGGGCATCTATTGAGACCTCGTTTACCTAGTGGAAAAGCACGACTTATAAGGACATTCCTCTCGATTTTAAGTACCTGCTTGACGAAGTCTCAACAACAACCACAAAATCAGGACCCTTATGTTCAAACCCACCGAAAATTAAATTGTTTTTTCTCATACTTCTGTCATACACATTGAGACGAACATTAAGGTTATCAATTTTCTTCTGGAGATCTTTATTTTCTTTTTTTAGCAATTCTATTTCTGAATTAGTGGAAGCCAAGTCCTGCTTTGTTGCAAGCCCTTTTCCATCAATTAGCTTCGAGATCGATTCCATGAGCTGAGCAACCGTCAGCTGCCCAACCCTCTCCTCCGAATCCATGGTACCTAAAATTTTCTTTTTGGGTCGTTCCTTCCCCTCACTTGGTGGGCTACTTCGTCGTCTTTTTGGTGTATCTGAACGGGGGGTGAAAAATTCAGGGAGAGATCTCTGACTCATATACGGTAACTTGCTCCCGATCGTCAAAGACGACGAGTGATTAGGCTACAGAGCAATAGTCACCTCCACCAAAACGAACTCGCCCTCCGTTCGAGGACAACTGATAAGGAAGCGCCAGATAAGTTGACAGATCGGCGATAGACGGGTGACAGACAAATAGGCGTGACTTACCTATGGAGAGGGGGAGGACGGCCTTGGAAGCGGGCCCCACCACTTCCGAATGGTACGTGCGAAACGTGGGGTCCTTCTCTTCTCACCGCGAGGAAAAGAAAACTCGCAAAAATTACGGCAGATTATCACAGTAACAACGCCGGCCAAAACAATACGGAGTCGTGTAACTCGTGTATCAAGGAAACGTCTACAGCTGTAACAAAAATCACTTGATTCGACCCTGTATAACTCGCGAAAACAAAGGTAGGTAACTCAGACTGACAGGATCGATGCGTACTGTTAACCGCCTCGAACGGAACTACCATTTGCGATCTACCATTTGCGAGCGAAGCGAGCAACATCCCCTACATGTTTCAATTGTAATACATCGCATGTATACAGCCACACTTTGCGAGCGAAGCGAGCAAAATTCCCTACACGCGACATTTTGCGAGCGAAGCGAGCAATTTAATGGGGGGTCCGGGGGGCTTGCCCCCCGGCTGGACGTGGAGGCGAGCGTAGCGAGCCGGAGCGGCTAGTTATTAATAAGAATGAAACTCCGTCTGTTTGTCTGTCCATGCTATGCACGGCCAAACGGCTGAGTGGGCCGGATCTACGAGTGGGGGGATCTTCTTGGGATTTTCCAAAAGTGGGAGCGAGCGAATTTAAAATTGTTTAATCCCACCCGAACCATGGGCCGTAGGGCGGGAGGGGGGCCGAAGTAAGAATTAATGTGCGGTTTTTGGACTTCCCCGCTTCCCCTACCCCTCTAAACGGCCGTTGACAATTCCGGAAAAATACGGGTTTCGTAGGTTTTCCTACGAGGAAGACGACGGCGCGATCGGATCGCGAAAAAAGTATCGGGAAATGCGTAAAAAAAATGCGAGAGTACGGACCCGTTTTCTCGAAAAGTCCGCCGAAAAACTTGGTTTTTTCCGATTAAAATATACCCCATAAAGGTACGTTTTTCGGAACGGTTTTTGCGGGCGAAATACAGCTTTGGGTCCGCCGAATCTGAATCCGAAATCGGATATCGAAAAAAGTGACGTTAAGTCGGTCAAATCGCGAGCGGAAGCGAGAAGAAGCGTTTAACATCAGAAATTAATTTTGCCGTGTTCGCGAGAAGGCTCTACGAAGTCAGGGGCAGGTATACATAGGTACCTACCTTGCGAGCGAAGAGAGAGCCATTTCAAATAATAAATACGGACTTTGTCCTACACATATACAGGTATACCTTGCGAGCGAAGCGAGCAACATCCCCGAATAAACTTTTCGTGGTTCCACGTAGTTTTATAAGATTTAATTTGTTTAAGAATTCCCAACTGAAAAAAACGTCTGCCAAGTTGGGTGGGCAGTACAACATTCCCTAATAAACTTTTCGTGGTTCCACGTAGTTTTATAAGAATTAATTTGAATGTAAGAATTTCCAACAGAAAAAAACGTCTGCCAAGTTGGGTGGGCAGTATAACTTCTTCAAGCGAGCGAAGCGAGCAGCATCCCCTACAGAAGTAAAACCTACCCTTAGGGATCTACCATTTGCGAGCGAAGCGAGCAGCATCCCCTACAGAAGTTAAACCTACCCTTAGAGATCTACCGTTTGCGAGCGAAGCGAGCAACATCCCCTACACACGTTAAACCTACCCTTAGGGATCTACCATTTGCGAGCAAAGCGAGCAACATTCCCTACATGCCACACTTTGCGAGCGAAGTGATCCCGCCGAATCTGAATCCGAAATCGGATATCGAAAAAAGTGACGGGCAGTCGGTCAAATTGCGAGGGGAAGCGAGACTAAGCTATTAAAATGAGAAATTATATGTACTGTGGACGCGAGAAGGCTCTAGAAAGACAGACGTGTTTGGGGTTCGATAACTCAGGTACAGGTTTCGGTGTTTGGGTGTTGCGAGCAGGTGGGTTTTCCCCATTCGCCCTTCTAGGGTCATAAAATAATGGCCTACCTATGAAGAAATAGAACTGGAAAACAAATACGTACAAACATTCAACATCTGACTGTACTGTTAGTACTGAAGTGTTCTAAAAACTATATTTTCGTGGTTCCACATAATGTACCGCGTTTGATAGTAATTTCTGACAGAAAAAAACCTCTGCCAAGTTGGGTGGGCAGTATAACTTCCTCACACGAGCGAAGCGAGCAATATCTCTACATACCACACTTTGCGAGCGAAGCGAGCAACATTCCCTTCATGCCATACTTTGCGAGCGAAGCGAGCAACATTCCCTTCATGCCATACTTTGCGAGCGAAGCGAGCAATATTCCCTACATGCCAAACTTTGCAGCAATACCTTGCGAGCGAAGTGAGCAACATCCCCAAATAAACTTTTTTGTGGATCCACGTAGTTTTATAAGATTTAATTTGTTTGTAAGAATTTCCAACAGAAAAATACGTCTGCCAAGTTGAGTGGGCAATATAACTTCCTCAAGCGAGCGAAGCGAGCAGCATCCCCTACAGAAGTTAAACCTACCCTTAGAGATCTACCGTTTGCGAGCGAAGCGAGCAACACCCCCTACATGTTTCAATTGTAATACATCGCATGTATACAGCCACACTTTGCGAGCGAAGCGAGGGGGGGGGGGTCGAAGTAAGAATTAATGTGCGCTTTTTGGACTTCCCCGCTTCCCCTACCCCTCTAAACGGCCGTTGACAATTCCGGAAAAATACGGGTTTCGTAGGTTTTTGAACGAGGAAGACGACGGCGCGATCGGATCGCGAAAAAAGTTTCGGGAAATGCGTTAAAAAAATGCGAGAGTACGGCCCCGTTTTCTCGAAAAGTCCGCCGAAAAACTTGGTTTTTTCCGATTAAAATATACCCCATAAAGGTACGTTTTTCGGAACGGTTTTTGCGGGCCAAATACAGCTTTGGGTCCGCCGAATCTGAATCCGAAATCGGATATCGAAAAAAGTGACGTTAAGTCGGTCAAATCGCGAGCGGAAGCGAGAAGAAGCGTTTAACATCAGAAATTAATTTTGCCGTGTTCGCGAGAAGGCTCTACGAAGACGTCAAGGGGTTTGTCAGGTATTTCACAATGTTACCTGCAGGCCTATTTCAAAAGAATAAATACGGGTTTTTTCCTACCTATATACAGGTATACCTTGCGAGCGAAGCGAGCAACATCCCCGAATAATCTTTTTGTGGTTCCACGTAGTTTTATAAGATTTAATTTGTTTGTAAGAATTTCCAACAGAAAAAAACGTCTGCCAAGTTGGGTGGGCAGTATAACTCCCTCAAGCTTTGATCCCGCCGAATCTGAATCCGAAGTCGGATATCGAAAAAAGTGACGAAAAGTAGGTCAAATTGCGAGCGGAATTGCGAGGGAAGCGTTTAACATCAGAAATTAATCGACCACGGGCCGCCGTTACACAACGTTGCTTACCTGAAGGGACCCTCACAGGGGGGTTCCCATTTGCACTTCTACGCAATACCTTGCGAGCGAAGCGAGAGCCATTTCAAATAATAAATACGGACTTTGTCCTACACATATACAGGTATACCTTGCGAGCGAAGCGAGCAACATCCCCGAATAAACTTTTCGTGGTTCCACGTAGTTTTATAAGAATTAATTTGTTTGTAAGAATTTCCAACAGAAAAAAACGTCTGCCAAGTTGGGTGGGCAGTACAACATTCCCTAATAAACTTTTCGTGGTTCCACGTAGTTTTATAAGAATTAATTTGTTTGTAAGAATTTCCAACAGAAAAAAACGTCTGCCAAGTTGGGTGGGCAGTATAACTTCCTCAAGCGAGCGAAGCGAGCAGCATCCCCTACAGAAGTAAAACCTACCCTTAGGGATCTACCATTTGCGAGCGAAGCGAGCAACATCCCCTACATGTTTCAATTGTAATACATCGCATGTATACAGCCACACTTTGCGAGCGAAGCGAGCAAAATTCCCTACACGCCACATTTTGCGAGCGAAGCGAGCAATTTAATGGGGGGTCCGGGGGGCTTGCCCCCCGGCTGGACGTGGAGGCGAGCGTAGCGAGCCGGAGCGGCTAGTTCATTATAAGAATGAAACTCCGTCTGTCTGTTTGTCTGTCCATGCTATGCACGGCCAAACGGCTGAGTGGGCCGGATCTACGAGTGTGGGGATCTTCTTGGGATTTTCCAAAAGTGGGAGCGAGCGAATTTAAAATTGTTTAATCCCACCCGAACCATGGGCCGTAGGGCGGGAGGGGGGTCGAAGTAAGAATTAATGTGCGGTTTTTGGACTTCCCCGCTTCCCCTACCCCTCTAAACGGCCGTTGACAATTCCGGAAAAATACGGGTTTCGTAGGTTTTCCTACGAGGAAGACGACGGCGCGATCGGATCGCGAAAAAAGTATCGGGAAATGCGTAAAAAAAATGCGAGAGTACGGACCCGTTTTCTCGAAAAGTCCGCCGAAAAACTTGGTTTTTTCCGATTAAAATATACCCCATAAAGGTACGTTTTTCGGAACGGTTTTCGCGGGCGAAATACAGCTTTGGGTCCGCCGAATCTGAATCCGAAATCGGATATCGAAAAAAGTGACCTTAAGTCGGTCGAATTGCGAGGGGAAGCGAGACTAAGCTATTAAAATGAGAAATTATATGTGCTGTGGAGGCTCTAGGAAGACAGACGTGTTTGGGGTTCGATAACTCAGGTACAGGTTTCGGTGTTAGGGTGTTGCGAGCAGGTACACATAGGTACCTTGCGAGCGAAGCGAGAGCCATTTCAACAGAATAAATTCGGATTTTTTCCTACAAATATACAGCAATACCTTGCGAGCGAAGCGAGCAACATCCCCGAATAAACTTTTCGTGGTTCCACGTAGTTTTATAAGATTTAATTTGTTTGTAAGAATTCCCAACTGAAAAAAACGTCTGCCAAGTTGGGTGGGCAGTATAACTTCCTCAAGGATATACAGGTATACCTTGCGAGCGAAGCGAGCAACATCCCCTAATAAAATTTTCGTGGTTCCACGTAGTTTTATTAGATTTAATTTGTTTGTAAGAATTTCCAACAGAAAAAAACGTCTGCCAAGTTGGGTGGGCAGTATAACTTCCTCAAGCGAGCGGAGCGAGCAACATCCCCTACAGAAGTTAAAACTACCCTTAGAGAACTACCGTTTGCGAGCGAAGCGAGCAACATCCCCTACACGTTTCAATTGTAATACATCGCATGTATACAGCCACACTTTGCGAGCGAAGCGAGCAACATTCCCTACATGCCACACTTTGCGAGCGAAGCGAGCAACATTCCCCACATGCCACACTTTGCGAGCGAAGCGAGCAATATTCCCTACATGCCACACGTTGCGAGCGAAGCGAGCAATTTAAGGGGGGGTCCGGGGGGCTTGCCCCCCCTAGTATAGTATATGATCAGAACATGGTGCATCGAGTCTCAGTGTCACTCGCAATTATTTCTCTTTTTGCGATTTGTCATCATGTTTCTAAATTCAGAAATCGTCCAGAAGGTCACAGAGGTAGGTACATACACACACACACACACACACTATTTTTTTTACAAAACCCACTAAAAGATGGGGGGGGGGGGGCATTAAAAGACGGGGGGGGGGGGGGGGCACAACATTAAATTGAAAAATAAACAAATTAAAACTAAGTAAATAATAATAATAATGATAAAAAAAAGGGGAAGACACCCAGGTTTACCCCACGCCGGCCCGGCTCTGGGGATGAAGGAAATTGCAGGAGGAGGTAGAAGAGAGGGATGCAAGGAAGTGCCCCGAAAAAATGATCACCAGTTCAAGTAAGAACCCCTCAGGACGCGTAATTCATCGTGTAATTCACTATCTGCTCAGCTCATAGGAAACAAGTAACCTCAAGGTCATTCGACAATTGAAATATTGGACATTTCCATATTTACTTAATAAGTCGCTTTAATTTTCAAATTTGCCCTATTTTGACTTCCAATACAATTCTATTGGTGGGGTGGGGATGGGGGGTGGGGGCGCCACCATCCATTCCGCATGGGTAATTAACAAAAAATGGCTTGGGCCGGCTCTGCACAAAAGGCCTTAAGAAAAGTTTAAAGTGGGTAAGGTCGTGCCGAGATAGGGGGGCAGGTCCATGACAAATCGACTTATTTATCTATTTTTTAATAAGAAAGAAATATTTACTGACATATTTAAGAAAAAACGAGTTTTAGATATATTGCTGCAACACCAACTAGGGAAAACGCCGAAAAATCGACCAGAATCGCACTTTTTTTTACATATTTCCACACAGCATTAACACGTTCCGAGCGGCACCGATTTTGGTGGAAACTCCCTGTGACGGGACCTGTTTTTTCCAGAGAAAGGCGCGAAAATGTTACTGAACGGGGGCCTTGATATCAATGGGGAACGAAACGGAACGCATTCTTTCGGAGGCCTGATCATCTACAATAAGTGTGTTAAACTCCACAGCCAACAGAATGCGATGTACCTAATCTTGTCAGAAGGCAGAACGTAGGAACCAATGTGCACTCTGTAGCTGGATCTATCGATCCACTCCGGGTGAATCGAACGAGGGCGCCTGGATCGATCCATTCCGCTCGGAACGTGTAGCGTACTGAAATGTAGTTTTTTTGTTTGTTTTTCCAGATAGATGTTGCAAATATCAATAAATGAACATCATTACGAGTCTCAGGTCGAAAAATTATCCCAAAATCTGTAGGTACTACATTTGGCCATAGAATATCTTCAAAAACTCAGTATTTCACAGGCGGAATTGCACACATTTACAGCGGAATTGCTTCCTTTTATGCGTACTAAAAAAATCAAATAATGGGTCATTTCTTCAAGAAATTTCACGTAGAATTTAAATCAGCAATGAAAAATGGGGGTCCCCAATTTAAAAAACCAAGCTGATGTCAATTGCGCATGTTTGCGCAAAAGGGCATTGCTCAATTTTTGAAATCTACGAAAAAAACTGTGAAGAATAGCATTTGTTCGAATTTTTTACTCCGACAATTAGAGATAATAAAGAGAGGGGGGGGGGGGGGGGGGGGAGCCAATCTCGTAGACATATTATGCTGTACAAAAAATGTTACGCTATATGCTACCCTTTCACGTACCAATAGTACCTTACTAAGAATCTAAATTTAAATGCAAATTTACAAATTATAATTAGTATCGGGGTTACTACGGTCCACTTTTTGAGGTTTTATTACCTCTTACACCTCACAGTTTTACTCACATTTCCATGTATTTTTTTTCTTCTGAAACTACATCTATCAGCTACGTATAATATACATATTATGTTTATGTATATAATATACATAATATTATGATACATATTATGTTTATTTGTGGTTGCCAATTTTTTTAAGGTTATCAGACGACAAGCAAATAATTTTCAATTAAGACTAATCTCTCCCCGTAAAACGGGTCCACTGACTTTTTCGCCTATTTTTCTCACTTAGAACGCCCCTGGATCATTTTCACCCCTCATATTTCATGCTCAGACTTTTTAAAAACTGTTTGGAGTAAAACCAACAATGTTTTTCGGGGGGAAAAGCTGAATAATATCCATAAATGAAAAACCAAAAATATACCATTTTGCCTGGAATGTTTTCCAGGACAAAAAAGTTTTTTTTGTAAATATATTTGAATTAAAAGCATTTTATCTCACTTAAGAAAGCATAATGGGGTCGTAGTTGATAAAAATAGGTGTAAATACCTAGAAGTTGGGAGAATACTGTGGTTACTATGGTCCACAAACTTTGGATTACAGTCCGCTCATCAAACGTAATCGTTTTGGGTTTTTGATCGAGGAAAATCTGCTGGACATATTTTTTTTATTAACTCAACGAATATCTCTTTACAATATTATATTACTAACAAACAAAAAAACTTACATTAATGGATAGCAACCAAAACACTGCGAACTGACAGTACTTTGGCAAAAACAAATGATAAAAAACACTGATATCACTCTTCAAGTTTTTGCCGCCAAGGGCAGGAAAACATACAAATAAGAGATCCGGCTCTTAGAATCCCTAACCTCACCCATCCTGCTATCGAGAAAAATTGCAGTTGGCTGTTCCCGCCACTTTTGAGCCCTAAAGAACAATTTCAAAATCAAAATCTTTATTGGATCATAGTCTCCCCGTGTGGTTATAGTCACCCCGATCTACGCTATAAATTGGTTAATATCAACTAATATGTATATAACAATGTATTGCTCCGCCGCTGTAGCCGCTGTATTCCTCGACTGCATTGAAAAAGTTGACCATAAAGTTTTATATTGGAAAAACCACATAAATAAAATACTAATCTCTTACACTGACTACAAAAGAAGTATGAATGATGATTCTTACAGCGTGTTTGTGAAGTTGTCCTTCCTCCATTTGGCGTTCCAATTCTTCCAAGTTTTCTTGCAAAGTTTCGATCCCACTTTTGATGTTGTTATATTCTTCTCGAGTCTCGGCCAATTGATATGATAAATCCAACTGCTCTCTGTTCATAATTTGGTTTTTCTGGAAAAACAATATGACAGCTTACTACGTACGATTTCAGAATGAAGTATTCCGAGAAAAACATAAAATAGGCACTAGGTTAATTTTCTAAAGTTAATTTTCTAAACCAAGTTCCAATGGATGGAATTAGACGGTAATTTATTGAAGGATGGAATGAATTTTGTGAGTGTGCATTTTATAGAAAATGAATGATTCATGGGTTCGTTCAGTAAACGAAATCATAAAATTTGCTGCTATGGAAACAATACGAAAACAATTCTGCTTATTTTCATGAAATTTCCGGGAATTAATCGCGTTAGCTCCAGCAAAGTCCCCTATGCCTCATGTTGTCGTTGGAGAGTAAGCTCAAACATGAATTTTATGAAACCTATTTCTCAAGATCCAATGATTCGAATTTGCTCACAATAGAAAGGATGCAAGAGGGGGGACTTATTGACTATGAATTCGATCAAAAATGGATCACCAATGGCCATAATAAACTCTGTTGTTAAAGGCATAACTCCAGAACGTATAGGAAAATTTGGACGAAACTTTCAGGAATTGTAAACAGTTCCCGAAAAGTGCCATATAAGATTCATTGCCGTTGTACCTAATAACCTAATAACACCATAAGTACCTAATAGAGAGTTCCTAAAGTGGTAGGGAGATATAGATGGAACGCCTTATCGTGAACGGAAAACACTACTGCGCAAGTGCGGGAAGATGAGGCGCCTCATCTCCAATAAGACAGATTTATTCCACCCTATACATAAGGCACTTTATCCCGAACCTACCTATCTCATCTCTTCCTCCCTACCGCAAAGTAACCTTACACACCGATAACAGTGATATCCATTTCTTGTTGGTATTCATGATTCATGAAAATTATATTCATTTTCTTGTTCTTAAATGTTCAAAATCTGCCATTGCGAAACCTTTTCATGAATAAGAACTATGAAACTTAGAAATGCTGGAAATGAACACACGGGACAGGCGGGAAAATCCCCTTGGTGGTTTAGCGTTACTTGAAGATGAGTAGTGTTACTTGAAGATAAGTAGCGTCACTTCAAGATAAAATACTTATTCGACCCTCTTGACTTTATCAGGTTAGCATCCGCTGTGGCTCACCCCAAATGATAAAATCATCGCCTCAATCACCTTATCCTAATTGACATCGTTTAGAAAATCTAATACCTACCTAAACCAGAAACTTACCCTTTTCAATGCCTGAGTCTTGTTCTTCAAATCATTCATCTTCCTCTGCACTTGCATTCGTGACCATTGTTTCCCTAAAAATTTATTTTTGTTTGAAGTCGTGTTGAACGTATAACACAATCAAATGGAATGAAAATTCTTGTTTCAAGAAGGGTAAAAATAGTGACGAAGTTAAATCAACAAATTATCAACAACATCTCGATTCCCACAGCTAAAACTGAATTTCTAAACAGGATCTCTAACGTTCAGGCTCTGCATTTATTGGTAAGTAAGCACAAAAGGAGTAATGAAAAATTCCGTTTGCTTGATCAATTTAAAAAGTACTTCGCATCAATAATTTTTGCTAATGCCAACCTCTTTTTATAAAATGTATGTAGTTTGCACAACGGATATCCTACTGATAAATCAGTCAGTTGCTGGGAGAATAACTCCATCAGTTCGCAAGTTTTTCCAACATTTTTTCTGGTGAGCATGGAGAAATTTGTTTTGGAAGCAACCTTATTTTCTCAATATTATTAGATTAGGTTAAATATTGTTTCATTTTATTTTGAGATTTTCAAGTCTTAACTTAGGCATATAAGCAAAAAAATCGTCACCGAAAAGCGTTATAGTGGAAATGTATCTTTGCCTTTTTTCATCGTACGAAAATCGTTCGCCAGCCGTTGAAGAGATATCAATTCGTGCTAAAATCTTACGCTGTCTAAACTGTTTCGTAAATAAAAGTAGCTGAACTACACGCAAAGTAAATAATAAACTATAAACAATCCTCCAGGTATAACCCGATTTGGTAGTATTTAACATGATTGACTAACACATGACTATAACATGATTTGGTAGTAAACAGGCTGGCTTACTAGGAAGGCTAATATGGTAACCGAAACATGAAAATAAATGTCTTCTGGGTTCGCCGGCTCGCACGCAAGCTGGATTTCAAACTTTGCGCAAAACTTGAAGAATCGTTCATTTTTATTCGTGCTGATAAAGATTCCTCATTAATATTATTGTTTGTTATCACTCTTGATTATTATTGGCGAGATTTATTTGGTGAAACCCATAATATAAATAAATTAACAATAAAGTTTGATACCTCGAGGTCTACGTCATTCATTCATGGGAACTTACCAGTGGCTTGAGAGCGGACTTCACGGGCTTCCGCGTTGTCTATCAGCCGGTCCCTTCTCGTGATGCACATTTCCAAATCTCCCATAAGCTTTTCTTGAGCTTTCTTCAAATGCGCGTACCTCACCTGAAAAAAGGTCCTTTAGAAATAAGTATTGCAGCATGACCTAATAACGGAATAATTGGTGATTCTATAGGCGCACCGCGTCGAAAAATTTAGCGGGGTGTGAATACGATTTTACCGTCACGTTATTTTTTTTCCGTCACGCTTTTTTTTTTTGATTTTCACGTACAACCAAGCCGTTGCTGGGGAAATGAAACTTCTTTATTTTTCATCAGACAAAAATCGTTCTCTACTCGTTGGAAAGCTCTCGATTTATCACGCATTTCTTTCGTACTTGTTCTTCTATTCATGTCGTAGTTTTATATTTATTTATGTTATAAATGGATATATTAAACAATGCCGCTTGTTTTGTTGTCACTTGGTTGATAAGTTAATCTTGGTTATAGTATTTGTAGACGCGCACCATAACAGAAAATTACCTACACAAAATTGAGTCAAGAACATTTATCTCTTAATGAATAAAGAATAAAATAATAATGGAAACAGAAAATATAGAAACAATGTTGTGACTAGGTTTTGTGTAAGAAAAGTTTAATAATGTTTGAATAAAAATTTTGTATACTTTGAAATTGGTCTTTACAAGATTTTTTCGGCAACCAAATCATTTCCATAATATATTTTACACTTAATATATTTAGCAGAAAATCGTCATAGATGTTTACACTTCTTCCGTGTGGTCTTTAGCACACCTGGTTTTTTTCAATTTTTAATATTTATTTATTAGAATCAAACGGTCATTAATGCCTAATTTACATTAAGAGATAAGGAGTAAAAATTGAATAATACATACATACTGTACATATGTATACAATATTACATCCAAAAAATACATCTAAAAAATACATGCACATCCAAAAAACAAAACTTATCTATCTGTATGAAAAATAAATAATAGATACAATATACTGAATAGGCCGATGAGATTATATTAGTGGTGATGTCCAATTGCTGTCAGAACTTTGCTGCTGACGCATGAGAGGTAATTGATCAGCGGAGTGAGATCCGAAGCCATTTTGTCTCCTATTCGAAGCAGGAAGCTGGAATTGGAGAGGGAGGCTGGAGGGAGGCAGGAGGGAGAATGCTGAAGACGAGTGAGAGGTTATCGATCAGCTGAGTGAGCTCCAAAGCCAATAGAGAGTTTTTGGTGACCACTAACGTACCCTTAACGTCATCCTAACGTACCCAAGAGTAATTGACCTTGAGGGAACGTTAGCAACGTCGTACGTTAGAATGGCTCATTTAACGTCACCCGTTTGGGGACCTAAAGGCACATGACACCAGCCTAACCTCCCTGTAAATGTAACACTACTGGGCACCTCAGAATTACTCGAATACTGGTGAAGTAAATAATAATAGTTTTTCTTCAAACGCCTCATTACCAATTAATTATGTTGATAAAGCGGGTAGGTTTTTGAACACCCCTCAAACTTGGTTATTTTACGTTTCAAGTCGCATAGAAACCGAATGTGATATCTGAAGACCGCCTCCGCTGTTTAGCTTGACTAGCCTTCAACTCGATCGAACAAATCCGTTCTTTTGCGCACAGGCTCTATTTGGTCGATTAGAGCCTTGTTTCTATTATTATTTCACACATTTTAAATGAGAAAACTTGAGTTTTAAGACACTACTTCTTCGCAGTATTGTTCTTCGTTTGTCTGATCTCTCAGCTATTTTCTTGTGAACACTGCGTGAAGCCTCCACTGATAATTGTGTCAGGTAAAACCCTGGTTCATTTTCATAGAGATATATAATTTTTCATACTTGTTGTTCATACCCAACGGAAAACCCAAAAATATGAAGTTCGTAACAACTAATGCCCTATAAGTGCAACTAAACCGCGGTGTTCCACACTTGAGGCTTACAATCTTTGCGTTAAATCTATACCCTGTTTATGGATTGAAAACTAAAAAATAAGAAATTAGCCCTTATTTGTACTGAAACTAACATGAAATTAGAATTCAGGATTAAAAATCGGCGTTTCATATCGAAATGAAGAAATTGATCAGTCAACCAGTAGACAACAAGGCAGCTGGGGGGGGGGGGGGGGGGGGGGGGGGGGGGGGAAATCGCGTTGCCCAACCACCGTTAACGTGACATCAAAATTAAGGCAACCGTTCTCCCGGTTCCATTTGGCAAGTTATCAGGATAAGGGTCCTGATTTACGGCTATTTCAAAAAAAGACCCTTATCCTGATAACTTGACAACAGACATATTGTGGGTCGATAAGCTCTTTCTCTACTGGTTCCATTTGGGTTATCATCTTCATTTCCTCCCTCAAGACTACGGTAACGGGTGACGTCGAAGTCGCCAAAAAATGTCTAAAAAAGTCTCCTATTCAACGCAAGAAGCGTCTATTTCACGAGGATCTCCTTACAAGATAATGCGCTATCATGTGACTCACTTCGTGAGCACTGATCTACTTATTCTTAATTGTATTCACATAGATATTAATAGTATTGAGCTCTATCTTCAATCTTGTTGTTATCCTAAGTTGGCTTTCCCGTGTTACTTAATAAAACGGACGGTAGACCTACGGTTCTACAGTCAGATCATCTAATAATGATCAATTACACATTATTAGTTCATTATGGTCACTTAGCAATATTAGTTTATAACTGATCGTAATAAATCAGCTTTCCTTTACAGAGGCTTAGGGATTATGAGATGCTGTGATAAAATGAGAGCATTCCAAAAAGTGGCTAACGATTTTCCTGCTATGATAACTAAGGGAGTTCCACTTCCCTAGTAACGCATTGGTTGTACGTGAAAATCAATAGGAAACCCCATCGTGACGTGACGCTCGTGACGCGACGAAAACAAATGGAAACGTCCTGTCAATCATTATTAAATGATAAAATAAATAAAAATAAATTATGATGCTTTGTTTACCTCCATACGGTGAATTTCCTGTTTTAGCTGTCCTATCTCTCCGCTAGGCGACTGGAATTTCTCGATCTTGGCTTTAGCAATTTCCGCCAAGTCTTTTCTCTTTTCCGCCTCGAGCAGTTCCGATTGAAGGCGCGCCGTCTCTTTCCCTAACTCGTCGATATCCGTTCGCAGTCGACGAATTTCCCCTTCGACGAGCCTCGCTTCTTTCTCGGCTTCCTGAAATAAATCGTGACGTCGCTTGAAATATTGAAAAAAGTGTTTCTGACGTCTACGGGTTGATTCTTTACAAGCCTTGGGAAATATAACTCCACTGAAATCTTGGAAAAATAACATTATCAAAACACACATCAAAATTACTTACCAACATCCAAGAAAGTAGAAGTATTGAACCATGGTTCCCTCCCACAGATCTCTACGGCTATTTCAGAAACCCATCAATAGCTAAATGGCAAACAATTCGTGAACAAATCATCATGTAGGGAGAGATTACGTTTTCCGATTCCCGCAATCACCCGGAAAACTATGGTTTTATAATATATTGGGAAATTCCAAAAGGTTTTACAAATGTATGTTCAGAATCCGATTCGGAACAGAAGTAACTAAAACATAGTAGATGAAAATAGGGAAAGAGACTACAGAAGCTTGCCGTTTCTGCGATTTAGCTGAAAAAACAATAGAACATATTCTATTACTATGTCCCTTCCTGGAAAATCATCGAAAACCCCTTGTCGAGGTTTACGATACGCGACCACGATTGCCAGGTTGTATGAAAAACAAATAAATAAATAATAATAATAATAAAATAAAAATAAAACCGGACGCTATGAGTTAGGTAGGGAGATCCAAAAAACCATTTGAAATATCATACCTACACTACATAACAAGTTCGATGCAATAATTGATATGTATATGATTGTTAGTTGATATGAATTATTTATCAACCTGATTTATATTTTCTATTATGTTCACCAAATAATATTTTCTTAAAATTAAGTCAGTTTTGTTCAAATCGTTTGTGATGTTTTAAATCCATTTTGTGTACCGATAATTTCAACCTGCAAGTATACCTTTATTCATCTCTATTATGATAATAATAGTACACGTATCACTTACTTTCAGAAGATTGAAGAATAACTGACAATAGTATAATTGCTATTCTTAATTTGGAAACCACGGAAGGCCTACAAATTTCACGATTTCAACCTTGTAGTAAAATTGAGTAAGAAGAACATGACGCTCGTTTCAGAGTGTTTGTACCTAATGAACGATAAGCAGCTGGAAATGATTACTTTTTGGTTTTATTGGTTCATTGAGACACTCGGTCATGAAGAATGGAGTGAGAGGAAATACCGTGATAAATAAAGTAAAATAAACAATACTAATTAGGAATTTCAAGAACATTTATAAAACCCTATTTAGTTACATATTTAGATAGACAGAAATCATTCGAATCAATAAATATCCGATAACTTGGAATGTTTGCAACGAAAATCACTATATTAAATCTAATAGTTATAATTTAGGATTATCTCCGTCATTTCAAGATTGTTCACCTCCGTCTTAAACTGAAAAAGAATGTACAGGTAATGGATAACGGAAGAGTTCGAGAGTTCCCTCATATGAAATAATGTGACAAGAGCACAGAAACTTCTGCCAAATTGGGTGTGGTATATATCTTTCTCGTTAACTAATCATTTTCTTCCAACTATCATCCAAATTTAAGCGAACTCGAACGACTAGAAAGTGAAAACATGATTGAATTTACGTTTGCGCATGCGCAGAACGAAGTTTTGATTTGGTAACAATGAAACTGATAAGGGACCATCTACAACCTAATCCGCGCATTCTCTGACTATTTCATCGAAATCGGATGAAAACTGTGGGAATTAAGGTTATTACAAATATTTCACATTGGCGCATGCGCAGTAGCTATTAACAATACAATCGTCTTTAAATTGATATGAGGTAATCAAGTCATCTTCTTCCAACTGTCATTCAAATTTAAGCGAAATCGAACGACTAGAGTGTAACAAAATAAAGCTTAATGGAATTTACGTTTGCGCTTGCGCAGAGTGGAGAATTGATTTCGCAACAATGAAACTGATAGAGGAACGTCGACACCCTAGCCCGCTCATTCTCTAAAAATTTCATCCAGATAGGATAAAAACTGTGGAAAATCTGCTTGTTACAAGGATTTCATATTGGTGCATGCACAGTAGTTATTACTGATACAATCGTTGAAAATTATATGACATGATTAAATTTTCATTCCCCAACTATCATCCAAATTTGAGCGAGATCGGACGACTAGGGCGTGAGAAAATGATGTTTGGTAGAATTTACATTTGTGCATGCGCAGAGTGAGATATTGAGGGACCGTCCACCCTCTAGCCAGCACATTCCCTGAAAATTTCATCCAAATCGGATGAAAACTGTGGAAAATAAGCTTGTTACAAGGATTTGCGGACACACGTCAGACACACAGGCTAATCACAGGCTTAAATCACAGGCTACTTGAAATTTTTACAATCTGTCCCATGGGGGGTGTTTTAGGGGTGAACGAGGGGGGGGGGGGATGGAGTACCTTTGTCCTCAATGAACAAACTGCGGATTCGATTGTCGAATATGTTTGGATTACTCTAATTCAAATCTAAGACTACTTTTTTCAAATTTTCAAATCTGACATGGAGGGGGAGGGGGTGGGGGAGTTAATCTGAAATATGAGGGGTGTTTGTGGAGAGGGAGTGGGGTTTGATCTCAGTAGTTTGGTCCTCACAGGTAATTAATAAGTAAGTACCTTAAGTAAGTACTTTTACTTTTAAGTACCTAAGGACTTTTTTGAATCAGATCCATAGGGGTGTCCCAAAATGTGGTGGGTGAGAGGGGTTGCTTATATTCAAGTGAACCTGTGCAACGCACGGGTGAACCAGCTAGTTACGAATGGAGGGCTTATTCCTAAAAAAACTCGATTGTTTTGCACATTCTCTGCAAAATTGTGCTCGTTTCCCTGCTCCAAAAATTTGAGGGAGGGGGAATTTTTTCATAAAACTTTATGTTGATTCCGAATTTACAAGTGTATAAATCCGTCGTGATTACCAGTCAATTTGAACTATTCAATTAGGAAAACTCCGCTCCCCTACTCCCCCGGTTGATTCTTTTTCCACACGCCATATGAAATAACAAAAACACCGAATGTGTTTTCACGTTTTTAATGTTAATTTGACCCAATTTTATGATAGGAATTCTAAAATAAGAACGCCCGAACTTTCGATCGTGTCCATGGTAAATCCTTGACACGCTCAAAACTATACTACTCGTAAGTTCCAGGCCGATTCCGATGACATTTTCAGGGAGTGTGCGGAATAGCTCTCAGACGGTCCTCTATAACTTTACCTAGTAACTTTATCTATAACTTTACCTAGTAGTCTGTGTGCATGCGCAAACGTTGATTTATTATAACGACGATTCATCTATTTGCCCTGTGATTTATATCGCAATTGGTTGAATAATAACCAATGCGCATGCGCGAAACTAATATCGATTGATACAGGCGAAGTCTAATGGAACGATTTTGATGACATTTTCGGGGATTGTGCGGGATTGCTTCTCGACAGTCCCCTATAACTTTTATTGCCGTCAAATAAATACCTAGTAGTAGTCTGAGCGCATGCGCAGACGTTAATTTAATATAACGCCAATTTCCTAACATCTATGGGTCCGATTTTGCTGAAATTCGGGGAGTAGATGGGTATACCAGGAAAATTCCCAATTAATAATAACGAGATTGGTGGATGCTATTCCAAAATTGATCGACACAGACAAAACTCCGAAGCCAATGGACTGATTTTGATGAAATTTTCAGGTATTGTGCTGTTTAGTTCCTAGATGTTCTCGTATGAATTTCGTTGCCGTTGGATTAATAGTAGTCTGTGCGCATGCGCAAACGAAATTTATTATCACGTCCATAACTAATTTTATACGTCCATGTTACAATATGTGAGGAAGCTATACTGCCCAGCCAACTTGGCTTTTTTCCCTTTCTTCAAGAAGTTAGGATACAATATGAAGCAACACGGGGTTTAGATTCACGGCAGGGTTCAATTTTCAAATAAAATCAACCAAAAATTATGATGGCCAAACAAAATACTACATACAAAATAACAAATATGATATGTACTAAATAAACAAAATAAGATATGTATTAAATCAATAATGGAGCCATATAATTAGTCCCGGGCCATATTGCATAGGTATTAATTGCTACACACTTACTGCGACGTCATCGACAAATCTGACTTCTAACTCGGTATTGTTTGTTATTAAACGTTCCAGTTTTTCTGAGGCCTTCGCTTTTTCGGTTTGCCACCTGATGGAAAAAACAACGTTAGCTGCTAGCAGTTAAAAATGAAACCTTAGCTTGATAAACTTTTTGAGATCGTATAAATTCAAGACGCCATACACATATGTGCCATAGTTCACAGTATCGTGACTGGATGAAAATTTAAAAATTGAATACTGATTCGACATAATCAGGAGTATTAGTGACTGTTATGAATGTTTAAGAAAAACCTCAAGATAACCGCAAATTTGAAAAGTGTCGCTTAGCTGTTGATTACTTAACGGCAATCAATATAAGATTTGCAAGAGCTAAGCGAATAGTTCAAATACCTACATAACCTTACTGGAATTTTGAGCATATTGTAATTCAATGGTCTGAGTACATGACAACGTAGAAAAAACTTATCAATAAAAAATCATTTAAAATTCAACTTATCTATAATATTCAAGAAATTAACTTGAGTAGACGTAGACCCAAAACGAGAGTCACGATGAAAATAATTGTTTTCATCACCAAGACATGATTTAAAGTGAACAATATGCCCTACCTATTGGCCAGCCGGTAGGGCATTTTTTATTTATAATAAAAACATATTACTATTACTTATTAATGTACTCTTATTTTCCTTACTTCATGGAAAACATTGAGTCATAGATATTGTAGATTGCAATTCATTAACAAACGCTTTCAAAAATAAATGAATAAGAACCCAAACCTGTCTATAGGAAGCTGCTTGCGTGGCTATTTTGCATTATTGGTCATTAGTAGAAGAGAAGACGATCAATATAAGAAGACAGAGATACGTTATTCCATAGGCTTCAAAAATTTTAAAACCAAAACTTTTGAAAATTTTCTGAAACGAATCTTAAAGTTTAATGCTTTTTCGTGTGTGTGTGTGTATATATTTATATATATACTATTTTTCAATTACTTTTTGTCATTTACTTTTCGACCTACACTTACACATCATGTTTTTTTTTTCCTTCACATATAGCCGTTAATCGGGTTAATAGATTTGTTGTGATGACACATAGGTACTTATTTGCTGTGTAACTGCATGTATTTATTTATCAATACATTTTTTCACACTAAAAACAATGGCGACTAGATGGAAAACTTGAAAAAAAAAGAAAAAAAACATCGAAAATCGTCGATCACTTGATTTTTGTAAAAGTGGTTTTTGTGACTATTTTTGCGCTATTTTTCGAAAATTTATCCAACATGTAATGTTTTTCACCAGTTTTCCATCAAGGGCAATCTATACCTTAATTTAAAATGTAGGAAAAAAATATTGGAGCTTTACGTTTTGCAAACTTTCGTCCCGTTTTCCGTCGTTAGGAACCAGTGTGCGTTGTACAAATCACATGAAACACGCGATGTTATACCTCACACTTTGATTATGATGAAGAAAACAAACGAATCAATTTTAAAATAGTCTTACCTCTCAAACAATCGCTGTTCTTTGGAAATCCCCTTTCTAGTCCTCGTGATGGTATGTTGGACGTTAGTAATGTTCCTCTCAATTCTGACTTTGCATGAATTCATCGTGTGGCAGTCTATTATAACATGAATATTGTTGCAATTGAATTTTAGAAATTTACTACATAATATCGAAAAACATCGCTGATAAGCAAAGGTTCTATTTTGGGTTTTAGTTTCGAATATTGCATAGGTATTTGTTTAACTACTTCCCCCGACCCTTCAGCGCTGGGAAAGTATAATGAACATAATAAACCATGGTTGAAAAGGAAAGTAAATACTTCAATGAAAAGAATAATAAACATATGAAATAATAGTAAATAAATCAAATTCACAATAATTTGAATGTAAAAAATTAGGGAAAATATTTAAAATTGACGTTTTTGTCCCATTTTTTTTTTTTTTTTTTGCTACCTACTAGTTTGGGGATTTTTCGGCGTGCACTCTTCGAAAAAACGACCTCGAGCTGTCAGCTTTTGAACGATATAGTTGATTCTACTTTTAATTTGCTAATTTGGGGAGAAAGGTATGTTCGTATTTTGAAAAACATGGGTTTTTCTACAAACTCGAGGGTTTTAGTGAAAAATGCCTCTTTATAAAAATGTGAGTTCGGGGCCGGTTTCTTTGTATTTTTTTTTTTTCAGGCTAAATTGAATGGTAACACTTGCGAATCTCCCCAAAACCGTTAAAATAGAGTTTTACACTTTAACTCACGATTTTTTAGTTAATTTGTTATACCCAATTTCGTTAAAGTGTAAAACTCGGTTTTAACCAGAGCCCTTCAAGTGCCATTTCGCCATGGCGCCATCCTTAAGTGCTATGTTTGGCCAATTTTTTGGTAAAAAGCCATTTTTTGCCAATTTCTGGGAAAATGGCCATTTGCGGTTTGTGCCATTTTTTGCCTGATTTTCTTGAAAATGTGTGAAAAAAGACGCTGCTCACAACATCTGTGGAGAAGATGGACTATCCACACAGTGGTCAGGAACTAGACAAAAGTTCGGCTGCGAAGCCGACGAAAACCCATGGTGAAAAACGATACTTTGAAGTACCAGAAAACCCAAAATTCAAACCCCAAAATCAAAGCGGTGCATCTCCAAAAACGGCGCATGAATTGAGAATGTATCGGTTACAACATTTTTTGACGTTCGATTATGACCCAAGCACAACGATAGGGTGGTTCAAAAAAAAAAAAAAAAAAAAAAGTTCTGGGATTTCTTGTCCCCATTGTTTTTTTTTTTTTTTTTTTTTTTGCTTCCTCGGTATGTCAGGATGACACTCCTAAATTTTTAGCAAAAAATATTAATCCTAATCACTTTACCTGGGTCGATTTTGGCCAGTTATCGACCGCTATCGTAAACCAACCTCTAAATTGGTGCCGAGGTGATGATTTGACGGACGGATTTCAATTTTTTTAGGTTAATTTATGGGTTTTTGCATGCGCCGAACACGATGAACTTATTTATTTTACGCTCCATCCACTAGTTATCCGGTAAACTGGCAGAGGGCGCTGCTTGAAGATAAGTAAAAATCGAAAATTTCACCGAAAATGCTGTCCCCTGGTTAAGAATTGTACTAGAAACATGCTCTAAGGAATTTTACAGACGAATTGGAAAAGTGTAGCTAGGTATTTTTTCCACTTTGCCGCTATATTTGCAAATAAGTACAATGCCGGTTCAAGTCCTCACCAAATTACCAACGGCTTTGTACCGAGTATCCTGGAAAATACCAAATTTTATCGGCACAAGGTATTTCAGAACCTTAAATTATCAACGCGACATAATTTCCGGTGAAATTAGGGTGAGTTTGTCTATTACCCTACTATTAATTTGAGATTTATGGCCGATAAACGAAGCAATCATCGGCGGAAAAGTATAGTAAAAAACGGAATCATGTTCAGAACATGCCAAAGCATATTATCCGACCATTTTAGCATGTTTCTAGTACAATTCTTAACCAGGGGACAGCATTTTCGGTGAAATTTTCGATTTTTACTTATCTTCAAGCAGCGCCCTCTGCCAGTTTACCGGATAACTAGTGGACGGAGCGTAAAATAAATAGGTTCATCGTGTTCAGCGCATGCGATAACCTATAAATTGATCCAAAAAAATGAAATCCGTCCTTCAAATCATCATCTCGGCACCAATTTAGAGGTTGGCCATAGCGGTCGGCCAAAATCGACCCAGGTAAAGTGATTAGGATTAATATTTTTTGCTAAAAATTTAGGAGTGTCATCCTGACATACCGAGGAAGCAAAAAAAAAAAAAAAAAAAAAAAAAAAAAAAAAAAAAAAAAAAAAAAAAAAAAAAAAAAAAATGGGGACAAGAAATCGCAGAACTTTTTTTTTTTTTTTGAACCACCCAATCGTTGTGCTTGGGTCATAATCGAACGTCAAAAAATGTTGTAACCGATACATTCTCAATTCATGCGCCGTTTTTGGAGATGCACCGCTTTGATTTTGGGGTTTGAATTTTGGGTTTTCTGGTACTTCAAAGTATCGTTTTTCACCATGGGTTTTCTTCGGCATCGCAGCCGAACTTTTGTCTAGTTCCTGACCGCTGTGTCCAGGAGCTGTTTGGGAGAAGATTAAAGAAAAGGTGAAGGCCATCCTCTCCAGGAATTGTGGATGGGAGACGATGAAGAACGTAGCTGCCAATCTGGCAGGGAAGGTAGCCACCCTGAAGGAAGACTGCGAAGCTGCAGATGTTCTCTCAATGAAGTATGCCCCGTCAACATCGGCTGACGTAGAGAGGTCATTTTCAAAATTGAAATATTTTTTTAAGCGACCAACGCCTTGGTTTCTGCATGGATACCATCTCGGCCCACCTGAAATTGTTCTACAACAATTTTAACCCAGAGGAAGAGATTCTTCATCCTCCTATATAGATTTAAATTCAATTTTTTGTAGTCAATTTGTAATTTGTAGCATGCTCTTTGTAAATTAAGTACATAATGTAATTAAAATGGCAAGTTTTAATTGAATGGGGGGAAAAAAAGAAAAAAGAAAAAAAGTTTGGATTTTGAAGAATAAATGCCATGTTTGGCCAAAATAAATTCCATTTTGCCATGTTTTTTACAGCCACGTTTGACAAAAATAAATGCCATGTTGTGAAGGGCTCTGGTTATAACGGAGTTTGCAAGCAATGGATTTGCGAGTGTTATCATTCGATTCAGCCTGAAAAAATACTTAGTAACCAGCCCCAAACTCGCACTTTCATTGAGGGTCATATTTCACTAAAACTCTCGATTTTGTAGAAAATACCATGTTTTTCAACATACGAACATAATTTTCTCCCCCAACTGGCAAAGTGAAAGTAAAATTGACTATACCGTTCAAAAGCTGACAGTTTGAGGAAGTTTTATCCGAAGAGTGAACGCCGAAAAATCCCCAAACCGGTAGCAGAAAAACGGGAAGAAAAACGTTGATTTTAAATATTTTTTCTAATTTTGTACTTTGGCCTTTTTTGACCAATTAAAACTAACTAAAACAACTTTACTTTATATCAGGGTTATAGGAAATTTAACGGTCTTTCCAAAGGTGTTCTTAGTTTTGAGTTTACTGTGATTCTAGAGGAGTTATGGCCGTTTTAATGTCATAAGGTACAAAACACGAAAAAAATCTTAAAAATTGAAAAACTGGAAAACGAAGCATTTGAAAAGAAATCTTTAGGAGTAAAGTTTGATCAGAAATGAGCTCTACAATCGATTCCTTGAGTTTGTCCCATAATTTCTGTAGACATCCTGTATACAGACTGGTACATCTACGCACGTTTCCTCTTGATATTGAGCTGATGAATTTGCCTCGCTCGGTCGTCTTTTCTCTTCATGATGGTATTCTGCAGGTTGAACCACCCGTCACTCAGTTTCTTGGTTAGCTCCGTGACAAGTTTCAAAGCCTCCTGCATCCTCTTCATTTTGGTCTCGGCCCAACTTGTTGACGTTTCGTTTATTTCCTGATGAATCAATTAAATGCCCTTCATGATTTATTATTTTTATGTAATAGTCTGGCTAAAGCCTATTTAGAACTACAGCGAAAAATTAAATTGTTGATATCATAGTTAAATAGTAATGACGGAGAATAATGAAAACAGAAAAGGAAAATGTGTAGGTATCAATAAAAATAAATAAATCACTGGCAGTGGTACCCAAGTTAAAAACTGCTGTTTGAGGCTTGCTTGTTCAGCAAAGAAATCAAAATTAGTGGCTTGTATTAAAAATCAGAGCGATTGCTTCTCGTGGCATGCTGTGTAAGAGACGATGGATGTGGTAGTTACATAGGCGATGAATCAAAAAATGAGAGTAGGTACTGCCATCAAGAAATTTAACGTTGTGTGTTCCAAGCACCGTCTGAGTTCATGAACTCGGATGGGTTCCACGAGTTCACGAAACTTTTAGGTTCAAGAACCCGTCGGTGGGAATACGAGTACTATAGTTCACATGACACCTCAATGCACCAACCAGCGGTAGCGTCGTCCTTAGTAACTGTGGAATCCTGTAGTGGAAATCCTTTAAGCATTTTGAAGATGAGCCCTAAAAGACGGAAAAAACGGCATTTTCAACTATTTTTGAAGGTTATTTGCTTATTGCCACCCTCAGATTATTTTCCCAGTTATGAAGGGTATGGGATGTCATTCCTACCCAAAAGAAGACTAACTGTTGAAAATTTCATCAAAATCCCTCGAGCAAAGGCTTTATTGAGAAAAGGCAAAAAAAAGTGCTAAACACGACGTTTTTTCAAGTAAGGTAGATTGGGCCAAGTGCGTACGAGAAAAACATTAGTTTGACTTTGCCTGCCAATTACCAACTACCCTTAAACAAATGTTTTCTATCTATGTGTAGGCAGCTGATAAAAAAAAAACGCTGCAAATTATTTCACAAAGGTTTATTATTTTTTCAATTGAGTATGATCGTAGTTTTAGTTGGCTAGCGTACGTCATAAGGCCCGTCCAGACTCCTCGGCGTGTCCTACTTCGAATTGCCACAACCTATACTTCTATAATTATATACGCATGTTTATATTTCTCGATTTGAGCTCCTATCAATTCAAATAGTTATTGCCTTAATAATATCATTATCTAAGTACGTACGAAAAGTCGAGAGGATATGTTATTAAATATGCGTAGGAAAAGCTTTGGTATTAACACACAAATATGACCTTGAAAAAAACATATTCATGCCTCGAAGGAACGCCGGCGCCGTACCCACCACAAGGTGCCGTGGCGCCGGCGCCTCCTCTCACTCCACTCCCCCGCTCGCCCCCCCCCCCCCCCCTCTCCACCCACCGTGACCCCCTGCCAAGCGTGCCAGGCGTGCGCGCGTCGAAAAAGACACTTTTTTGCCCGTTTTTGGCCCATAGCATCTATGCTAGTAAAGGAATCGGGATGGTTAAACGTTAGGACCAACTAGACCCCAAATGGAGTCTATGTGCGAAAGAACAGGTTTTTTAAGTCAATTCTTAGGCCTTTTATGGCCCGGACGGCGGACGGCGAACGGCGGACGGCGAACGGCGGACGGCGGACGGACATTTCAAATTTGGATTCTA
Organism: Adelphocoris suturalis; assembly: GCA_030762985.1. Taxonomy (NCBI): domain Eukaryota; kingdom Metazoa; phylum Arthropoda; class Insecta; order Hemiptera; family Miridae; genus Adelphocoris; species Adelphocoris suturalis. The sequence continues at coordinate 36,896,220 of CM061049.1, forward strand.
CGCACCTTGAAACGTAAAGTGACAAAGTTTGAGGGGGGGTTATAAAAAATTTTTGCTACACGATCACATAGGCTTATTATTGGAAATAATAAACCAAAAACTGACGGTTGTAATAAATATTAGATGAAGCAAATTGAAAAAGAGATGTGAAAAACGATAACACAAGTAGGCTAAAGACAAAGCATTTAGCGTGAAGGTTTGCGGTGAAATTAATTTTCGGAAGGTTCAGAAAGGTTTCCTTCAGTTCGAGTTCTCGACCCTACCCCCGAGCAGGTCTGAAAAGTTCATGAACTCACTGAACTCAGTTCATTCATGAACCCGACGTGGTGGGAACACTTAAGCGAGCGTTGAGTTCCTGAACTCAAAACGCTTGGAACACAGCTGATGTGGTCAAAAGAACCAGCAATAAAGTAAAAAGCTACAAATTTTTCATGGATTCATCGCACTATATCTGCAATAGTATGTAATCGAAATAAGTCGCGGTGGTGCAATGGCTAGCATTCCCATCTGAGATAACCTTGTACGAGGGCGATCCGGGTTCGAACCCCGGCCGCGGTGTAATCATTTTTAGCTATTATGTTTTTAATATTCTGCCCAGAATAGTGTTGGGAATCATTCATTATTTAATATATGTATAAATAACATAATACTTCCAACCACCTTAGTTTAATTTAACTATACCTGAAATTATTTTGGGTATGCGTATGATCTTCAATTAATTAATAATGCCAAGTTAATTGTAATTTTCTCTCTATATAATATGTTTACCACAATATGTATCCATAGTAACTGTATAGGTATGCAAAGTAGACAGCGAACTCATTGTGTGGTGGACAGGTCTTAGCTGTACTTCATAGACTTGAGTTAGCACATCGTGGAGTTGAGAACTCTAAATTTGTCAAAACTAGTTTCTTGTTGCCACAACCGCTAAAACTAGTCGGTAGATTTTTTCTATACCTAGGTACTGTGGATGGACTCGGATGATCTGATACCTACGATTTCTGACCCACAACAACGAACACGTCGCTCTCCTCATTTTTTACATTTTCATATCATTTATATTAGCACATAAACTCGGAAATCGCCACCACGAGAATCACCACAATAAGCTTTCGAATGAATGGTCAACGAATTGTGTGGGATAAAAACGATATAGTACCATTTCCCTAGCATCGACTCGGTTGTTAGCGAGAAAACCAACCGTAACGCTTTTCTTAACGCTCTGTTCGTTTATGTGCCAAAGTAAAGACATAAAATGTCAAAATTTTTTGAATTCAGTATCTATTTTATCTAAATTCACCGTCTTATCTTTATTTGTTTATTTTGTTTTATTTATTTATTTTATTTTATTTATTTTTTTTTTTTTGAAGAAACAAAGTCGAAGTCGAATTCATCTGTTTTTTTTTTTAACCTTTGAGATTGGAATTTTAAATTCGAAAATTAAGTGTACCTATATAACCAATTCATTGTTCATGCTGAGTACAAAGCCGTTTTCAGAATTCAGAATCAGATCATTCAATTGCAAAGAACCCCACCTAACAGAAATTTCAAAAAATAAAATCACGGATTACTGCCTTTAGGTGTGTTTACCCTGCAAAAGTAGTTAATAGGGACCTACTTACAATTGCATTCTTTGGGTCGGCCCTGTTCTTCGCGGCTAGTCGTCTTGCGAGCGTCATATGTTTCGCGTTGAGGAGACTCAGCTTCCCTTTTAGCCTCTTCTGAAGAGCCGTCGCTTCCTTCACGTCTTGGGCTATTTCCCGTGCAACTCTCTGGTTCTTTTCCAGCTCGCCTCGTGTCCTCAGCAAATTGCTGCGAGCTTTTTCCACATCCAGCAGCGCTTTGGCCAAGGCGAGTTCGCTATCTATGATTTTATCTTCCTAAACAAGGTGTAAAGACATATTCTAAACATATAGCATAGCATGTTCATAGCGGGAAATAGGAAACTCATCAAAAAAATCGTAGAACCCCATTTGTGATCAGTTTTCCACGTGGGGAGGAAACTCGTCAAATCTTCATGAACAAGCGACTCATCAAAAAATGGAATCCAATAAATTTATCCGTTTAATTCAGTTATGAATCAGTATAATTTTTTTTTTTACTAGAATCCAGCACTGTCGAGACACTCCTCAAAAACTACCTTGAAGGAAACTCATCGAAAAGGAGCTGACGGGAAACTCGTCAAAAATGGTGGTAGTAGTAAACGGATATTGGTCTACTCTGGGTCAACTACCTACCATTGTTACAGCTCATCGCCACCACGAATAACTACCTGGCCAAAAACCTTATTACGGTTGGGTCTGGCACACGGTGAAGCCTTCCGAAGGTTTGGTTTTATGACTTCCCTTTCGATGAGTTTCCCCTTAGGAGCGTTTGATTAGTTTCCACAGGGGACAGGAAAGTCATCAAAAAAAAATTGTCAACTACTTTTCATCTTCTAAATTTACATACGATTTCTATTTAAAATTCTTTTTGACGACTTTCCCTTCTATTCAGTTTTGACGAGTGTCCCACCCAGAGGAAAACTCTTCAAAAAGCCTTGACCTCACGTTTTTGATGAGTTTCCGTTTGATGAGTTTGTAGGGACCCTTCATAGCTTGCAATGTCAAACGAACTTCGGGTTCTTACAGTTTGCCGATTGATTTCTCCCAATCTTCTGATCTCCGTCTGAAGAGACCCTATGCCTTTTTCAGTCACATGTTTCTCACGAAGCACGTCGTTCAGGGCCTTTTTCAGCTTTTCCATTTCAGCGACCTTGCTATCAACCTCTGCATCCAAGTTGAGTTTGAACTTGAGTAGACATGCTTCTTCCTGAAACGTTTCTTGGGATTAATGTTGTATTAATCAGCTGCGCATATTATTTTACTGGTACCAACACAACAGTAAATTTAAGATATAAAACGAAACTATTAAAAGTTGTAGTTAATTTAATTATAGCTGTCACTAATGGTTTGGAACCATCTTTCCCACAGGCCTACAAAAAATATTATCTTCGAGGCCAACCATCTTTCCGACACAAGCTTTGCCCCATGACATTTCCTTGAAGGTAAGAAAGAGCGAGCGCTGATCGCTGTTTGTAGTTACTGTGAGGATTTATTTATAGGGGGGATGAGCTTGACCCCTTGTCCCTTCTATTTAAACCCCTTTACCGTCACTTGGGGTTGTCAGCCTCCGGACGTGTGATCTGTTCAGAAAATATCAGCCCCTCTATTTTCCCCTATTCCTGCGCTGCTTTGAAAGGAAGAAGTGATAAAGGTGGTGAAATGATTATTAAAGCATTTTGCTCGTGTCTGCGTTACCTCTGGGAACGGGGTCACCACTGCCAGCTGAAACCTCGGCTGATTCCTTTTTCGGCTGTTCTCTATTGTCAATTGTCAGTTTACGATTTGACAGTTACCTACTAACTGTAATTTAAACATAGAGTCTAGAGCAGGTACCAGAGACCCATTGTTAATAATTACATTCAGTTAGCCTACAAACAGTGTAAAGTTTTCTCTCGACTTTCCTGTTGATAGTTACTTCCTGTTATGTTTGTGGTGGGGAAGTGGTCTACTGTGTCAGCATATTTTTAGCCCCTCCGAATCCCTTCTGTGACACTACTAACAGCAATTTAGAATGTTCTTTCCGAGGCGAGGGTTGGGACCGTGTCGTCATGGATTAGAAGTTTGAGATTGGTATTTCATGGGAATATAAACTTTGTTTACCAATAATTTGAGAAACCAGTACATTTGAGTTTTCCATAAGCCTGAAGCCTTTGAATAATGATCTTGATCAAATTTCGATATGAAACTAAGGAGGGCAACCACTAACCGCCTCAGCTTCACCCGAATGCCACTGGAAATATTGGAGATTACATCAAAAGGGTCAAAGGGATTGTATGTATTCGAAGACGTTACATTAACGATAAACACGTGCAAAACAATGTATGTGCGTAAATTATGCGATTGGATGTATGAGATTTGCGATGTGAGGGAGTAAACGTGCGTAGGCGAATGACCGCCATATCTTGTGCAAAGACCTTCTGATTTTTGCGTTATTGCACCCCAATTCCAGTTAGGGTTCGAGCAGCTGTGAGGTTGAACAGTAGAACGACCTAAGAACTACCTTGGTTATTTGCTTATTTGATTGATTACGTACTGTTCCTAGCTTACTCCTTCCTTTATTAACCAACGATTTGAGCTATGCTGTATGAAAGCTAAATTGTATTACGATCTCGATAGTCAAAATGGTGAATAGCAAATCTTACCTATAAAACAATAATGCAGTATCTATTATATCTGTGTACCAACGAAGTAACGTAAACCCTTGCAATGGACAGCTTAATTCGAAATTTTATGGCGAGGGATACTTGTGCACTATTTGTGAATACCAACATACTATCCTACTATATTAAATACCTACATTACCTTCTTTACAGTAAATTTAAGAAGTTTGTGCGCACTACACTACCTAAATAGGACTATCTAAGAAGGATTATCTTAGTTACTGCTTGCCGATCCAATTAAGTTACTCTTACTAAACAACTCCTTATCAAAAGTATTTCAGACTCTGACCTTTTCAAGTTTTGCTTTTTCCTCTTCACCCAAATTCAGCGTAAGGTGCTTTTTCTCCACATCCCTTTCCATTTGTTGCAGCAATTCTTCAAGGCGTTGTAACTATGAAAGAGGATAAGAAAGACTCTATAACCTCAAATACCTAAGTATTTAATATATATATATACAAAATCATAGATGAATATAAATATTATCTACACATAATCATTGTTGCTCAACAATATCATAATTATTGTAAGTCAGGAAAAATTATAGCAAATCTCTAATTGTGATTCAAACAAACATTAAAATTGAAAGAGAATCAAACCAAATTTATGGCATGTCTTGCAGCATTGCGCAGCATTGCCTAATGAGCGATTTTTTCATATTATTGATTTAACATATTATTATTTATTTTAGATCGAATTTTAAGCACATTATTGCTCACAATTCCTAACATACCTACATATTTAAGGAGTAAAGTGTTCTGCTACTTCAATCTACGTTACTTTTTGGTCATTTTTTGAACATTTTAACCTTCTTGGTCATCGTATCATATGTGATGCTTAATTCGAAAAGTCGTGATTTATTAAAATTTGTTATCAATGGTCAACTATCGCTCAAAAAATCACTCGCTCATAACTATTTGAAAATAATAGTAGATAATAAAGGAAATAATTAAGGATTTCCTTAAATGTCCAAAACGGACTCGGAAACCTTTTTTGAAAACAGGGTTTCAATTATTTTCAAATTCAAAAATTTTCACTAAAATTTGCTTAAATGTTGAACTTGAAAATTTTAATTTTAATTCAATTGTTAATTTAAGATAAGTTTTACATATGCAACAACCGTTAGAAAGTTACCAAAATTCTAAGATAAGAGTGTTTGGTTATTTTGTATGGTTCATGAATGTAATTCTAAGTTACTTTGTGCCTTTGATGGTTGAGTGCCGCTAAAAGGTCATTCTTTAAAGTCTCCAACCGTTCCTTTTCGGCATATTCTGATTTCAGTTTCTGCGACCAAAACGCTTTGTTCTTCATGATCATCTTGTAATTACTTAGCCTGACACTGAAATATGAAGTCAGCCCAGTTAGTATGATTTTTTTCTTCAATTATCAACAAACAAGAATAATTAATTATTCAACGGCCATTAAGTTGGGAGAGGACATGGGTTTGTTTTAGTACGATTAATGGGATAGCGATTCAGTCTTCTAGATGGGAAAAGTACTGCACCCTTTAGAGCTAATCATTTCCCTCGTCCCTCTTCGTCGAAGGGAAACGGCCCTGATGGATATTTGAGTTTGCACTCTCATGGCAGAGGGTAAAGGCCCGATCACACAGGACGCGTTATAACGCGACGTTATAGGAACGCGCGTTCCCCCCGACGTTCGGCGATATAGCAACGTCACATACACCGCGTTATTATTGGGCGTTATCAGGGCGCGAGACCCAGTCTTGTCGGTGCTACTCAAGGGGTTCACGGTTCCCAGCGTCTATAATTTATCTAATTTGTCTATAATCTATAATGATTTCTGACAATGACTCTGATGAGGAAGAAGCTCTACTTCTTCTAGCGCTATTAGATCGCAGGAATAGACGGTATTGGGTGCACCCAATCAATGAAAGGAGGGAAGAGCTAGGAGAATACCACCGTCTATGTCGGGAGTTGCGCTCACATGAAGATCGTTTTGTAAACTATTTCCGCGTGTCGAGACAAAATTTCGAGGACCTACATGAACTACTAGCGGTGAATATCAGGAAGATAACCACGAACTGGAGGAGACCTGTTGAAACGAGGGAAAAACTAGGTTTTTTTTACTTAGGTACTTGTAATACCAAGTCTTCCAGCTATTATATCCCAAGCCTTCACTATATTCTTGTACAGCTCATGTGACGTGTCAAATAAATAAACAAACTTCCGCACCTCTTCAATAAGAGCCTCAGTTTCCACATTCATATTCATTGTATATTGAACGACAGTGGTAGAAGGAAGAGAACGCCCTCAGCGCACGATATTCTGTAATTCTGTACAACCTGCTTGGCTGACGTCGCGTTACTGAAAGTATCGCTGAGGGGTACCGCCGTGTGTGTGACGGGGGTGATGCAATGTTGTGTCATACAACCGTATCGTGGTAACGCGACGTTACTGGAACGCCTAACGTCGCGTTATAACGCGTCCTGTGTGACCGGGCCTTAAGAGTCTCATGTAGAGTAGTCAGCTTAAAGGCTTTTGAGTAGTGTCCCGAGTTCGATTCCTACACATAACAAATTTTGTTGCTTTGTATTTACAACTTCCAAAACATATTTTTAAACGACATTTTGACTATTTGTCCATCTAATCTGTATTTTACTAAAACGGTTGATTGTACATGATTTTAGGGTATTTTCTCTTGCTGAACCCCGTAATCAAGTGCATTTATTAATATTTGCAACATAGATCTGAAAAAACACCGAAAAACTACATGCTTTTTGCTGTTTGAAATGAGTGAAGAAAAGTAAGTGCAAGCCTGGTCGATTTTTCGGTTTTTCCAATTTGGTATTGAAAATATCACTAAATGAACATCATTACGGGGTTCAGCATGAAAAAATAACCAAAAATCATGTATCACATGTGGCAATTGAGTGTCTTCAAAACTCAGTTTCACCATTTTAGAAGCAGAATCGCGCCCGATTGTATGTACTAAAAAGAAGTTAATGTCGTTTGCGCACGTTTGCACAAATACGCGATGCTCAATTTTTTTTCATTTTTGAATTCTACTAAAGAAATTGTGAAGAAAGGCGTTTGTCTGAATTTTTTCCTCCGACAATTAGAGAAAAAAAGGGAGAGAGGGGGGAGCCTATCTCGTTGACCACCCTGTATAATGAGGAATATTTTTTATTCGCTCAATAGAAATATCTGAGTAGGAGCTTTTCAACAAAGTGCTATATGATGGGTATCTGACCAGTTAATAGGTTTTATGAAATTCATTTGTACGATGAAGTCACGGCCCCCGCCAGCTCTGCTCCCTGTCACTACTGCGACACGCGTGATCTTCCTACCCGTTTATCGGCCAAACTAAACGGTTTTGAGCTGAAAATTTGTTCTACGGGGGTTTCAAGTGCGCTGAATCCGAATCTAAGGTTAAAAGTGTGAATTTCCATCACCCGAAAGTTCTTCATTGCCTAAAAGACCTAGCATCAGAGGAACGTCCTAAAGATGTTTCTATCGTGCTCTGTGTTAAACAATAGGTACTAAAAAACGTGCATTTAAGAGGTTATTTGGTGGTTAGGCAGCTAATTGTTTGGTATATGTGGGCTACACTCGGATTCTGGAATATGGATTGACGTGGGTTTTTACCACTTCAGCTCCACCTTACTCTGTCGTTACTAGTTACTTACTCGTAGGCCTGCTGTGCGACTAGTTTTCGGCTATCACAGTCTTTTATATCCACATACATTTTCATTATACTTGATTGTAACAACCTATTTTCCGCTTCCAAACCTGACGAGTCTTCTTCAACTTTTTTGAGAAGCTTTTCCAAACAGCTCGCTGCAAGTGAAATTATATTTCGATAATTGACAGACCCCAAGTTAAAACATAATATTCTAACAAAAATATCAACTAACTTGTATTAAGTTGTTACGATGCAATCCACGGTTGTATAGCATATAAGTTCCCAGTTCAAAACAAGCAAAAACTGTTTATATTGTTTCAACCTATGTAATTTTTAGATGTTGATACACTCACTTTCATCTCTCATATCTTTACAATTGGCAGCCGAGCGTTCAATTTCGTTGTTGAGTCGGATGATTTCTTTTTCCAATTTCCAAATGAGCATATCCTGATGACAATATACATTTAATCATATTACAGCATGTCAAATGGTAGCGAAATATCTATCAGTTATTTTCTTCGTCGAAGAATGCAAAGAATCTAGTTTTCGACCAGTTCTTTTGACGAATAGTCAAACTTACATTTATGTACAATTATTCATATAGGTACTTCATATACCACATAACTCATGTATCAGGGCATCATCGCATGTTTATTTTATTATCTTAGGTAAGTAATGTGAACAAATAAAATGAAGAAGAGAATCCATGAAATGATAAAATCAACAAAGCACTTTGCGTCTAACTGCGGTTGGTGTATTGTGGAAAATGTCCAGATCGGGGCACTTGTAAATCACATGGTTCATGAGATGGGGTGATCTGCAGAGAGGGTGGTTGAGTAAGTAATTTGTGGAAGCGAAAGGTGTCCAAATAGATTTTCAGATCATTGACCTGGGCGAGGGACCAACAAATTGACCTTGGATATTAACGGAAATAAGTTCACCTACCCCACCACCTGCCTGTGGAAAAAGGTCACGTCTGCCACACAACGACACTAAGGTCTCGGAACACTCTTCAAGTCTGTTGTCTGTGTCTATTCCAAGGCATTAAAGTAAACAGAGTCCTGGAGGATATGGAGCTTAAAAGCTACATAGCAAAAATCTTGTATGAACTCTGTTGATCTGGTAAACTTGGTACTTGTTAACGTGGGGACCGAACCACTGAGGCGTAAAAGCTGGTACATAGCTGAATATGCCCGTAAATTCCTCTCGATGAAGCCCAGCACCCGACCATCAAAAAGTACACCCAGGTTCCAGATCCAGACACACCCAGATCCAACACGTTTTTGCTGCACTATGAACATTGTCCCAGTTGCGAGAAAGCAGATACTGATTCATACTTTCTTAATCTCCTCATTTGAAGTTGTATTTAAACTACTTGGATGAAAAGTAGAGCTTTGCATTAGATAAATTAGTGGCCATGAACTGAAATGGTGGGTGAGCACAGTCCATATCGACCAGGGACTCGGCAGGCTCCATCCACCGTCACTCCATCAAGGTCAGACAGGAGGAGATTGATGCCATTTCCGTGAATTTTGGGTGAGTTACTTAACTGCTTCACAGTGAAGAATTGGATGGAATCATGGACCGAAGAGTCATTGAGATTTTTTTCTCCGAACCCAATCAACATTTGGCAAGTTGAAATCTCTAACCACAACGACTCTGAAGTTAGGGTAAGCCGTGGTAACCATCTCCTAAGTGCCGCTCGTAGTAGGAAATGGGAAGGTAATCTGGCAAATAGACAGCTTCCACGATTAGCTTGAAATCAGGTAAAACTACAAACACTAGCTCCATTGTGCAATTATAAAAATGATTTATTTTGCATCATTGCTGTCTGCTAATTAATCTATTCACCGTCCGTCGCCAAATTACTTATCACTACTAGACAGAAGTTCATGAAATTCGTTCGAAAATTGCACCTAACAATCGAAGATTGTACGTTAGGAGTTTTGTTTTGATCTGTTAATTACAAAAATGAACCTTTGTAATCGACCAAGAAAAAATATTTTTAATCCTCCAATTTTCAAACTTTTTAATGGTAGGGCTTGCGCATGCGCAAAGGTTTTATTACGCATCCAAGCCAGCATCCTGTACGCTGATAATTCAGATGCAAAATTTCAGACCCCCTCCACTATTTTAAAGGGAATAATCATAAAAAAATAGTAAAATAATTTTCCAATTGCCAAACAATAAAATAATGATGAAGATAATATTTATGTAAGAGGTTAGTGTTATTTTAAATTAATTGACATAGTTGACGAACTCAATTTAGTCACCTGTTTCATTTTTTCTTCAGCCAACTTCCTTTTTTCAATTTGCTGATTTTTCGAAACTGCTTGAGAGGTTTTCAAATTCTGCTCTTTTTCCGCCTCGTAGGCTCTCATTTTGTGGAGAAAATCGTTCAGCATTTCTCTTTCTTTGATGAGACCTTCATCTGTAATTATTTTATGAATCAGACAAATTTAATCTTTTTTATATTCATCAGCTCAAGGTTTACAATGAATCAAATTCAAACTTTAATTTACCAAGGCGTTTGGTTTGGTTGAAATCTTGCTTCATTTGGCGGTGAACATTTCTCATGTCTTCCAATTCTTTCTCGAAAGCTTCCCGCTGGCTTTGCACCTTCAAAACCCAGAGTAAATTAAATTAAATTACATATTTAATTTACGTAATTGATTTCGCTAAATACGTTCATGTATCCATTGTTTCCACCCAAACAAAACATACAGGTACCTATGTAGTTTAGATTTAGGACTATACCTGCTCTATGTTTGCTCTGTAGGACTCGATGTCTTCCCTCTGCTTTTGAACGAATTTGTTTTCTCTGTAAACTGAATCTGCTCGCAGTTTGCTTTCGTCGAGTATTTTCTTCGTATCAGCGTCCTAAAAGGTTGCAAAATTTCAAAGATTTATTGATGAAGGAAGTGAGTCTCCATTTTGACTCGCCTAGTATTTGTTAGCGTGTCAGTGTTCCGCGCCACAGGAGCTATCTGTCGGGAAACCCCATTAATTGTTTTGCTAAGTAATTTGAAAGTATTTTCATGAAATGTTTCGTTGTCCTTAAACCAAAAAGTTGGTTTAAGGACTTTCCTCTGAAGCTAGGCTTCGTCAATAGAGGGACGACTTATTGGAATTGATCCGGGGGTGTGGCACAACCGAAAAATGAGAATACAAATATCGCATACAAATGTAATGCGATTATATACAAATGCACGTTTGTAATATTTCCATCGTTTTTACAACAGGACTTTTTGATCCGGCCTCATTTCACACGCTATAAGAGTAAAACGCCTTTAGTTCTAGGGGTTTTTAGCATGGAACATGCTTTAGCCATCACCTAACTTGGCAAAAACGTGACGAAACCATGGAACGAAAGTAGCGCGGGATTTTGTAATGATTTTTACTTACAACCGACCCGTTTCTAGGGAAATGTATCGCCGTTAATTTTCATCCCACGAAAATCGTTCGTCACTCGTTGGAAAGCCCTCAATTTATGCGTAAATTATATACTGCCAAAACCGCTGTAAATATGGACAAAGATGAGATATACCTCTGGTTTAAAAGAACTGTAAACAACATTCGCGGTAAAAACCAACATCTTTTTTCTTTTGATTTTCACGTACAACCAAGCCGTTGGTGGGGAAATGAAACTTCTTTATTTTTCACCGGACAAAAATCGTTCTTCGGAAAGCTCTCGATTTACCACTCATTCATGTCGGAGTTTTATATTTATTTATGTTATAAATGGATATAGTAAACAATACCGCTTGTTTTGTTGTCACTTGGTTGAGAAATTAATCTTGGTGATAGTAATTGTAGACGCGCACCATAACAGAAAATTACCTACTTAGGTATATACTCTGTTCTAATTTCGATTAGTAAAACATTTATGTCGTAGTTTTAAATTTATTTACATTTACGAATCAGCGGGATGAAAAGCATGTTCCATGTTTTAGCATTTTAGCCAAAGGCTCAAGGCGGAAAGTTACCAGTGGTCCAGGGGGGCGAAGCCCAAAGTTTTTTAACGCTTAGTTTTCAAGTAATTTAATTTTAAAGATTCAAAATTATAGGGCCGAGATTTTAAATTATAGGACCGATTTTTTTTTTTTTTTTAGCGAATTTTCGAAGAAGATGAATCTATTGCAACGGCTCCGAAAATTTTGAAATAAAAAGTTTTGAAAAATTTCTTCATTGAAATAGGTTTTGAGGCATTTTGAAATAAATAAATATAAATATAAATGTCATTCCAGACGATAACTCTCCTTAGGATTATGATACAAATTCCGTTCTTGTTAACTTATTGAAGGTAATAAGCTTCAACGGCTCACCAATGGAAAATCTTAAATTATCTAGTGTCAGTAGATAATGAGTAGGTATAAGTAGGTAGGTGACTTTGTAACTGAAGTCATACTACAGGTCATGATTCGGAGAAAAGTTTCTACTTATAGGTAGGAACCAATAATCATTTGATGTTTGGGTCACAACAGGCGGGCGGGAAACAATCAACCGAGCAGTTCGCTATCTTTGAGGGATCCCTGCAAACAGGAGTTCAATCCAATACCCGGTAGGTAGTGCGATAGGTGCTGTTGGCAGAAGTCTGTTGTGGTTCAGTATCGTTTCCCCCTATGAGGCATTCGATGTTCGTTTAGTTACTAAACTCGTTCGGTACCAATAGTCTGCTCATCGAAAGTTTAAACAGAAAGTGTTAATTGCCTACCTGCAATTCAGAATCAGTTCATTTAGTTCAACAAACACCACAGTTCAACCATTCAGAACTCGCAGTTGGACACATCTGCCGTTGAGGATTACCTACCTACCTCATCTCCACCTAGCTGCCCGACGCCGTGATATATCGGGCTGTTGCACATTCCGTTGATGCTCGCAGCCGCCCATATTTGTATTGACGGCTTGCAGCAGTTTCAGTAGCTTCCCGCAGCTGCGGTAAAACCAAATTCATTTAGTGCGTTATTCCTTCAACTATCCTTACATATTTCACGTTAATGTAACTCTATATTAATTTCATGTTCATCGGCCATTCGTTTTACTTGTTTTTCGGCATCGCTTTATCAAACAGTCTCTTTGATGGAGTCGGTTGATTCCCTTTGATCTTACATTCGTCCAACTTATATATTTCCGATCTTTTTTCATAATTGCTCTTTGACGATTGATTACACCTCTTCTAAAGCGGTAAATAATTTGGACTACAGTTCCCGCCTTCTTCCAGATCATCCCCCTCTTTTCTACCATTGTGTGGTCACAATCACTTCATTTACAAATTGCCCGGGAAAGATATTTTAGAACTCTTGACGCGAAGTGATAGCGAGGACGATTTTGCACCTGTTCTGGACGATGATGAAGAATTATTCGCATCTGATGATCCCCGTCCTTCAACATCTGGATCTTGGAGATTACCTGAGAGACATTCATCGCAGTCTGAATCATCAGATGATGAAGAAAGTTCGCATATTCCTCAAAAAATTTCCAAATTCATGTGGCGTAATCAGGAACCCGAAATTGAGATTCACTCTTTTACAGGTGGAAGCAGTAGCGGAATTTTGACTGAGAAGATCACAGATGAATCTGAAGAATTGGATTATTTCCTACTGTTTTTTTCTGAGAAGCTAGTGCAAAATGTTGTTTATGAAAGCAATAAATATTTCGCTTACGCTGCTGAGCATGGTGGGAAAGGTGGGAAAACTCTGTCTGAGAAAACCATCCAAAACTTCGAGGAAATTACGATGGAAGAGTTTTATTGTTTCTTAGCTCTGACAATGTTGATGTCCCGTATCAGAAAACTTTCCTTACACGAGTATTGGACCAAAGATTTTTTGATCACAACACCTCAATTCGGGAAGGTCATGTCACGTAACCGATACACTACAATTTTACAATTTTCGCACTTGAATGACAATGACGTCAAACCTGGAACTGATGAGTTATTCAAAGTCCGGCCCATCATGGAAAGTTTGAAAAAAGCCTTCAAGGAGGTATTTGGACCCAGTCAGAATTTGTGCATTGATGAGAGCGTTTTGCTATTTAAAGGAAGAATTTCGTTTTCACGATACAACCCTGGCAAACGTCATGGGTTTGGCATAAAATTTGTTGTTCTGTTTGACTGTAGAACTAGATATATAATTGACTTTTTAATTTATACTGGGACCTCTGCGGAGACAATATCTGTAGGGAATCTGGGGAAATCTGGGGATGTCGTCACAACACTTCTTCTACCGCATCTCGGTAAAGGACATGCTTTGTATATCAACGACTGTTATTCCAGTCCTCTACTTTTCAAATGGCTACATGAACATGAAACTAATGCATGCGGAACTGTAAGAAAAAACAGGAAGGAAATGCCGATTATGGATGTCAAACTCAACAGAGGGGAGACAAGTTTTCGGTCTTCAGACACATTTTTGGCGATGAAGTGGCAAGATAAGAAGGAAGTTTGGATGTTGACGACGATGCATACATCCAGAATGGTAGAAACAAACAAGTTTGATAGGACAACTAGAAAGCAGAAAATGAAACCAGAATGTGTATTGGATTATAACGCCAATATGAGTGCAGTTAACAGGAGTGGTATGCTACTGAGCTCAATAGAATCAGTGAGGAAAAGTGTGAAATGGTACAAGAAGGTGTTCTTCCATTTCTTGGACATTTCCATACTCAATGCACATGCACTATACAAGCTGAAGACCGGAAAAAATATTTCGCTGGCAAATTTTCACCTGGCTATTGTCAATCAAATAATTGAGAGATACTTCCACGAACGAGAAAGTTCAAGACGGAGATCATCAGATGAAAATCCAGTCCGATTGCAAGGACGGCATTTTATAAGGGAACTTCCTGCCACTAAGAAGAAGGCAAAACCGTACAAAATGTGTGTAGTATGCAAAAAACACAAAAAGAGAAAGGATACCAGATACATTTGCCCCATTTGTGATGTTTCCCTGTGTGCTACCCCTTGTTTTGAGAAATATCATACAATCAAATGTTTCTAAGACTATAGTCGGTTTAATACAATTTTTAATTATTGAGGTAGGTACTAAGCTTTTACTAATTACAATTATTTCAAATTTAGGTAGGTACGATATTTCCTTTCAGTCTTGTGTATTTTCTCATGAAAATCTGTTTCTATTCTCAGTGATTCCTTATTTTCAATAATAAACGATGATTTGTGTAACTTGATTTTTTTTTCACCAACATTATAAGTAATGTTAGTCATTTTACAGGCATTAATTATACCCAGACAACATAAATGGATGCACTCTTAATATTGATAATACCCATGTACACAGTAAAGTAATACCAAGGTTAAAAAACAGTTGGGTGTGACACTTAGCATTCTCGAATCCATATTATTCAGATAGATAAATATTTGATAAAGTACCTTTTGAGAGAAAGGTGTCTCAGAACAAAAAATATTGAACTGCCAATGTACCAATGTCAAATTAGAAGGAAGGGGAGAAAAAACTTAAGAACGGATCGACACAGATCAAAGTATATCAGGTTCACTGTTTGAATCTGAACTGAGGTTGCATTGCTTTGAAAAACTACCGTCGAAAGCCAATACCGCTGTTTGAAGAGAAACTACCGACAAAGAAACCTGACAAAGGAAAGAATGAGCGCTACCCATGTACTTTTATTTATTTTTTATTTGAAAGATGAGATTGATTTGGATTTTGGATTGAGTGGATTTTTAATTAAATTCCGAAGTTTCTATGATGTCACCAGTGCACTCGGCTGGATACACGAAGTGTAAGATCCATGAGTCCGTTGAGATAACCTAATAAGTGACCTTGATGAGAATGGAGAGAAACGTTCCATCGCCGCACGGCAGGAGCAGTAGAGTTGACTGTAAAAAGAAACATTTCTGCTGGTGGATGATATGAAGTTCCTTAGAATGGAATCTATTTTCACTTTGCAATATAAAATGAATACCTACGTGGGTAACGTTCATTTTCAACCAGTCAATTCGTTTTGTTGGAGTATTTCGTATGATATTTTAGACGACTCCAATTCCTAGATTGCCAATTCGTCTATTAGGTTCTCTGCTGTACCATATCCACTGGCAAAATATCCACCGTTTTCGACCACACATATCCACTGGTTTTCAACCTTACATCACAAAAACCGCTCTAACTACCTTATTTCTCGAGTTTTCTCAAATCTGAGGATACCGTTGGAAAAAGTGTTAAATTTTCTATCTTTCCGATGTAAATTCCAATTTTTTGTATTAGTTCTAATTAGTGAAAAAATGACCAAGTTTTAACATTTGACGTTTTTCTGCTCCTCAGTGTGAAAGTTTTTCAGCAAGCGCTCTCCATGAAAAACTTTCTCAATCTATCAGCTTTCCAACGGTTTACTGGAAAAAAATTTTTATTGGGAAGTTTTGGGAGAAAATAGCGTTTGAATCACAAAAAACGTGATTTTTTCGGTCAAAATCGACGTTTCATTTTTTTATTTTTTTTCATTATGCACAGCTGTATTTGATGATAATAAACCAAAAAAATAATAGTGTCTCTACCTAACTCATCTTCCACCTGCCTCATCTACTTGAGCAAAATTAGATAATTATCGGAGGGGCAGGCGGAAAAATACGATAATACGATCGGCTACCTCAGTCAATTGTGCTTCAAAATTATTCCTCGGATACTTATCTTTCATTCGAGTAGGTACCTACCTAATAATACGGGGTGGATTGGCAATGAAAATGCTGTTGTGTATCAGAGATTGCTCGTGTTATAAAAAAATAATAATTACTTCTTAAAAAAATAAAAATAAAAAATCAAAGCAGGTTCTCAAAGTGCCTCCCTCCTTCCTGTATGCATAGGCGGCATCTCTTCCTTGCGGGCTGTGTGACGTTACGTAAGGTATGTGCATTCTACATAAGGAAAGAGGGAGACACTTTAAAAACCTGCTTTGATTTTTTTTTTTAAATTTTTTTAAAGAAGTAATTATTATTTTGTTATAACACGAGCGATCTCTGATACACAACAGCATTTTCATTGCTAACCCACCCCGCATTATTAGGTACCTACCCACTCAAATGAACGATAAGTATCCGAGGAATAATTTTGAAGCACAATTAACAGAGGTAGCCGATTGTTTTATCGTATTTTTCCACCTGCCCCTCCGATAATCATCTAATTTTGCTCTCAAGTAGATGTCAGGTTGAAGATGAGCAAGGTAGAGACACTAATATTTTTCTGGTTTATTATCATCAAATACAGCTGTGCATAATGAAATATTAAAAAAAAAATGAAACGTCGAAAAAATCACGTTTTTTGTGATTCAAACGCTATTTTCTCCCAAAACTTCCCAATAAAATTTTTTTTTCCAGTAAACCGTTGGAAAGCTGATAGATTGAGAAAGTTTTTCATGGAGAGCGCTTGCTGAAAAACTTTCACACTGAGGAGCAGAAAAACGAAGAAAAATCGACAATTTTTACATTTTTTTCAAATGTTAAGCTAAAAAAATTGGAATTTACATTAGGAAGATAGAAAATTTAACACTCTTTCCAACGGTATCCTCAGATTTGAGAAAACTTGAGAAATAAGGGAGTTAGAGCTGTTTTTGTGATGTAAGGTCGAAAACACGAAAAAAATCTTGAAAAATAAATAACTCGGAAAAGAAGCCACTATAAGGAAAAGTCTATGAGGCACTTTTTGCTGCAAATTACTTGAAAAATCGATCCCTGAAGTCTTACCTACTTAAGTCGAGACACACACACACACACACACACATATATATATATATATATATATATATATATATATATATATATATATATATATGAAAAATCGCAAAATTCAGTAATCGTTTCAGAATGCCTCAAAACGGATTTCAATGAAGGTAATTTTAAAAATCTTAAGAAGCAAATTTCATGTATGACGATAGTCAAAGTAGTTTGATCAGAGAAAGACATCATTATGCCCATTTTTAGTCCATTTTTGGCAATTTCCTTCAGGAAGTGCGTACTTGGATACATATATGACTGAACCTGTAGACTAAAAGAATATGTGCAGGCTAAAAGCGGTAATTTCAAATTATTCTAAAATTTATCAACTTATAAAAGTTCGTATAATATCAAAATGAAATCACTCTTTCTAAAATCAATGACTAACCTTATGTTTACAAACATTTTTCCTTTCAACAGAACTTATGGGAGAATGATGTATACTAGATATATTATGTTATTAATATGAAAGGGGAAATCAAATAGTTGTTAGCTAAAACCAGGTAGGTACTTACAAATAAAAGTATTGAGTACGTACTCTTTCTTTTGATAAGCTGGTGGTTTCTCGTAACAAGTAGCAGGTACAACAACTGTTCTCTTCTCTTTGTGAGACCCGCTCGCAATTGGACAATATTTTATTCGTTGATCCCTTTTCGCCCCCAAAGTAGTCCAGGGTTATGGGCCATAGGTATGCGACCCTCGTCCGCAAACTCGGGGCCTTCCGGTAACCACGTACAAGCTTGACATTGAAAGCTCTCTTAGGATTGGCAGTAAATCTTACCACCCCCTTTAGAAATGCTGAGCCACCCGCCCCCCGCAAACTGTTCAATCGTGAGGAAAATGCCTCCTTACTTCAGGGTCAGAGGTCGTCTGGTAAAGAATAACTGTAAGGGCACGTCACGAGGGAGCGGCTAGAGGTTCTTCTAAAATTATTGTACTTTCCGGTAGATTTCCTCCACAATAGCTCCATGGTTATGATGTTTCTGAGGAAGTGATTCGCATTCATCAAACGCTCACAGAAATACGTCAAGGTTGCAGCAGCATTGCAAAGTCGGTATTTTAGAGTTTCTTTCCATCTGGCTGTGTACTTAGCAAAATCCTACAAATCTTCGCACATACCGGCTAAGTAACGACTTACACCACAGCATTGCAAAGTCGGTATTTTAGAGTTTCTTTCCATACGGCTGTGTAGTTAGCAAAATCCTACAAATCTTCGCACATACCGGCTAAGTAACGACTTACACCAGGTGCGTGTTACGATAAAACTCTACAAATCATTTCATAAAGATTTATTATTTCTGTATTACATAGCCCTTCTACGCAGGTAATTGCTCCACAATTTAAATTAATATCGAACAATTTTCGAAAAAAAAACGATAGGTTGAAAAGTAGCGGTAGGTCACGCCTCACTACCTCGTAATTGTTTTTGAAGTGTCGCAAATGAGCTCCATCTAAATTTCTGCACCGTTAGCAGATTGGGAAAGAAATTAGCCTCAGACGTTTTACTGCTGTTCAGAGGTCCTCCATACTTTGTAATTGTATTCTTTATGTCCCAAAGGAGCTCCATTTCATGTTTCAGCACCATCAAATCGATTAAGAAACAAATTAGGCTCAGAGGTTCCTCAGCTGATCGATGCGCTTGCGAGCACTAAATCTGTGATTTAGATATCCCAGCAGCTCTATTTTAAATTTCGGATCCGTAGCTTGATCAAGAAAGAAATTAGCTTCACGAGCCCCTTAGCCTAACGCACCTTTGAAAACGATTTGTATGATGCAATTTTGTGGTGATCGAGCGAAAGACTGACATTGTCATCAATATGCGTTCGTAGATATAGGCATCTTCAGATGAAAAAGTGACGCAGTTAATTGATACATCTACTCTCAGGTAATATATTTGTAATTAGTACACAAGTGGGATGGCCGCTGTCAATGTGTACGGAACCTGGGGAAAACTGTAGAAATTTAAAGTACAAATTCGAATATTCCCCAGGTTTTGGGTGTTTTTTGGTGAGATCATTTACTTACTATTTGCGTTATCTGTTCTTTTACTCTTGATATCTGACGGAGCAAATGTTCTTTCAGGATCTCTTGAAATTTGGCCATCATAGGGTTTTCGGATTCCAAAACTAATGGTGATTCCTGAAATTTCATTGGAAATTTAACGGTAATCGTGGATATGTTAGAGTTCATGTCACTAAATTATATATATAGTTACACATAATACCATATTTGGAGGAATCGGGCTCGTATTATCTATTCAGGTGATAATAGTAGGCAATAGTATCAATCCAGTGAATTTTAGTCGTTATTTATTTATAATACGGGAAAGCCCGAAACAACATAATTATAATACAGTAAAACAAGAAAAAATATATTGGAAAAAGTTTCATTCACGCAGCATGATAGTATGAGCGGATTTTCTTATTATATTATGTTACATTGTTGAGAAATTCAAGCACAATGAGTGCAGAGAAATTTAACGCACGCTTCGGACCCTGTATAACCAATACCGTATTTCACCCATAACAATCAACAGCTTTCCAGGACCAGCTCACCACCGCTGCTATTGTTTCTCTGCCCTTTGCCTTTTTATTGCAGTGACCCATTTCTCTAGTTTCTGCTGATATATACGACCTTCCTCTGTGCAAAGGCGATTTTGCAGCAACCCAAGTTCACAAAAGGCCCCCCCCCCCCCCCTCCCTCCTTCTTTATGGAGTGGCTGTTCAGACGATAGACCTCGTCCAGGTGGAACACTTCAATCCTTATATTGCCTTATGAGGTCGGCTCATAGAGATTTATGACTCATCCCGTCATGCCCGCCTGTCAGCCATCACTGAAACTAACCAATTGGGCAATCTGCAACCCTCACACCTCCTTCAGGATCCTTCCCATCAGATGGGGATCTACTATATGTATAGGAAGAGATGATAAAAACGTTCTGGCTTTGAGCAATGTCAATATAAATCCAAATTTCCTTAGCCTCCAATTCATGACTCAAATTGTGGTTACGCTATTTGACTATCAAAGCTAGCAACCACTGGCCATGGTAGATATCCCACAAGGGGAAGTTATACAACAGTCCATCAGAAAGCCGTGCAATAGCCCCTAAAATTTCCTTCTATAATTCCCTCAATCGGCCAGCCATTTTCCAGTTCTATTAGCTGGTTCTCTCCTTTCCGCCAGCACTCGTCAACTGGCTCACTCCTACGTGTGTAGGGAAATGTTCGAAGCAGTGTTCCTAAAAACAAATCTTGTGGCAGCGAAACTAACTTCGGGGTTGGAGGGGGTTCGTTAAGAGTCTAATGGACTTTCCGTTTGCTGCAAAAAGGCACAGCTTCTGTTTCTGATTGCTATTGCATCATCGCTTTCAATTCTCCCGAATTTCTCATCAGAAGACACATAAACCTAAGTAACACTATTTAAACGCAGCAAATGGGTACATAATACCCAGCTAACATACGATTACACAGTTCACTTAAACAAGGATAAGTTCAAATGGTCATTCACCATTGCTGATATCAAAAAGCCGATCATAAGCACGGACCACTTGACGCATTTTGTACTCCATATGGTCTTGAAAATCAAACGGAGCTATACAAACCTGCCCATTCGGCACATATTTCCGGGTTCATCTAAGCAGTCTCGGTCAGATTCTCGACGGACACTCCTACATACCTTTGTCCAGACCTTCATCACGATTGCCGTTTACAGGGTGGGGACGGGGCCTACATTCCGCCATATATTTCAGCTCCACTGACAACTGCTCTCTACAATAACAACCAGACCGTCAAATGTCCAAGAAAATAATATCTAAGAATAAGAATCATCAGACGGGAACAAGGTACCAGGATGAACTTCTGATTTTACTCGAAGGAACTGCGCCTACTGGCGTAAAATCTCCTCCCCTCTTCCTTCAGTATGGGGTCCAGCCCGCAACTTACAACTCACATTCAGTAAAAGTCACAACACTAAGTATAGATAGTTGGTCGGGAAAAAAGGAATCCACAAGCGTGTTTCAGGATGAGGAATGAATTATTGACCAATGCGAGCAGTAGAGGATAATCAACCACTCTGAAGACCAATGTCACCTCAGCCAAAGGTCTGCGAGTCATGGGACTCGGCATTGGTGCCATATTATTTGTTCAATATATCAAAGACATCTAATTCATGCGAGATGACCAGTTTATAAGAAATAAAGTGTTGGAACCTATGATGTAGGTACTCTTTCGATAGGGTTATAATATGGGTTCCTAACAATCGAGGCATACTCCAACGGTTGAGAGCGCAAGAGACCTATACTGATCGTAGTCACATGGTTAAATTCTCTTGTGTTTTTCCTCACAAAACCCAAAACTCTCAATGCTCTTGGTGAACATTATTCTTATTACTATTATTATTAGGCATCCCTATTGTTTTTGGTAGTATTATGTAAGATGGATAAATTCATAAGAAGGTAGGTACCTACAATTATTGAACTTCTTAGTAATAAATGGTCGTTGAAACTAACCATGTCTACTGTCACTGATTCTGTGGGTAAGGGGTGTTGACGGTCATCGGAATCAGATGTAAAGAGACCCGGGAGATATTCCCTTATGATTTCGTCTGCTTCAGCTATTGGCGTCCGTGGCCACGTAACTTCTGATTCACCTGCAGAAATTCCGAATTTTGAACTATTGATCATCTGAAGGTGTATCTACCGTAAATTACTGGGAACGCGTAGTTTGTGTGACTCAATGCCTGCATGTATCTGTTTGCCGAACCACATCCATGAGCCAGCTTAGAGCAGGATTCATTTAGACAGGTCAATACGCTTGGATAACCTAATTTCCAAATAGTCGTGGATGGTTCGGCAACAGAATTTGTTTGATTTATTAATCAATCACTATAGAAATTATTACTTTTGTAATATGAACTGATTAAAATTGGAATCTGACTACAGAACAACCGGTTTATGTACGAATACATTATATCTACTTACTTGAGTCAGATCTTACACTTCCATCAGCTCTGACGTCCAGCAGTCCTGTAAAACCAGACATTTGACAGATTTTAACTCGCAATAAATTGATAAATAGCATAAATCACATAAAATTCAAACTTCTGTTGTCCGCAAAGCATGTAGGTATCCAATCCTCTAAAACGAAATTACAATTGAATTCCTCAATCAGAGCCGCCATTGTTAATGTTAACTCGGGAATCATTCCTCAAAACGGATTTCTATGAAGAAAATTTGGAATTTCTCAATGAAACAATTTTGGGAGCCTTCGCAATAGTTTCATTTTCTACGGAAACTCGCTAAAACCAATATTTTTGAAAAAACCTAATAAATATATTAATAGAATTACCTCCTTGACGGTTTGTTATTTGCAAAGATTCTTGAGTATCCGCGATTTGCATTTCATCAGCGGGAAAGGATGAAAATCTCTTGATAGATCTTCTTGAAGAAGAACTTGGGATTTTGACTTCCAGTTGAGTGTCGTCTATTACCTCCACTATTTCTTCTTCGTCATCTTTTACGAACTTAACGTCGCCCTTAATTTTATGCTCCTCGGATTCGAATTCTTCCATGTCTCTTACAAATCTAACGAAATGCAAAAAATTGGGACTTGAACTACTATTGCTTACTTACCAATTGCAACGATCTTATATAACATTATTCACCTAAATAGTCCTTCAAAATATAGTTTTACTTAGTTGGCTGGGTCATGCGTGCACTATCTATTATATTCCAGTGAGTGAAAAAAATGAATCAAAAGCAAAATCAAAATTTAATGCGTAGCGGCAATTAATGGATATGGAGCCCTCGTTGACGACATATGGGATAAGGTTCTTAGAAAAAAGTGAAGGGATGACGTTTCTAATTCGGCTAGAGAAGATGCAACGTGGAAAGAAATTCTTATATTCTTATATTTCAGAATAATTTTCTGAAAAAATTATTACCAAGGATCATGTTGTTTAAGGGTTACAAAGTGGGCTTAAAAATAAGAATAGTCTCAAAGCTTTACTAGGTTAAATGTGAAAGGTAGAAGTAGGGCTCATCGAACGTTCTTAATTTCACTAGTACCTATTTTGTCAAACTATTTAGGAGCAAACGTTAGTTTATTATAACATCGATTTCTTATCATCTATTGGTCTTATTTCGTTCAAACTCGGGGATTAGATGGATATATGGTCGAGAAAAATTCGGTATGAATTATAACACTATTGGTGGAAATAACTATAGCCCATGAGAAAAACTAAAATTGATTGACACAGACAAAACTCTTAGACTAATGTATCGATTATTATGAGTTTTTGAAGGGTTTTGTGGTTTATCTCCTAGTCGTTCAGCTGTAAATTTCATTGCCGTTGGATAATAGTAGTCCGTGCGCCTGCGTAAACATTAATTCCTTATAACGTCGACTTATCAACCATTTTGACTCGTACTTTGTTCTTAAATAATTCTATACGTCCATGTTACATTATTTGAGGAAGCTATACTATCCACCCAACTTGGCAATCATTTGGGGGGGGGGGGGGGGGGGGGGGGGGTGATGTAAAGGTCCCTTGGGTATGAAACGAACCGCGAAATGCCCAGAAACTGAAAGAAGAAATTTGCCGTGTGATTAGTGATATTGAACGAGGTGGTTAATAATTAATTGAGAGTAAAAACGCTTGCCGTCGTTCTCGTGATGGACATGTGCCTGATGTTATTTTTCACTCAAAATTTTCAGGATTTTTGCTTCAATATTATAAACTTTTTTGTGTAGAAAATGTTTTAAGAAAATGTCTGTGTAATAATGTTACGAACAAGTGTGGGAAATTACCAATTTGGTTGGGAACGTTCTTAATTTGATTTGAGAGAGCTACGATATCAAGGAAGTCGAATGAGTTGGTTTTCATAAATGAATAACCTTTCCATGGATTCGTCGAGCGCCGCCTCCAACTCCTGCCCTTCGTTTTCATCGTAGAATCCCCACTCTTCCATGACGCCCTCCGTCATTCCCAGCTCCATTTCGTCATTTATTTCGGAAGTGGTTGATCCAAGTTCCTCACCTTAACAATAACAATAAATACATTTCTATTTATTGGTTTATTATAATATATATAGCATTTCCCAATCAAATTAGTACTTTTTCCAATCAAATTAGTACTTTTCCCATTAAAATTAGTACTTTTCCCAACCAAATTAATAATTTTTCCATTCAACAAGAGAAAAAAACTAACAAACAACGTATGCAAATTGATATAAGTATTTTCCAATCTATAAATGCGATTCAACATTTTATCAATTGAATTCACTTTTTTTTTCAATTTAATTACTTAAATCTTTTTCCAATTAAATTCACATTTTCTCCGAATGAGTTCAACTTGTTTCCCATTCAATTAAACCATTTAGCGAATTTTTGAAGAAAATTAAGCTATTGCTCTCGCCTCAAAATTTGTAGAGTGTGAATTTTTGAAAAACTTTTATGCAGAAATCCGTTTCAGGCTATTCTGAATCATATTCTGAAGTTTAACGCATTTTTTTATGTATGTATGTATATATGTATGTATGTATGTATATGTGTCATTCCAGACGATAACTGTTCGTAAATTTGTGCTAGAAACTTCAAACAAATTTTAAAATGTTGAGGACGCAAAACGAAAGTTCGAGTTCGTTGGCCAGCATGATCGGATTACATCTTCTGGTTGAAATTTTCAAAAATGTAGTCAAAAATGTCAAAATAGAATGTTTTTTTGCGATTTGTTGTGCGAAATAATTTTTTAAGCATACTAACATGTGGTATATTCGGAATCAGCGTAAAATTTCCTATAAGAATATGTAACAAGTTTTCAAAATTTTCGAAGTTGAAAAATCAGTCAAAAATCGAAATAATGCCGTTCGCTAGTTGTAAAAATCGGTAATATTTGCATGAAACATTGTCCAAATTCAGATTGAACTACTCTTATGGAAGTATCCCTCTATAACCAATCCTAAAACCATGCTGTTTAAAACGTAGGTAGTAGGTGCTTGTTAAAAAAAAAAAAAAAAAAAAAAAAAAAAATGTAATCACAACTGATGAGTTTACTCTGTGAAATATTCCGTCCTCCGATTCTCTCGGTCGCTCTCTTTAATGTTTTACGCTCAACTGTTTTAGGACTTGATGTAACTTTAATACTGACTGTGGCTTAGAAAATATCAGCCATGAAATTATGAAGAAGTTCTATTTATGTACGTACTAGCACGCAGACCCAAGGCCTCGCTCCGCTCGGCCGTCAATAGCGGCTGAAATGTCGAAGATTTCTTCAAAAATTCGCTCATGGGGTCATGCTGCATGACTGGACTTTTTTTCGATCTGTTTGGTGCTGAGCCGTTGTGTAATATTCCGGCCTAAGATTTATATCTGTAGGGGGAATATACTGGGCTTGGTTGAGGTACTGAAAAGTATCCTTTGTTTTAAGCACGTTGGGAGTGTGTTTGACACTCGGATCGGCCGGGTAGCCTTGCGTAGAATATCGTGGATATTCAGATATTTTTGTCGAATCATGATGATTGACTTCAGAGCGGGTCTGAAAGGTATCCTCGAACTTTTGTGTGTGTGAGGCTTGTCCTAACGTTTCCTTCATGAATACGTTAGGTAGTAAGGCGATCTCTTCGCGAGAATCGAGCCTTTGTCCGTCGCTAGGAACAGCGGACGAGTCGAGTAGCGGGTAGGGAGCGCTGCGTGGGCTAGGGCTCCCGGCCGCGCCGTGTTCTGCTTCCTCTTGCATGAGGAAGTAGGACGGGCGGCGCTCCATCGATGTACCCGAGTTTGTTAACTCGTTTTCAATACCTCTCCGTATAGGATGGAGGATTTGGAAGGTGGACTCGCTTGACAGAGCTTCTTTCCTTTGCTCGGATGTCAGGGTCCTACCTAGTAGCCTTGAAAAAGGCTTCCTTGGACGATAAATTAGAGCGGATGAGCTGAGTAATTTATCGGCGTGCCCCAGCGGTCGGTGACGAGCTTAGTGCTACGAAACCCGGGCGACACGTCTCGGAACGTCCCAGCGGGCGTACGATCTAATGAGAATATCAATAGATGTACCGGGTGGCGTCCTGACAGAAGAACTACGTTGGGCAATGAGCAGGATAAATAATCACTGGACTCGTAGATGCCAATGCGAGATCTGTGAGGAGAGAAGATATGCCTTGTAGAAAGCAGTAGAAAGCCGTTCTGAGAGGAACTCGTGAGCAGAAGGGTCGTCAGCGTAGAGCGTGTAGAATCTTCGTACTGTAGAGTGTAGTCGTCGAGAGCGGTGAGTGGAATGAATTTCGGAGGGCTCCGAGCGGGGTAATTATAGGGAGGTGGCCGCCTCCTGCCGCCCCCTGATTGGTCCGCTTAATTTCATTAGTTCAACTGTGTTATCTCATTGGCTCGCACATTGTTTTCTCAGAATCTGCGAGTATGATAGCTGAGTTGGTCCTTCGGGGGTGGCTTCCCCGCGTCCGTCGCTGCGACGGGGTCCCCGGAGGTGGCTTCCGTGCGTCCGTTGCGGAGACAAGGACCTTGAGGTGTCTTCCCTGCGTCCGTTGTTTAGACGGGGTCCTCGGGTGGCTTCCCTGTGTCTGTTGTTTAGACGGGATCCCCGGGGGTGTCTTCCCTGCGTCCGTTGCTGAGACGGGGTCCCCGGGGTGGCTGCTGGACCAGAGGTGGTTGCTTGCCGCCTCCTGGTTGGTTCGCCTATTGTTTCTCGTGCAATCATTGTTTCTGATTGGCGAGTAGGCTTGCTGGAACTGTCCTTGTTAGTTTTAGAGGACATTTGATTGCCTGTTTGAGTTTTCTCATTCAAGGCGACTTGTTTCGAGATACTTGTCGCGTCTCTCTCGCCCAGTAAGTGTTTAGGGAGGTCGCCTTGTATGTTATTTGATAATATTTCACTTTTGAGAGAGAATTTCGTATTTTCTCTCTGGTGAAATATTTTGTTTGACGGAGTTATAACTCGACGTCTTATAAACATTTGTGTGTCGTGTCTACCTCTTTTTGGTAGCCCTGAAAAGGGCTGTTGAAAAGAGGGGGTGGTTTTCACCACAGGCGCCCCCCCAAGACGTCGTGTTATCAACGACGACGCCGGTTGGGGAGAACTGGGAGGTCCATACGGAATTCTCCGTACGAAACTCTCACCAGTTGGGGCGGAGGCGGAGGTGCAGGCCTCGCGTCCCGCGCCTGGAGTGCGCCCCGGCCTCGCCGGTTTCGGCGAGCGCCGCGGGGCGTCCGTGGCCGGCCCGAGCTTTGCCGACGGGTACCAAACCCGCGAGGGTTTGGCCCGCGGCCGCGGCTGGGCTGTTGCGGAGGTGCTCGTTCCGGTGACGTCCACCCCGCTGCGCTCATCTCGTCCCAACGAGGCACGGGCACGTCGCCCGAGCTGATCCACTTGCGTGGAACCGTGGGGAGCTGGTGAGCGGGTGGAGCTCTGGGCAGCTGCGGAGCGGGTGTAGCCGGCGCTGTGAACGCGGCCGGTGTCCTCCACACCACCTCCCTTGGAGCGCTGGCGTCCGCCGGTCCCTTCTTCTCCGGGGAAGGCGGTAGCGGGCCGATGGGTGTCGGAATTTCCTCTGCCAGGAGGAAATTCTCCACTTCTTCGGTGAGCATGTGTTCTGGAGTTGTTGAAGCTGCCATGGTCAAGGTTGGTATGAGCTCCGGGCCCGGGGTGCTCCTTATTTATATCTCCCACTGTTCCTATCCGAGAAAAGTGGGCGTGGTCTGCTTCGAGTGCAGTCACCCATTTCTCGTCGAATTTGGTAGAGGGGACGCAGGGGGATTTTCGGGGAGTGTCCTCCTTATTTTCTGCCCGATTTTTGCTTAGTGACACAGCTTCGTCTGTGTTTAGAGTGTAAGCTGGTTTGATTTGCTGTTTGGGAACTTTTTTTGTGTGTTCGCCAATTTGTACTGTAACCGAAAACTTATCTCTTTTAACAACTTTGAATGGTCCCGTGTAAGGACATTGCAAAGAGGAGAGCTGTGTGGGCACTCTGATATAGACATGTGTACATGTATCTAAATTTTTGGGCATGTTGACGGCATATTTCGTATTATTATGTCTGATATGCGTAGGTCGGAAAAAGAGAGGCTCAGAAAGGTTTGTAGAAGTTACGAATATGTCGCCTGGGAGCGGCACGTCAATTCCGTAAACTTTTTGGAAGGGTGTAGTTTCCGTTGCTGGGTCTACTGCCGTACGCATGGCGAGTAGTACTTTTGGAAGGGCGTCGAGCCAATTTTCGTCCTGTGCTTTGAGAGCCTCTTTCAAGGATCTATTTCTGCGTTCCACCATTCCGTTTGTTGACGGTTTGTATGGTAACGTGTGAGTATGTTTTACTCCGAGACGTTCCATAATGGAATGAAATAGGTCTGATTCGAATTGTGTGCCCTGGTCACTTGTGATGTATTTAGGTACGCCTTTTGAGGCTACCCAAATATTGATAAAGGCGTTTGTGATCGTGGACGTTTCGATGTTGTTAAGAGGGACTGCCTCTAGCCAACCCGTTGCTCTATCGACCATCATTAGGATGTAACGTTTCCCTCCTTTAGCTAAAGGTAAGGGTCCGGTAATGTCAACGTGTACATGGGAGAATTTGTTAGCCGTTTCAAATTCGGAGTAAGGGAGCTTTACGGAGCGAGTGATTTTTGCTCGTTGGCAAGTCTCGCATGCTCGGACCCAGTTAGAGACATCTGCACGAAGGCCGTGCCAAAAATATCTCTGTTTTACTTTATACACTGTAGAGTGTATGCCTGGGTGTCCCAAATTGTGAATTTGGCTGATTATTTCGTGCCTTATTTCGTTTGGAATATAAGGTCTTGGGTGTCCTTAATCTAGGTTACACCAAATCTCTCCTTGAGGGAATTCAACTCGTGTGAGTTTTAGTTTGTCCTCTGGGTTAGGAGGAGAATGAATCTGTGCATTTGAGATGTGCAGTAGAAGATTGCACTCTATTGCGGCCGTAATTTGTGAAATTTCGGCTATGGACGGACCCTCGTCAGTTTGGGTTGAAATTGACTTTGTTTGAATTTCAACTGGATCGAAAGGTCTGGAGAGTGCGTCGGCTACGACGTTGTCTTCTCCGGGTATATGTCGAATGTCACTTGTCATTTGGGAGATGTATGTTAGCCATCTCAATCGCATTTTAGAAAAATGTGCGTTTTTCTTTAGCATTGTGCCTAGCAGAGGCTTGTGATCTGAGCAAATATGAAAAGAGCGGCCGTCCAAGTCATTGTGCCAATGAATGCAAGCTTGGTAAGCGGCGAACATCTCTTTGTCGAACGAGGCTCTATTCTTCCATTGTTCCGGAATTTCTTTACTGAAAAATCCCAATGGTTGGTAAGATTTTGAGCCGTGTTTGTCTGTAATTTCCTGCTCCAGTGCCGCTCCGATGTGTGTATCGGATGCATCGCAAACTATTCTCTACTCTGCTGTAGGGTGGGGATGAGCAATATTGTGCAATGTAGCTTTTATCATTGCGTGTTTTAAGCTGTTGAAAGCTTTTTCTCTCTCTGATGTCCATTCGATAGGGGTTTTGTCATTTTTTTTGTTTGACTGAATGGAGTCATACAGAGGTTGCGCTGTGTGAGCGAATTTACTTGAGCAAGCTCGATAGAAACCACACATACCTAGGAATCTGCGTAGGCTTCGTACGTCTATTGGCCGAGGGAATTGCTCTATGGCTTCTATTTTATCTCGTTTAGGAATTATCCCTTCTTTTGAGATAGTGAAACCTAGGAAATCGACGGTAGGTTTTGAAAAAATGCATTTATCAAAACCTACTCGAAGTCCGTGTTCTCCTAGTTTGTCGAAAATTTGTTTGAGGTGGTTCATGTGTTCTTTGTAATTTTTAGAAGCCACCAATATGTCGTCTAGGTAGACAAATGCGAAATCGAATTTTCGCATGATGCTGTCCATGTACCTTTGCCATGTTTGAGCCGCTCCGGCCAAACCCATGCTCATTTTTTTAAACTCATAGAGACCGAAAGGGGTAATAATTGCTGTTTTATGAGCGTCATCTGGGTGCATCGGGATATGGTAATATGCCGATTTTAAATCTATTGTTGAATAGATTTGTGTATTATGTAAATTCGCTTGGAAAGAGCGAATGTGAGGAGGAGGGTAGGCGTCTTTCTTAGTTTTTGCATTGAGGAATCGGTAATCGCCTTTGATTCTCCATGTTCCATCCTTTTTGGGCACGCAATGTAGCGGAGAAGCCCATTCAGAGTCGGAGGGAGCGATGATCCCCTCTGTGAGCATTTTGTCGAAAGTACTTTTAACCTGAGCCCGTTTTTCGACTGCCATGGGTCTTGCACGGAAGTGTACTGGTGTTCCTTCCGTGGTTATACGGTGGTAAACACCGTTGTTTTTCCACTTTCCTTGAAGTTTGTTCATTTTATCATTGTATTTTTCAATGATAGAGCGTATGTTTTCGTCCTCTGTGAGCTGTGTGTCCTCTGGTTGAGGGCTGTTGTCACGATGAGGAATAGCAGCTGCTATTTGTTCGTCAGTAAATTTTTTGTTCATGACTGCAGCGATTTTTTGATCGGCATAGCTCTTTACTTTATCTTTGTAGATATATTTGTGTTTGACCCGTATTCCGATATCCCAAGACTCGAGGAATGGTATACCGAGGATCGCTAGATCAACTTTAGTGATCATGAAATCGGTGGTCATGTCTCCGAGGCCGATGTTAATTGTCGTGTCAGCACGCCCTAGTGTGTCTATAGGGGCGCCGTTAGCTGCTGTGAGCTTGACGTTGGACTTACGAATTTTTAAGCCCAATTTTTTGGTGACATTGTGGGGCAGAATGTTCACTTCTGCTCCCGTGTCAATGAGAAATTCAGTGCCATTTAGTTTGCACTTGAAAAAAAGCCTTTTATATTCTTTAGTCTGCCGGTGTATAGGCTCAGATACACTGGCAGTTATTCGTTTTCCGAACTCTCTGCGTCTGAGGTTGGAACGGTACTTTCTTGTATCGGTCTATGAGTATTTTCGCTTGGAACCAAGGTTTTAGGCTGGCTGATAGGCGCTGCCTTTTTGATAGGTTTGGAGGCGGTATTTGCCTTCCAAGTGCAGTATTCTGGGTCTGCACACTTGCGAGTTTCGCTACCGAAACGGGCGTGGTTCCGGCAGACGTAGGCCGTTGGTTTGTGAGGCTTACTCTCTACTTGCTGAGGTTTGAACTCAGCTTTTTGTGAGAGGGCCTTTTTGAAACCAGTCTTCGTAGGTTTCGAAGTAGATTCTACTCCTCGTATGTTGAGAGAGGGGTTCGCTGTTTTGTACGCGTGTAGCGTATCAGCTAGGTCGAGCCGGGCATTCGTGGTAAGCTGTGCTGCGACCATGCCTCGGGCTTCGATAGGCAGAGTTTCGATCCACTTTTGAGTGATCAGAGCCTCTGAGAAGTACCCAACAGCCTTAGAGTACATTTCGTGGTACTTGGTGCTGGGTTTTTTGGCGAGAGATGCGGGGTCCTCGAGCGCGAGGAGCCTGTCCTGCAAGGACAACCCGTATTCTCGTTGTAGGCGCTGTTTGGCCTCTTCGTAAGGTGCGTGGGGTGCCGTGAGGTAAGCTGAGTCAATAGCTTCCAGCATTTCCTCCGGTACCCACTTGTAGATAGCTGAGAAACATTCGTTCTGCGTTCTCAGGTTTTTTCGCACGCAGTATTGATCGAACTCGGCGAGTGCACGATCGATATTCTTCTTTTGGAAGATAGGTTTTTGGTAATCTCCCATTTCCTCCAAAAGTGCTCGAAAGCCACTTTGTGTAGAGGGTTGTTGTGTGAGATGTGGGGCGTATAAGCCCGGCGGGGGTCGCACGCCCGCAGTGGTTCCCTGAAATCCACTAGCTTCATAAAAGGGAACGAAATGCTCCGTGTTAAGCCTGTTCAAAGGCGGGGTCACCATTTGTAGTGGATTTAAATATGTTTGACTTGGTGTAGGTAGACCAAGTGGGACATTTATATTCTGGTTATGCGGGTTATTCCCTGTGGTATTTCTGTAAGGAATGTGAGCGAAATCGCCAAGGTCAGCTTGCTTGGCGGGAGGAACTTGAGGATAGTTCGTGTAGCAGCCGCGTGGAGCACTGGGCTCGCTTAGTGGGTGCTGGGTTCGATCTGTTTGGTGCTGAGCCGTTGTGTAATATTCCGGCCTAAGATTTATATCTGTAGGGGGAATATACTGGGCTTGGTTGAGGTACTGAAAAGTATCCTTTGTTTTAAGCACGTTGGGAGTGTGTTTGACACTCGGATCGGCCGGGTAGCCTTGCGTAGAATATCGTGGATATTCAGATATTTTTGTCGAATCATGATGATTGACTTCAGAGCGGGTCTGAAAGGTATCCTCGAACTTTTGTGTGTGTGAGGCTTGTCCTAACGTTTCCTTCATGAATACGTTAGGTAGTAAGGCGATCTCTTCGCGAGAATCGAACCTTTGTCCGTCGCTAGGAACAGCGGACGAGTCGAGTAGCGGGTCGGGAGCGCTGCGTGGGCTAGGGCTCCCGGCTGCGCCGTGTTCTGCTTCCTCTTGCATGAGGAAGTAGGACGGGCGGCGCTCCATCGATGTACCCGAGTTTGTTAACTCGTTTTCAATACCTCTCTGTATAGGATGGAGGATTTGGAAGGTGGACTCGCTTGACAGAGCTTCTTTCCTTTGCTCGGATGTCAGGGTCCTACCTTGTAGCCTTGAAAAAGGCTTCCTTGGACGATAAATTAGAGCGGATGAGCTGAGTAATTTATCGGCGTGCCCCAGCGGTCGGTGACGAGCTTAGTGCTATGAAACCCGGGCGACACGTCTCGGAACGTCCCAGCGGGCGTACGATCTAATGAGAATATCAATAGATGTACCGGGTGGCGTCCTGACAGAAGAACTACGTTGGGCAATGAGCAGGATAAATAATCACTGGACTCGTAGATGCCAATGCGAGATCTGTGAGGAGAGAAGATATGCCTTGTAGAAAGCAGTAGAAAGCCGTTCTGAGAGGAACTCGTGAGCAGAAGGGTCGTCAGCGTAGAGCGTGTAGAATCTTCGTACTGTAGAGTGTAGTCGTCGAGAGCGGTGAGTGGAATGAATTTCGGAGGGCTCCGAGCGGGGTAATTATAGGGAGGTGGCCGCCTCCTGATTGGTCCGCTTAATTTCATTAGTTCAACTGTGTTTTCTCATTGGCTCGCACATTGTTTTCTCAGAATCTGCGAGTATGATAGCTGAGTTGGTCCTTCGGGGGTGGCTTCCCCGCGTCCGTCGCTGCGACGGGGTCCCCGGAGGTGGCTTCCGTGCGTCCGTTGCGGAGACAAGGACCTTGAGGTGTCTTCCCTGCGTCCGTTGTTTAGACGGGGTCCTCGGGTGGCTTCCCTGCGTCCGTTGTTTAGACGGGATCCCCGGGGGTGTCTTCCCTGCGTCCGTTGCTGAGACGGGGTCCCCGGGGTGGCTGCTGGACCAGAGGTGGTTGCTTGCCGCCTCCTGGTTGGTTCGCCTATTGTCTCTCGTGCAATCATTGTTTCTGATTGGCGAGTAGGCTTGCTGGAACTGTCCTTGTTAGTTTTAGAGGACATTTGATTGCCTGTTTGAGTTTTCTCATTCAAGGCGACTTGTTTCGAGATACTTGTCGCGTCTCTCTCGCCCAGTAAGTGTTTAGGGAGGTCGCCTTGTATGTTATTTGATAATATTTCACTTTTGAGAGAGAATTTCGTATTTTCTCTCTGGTGAAATATTTTGTTTGACGGAGTTATAACTCGACGTCTTATAAACATTTGTGTGTCGTGTCTACCTCTTTTTGGTAGCCCTGAAAAGGGCTGTTGAAAAGAGGGGGTGGTTTTCACCACACTAACAAACTTAGTTGAACATTTTTACAAAATTCGTCAACAATTATTGTTTATCAAGTAGCATACTTTGTAGGAAAAAACAAACGAAAGTCGTCCAGAAGAGCACCATGGACTTCATGTTATCTCGTCAAGTATGGCCTCCGTCGCTCCCCAGGATTGCACCAACTATAGCACAGACATGTAGTACCTACTGCTACCAACTGAAGCCAATGGGCAACCGCTTCATTGAACTTTCCTCTAACATTTTGTTTGTTTTCATTTTCTTTTGTTGAATGAGAAAAGTATTGATTTGAATGGGAAAAGTATTAATTTGGTTGCGAAAAGTACTAATTTGGCTGGGAAAAGTACTAATTTGGTTCGGGAAAGTATTAATTCAAATGGGAAAAGTATTAATTTCGTTGAGAAAAGCACTAATTTGGGTGGGAAAAGTTCTAATTTGACTGGGAAATGCTGTATAACAATAGCTTCTTCTTCTTTTTAAACGAAAATTCGCTAGTTGATTGACAAAAATTTGCTTAGTTTGCATTTTTGTAAACATGACAAAACGTTGTGGTAATTGGTACATAAATGGAGTCAAAAGAAGGTTACGACTTACGAGATTCAGCCTCCATGATTGCTGACTCCTCCTGATGTATATAGTTCAAGTTGAATGCTACTCCAGCCCTGAAATATTCAAATAAGTGAATTGCAGTATCAAAATTAAGATGGTAAATAAGCAGCAATGTTAATAAAACACAAAACTTCAGTAGTTTATTCGATTTTGTGTTGTTTCGTTTAAACTGCCAACCCTTACAAGTGCTTTACTGCGTAAAAGAGAAATGCAATTTATTGTGAATGACATTATCTCAAGTTTGTACATGTATCCTCCTAAGTAAATATTTAAGTAGTTTGTGCTTAAAATGACCCTAGTAACATCACCAACCACAACTGGTCATGACCAAGATGTACAAGGAGGCTTCCCAACTTATACATACAAAATTTAACAGCTCATTTATCAAATATTACGCTTTGAAGAGGCCATATATTTGGCGAAAGCGCTCAGCAAACCTCAATAAATAATGACTATCAGAGAAGCCTGAAAATTCCCTACCCTCAACCTACCCAACCTACTAAGGAAAAGGCATGTAATGAACTTAGGCGCCCCGAGGTGCAATGGGGGCCTAAATCCACACTCATAGAGAGAGAGAGAGGGAAGAGTGACAGTACCTTAAGATATACAACTAGTACTAATAGCATATATGCTACGTTCGGAGAATATGGGTTTTCCAGTTCTAGGATCACCCATCCATCGCCAAACGCGGGCTTTCGAAAACACGGGAATTAGCGCCTGACGCCCGTTGGGTAACAACGGAGCGACGGCAGCTCATTCCCTTGGATCTCGCGGGAACTGTTACAGGCAACACTCCATAACCATCATTAAAATACCTATATTGTGTTAAGAAAGTGCTATTTTGCTTCCGAATCTACCTATAGGTAGCGGAAGCAACGTTTTCCTTTCCGGAAAATGTAATAAAATTATCTCCATCATCAAAATTTCCACTCCCATTGGACGTTTTAGACCACTCGGAAAAAACTTTGGTTTTGTGTCTGTCTGTGTGTGTTTTTTGCTAATCTTATTCCAAAATGTTCGATCGTTAGTGAATAAAATGGTGTAAACACTTACGGAGTTCGAGGGGGAGACGGTTCAGATCTCCTCGTCTCAGTGAGACTCTAAAAGAAAAAAAAAAAAACAAGGTTTAAATTGATAGTTGTGCATTGGTGAACTGAATCCTGGATCAATAAATAACGCAGGTTTGAAAAATTCAGTTTGTTTCCACACAGAGCGTGGAAACGCTACACGTCTAAACATTAAAGAACTTGAAACACTGGTGTCGGTAATAGAGGCTTCCTGTCGAATATTACCTAGGGTAAACAGGAGATAATTTCGCTAACTCAAGACTCAGCTAATCGGATGGAACCCGTCATTCTAATCGTCTGTCAGCCGTACGGGTTAGGCGTTGCAATGAACCGTTTCTCATGCGATTAGCAAAGTTAAGCAATGCCGAGCGTGGTGAGTACTTGGATGGGTGACCGCCCAGGTAAGGGTCAGACGTCCAAGTAATTTTCTCGCTTCTGTACGGCGAACCCCTCTCCACTCAAAGGGGCGTGGCAATGAGTAGCTTTAAGCAAAATCATCAGAACGAATTCTGATCCTCCTTGGAGGACAGCTGATGACGTCCGCGACGCCCGAGGCAGTCGGACGAAAAGCCCCAACCTCATATGGTTGTTTACTTTACTTTACTTTAATCGTCTGTCATTGTTCAAATGACGTTACCTATCAAAGTTCACAATCATTAGGCGAAAAAGAAAGAATTTAGCTCACTCATTTTATTCTCTTCATGATGTCTCAGAGGGGTTCCTTACCAAATTTTACGTTCCTAGGGTCATTAGAAGAGAATTTAGCCCACTCGGATGATCAGAATGGAACCCGTAATTCATTCGTATTCAAATGTTCCAGAGATGCTGCCTATCAAATTCCTCTTTCCGAGGGTGAAAAGGAAATAATTTAGCTTCCTAAGCTGATCAGGATGGAACCCGTCATATCAGTCGTATCTTAGTCCCAGAGACTCCCCATACGACCTTTTAACTTCAATGTCCCAGAGGATCCCCATATCAACTTTTAACTTCCTAGGGAGAACAGCAGAAAATTTAGCTCACTTTGCTGATCAGGTAAAAGCCCATTATTTTATTAGTATCTTGATGTCTCAGACAGGATACCTACCAAATGTGACGTTCCTAGGATGAAAAGGAGATGATTTAGCTCCCTTTGCTGATCAGAATGGAACCCGTCATCCCACTGTCTTTTAATGTTCCAGAGACGCTGCTGATCAAATTGCACATTCCGTAGGGTGAACAGGAGATAATTTAGTATCCTTAGCTGATCAGGATGGAACCTGCCATGTCAGTTTGCATTTAATGTCCGAGTCCCAGAGAGTCCCCATATCAACTTTTAACTTCCTTGGGAGAACAGGAGAAAATTTAGCTCACTTAACTGATCAGAAAAAAGCCCATCATTTTATTCGTCTATTGATGTCTCAGAGAGGCTCCGCTCCCTATACTAAATTTTCAATTCCTTGGGTGAACAGGAAAGAATTTAGATTCGTTAGCTGATGTCCCTAAGAGGCTCCCTACACATTTCAAATTTCTAGGATGAAATGGAGGAAATTTAGCCCACTCAGCTGACCAGGAAAGAGCCCATAATTTTATTTGACTCATGACGTCCCAGAGAGGTTCTTTAACAAACGATTTTAATTTTGGAAAGATTTGGACAGCGACTGTTTTCTCCACTACTTTCGTGACGCAATTATACACTGGTCTCGTAAAACTGTCTCACAAAACAGTCTCGTTTTTTTAACAATAGGTCCCGGAAAAATCGTGTTCCACGCTAAAATCTTTTTTCGTTATAGGGATCGCAATATTAAATCTAAGAGTTTTTTGTGCTGAACACAAATCCAAACTCGATGTTTACCAAATCAACATTTTGATATTTAGTTCAATTTATCAATTACCTCATTGTTCTAGTTTTCTCAATTATTGTATGTCTGAAAATTTTGGTGCAATTTATCCATATAGTTTTTAATGTTCTAAATCGAATGAAAACCACCCGCAGGTCACTGCGCTTCAATCCACATTCATTAAATTATATCGACATAACTTATAGAATACGGAATGGACTCACTGGATCAACTATCGTCATGACAGAATTTGGTAGTACTCTATCTCGCACGGGTAGCTCATCCATGAGGATTTCTTCTCCAAATCCCTCCATCTCCTCAACGGCCCGTCTCAACTCTTCTTGTGCCTTCTTCCGCTCTTCTTCCACCTAAAAATTATATGTTATAGGCTTAGTGGCCCCTTGCCAGCACAGAGTACTTATATATACTTACTAATAGGTATCTATTTACGTTTTCCCTTATTGTACAAGTTTGTATTTATGCATTTAATATCAAGTAGTACTATAATTTACAATTTGACGTGATGGTTAGTTAGTTCCAGTAAAATCTTGCAAAATCATGAAGTTGAACACTAAGTTCTGGCGACATTATATAGTGTATGTAGTGATGTATTTAAGCTCTGAGAAATAATTATCTTATACAGAATTTGTAGACCTTTGATGCCTGGGAATGTCTTCTCCAGTCTGTATCTTCAGGAGAATGGCATCTCTCAGGGCTCAGTACATCGTTGCAGTCTGTTTATGGTTGCTATAAATGGCCTTGCTGAGAACATCCCAGAGGATATTCATATCTCATTATATGTGGATGATATAACTATCCGCCTTCGAGGCGGTGATCTGAGTAGTGTATGTGACACCTTGCTTAGTGCTGTTGATACCATCTATCAAAGAGCATGGAAGTTAGGTTTTAGTTTTTCACCTTCAAAAACTACCTCGATTGGTTTTCGCAGAAAGAGCAAAGCGCATAATGAGTATCCACTCATTATTGGTGGTGTTGAAATACCTTAATTCGCACGAGTTTCTCTGGACAAGCAGTTGATTACCAGCTGCGATGGACCCACCATTTTGCGTATTAGCGCTATGCTACTATGCAGGGTGTGCAGTTGCTCAAAGCCCTTGCAAACAATACTTATAGTTGGGGCGCCCAGCTAGGCGTCCTCCTATGGATTTTCTGGAAAGTGGTGCGATTACACATTGATTTTCATGGGTCTGCTGTTTGAGGATCAGTGTGAAAGTCCTTTTTTCGTAAATTTCGTAAACTAGAACCTTTATCAGACAAGCGTCTTGGTCTGGCTACTAGAGCCTTCTGTATTACACTGATAGCTTCCCTTCAGGTGCTTGAGCATATTCAGCTACTGAGCATTCGACAAAATCTGCTAGCACTCTGGTATGCAGAGCAGTTGCGCTATTTCCCTGGGCACCCCTGCATGGCATGGTTACTCTATCTTTGATCCTCTCCCCTACCCCAACCTGCTGGATGAGGAATTTTCTAGGCTCCAAAAACGAATTCGCCCCTAGGGTATTTGCGTTTTGAAGCTCATCAGTTGGGATAGTATAGAGATACCCTCTGGTTTCATATGAAGTGCCTCATGCCACACCTTGGACCTTGTCTTGGATGCGTGCTTACCTTTGTATGATGGTTGAGATTAGGGGCAATACACCCCAACACATCCTTGGATGCCACTACGCTGAGGCGGTCCACCGATATACTGGGCACAATCTTCTGTTCGTCAAGTCTTGAAGACACCTGGTGGTGTGGCCCTTGCTCTATGGAGCGTTAAGTTCCATCTCACTAAATCACAGAGCTATATAAAGTGACACCTGCTGCTCGAAGGGGGGGGGGGGGGGGGGTTATGTAGGAGCCAAGCCATGAATGTATTCAAGGCAATAACTGTGCTGATGCTCTTGCAAGGAGAGCCGTTGCGATGTGTGCCTACACACATTGAGGATCAAGTCTCCAGCATGCAAGTTCCATCGAGCTTGAACATTGGTAAGGTCACTGGTCTGCGTGGTGACCTTCTGGACTTGTGCCCGATTGGCCTTTTAGTGATCCAACTTTCAAGAAGTGTGGATCATTAGTAGTCATACCTTAGCCATACCTGTCTGACCCGTAGATACCT
This sequence comes from Adelphocoris suturalis, assembly GCA_030762985.1. Classification (NCBI taxonomy): domain Eukaryota; kingdom Metazoa; phylum Arthropoda; class Insecta; order Hemiptera; family Miridae; genus Adelphocoris; species Adelphocoris suturalis. The sequence goes on from CM061049.1 coordinate 36,936,270, forward strand.
GACTAGCGCAAAATCTCGTAATATTATGTGAGGGTGGTTGATCAGTCCATATGTACTTTCTGGAAGACTATCCAGCTCTAATGGACCTCGAAGACCTACTTAGACCTCTCAGTGGGTTGCCGTTATACCTGGGCCAGACAAAGTTCAGTCTCTGCTACCGTATCTGCTACCTAAGAGCTTTTGAGCTCTTCTTTGATATATGATCTGCGATATATTTATGTCTATCAAGTCTTAGTTTTATCCCACTTTGCTGATTGCATATATAATAATATTTACTCGTAGGTATTTAGTTATGTCTACTCATCTAGTGTTAGTTGTAGTTTTTCATTTCAGTTCTTTTTTTTTTTTTTTCAATTTTTATCCGCTGTAGGGGTTTGACAATGGTCATCGCTGATCCCTCAAGGCAGAGAGCTTTCTCTTCGGAATGTTGTTATCATCTTTTTTGCCCTTCGGTCTGCCCGTGGAATCCATGATGGCAATCCGTTTACTTAAGGATAGTCATCACGGTTCCTCTTAGAATCGCCCCTTGCAGTGTTCCCACAATCAATCCTATTGCCGTCGGATGAAGAGTAGCGTGTAATAGTAAATTGTAAATGTAATTCACAGTATGGTAACCAATTCACATGCACAAACTTGAAATCGTTTAATATGAAACTCCAAGAATAATGGATTGATTTTGATGAACTGAAGTGCCGGATAGTTCTTTGTTGGTCACCGATATACCGGGGAAGGTGTAATTGATGGTAACAGTGTATACGAAAACATGATGTATATACAGTGGCGTAGCTAAGCCATTTCTTATGGAGGATCAACAGTTGAGGATTTCATTTTATTTTATAGTTTTGCTATTCATTTCTAGTGCTTGTTGCTGAGTATACGAAGACTCTTAATAAACTGCCAAATGTTCATATAAGTAGGTAGGTACTCAATGGCTTTTTGTAATGATCTGAAATCACGGACGCTTTCATATTCATAAACCTACCTACAGATTATTAAAGCATAATACTACTTAGAAAAAATATTATCCAAATAACTAATCAGAACGTGAAAAATTACGATAAATACGAATAGGTAGGTACCTACTTACCGATGAATTGAGGAGCACTAGGTTTATTATACTATTATTCTAGATTTACTGCATGCAAATTCATATACCTATGTGGACTTGCTGTCTTACAGGTTTATCCTCAATTGTTACTTCCGCGTGAAAATAACTTTTTCTGGACAATGAAATACAATATTGTATTATACAAGCAGGTACCTACCTACGCGAAATGAAATACAGGGCATGAAACCGAGATCAAGAAACATAAAAAAATGTAAACAAACTCAAACCTGCAATATGCTAGGTTAGAATAGAAATACTGCTACACTAGATTATTTTAATCTTTTCTATTAATCTATTTCAATCACCACTGCAGGCTTCTATTTATTATTTTCTTGCTTCATTTTAACTGGGATTTTTTTCGTAAATTAATGGTATAATACAACGGGAAACTGTTTTGAAACGAACAACCAAGCTTGATCAAGTAGGCAGTGAAAAGTAGGGGAAGTTCATAGGGGAATTGGTGGATACTGAACAATGGATATTTTTCCAGGGAAAAATTGCATATGGGCTCGCCCCAGAAGGTAGTGGGGAACGACTTGATTTCAGTTTGCAGTATCCACATTTCCGTTTTGTTGACTAGGTGATTTTACTATGCTCCGTGGGGCTGTACAATATCCACGCCATTTTGCCCCTACACAAACGAACCTAATAAAAATGTCTTTATTAAGAGCGACTCAAGACCGCTTGGCAACCAGAATCGTATAATAATAGTAGTAGTTGTGTTTTACTAATTACATTCTTTAATTGAAGGTGTTAGGTACTGAAGTTGGAAGCGTAAAATTATTAATTTGGCTATATCTTCAACGAAATTCTGCATCCTCTATAATTTATGGAGGGGCTCTGCCCACCCTGCCCCTCCTCAAACTACGCATATACCTATTTCGCACATTCGCACAGTGTACACATTATATTACTATTCTATCTTGCACTCAACGAATTCGACGGAAATAAGTGATCATCAGTGACAAACAATCAGTAACAGTTACTGAAATCCGTTAATCTTCGTAGAAATATACAACGTTCATAATTAACATCAGTTTTTTCTCTATTTAAATAAGTTTCCACAACTTCGTCGCTAGTACTTTAGTTCTTACCTTTCGTCTTTCTTCTTCATTTTTCCGCTCCTCCTCAGCCCTGACTGGGTCATCGTAGTATTGGCTGATTTCCGATGGCGTTCGCGGCGTGTCCATCGTCACCGATCTGCTTCAGTAGGAAATCAGCAGTGAGTTGTAGTGAAATCTTTTCGATTGAGTGCCTTCAAATCGTTCGGTTCACCGACTGATCCGCCCTCCAGTTGAAACTTTTATGCTTTGTTTACCTGTTGTTAGGGGAGGTTTCCTGAGATCAATACTTTGTTAAAAGCTTCAATCAATAAAATAGAAAAATATCTAAAAGTGGTCACTCTTGGAAATAGCTTGTTAACGTTTGTGTTTTAGTACTTCAACAATTTGAAATTATCCTTCGACAATGGATACAGGGAATGGTAGTACAAAACGGTCAAATTGACAAACATGTTTTCATGATAATTTTTTGACAGTTTAGATATGAGCAATAAATTGGTGTGTCCGAAATAAAAGCGCTGCAATTTATTACACAAAGCTATATGATTTCTTCATTGGATAGCCTTTCTACACAGAACATCTGTCTATAATAATTATTAAACGAAGTCTATTACATTAGACATTCCTGTATGTCTATTATATATTACATACGGGGTTTATCGAATAGGAACCCCATTTTTTATTGCAGATTCGGATCCTACGTGAAATTTCATGAAGAAAATGACTCATCACTCGATTTTTAAGTGCGTGCCAACGACCGCAATTACGCTCTAAGAGTGCAAAAATGTTTAATACTGAATTTTGAAGATATTCATTTGCCAAATGTAATACATGACCTTGAGGTATTTTTGTGTGCTGAACCTCAAAATGATGTTAATTTATTGATATTTGCAACACCAACTTGGAAAAACATCTAAAAAACCGCATTTTGGTACGCTTTGTGATGTGTCAAAATGAGTAAGTGAATAAGTGCAATTATTCTGGTCGATTTTTCAGAGTTTTCCATTTTTAATATCAATTGAATAATAATTATAATATAATTGACTTTTAATATCAATGAATGAACAAGGTTCAACAAGAACAAATACCCCAAAATCATGAATTACCTACATGATTAAATTAAATATCTTAAAAAAATTCACCATTTCTCAATTTTTGCACTTTTAGAGCGGAATTTGTGCATTTACGGGCACTTGAGAAATTGAGTGAGCGGCCATTTCTTCATGAAATTTCACGAAGGATTGAAATCTGCAATACAAAAGGGCAGTTCACATTTTTTGAAAAAGCGGTTAGTGTCAACTGCGCACAAGTGGTCGGCGCGATTACAAAAAAAAAAAAAAAAAAAAAAGAATGGAGTTGGGCCTATTTGACATGGTCTTTGCTCTGGGGGGTCAACCAAAAATTTCCGTGACGCATAATTTGTGTCACAATTTCAGTGTTTTTCACGTACAACCCAGCCGTTGCTAGGTGAATGGAACTTCCGCAGTTTTCATCGCACAAAAATCGTTAGCCGCTCGTTGGAAAGCGCTTGATTTATGTGATAAATGTTCACATCTCAAGCTACCAATTTCTCCCTCCTTACGTACCTGGCTACATTCCAAAACTAAGTTGATTGGACTATAAACAATTTTAATAAGCCGGTTACAATATAGCGTAAAGCAATAGTATCATGTACTCCACTCCATAGGAAACATTTTCATCCTCTTCACAACAGTCGAGGACAACACGAGGACAACCGTTATGAAATCCCCAACCAAAGACATACCTATCCATGTAACATGGTATCTGCTTATAAAGCGGATAGTGGAACTCGTTTACGAGTTTCTGGGAATGTGTGGGTTTTTACGCAATTTAATAGGGAAATGCGGGAGGGTGGACCATAACTTCTGAAACACCATAACCGTATCAATTACACGAAAACGTATGAACGCGCATAAAAGCTAAGATAAGTACATAAATTAATTTTCATATATGTAGGTATGGTTTTACTTACAGTCCTGTTACCGGCTAAGCTTTAGTATCCGTTTCTCTATTGCCTTCTATGGGCTATCTCGCACAACGTTGACTTTTTTGGCGCCGGAAAAAATCGTCAACAAACTATTAAACTGAGAAAACGAAAAACTTGTCCGTAACTAGCCACAATGATTTTATCTTCAACACGAATCACATGGGTATACTTGATAAATTCTTGTGGGTTTGAAAAATGATTGGTCGGTTGACATTATATAAACCTAAGTATATAATTGATATTGATATAATAATACTTAAAAATAATTTTGACGCGAAGAATTATTACGGTGGTATAATTGACAGCGTTATGTCGAGTCTCCTTCAACATAGGGATGCTGCAATCCCGCAATGCGTGCCTGTATTTAGTATTGTATCTACAGCTTTGAAGAAGGTTGGGGTTGTGATTCTTGTTGGAATCGCAGTTCTCCCGAAAATCAGGTATTCAGTGATTACAAACATTTACTTAGGAGTACTTTGATTGTACCGCATGAAATTTAAAACACCCGAATCAATAGTAGGTACCTGAAATGATTTAATTAACATCAAACAGTAGATCAATCAACTATATGGTTTTTACAAATTATCTTTATATTTATGAAATGTATTCTTTATATAAAATCACGAAATTGGAATAGAAGTCACTTGCTGTTGACTTGTAGACCAGGAGAGAATCACAGTTCGTACTGTAATAATATTCTTGTGCAACGAGTATGCACCTACTACGACAGTGCCTAACCTTTTCGCTTCTACTATTACAAAAAATATCAACAAGAAATTAACCCTGAAGATTGTCAAATCGCAAAAACTCCTCAAGTTCCCCTATGCCATAGAGAAATTTAATTGAAACATGAAAAAAAGTAAGATTTTCGTCAGAAAAAGACGAACACGAAATAATAGTCCGCATATTCCCAAGAACTGAATAGTGTTAGTGAAACTTTCTTTAAAACACTATATATATCTCAAATACTGATTGAAGTAGAAAACTGCATTCGGCTGTTATTTTATTTATTTTAGATACACTTGAAAAATTATTTTTTACCCAAAACCACATTGTATTTACTTATGTAATTAAAAAAAATTATTTGAGCCCTGTGTGCACATCATAGGTAATTTGTTAACTACCAAACTTAAGGCAAACACTTTTTCTATATAGTATTCTACTTATGAAATGGTCTATTTGCAAATCATTCATCCTCATCATGCAATCATCAAATCATGCAAATCATCAAAGCAACATCGTCCTTTTACTTCACCTACTCCACGCTGTACGGAAGTTAGAGAAAAACGTTGTCTATTTCCACGAAAAATAATGAGTTACACTGTTATAATAGACAACACCGTTGTCTATTCCACTGTTCGTGGAAATAGACAACGTTTTTCACTAACTTCCGTTTTAAAATGGGTTTCCACAACTTCGTCGCGAGTGATTTAGTTCCACGCTGTACCGTACTTGTAATTTGGCATGATCAAATTATTAGAGAGTTCCTAGTAGATGCGTAGGTCTCAATACGGCGTGCGGTAACGAGAAACATTTACCGCACCTTGAAGTCACGTCACGTCCTTAACGGATCTAGTTGTAACGCTAAATCCACACAGACAGACAGACACGGAAGCAAAGTTGTTCAGAATGGTCTAAAACGTAAAATGCGAGTGGAAATTTTGATTTAGGAGACCAACAATTTTTTCCCCCCCGAAATTGAAAACAATGCTTCCGCTTCCTTTAGGTAGAATCGGAAGCAAAAAAATGAAAAATAAAACCATCAAAACTCAGGGTTTTTAAGGAAATAGCTACGGAAAACGTTCGATTGGAAATGAACGTAATGACCTATTATCGAGTTCTATCAGTCTTGTTCCCTGTATAAGGCTTACTTATAGTTCTTCGGTGTACATACTTTAGTTAAACAGTTTTTTGATTACCACAAAATCAATGTCACAGAAAAATTCCCCAGGAGAAAACGCAGTAAGTGAAGTATTTTGGATCAGCGAAAGAGCAAAAAATTGATAGGCTTAAATGTTAGAAAACGGGATCCAGAAAACATTTGAAATAAGAAAAGTCCTTTTTAAAATTTGCACGTGCTTACATGTAAACAATAGCCTCCTTTTGTCATGTTTTCTCTTTCAAAGTTTCTCTGTCCTCCCCTTGTCTTTTCTTTTTGATGAAAATCCCGGGCCCCCTCACTAAGGAAGGGCTTCGAGGGTAATATACCCAATGCCCCCACCCTTTCTACGGGCCTGGACATTGGAGAAGTGAGGTAGGAGCTTTAAAACAGAATCTCTAAGAGATAGTTTTTGTTGAGAATTAGTTGTAGAACCGATCCCTAAAAGGTTCATTAGCAAAAGTGTTCGCACCCTGTACAAGGAAATCCTTTGCTGAAACTGACACCTAAGCAGGGGTCATATATTACTTTCGATTGTAACAGCTATCGAAAACTGTTACGGTCATTCGTTCAATGGAATGGCGTGCCCGTTGGTATCCCCAACGTTGGTACTCTTAATCGTTGTTCAACCTTCAGATCGGTGAGTTTACCTCTCTCTTACATTTTGAGTTAATAGCAATAATATTATATAAACTCCCATTGTTTATACTAATACCTAATCCATTGCTATCCCGCATACCTCTCTCACTCTCCAGCGGTATTTCTTTTGTTCTTAAAAGAAGTGAATATAAGAAACTAATCAACCGACCGGCTAGATCGAAAAAAACACCCTCACTTCTTTTCTTTTGGAGCGACATAAAGAAAAGCGTAATAAATTATCCCAGTGATTGAAATCTTGTTCTAATTATTTCACCTGAGTCCCAAAATTACATTGAAAGATTGAAATATACTATAAAAATCCAAGAATTTCGTAACACGACAATCGGAAGATTGTAACACGATATACCTTCAATCACTCCCCCCCCTTTCTTCACTCCACCTCCCCCTTCTAATTCGCATGCTGTCGTCACACGCCTTGCGGTGCTCAACGCCTCGTTCCATCTCTAATGCTTTTAGCACCTTTTCCTCTGGTATTTTCGTTCAATTCTTTAGCAGCCATACCGGAGCAATGTCGCGGCCGCGGTTTGTGAGGTAATTCAGAAAGCCAGACCTTATCATTTTTGTGCCCAACTGGGTATTTGTGGTCCGAGAATTCTTACACCATAAAGTGGTAGGTTGGGTGAAATGTCCGGGTGTCTGTAAGAACGCACCCAGGAACCAATTCCGTTGCTCAATAATGCAACCCAATGATTTGGAGAAACCGCTTGTCCTACGATCTCAATAAGCGGCTTATCAACGTAATCTCAACATCGTATCACCTCATGAAATATGCGACCAGATATTGCTGGGATATTAACCTTTCGAGATTTAAATGACAAAATCTATACACTCGGCGGTATGTATGAACGTGGTCTTTCTACATTTTCTTATTTTTACAAAATTAAATTTACATGTATTGGGCTCTTGGCTTGTTTTTCAGTTAATGCAGGAGAGATCAGTTTGCTACTCCCCTCCTAACGCCCCCTTCTACAATACCCCCCCTTTTCGTTAGCTGTCTTATTTTATTTCATTAAATTCAATTCGTTGGTACTTCAATCGATGTCGATTTATACCTGTGTATATGTACTCGTATCTATGTGTGTAATATGTATCTACTATTATTCTTAGATTTCAGCTCTTTTTACGTTTAAAGGGGCGAATACTGTGTATTTATGATCAATTAAATTATATTAATTTCTCCATGTTTTGCCTGCCTATGATAAATATAATCCCGAAGAACATCGAAATTGATTAGCCAAACAAGCTCTAAATTCCATTAATGGTCGCTAGATAGTGGGACCAGAAGACATAGAAATTGCCTCGTAAATATCAGCTGATATAATGCCAACATTGTTATAGTAAGGTGACATAGTTCCAATGAAATTTATTCTAACTTTGCGAAAACGAGTTTATCTATTGTCCGTTTCGATGTAGGTACCTACTAGTGAAACACTGGTACTTGGCTGCTCAATTTCATCTCATAAATTGTTCCTAGGTCTACCTATAGGTAGCGGAAGCATTATTTTCACATTTTAGAGATTGAATAGTTTTGGTCTGCAAAAATTCAAACGTACTGTTAATTGTAGACCAATGATCTAACACAGAAATAATAAACCTTTGTGTAACTATTTGCAGCGGTTTTTCGTTCAGTAGCTTGAAAATTGCATCTTACGAAAATGCCTAACGAACAAGAATACTCATCGTCGAACAAAGCCATTTTATTAGGGGTCCAAGGAAACAGCTAAGGGGAGGGGCGCGTTGGTGCGGAACCACTTTAGACCGCCGCGCTCCGGCAGAAACAGGAAAAAGGAAAAGGCGACAACCATTCAGACTCCAGAGGGGTGTCTGTAAATACATAGCCGTATATACGAACACATACATCATAGGGTGTGTGTATATGTGTATATAATTCCTTCATCCCTTCTTGCCACGCCACCCGTCGCGAGATTTGTTGTCCCGTCGTCATGACGACCCAACCCCTCGGCTTGCTCGTGTCAGCTGGATACGGGCGAAAGGGGCCTTTACAAGCCCTGTTAAGACCCCCCTGTGAGGTTTGTGTTCGTCGAGTCTATTGCGATTGTGTTTACGGGTAGAATCGAGCCCACTCACCCCGAAAGTAAAGGGTATAGGCACAGCAACGGCATACAGGGCGGAACGGCGGGGGAGAGGGTTTGACAAGGGTTGGTTTTATGCACTTGACTCCAAAGAGGGGTTTTTTGCGAGGCCCGAGATTAGGGAAAGTGAATTACCTTTTTCACTCAGCCAACAACTTCCTCTTATTCCATGGATTTGGATTTCCGTTCCTTTGCGCTACTCTGCTACCAGACAATTGACTGCTTACAAACTGTATTACCGGACTAGTTCATCGACAGATGTGATTTGTTTTGATGGGCAGGACTGAAAAATATGCACATTCGTCTTCAAATTCTGATTCACTGATCTTGAAGACCCCGGCGGTCCATGTTCAGTGTCAAATTTCCCGAGTAATAGCATCGGTAGGGCTTGGTGACGTAACATATTATGTTATGCTACATTGTTCTGAAAATTGGGCACTTTGAGTGCAAAGAAATTTATGTTTGAAAATTCGCTCATACGATCTAGCTGCATGACTGGAACTTTTTGGTACTTAGTAATGTTTTGTTAAAAATGACATGCTCTACAAACAAGGCTGGTACTTGTACTTGTACCCCAATGATTGTTGAAGTTTTTGGGGTGATTTTAACCCTGGAATGCCCCCTGAGGTTTGTCAAACCCCATTCACGATTTGATGTCAGGTTTTCATGTTGAATCCTGCACGTCTGGCTCTTCTTGCCTCTTTCTATATCACCACCCACTTCTTCCCTAAAGGCTTCAGCCTTTTTCCAGTTTAGTAAGCTCAAGACTTCCGTGGGGTGTAGTATTTTCATGTGTCTGGGGTTTGACAAACCCCACCGGGGAGTGAACCGCCAGTGTTTTTCTCTATAGCAAGTGTTATTTTTGTGGGCGCTCCCACAGTTTTGTTATTGACTCAGCTTCAGAAATGGCTGAAAAGCACAAGTTTTCAGATCCTGAAGATATTAGATCCGTGTTGGAACAGCTAGAGGTGTTTTAGCGGGAAAAATTCAAACACGGAATGAAGAAGCGTCAAAAGTGACAATTTGGAGAAACTAGTTTGATGTTCTTTCTGTGAACGAGGTCGCGACAAGAAAACCAGGTTTGTTTGCTCCGTATGCGACAGAGCCATATGCCTTGATCATAGATCTTCAAAGTGTTGTGAATGTTGATCCTAGTGCTTGGTGCCAATGTTATGTAACCTTTTCATTCTAGTTCTTCAGTTTTGTAAGTGATACCAAACTAATCTCAGAAAATTGTTTTATATAGGTATATTCCTTTTTTTATGAAAATTTGAAAAATTCATATTGAAATTATGTAACAATGTTACATTGAATTCATGTTACCTTTCCGCTATTATTTTTTTCTTCAGAGAGTAAAGCTCTTCTTACTATTAGTTCTTTTCATTCAGAGTTTATTTCATGTTTCTATACACTCATTTTAACAGTTTAAAAATAAAATTTGATTCGAGTGTAAGTTATTTTTGAATTATCAAACATTTTTTAAAGCTGGGGTTTGACACACCCCACCGGGGAGTTAAGTGTTGGGAATTTAGCCGGGGCATTCCAGGGTTAATTCTGCTAGAGGAGAACAACCACATCCTCAGAACATAGAAACAATAGTTCTGTTGGTTCTGTGTTCTTTTATTACAAACCTTGGAAAAGTAGAATACTATTATATTCTATTATTATATATTCACCTTGGTTATAATAATCTGGTAGTCATAGCGATACACGCATATTCCTTTATTTCACTAACATTGTGGTTTATATGTTTAGTGACATGGCGTCTACAGTAGTTTGTGAAACCACCACTGTTATGTTTCTTAGTAACAAACATAGACTAATAACATGACATTTGAGGATTTCGCGTAATTGAAATATATTTCTGTTTATATTATATTATGGTTCCATGTAGGAAACCTTACGTCAATCAATTGGGCGCATTAATTTAAGTTCACTTGAATGGTTGTTGTGTGAAAATTGTGTCCATTCTTAGGAACACTGTGTTGCTTGCATATATATTCACCTTGGCTATAATAATCTGGTTGTCATAGCGATACACGTATCTACAGACATATTCCTTTATTTCACTAAAATTGCGGTTTCCATGTTTAGTGACATGGAGTCTACAGTAGTTTGTGAAACCGCCACTGTTTTTGTTTCTTAGTAACAAGCATAGACTAGTAACATGACTTTTGATGTTTTCGCGTAAGTGAAATATATTTCTGTTCATATTCTGTTCATATTATGGTTCCATGTAGAAAACCTTATGTCAATCTATTGGGCCCATTAATTCAAGTTCACTTGTATGGTTGTTGAGTGAAAATTGTGTCCATTCTTAGGAACCCTGTGTTGCTAGCTTATATGTTCACTTTGGTTATAATAATCTGGTTGTCATAGCGATACTGGCATCTTCACACACATTCCTTCATAACTAAAATTCTGGTTTCTATGATTGTGGAGTTAATTGGCTGAAGATGCCTAGTTAAGTGCCTAATTGGCCGTATAGGACAATATATCGCGAAGTGTTTCAACTCGAGACAAAATGCAGCACGTAGTCAAAAATGACAATAAATTACTATTAGCATGCACAAGCTTGAGCCATGGGTCTCCGCTCTGAAAACGGCAGGAAAATATGACATGGAAGTAGCGCGGAGTTTTCTATTGATTTCCACGTACAACCATTCCGTTGCTAGGGAAGTGTAACTCCCTTAGTTATCCTTCCACGATAATAGTTCACCACTTTTTGGAATGCTCTTATTTTGTCACAACATATCATGATCCATAAGCCTCTGTAGTGTATAGGAAGGCTGGCTTATAGCGCCATGTTACTAACTAACAATGCTTTGTAAACATAATGGCAATGCATGTGCATGTTTTCAATAATTTTAGCCGACGGCTTTAAGTAACTAGCAACCGGGGGTCTTACCACTTTAAGTAATATCAACTTGTGATGCACGAAGGGCCGAGTTTTTTAAATTTATTTTTGAAGTGTAAACTTCTATAGGCGCACGGCGTCGAAACATTTAGCGGGGTGTGAATACGATTTTACCAGTAGGTAATGTCCAATTTTACTTTTTATATTATTTTTTTTTCCCAATTTATATTTTTTCTGATTTCTAAGTTTCTAAATTAGATTCTCAATACTTTTACTACTAATAGTTCCAAAATATCCTGTAAGGGACTATTTATTAACTCCTAAATTACTATTTATTACTGTTTATTTATTACTTGATATTAATCAGTTAATTCATTTCTCATGAGATCAACAAAGAGACACGGTTCATAAAACCAGTCTCGTTTATTCAGGACACTATAGGGAGGGAGCCACCAAACCACCAAGGGCCGTGGAAGAAGTTGCATTTTTACATCTTGGATGATTGTGGAAAAACCCTGTCTGAATTCTTTGTTGACTGTTGACTCTAAATACCTAACTGATTTGTCAAATGACTAGGTAACTGACGAATGAATTTAGTTAACTATTCCTATAAAAATGAGGATTGAGTAAGGTAATTAAGTATCATTTCAGAATTAAGGACCTCGAGAAATGTGAAACGAGATTGACTCGGAATTAGAAAACCCCTTCAGAATAAGACGATAATTATGATGCTTTGGATTCGGAGTCCCTGGTAAGAAGCCACCTCGGGAGTAGAAAGTGAAGGAAGAGAGCTTTGGTGGTACTTTGGAATTTGGGACCCCAGTTGAGACCGCAAGTGTCCTTTATATACTTACAGTATGTAACCGACGAATTCTCTTGAGATTTAACCAAAATCTTTTAAAACCTGTGAGAATGAAGTTCGTTAGGTAGGTACATGGGCCTATGGACACACGACAGACAGGCACGAAACATCAACTATTCTATAAAGTACAAAAGTACAACAATTCGACTAGAGTACAACCGCAGAACATAGAAATAATTAATTGAGTAATTCACTGCTTAATAATAATCTGTTGCCAAATAAGTACACGCAAATACAGGCATTCCTTTATTTCAATGACATCGTGGTTTCTATGTGCAGTGACGTTCTCTACAGCAGTTTGTGAAACCATCGTTGTAATGTTTCTTAGTTACGAGCTTACGAAATTATTTTTTTTCTAGCTATGAAGCTGAAATTTTGAATGGGATCCCCTTGGGGCGTCTAGAAACGAATCATTATATAGTAGAGCATAACTGAAATAAATTTCTGTTCACAATCATACCATGGTTCCTCCATGATTGGAGTCTTATGCCAATCAATCGGTCACATCAATTTAAATTCTCTTGGATGATTGTGTTAAAATTTTGTGTTCATTCTTAGGAATACTGAGCTGATAAGCTTAGTTTCATTGTCTGAAGAAGGCTTGTTAAATGCCTAATTGGCTGTATTGGACAATATGTGCTGAAGTGTCAACTCAAGACAAACTGTAAATCGTCTTCAGACAAGCCACAAAGATTTATTACTATTGGCCTGTAGAAATCTCTTTTCTAAATTTTTTGTAAAAACTCGATTTTTTCTTTAAAATCACGTTTCTTCACAATACAGCGGCCATTTACTCCACTAATTAGCAGGTTAATAGAAAAATTGGCTTGATGACCTGATCAAAACTAAAATTACTGGAACGTGCCAGATTTTTGGCTCAAATCTACGGCATTATGGTGCCAGGGTGTTGGCAACCCCGATTACAGCTTTTCCTTGATGCGATGCATGAAATTACATATATAAGCTCACAACAGTGACTAAGCTACTGTGTTATATCTATTACATTTCGGAAGATCGGTAATTAGTATCACTGTGACTTCAGAACTAAGTTTAAAGGAAAAATACAGAATTTTCCTTTTTTTACAGACCTTTGGTCCCGGAGTGTTGGCTCACCTGTCTGATTAAGGTGATACCTCTGTCCCCTCAATCATCCGTCCGTCATTCTAGCTTGTTCTCTCGTTTATTTATACATTCAATACAATTTAGCTTACGGTTCGTGGGTCCTGTGAATTAATCCACACAGTGTCCTCAGGTCTTTCAACTAGTAGGGACTACCCTCCACCTCCACCTAACAAAGGATCCCTTGGGTAAGGGACGAATTGTATAGAACGGAAGAGATAACCAACAAAAAAATTGTGACACAAATTTTGCGTGACGGAAATTGTTGGTTGACCCCCCAGAGCAAAGACATATCCATGTCAATGTGTTTGTTTGTTTGCGGTGTATTTGCTCAAGATAGTTTTATATATGTATACATATACGTACAAGTATGTATTACAGCTAGTTCACGCTGATAACATTTATCTCTTGTCAGGTGAGCCTACATCCTACATGTTGTATAACGGTTCACAAACTCTATGCTATAATGGGTCTCTACTGAGAGAGCCCCGGGGGCATGGAGTACCTGAGAACCGCTGGATGGAACTACAAACAGCTGCCACAGTGGTACAAATTACCGATCTTCCGAAATATAATTGTACAATCAACCTACCTCCTGGGACAGGTTGATTATGATTATATTAGGAAGTAAAGGTAATGTGTGTCCACGTTCCTCCCATTAAGCGCTAATCATGTAACTTGGAGTCGCATGGCGGGGACCCGTTGGTCCAATCACATCCCAGTCATCCACCAGCTCTCCTACCTCTTCGTACTGAATAGCGGACGGATGATTCAGGGGACAGTGGTACTTACATCTTAAACAGGCAGAAAAGGAAACATTTTTGTTTTTCCTTTAAACTTAATTCTGAATGCCACGCGGGTCAGGCCCGCTGCCATAGTGATACAAATTACCTTTATTCCTTAATATAATCATAATCAAACTGTTCCAGGAGGTAGGTTGGTTGTACAATGATATTATCAAGAACAGAAAGCCCTTAAAATCAGTCTCGTTTATTCAAGACAGAGCGGCAGCTGCCATGCGAAGAAGGGGCTAACCAAGATCGAATCCCGCGGTTTGAAGGACTAGAAACCAAAGGAAAGGACCGGATTGAAGGGAAAACTATCTGAATTGGAAAGGAGTTTCCGCGGGCCTCGCAGTTTGAAACCGAGTTTAGAAGTTTGGAGCCTCCCAGACGACGCATAAATCGGAAGTAGAGCGGCAGTAAGCTGTCTCAGCTAAACTGTAATTGATACTGAAGCTTTCCCCTCGATAACGAGGGTTGAATTCGGTCGGGCGAATTTTCAACTTGCCCATTATCTAATTGCACCCTCATCTCATCTCACCCTCTTTTCCCCGGTGAAGAAGCCAGTTATGTAGTTTGAGAACAACATTGTGAGATGAGTTTCAAAACCTAAACAAACACAGCAACTTGGGAGAAGAACACCCCATGCTATCACGCTTTTATAATACGACATACGCTTTGATTGCAAACGTTTTTAGTTAATTACAACGCATCCCTTCGGGACTGACAAGGTATCAAATATTACCTATGGGTGATATTCTCGAGACTTGGACACTAGCGCATCCTTACATCGAGGCAAGGCGAAATCAAGTTATTTCACCTTGTTGTCATGGTGACGAGTAAACATATGCGAAAATGCGCCATTTGTGAACGAACCTGGACAACAGCGTAACATAGTCTCACCTAGTTCCGAGTCAATATTTTCATTATTTGTAATACGCAAGGTGATAAATTGTATGCAAATTACATCAAGTTATTATCAGGTGTTGACCTCAAACGCTACGAACGCAAGATTTAATCTGTGGGGTAGAGATCCATATGAAATGTGTGTTGGGGAGTTGACATACAAGTGTTCTAGATGATCCAGACATCAGCCGCAAAGATGTTGTGGATTACCTATCTAGTTTTAGAACTCTTCTTTGAATCAATTGAAACTAAAAATCTTTAGAGTACTGTGAAAGCGGTCTTGTGAAAGGATGCATTATGAGAGCTCTGTTAGGCGGGAATAGTAAGTTGTATCACATGTGGAAAGGTAAGTACCCAACTAGAGGTAAGGTATACCTACGTACTTTCCGTATATTATTACTTGTTCATGTAGGTACTTCATTGATCAAAACGAAAGTAGGTACCTACCTAATTACCTTTTTTGTCCATACAATTTGCGTAACTGCAAAACTCGCGCAATAACTGCACTGCCATTGCCGTCTTTATGAAATCTTACCTTCAGAGGAATGCATTTCAAGGTTTTTTCCTTGCAGTTGGTTTTTAATTCATGTTGCATATTCCCTGATTCGATATTTGACAAACTTGCTAATCAGCGGTTGTATTCGTCGGCAAAGCAACGACCCACCTACTTTGTTTAGGCACTTTAAACCAACAGCAAATCTGGTAGGACGTACGTACCTACCTAAGTAGTTTCTTTTCTTGATGTAGCAACCCAAGCCTGGCCTGGCCTGGCCTTTCCTGCCTTGTTTATTTTGACAAATCTCTCCTTTTATTCATTCAATATAGCAAGTAAAGCTTCCTCAGTTAAGCATAGTACTACGAACTTATAATAAAACGCTGATGAAGCTACCTGAGCAATGGCTAGGTACCTACACAGCAGTACAGACACCTGAGGAATTTTCAATCATCTTTTCTTTACTATTTTTCAGGTTAATTATTCTCAAAGCCTAAACGAATGAAGTTCTTTAGTTTTCTGACACTGATTAACTACTATAGTTTGTAGGCTCCTAGTCCAAATAAAAACAAGTTCACGTTAGATTGGTATTGTTGACAGCAATCTACAATCAATTATTGCGCTGGCAGGCATGATTACTATAACATTTAGTCAAATTAAAACTTTGTATTGCTACAATACTATACTTTTTCAAAACAAAACTGTTGAAAAATGGCCTTATAACCACGAATTATGTTGACGTGAGACGGCAAACTTCTTGTGAGAAATAGGTTGGTTGAGTAGCGATTCATTGACGTAGGGCGGTATCATGGCCGACATTGGCTGAAACGCGAACCTACTCCAGGCGTGACGTCACGAGAATATGGGCCATAATAGGGTTTTACTGAAGTGTAAAATTCTATAGGCGCACCGCGTCGAAAAATTTAGCGGGGTGTGAATACGATTTTACCGTCACGTTTTTTTCCGTCACGCTGTTTTTTAACATGGAATCATGTTTTAGCGATGGATCCCCGCCGAAAAGTGAGACTATAAAGTGACATGAAAGTAGCGCCAATAATTGTGATGATTTCCGCTTACAACCGAGTCGTTGCTAGGGATATACATGATTGCAACCGCTTGTTAATTTCTGATGAGCTAAAACATGATTCCATGTTTTTTACATTTTAGCAGTCAGGCTCAAAGTAATAACATCCGCGGGGGTCCAGGGGGGGCGAAGCCCCCCTGGCGGGGTCAAAGGGCGGAGCCCCTTGCGAGGCCCGAAGGGCCGAGTTTCTTTTGATTTTCACTTACAACCAAGCCGTTGCTGGGGAAATGAAACTTCTTTGTTTTTCACCGGACAAAAATCTTTCTCCACTCGTTGGAAAGCTCTCGATTTATCACGCATTTCTTTCGTAGTTGTTCTTCTATTCATGTCGTAGTTTTATATTTATTTATGTTATAAATGGATATAGTAAACAATGCCGCTTGTTTTGTTGTCACTTGGTTGAGAAGTTAATCTTGCTTATAGTAATTGTGGACGCGTACCATAACAGAAAATTACATACTTAGGTACTCTGTTCTAATTTCAATTATAAAACATTTAAATCGTAGTTTTAAATTTATTTACATTTACGAATTAGCGGGAAGAAAGCATGTTCCATGTTTTAGCATTTTAGCCGAAGGCTCAAGGCGGAAAGTTACCGAGGGTCCATGGGCGGAGCCTGTCCACTTTTACTTTCCCAACATCCCAACAGAGTGGAAAGTAATGTCCAAATCGTCATAGAAGCCCACTTCTCCCGACGATGACTTCTCCCGTGTGGTATTTAGCACACCTGGTTTTTTTGTGTGCTGTAATTGAACAGTTATGTATTCATGAAAAATATATATACATAAAACGCTGAAAATTATTACACAAAGGGTTTATTATTTCGGTTTTAGATAGACCGTCTACGCAGGTCATGAGTCTATAGTTATTAGACCCCGTGTGTAATACGAGGGTCATCCCAAAAGTAAGTTTCCCTATTTTCTTTAAAAAAATCTACAAGTCATAGAAACCTACGGATGGTCTCAAGTTTTTTGTTTGGGTGTAGTGGTAGTCCTGTAAAAGTTTCAGGCCGCTGTGTCGGTTTGTTGATAACCTATTCAGTTAGAAACATGGATGCCCCCCTTGCGATTTCGTCCGATTGTGAAGTCCGTTCTGTGATCAAATTCCTGACCAAGGAGGGGGTTACCGCGATTGAAATTCATCGTAGACTTTGTCAAGCATATGGTGACAATGCGATGAGTGTCCAAATGGTCCGAAAGTAGCGAAAAAGTTTTGAGGAAGGACGTGTTTCGGTGCATGTCAAGCAGCTTAGTGGACGCCTGTCGAGTTTGACTCGAGAGAAGGCGATTGTGGTTGTTTGCGCAGCACTTGATGAAGATAGACGCCGTACAATTGATGAAATTGTGAATTGTGTTCATCCCAAGTACGAATTAACTCGCTCTGTAGTTGGTCGAATCCTAAAATAAGATTCAGAGATGTCAAAAGTGTGTGCAAGGTGGGTTCCAAGGCTCTTGTCTGACGAACACAAGCAAAACCGTTTGGAGGCAGCAAACCGCTTTTCTGAGATGCTTGAGGATGAAGGAAACGACATTTACGATCGAATAGTGACTGGGGATGAAACTTGGGTCTTCCTCAATACCCCAGAGTCAAAAAGACAGAGTATGGTCTGGAAAAGTCCCCAGAAAAGAGCACCAAAAAAAGCCAAAATTGCGACGTCCGCTGGAAAGATTATGGCCACGGTTTTTTGGGACTCCAAGGGTGTTCTGTTGGTTGACTTCCTTCCTAAAGGTGAGACCATTAATGCTGCTAGATATTGTGAAGTCTTGGAACAACTGATAAAAAACATTAAAGCCAAAAGACCCGGACTTTTGAAGAGAAAAGTGCTGCTTCTTCAGGACAACGCAAGGCCACATTCCACAAATTTGATCCAGAAATTACTCAGAAAATTTGATTGGGACGTTTTCACCCACCCACCGTAGTCTCCAGACCTCGCCCCGAGCGATTACGATCTTTTCCCGGCATTGAAAACTTTTTTGGGAGGCCAGCGATTTTCCAGTGACGCAGAAGTCGAGGGCGCCGTCAACGAGTGGCTGCGCGGATTAGACAGAAACTGGTACGCTGTTGGCTTACAAAAACTCGCCACACGGTATGCAAAGTACCAGGAACGACTCGGCGACAATGTGGAAAAATAGTTCAGGTCTGCAGCTTTCCAACCATGTAAATATTTTCGTCAATAAAGCATTTTTTCGATTTTTTCAAAAATAGGGAAACTTACTTTTGGGATGACTCTCGTATATGGTCAGAACATGCCTGCTATTGTGCAAAGAGATTCACACCTATTCAGTTCTAAGACCTCGCCATTTTACTCTTCAAAGTGAAAATGTTTAAAAAAAAAGGTCTATAGGTAAGGAAAGAATATCGGTTTAGAGGTCCCTCAGCTGATCAGAGCGCCTCCGTTACTAGTCCATTAACAATAGTTACTTAAAGCCGTCGGCTTAAATTATTGAAAGCATGCACATGCTTTGCCATTGCTGTTACGAAGCATTATTATTTAGTAACTTGCCACTACAAATTAGCTTTCCTTGAATCAGAGGCTTAGGGCCGGTTTCACTAAAGTTTTTAATCAACGTTTACGCATTAAACCGAAGATCTCAGCTGTTAAACAACGATATCCCGTTACACCAACTCCGGTTGAGATAAATCAATGATCAAATGAAATCAACGATCAAAACCAACCAGCCGAATTTGGGTGGTTAGCGTTTCAATAAACGATTTACTAGGTAGGAATTTCTTTTCGCCATCTTTGTTTACATGACCAAAACCTTTTTTTGCAAGTTTTCCCATCTGGTTTGCTACTTTTTCCTAACTATTTCCTGCACGAAAATGAGCAACAGAGGGTTGATTAGAGCATTGGTTTATGAGGACGAATTGGACGAGGATGATGAAGATTTTACTTTACTATTGGCCATCCTCGTCGGATTAGGGAGAGTATGGCGGATTTCATCCAATAGGTACTGTATTATATATAAATAACTTTCAAAAACTACTGTTTTGTCTGTTCTTGAACAAATTTATGTAGCATCGAATACCCAAGTCACGGGTATGGATACAGGTACATATATATGTAATGTACATTTACAGTTGTAAAATAAGTAGTGTTATAAAGTAGCCAACGATGTAATGAGTTACGATTTGAAACGACACAATGTGCCGTTGTGGTGACGCTGTTGTAATTGAAGTGATGGGAGATACAAACATAAAAATATCTAGTTATGCAACTTGTCCATAATATATTATGAGAACATTGTAACCTGTTTCCTACGCTTTTTGGTTTAAATTAACTTCGCAATCTCGGGCTCTTTTGTGGCTGCAGTAATGAAATCTATCGAATACCTACCATTGCTTTTTAGGACACAGACTCTCGAAATTCCCTGTGGAGGCGAATCAAAATCGTGTTTGGACGGGGTGTTCCAGTGGTTCGAAATTTCGTGTTTTTTACGTCATATTCAGAAAAAAAATTCTTGAAAAAACCCATATATCATCATCGCTGAACTAGTTTCGAAATTAATGATGGGGTAGTAAAGGACTGCGTTACGAGTTTGAAAACATACTATCAGAATGGATTAAAAAAGATATACTTAAGCATTGAAGATTTCAGGATGGTAAAAGCTGTTCTCTGACTATTACCTCGTTATCACCTACATTTTGCGGGCAAATGCTTCCTAGATATCGTCTTAAATCAGCGTTTAAACTGTAAATCGACGTTTTATGGGAGCGCTATAAATCGACGTTTACTGATGATAGAGTTGCCATTAATTATAAATATTGGTGAAACCCGTTTGTTTTAAATCACCGATCAAAACTCTGGTTCCGCAAAACAATGATCTACTTTAACCATGGTTAGGGATTGCTGGTGAAAACGGCCCTTAGAGATCATAGATGATGTGATAAATCAGAGCATTCCAAAAATTGGCGAATGATTATCGTGGAACGAGAACTAAAGGGACAAAAACTTCCCCAGCAACGGAATGGTTGTACGTGGAAATCAATGGAAAACTCCGCTCTACTTGCGTGTCATATTATTGACATGGATATGTCTTTGCTCTGGGGGGTTAACCAAAAATTTGCGTGACGCAAACTTTGTGTCACAATTTCAGTGTTTTTCACGTACAACCCCGCCGTTGAGAATGGAACTTCCGCAGTTTTCATCGCACAAAAATTGTTCGCCACTCATTGGAAAGCGCTTGATTTATGTGATAAATGTTCACATCTCAAGCTACCAATTTCCCCCTCCTTACGTACCTGGCTACATTCTTGATTGGACTATAAACAATTTTAATAAGCCGGTTACAATATTTTTGACGTAAAGCAATAGCATCATTTACTCCACTCCATAGGAAACATTTTCATCCTCTTGGCAACAGTCGAGGACAACTTTTATGAAATCCCCAATCAAAGACATATCCATGTACCTAACATAGCATCTGCTTGTAAAGCGGATAGTGGAACTCGTTTACGAGTTCATTCTTTCGTTTTTCTGTCGTTTTCGGAGCGGGGACCCATGGCTTAAACATGTGCACGCTAAAAAATCCTAAAAGAAAGTGATTGCATACCTATGCAATGCATAGATTGTGGAAATGTGTTGACATAGTCAATACGACTAGTGAATTGGCTTCCTTGCTAAGCCAATTAAAAAAGTTCATTGGTTTTTGCACTAGTTTAAAGTTTTGAAGTTTTGATGAAGTTTCAATGACAATAAGATATGTTAACTGTAATAACTTCGATAAGTTAAGTTGTAAAACACGTTTATTTCATTAACTCGGGCAAAACTCGAAAACTAGGGTAATATCAATTTTGAGCGTCATTAGCTACACAACTGCAGTCACCATAGTTCCTTACATCTTCTCACCCCTACCTTTTTGAGCTTCGATGTCATTCTTCTCTTCTCCATATTTTTTTCTTAATTGGTCAGCATGTTTTCTTTCTTGTCTACCCTCCACTAGTACTATGTAAGAGAGATCTCCTGATCGGTCAGTGATTTGCCCAAGGACACTACCCTTCCCCATCTTGTTGCATACCCACACTTCTTCCCCCACTGCAAACTCGCGAAAACGTTTTCCTTGGGATTGATAATGACGTTCTTTTATTAGTGCATTATCCACTGTACTGTCAAAGTTGGGTTTTAATAAATCAAAACTAGAGCGTGCTCTATGCCCCAAGAGCACCTCGGCTGGACACCTCCCTGTCGTTGCATGTGGGGAGTTTCGGTAAGTGAATAAGAAATCTCTTAACCTATCCATTAGGGTGATGTTGGATTTTTTCGATGATGTCATACGAGTTTTGAAGGTACGTACAGCCCGCTCTGCTAGCCCGTTTGAATGTGGATGATATGGTGTAATTTTGATGTGTTTTATTCCGATTTGTTTACACAATCTCACAATTTATGATAATTAATTGTATTAAATGAGAACTACAATTAGTAGATCAACTTGAAAATTGTAATTATTAGTTGTAATTATTAATAGTTTTACAAGAATGAATTATTGGGGTTTTTTAGAATTGATAACAGTAAAAACAAAATGAGAACGTATGATAATAGGTGGACGACTGCAGTGAAGTATTTTGTAGTAGGTAACTGCAGCTCGAAATGAAGTAATAGCATACTGTGTCATCTCCCTTTCTTTAGATGACTGATCATAAATCCAACCTGTTTGGAGGATTCGCGGTCCTGGTTGATCTTCTTAATGCAGGATGGCTGTTTGTAGGGAGCGGAGCAATTGACTGTGGATCTGGTATCGTTTTTCTCAAGAACCACGTATTTCTCCTGTATTGCCTACCATTTCGGTCCTCTATTATGAAAGATCTTGGCTGAGGTCCTCTCCTTACTATTGTAGCTGGCTGCCAATTTCTACGTTCCACTCTAAAGAGAACGTCTTCTCCTTCCTCATAGTCCAAAGGTATTTTCATCCGCTGATTTGAATAACTGTTGCTTCTCGCCCGGATAGCCTGCAGTTTGCTTGATACATTTTCCTGAATAACAGGCTTGAGAAGCGCTGACGTAGTAGGCAACAGTGTTCTCGTTCGACGGCTCATCAATCGCTGAACTGGGGATCCCAGTGAGCTTCTGGGTACATTTCTTTGATGGAGTAATGCAAGGTATGGATCTGATTTTTCTTCCTGACACTTTTTCAGAAGCAGCTTGGCTTCTTGAACATACCTCTCGACAAGGCCATTGGAGCGAGGAAAGTGGGGACTTGAAACCCTGTGAGTAAAGTTCCATTCCCTTTCGAACTGTTGAAATTCATGGGAAGTGTACTGCGTACCGCCATCAGACTGGAACACCTCTGGTATGCCGTGTACTGAAAACCACTTTTTTAATTCGTGAATCACCGTATATGATGATGTGGTTTTAATTTCAGTAAAATCGAAAAATCCTGAGTAAGAATCGGCTACGATGAGATAGTCTTTCCCATACAAGTGATAGAGATCTGATCCTACGACCATCCAAGGTCGTGTTGGTACTTGCTGTTCCAAAATTTCTTCTTCTTGATTATCCGCTTGAAGTTTATTACAAATGTTACATTTTTGTACGAACTCAGTAATTTCTTTAGACAAGTTTGGCCAAAATACATGTTCCCTTCCCACTTGGAGTGATGCTTGAATTCCCCTGTGTCCTAAATGTATATGCTTCAGAATCAGAGGGCGAAGTGGTCCTGGGATGAATAATCGGTTGCCTTTGAATACCAGATCTTCATGGACTGCTAGTTCGTCCCTGTAAGCCCAGTGTTTTTGTACTAATGAGGGCACCGCTGACTTTTCCTCTGGCCATCCTTGTAGTATGGTTTCCTTGAGTTGAACCAGCTCTGGATCTTGATTCGATAAGTCTTGGGCTTCTTTTACGCGCTCTTTGGACATGGCTATAATCAGATCTACTGTAAATGGTAGTTGCTCTTCTTCATTAGTTTCTTCGCATTGACAGTCTCTACTCAAAGTGTCTGATATGTATAGCTCCTTCCCTTTCTTGTATTCTATTTTTGGGAGATATGGTATTATTTCCATCATGATCCTCTTGAGACGCGGAGGTGCTTCATGTAGCGGTTTTTTAAAAATTGATTCCAGAGGTTTATGGTCAGTTTCAATTGTCAAGTCCTGTGACCCCCAAATGTACTCATGGAACTTGCGACAGGCTATGGCTATGGCCAAAGCCTCTTTTTCCAGCTGACTATACGCTTGCTGAGTCCTGGTCAATGACTTCGATGAATATGCGACGGGTTGTGTTTCTTGCATCAAGACTGCTCCAACAGCAAAAGAGCTAGCATCTACAGACAGCTTGATGGGTAATTTGGGATCGTAAAATCGCAGGAGTGGTGGGGATGCAAGCATTTTCTTCAGTTCTGAAAATGCTATATCTTGTTCCGCATCCCAAACCCAGGCAATATCTTTTGACAAAAGTTTCCGTAGAGGAGTAGTTAAATTGGAGAAATTTTTGATAAATTTTCCCAAATATGTTATCATTCCCAAGAATCGCTGAAGTTCAGTTCTATTGGTCGGAATTTTTAATTTATTTATTGCCTCAATTTTTGAAGGATCGGGGCGGAGACCGTTGCTTGTCAGAATGTGGCCAAGAAATTTTATTTCTGACACCGCAAAAATACATTTGTCCTTATTTAGTTTCAATCCGGATTTGTTTATTGCTGCTAATACTTTAAGAGTTCGGACTTCTAAGATTTCTTTGTTTGGGGCATGTATCAGTATATCATCCATTGAGCATTCCACCCCTTCTAGGCCTGATAACACAGAACTTATTGCTTGCTGGAATACCTCAGGTGCAGAGCAGACGCCAAAAGGAAGCCTTAGGTAGGAGTATCGACCCCAAGGACTTGAAAAAGTCAGGTATTTAGAACTTCGTTCTGATACTTTTATCTGCCAGAATCCCTTCCTACAGTCTAGTAGTGTGAAGACCTTGGAGCCACTAATCCGTGCTGAAATTTCCTCTAGGGTTTGCAAAGGGTGATGTCGTCGTTGAATGTTCCTATTGAGATCGCTCGGATCTAAACAAATACGAACTTTATCCTTTTGTCTGACCACAACCATGGGTGAAACGGCGGGGGTTGGCTCAACTACTGGTTTGATGATCCCCATCTCAACCATCAAATCCAATTCACGTTTAACATCATCTCGAATCGCATAAGGTACTCTTCTTGCTGGATATATTTTTAAAGTGGGGTTCTCTATTAAGTCTATGTCATATTCAAAGTTGTTTAAGCAGCCTATCCCTTGGAAGATGTTGGAATCTTCGTATGACATCATGATTTCTTCAATTCTTTTAATGAAACCTAATATCTGACAAGACTCTCGTCCAAGGATCGCTGGGAAATCTCCACTAACAACAATAAATTTGACTTCGTACTGCTCATCTAGCTTAGTACGTACCTTCGTTAAGCATTGACCTAGGACTGGTAACTTATCGTACGTATATGAAATTAGGTGGTTGACAGAGGAGCTAAGTATGTTGAGTCCACTTTGATGTGCTACTTTTTCATTTATGACATTGCACTGAGCTCCCGTGTCTAATTTAAACAAAACTCGATTATTTTTTGGAAGTATCAGTAGTTCTGTCCAGTCCTGTACATGGGACTTATTTTCCAACGCATTGATAAAATATACTTGGTCTGGAACTACATCGAGAGAATCTACATGTTCTGTATTACCAGTATCTTCCGTGGTCAGTGTCTTCACACCTTTTTGAAATCCGGAGTTCCTGGGTCTTGAACGACACATCGTCACCAAATGTCCAAACCTCTCACATTTTCCGCATTTCTTTTGGTATGCAGGACAAGATCTCCTACCATGGCGAGTACCACAACGAGAGCAAAGGAAGACGTCATCATCTGAAACTTTTTGATTAGTATTGGACAATGAATGTGGTTTTGTGATGGCATGAACAGAATTATTTTTACCAGACATTTTTGCAATCTGAGCATGTATTTCTTCCGCAGATCGGCACAAACTTATTGTTTTGTCTAGAGTGAGATCTTCTGCTTCAAATAGTTTTTGTCTGGTATTGTCGCTGACAATTCCACACACCAGCCTATCACGAACTAATACGTCTTTTATTCTAGCGTAATCACATTTATTTGCCTGGTTCTGAACTTTCGTCAGAAAATCGTTGAATGTTTCCCCAATTTCTTGATTCAATTTATTAAAGAGGAAACGTTCGTAAATTACGTTAGATTTTTTTACAAAATAATCAGTGAATTTTTGTTTGACCGACTGTAGGTCTGAGATTTCATAATCTTCCTCGTCGAAACCAAACGAATCGAAAATAGTCATAGCATCTTCACCTATTGAAGTCATGAAGGTTGCGACCTGTTTTTCAGAACTTTTCTTATATAAATTGGTCGCAACAGCAAACCAATCGAAGTGTTTTAGCCATTTCTTCCACCTTAGTGCCATGTTACAGTCATTATTAATAAGTAATGGTTTTGGAGGTTTTAGGCTTACCGCACGGTCGTCGATCTGGTCTTGTTCATCTTCCGATCCATCAGGTGAATCCTGCTTCTTTTTCTTCCCCTTTATCTTCGGCACCATCTCACAATTTATGATAATTAATTGTATTAAATGAGAACTACAATTAGTAGATCAACTTGAAAATTGTAATTATTAGTTGTAATTATTAATAGTTTTACAAGAATGAATTATTGGGGTTTTTTAGAATTGATAACAGTAAAAACAAAATGAGAACGTATGATAATAGGTGGACAACTGCAGTGAAGTATTTTTGTAGTAGGTAACTGCAGCTCGAAATGAAGTAATAGCATACTGTGTCACAGAAAGAGGAAAATTCCGTTGAAATCCATTGTGGACCGTTGTCTGTAACAATAGAGAATGGCAATCCAAATATACAAAATATTTCCTTGAATTTTTCAATTGTTGCTAAAGCTGTTGTTTTTTTCATGGGTAAAACCTCCATCCACTTAGACGTGGAATCCACCACTAACAGCCAGTAGAAGCCTTCAAACGGACCAGCAAAATCAGCGTGTAGTCTCGACCATGGTTGGGATGGAACATTCCAAGAATAAATTGGTAACTCTTCTGGTTTTGGACGTGATTCCTGGCAAGCATGGCAATTCTTCACAAATTTTTCAATGTCGGTATTCAGCCCTGGCCACCAGCAATGCATCCTAGCTATGTCCTTCATAGTTCTTCCTCCAGGATGACCAACGTGGAGCATGTGCAAAAACACTTCCTGGACCCCTTGAGGAACAACGATCCTCCCATTCCACATCATTATGTTTTCTTCCATAGATATCTCATGCCTTTTCTCAAAATAAGGTAGTATGCCACTATTAAGATTCTTTTTATCTGGCCAACCTCCAGACAGGTATTTTGCAACGTCCTGGATAACTTTATCTGAACTTGTGGCCCTTTTTAAGTTTGCAACTGTTATCGGGACGTCTTGAAGTCGAAGATGTAAAAGATGTGCGGCATTAAGCTTTCCCATTCTCTCTAATCGAGTCGGATGAACGCAATTCA
This sequence comes from Adelphocoris suturalis, assembly GCA_030762985.1. Classification (NCBI taxonomy): domain Eukaryota; kingdom Metazoa; phylum Arthropoda; class Insecta; order Hemiptera; family Miridae; genus Adelphocoris; species Adelphocoris suturalis. The sequence continues at coordinate 36,963,658 of CM061049.1, forward strand.
ATGGTAACCTCGATAATGAATCTGCTGGGGTGTTGTCTTTCCCACTAACGTACTCAATTTTATAGTCGTAACTTCTCAGTGTTAAAGCCCATCTCGTCAAACGGTTTGCGGCCATTTTTGAAATTTCTTTGTCCTCAGCTAAAATTTGCATCAGCGGCTTATGATCGGTCCGAAGAGTGAACTTTCTTCCTCTCAAGTAGTAATCGAATTTCCTGAGGGCAAAGATAATGGCTAAAGCTTCTCTATCTAATGTTGAGTATCGTTTCTCAGCTGGGGTTAATACTCTTGATGCAAAGCTTACCGGTCGTTCATCCCCGTTAGGTAAACGATGAAATAAGACTGCTCCAACCCCGTTCGCACTTGCATCTGTCGATACAAAGAGTGGTAAGTCTAGAGAGTAATGAACTAGAGAGCTTGCCGACGTTATAGCCTGTTTCAATAGTAAAAAAGTTCTATTGCATTCATCGTCCCAATTCCAAGTGATGCCTTTCCTTGTGAGGTTATGCAATGGGACACTAAGTTGCTGTAGATTTCTTATAAATCTTCCATAGTAATTTATGGAACCTAAAAACGATTTTAGTTCTGATGGATTTGAAGGAACCGGCATTTTCGTGATCGCCTCTAAATGTTCTTCCGTTGGATGAATTCCATCCCTGTCTATAATGTGTCCTAAATATTTTACACTACTCTGCAGCCATTTGCATTTGGAGTCTTGAGTCTTGATTCCCGCTGCACACAACCTACTGAGAACATTTTCTAATGAACGAAAGTGATCTTCCAAGGTCTCTCCAGCCACGATGATATCGTCTAAAAAACAGGCGACGTCTTTTATACCTGCCAGAATGCTATCCATGGTTTTTTTGGAAAACATTTGGTGCAAAGCAGACTCCAAACGGAAGCCTTTTGTAACGAAAAAATCCTTTGTGGGTCGAAATCACCAGATACTCTCGGAATTCTTCTTCAACCTCGAGGTGTAGATAAGCGTCTTTTAAATCGATTACTGTAAAAAAATTTCCTTTTTCCAATTTTGATAAAATTTCTTGAAACGTTGGTAATGGATGTAAATCAGTTTTTATGTGTGGGTTTATTGTGACTTTAAAGTCACTACAAATCCGAAGTGCGCCATTTGATTTTATTGCCAGAACTATTGGAGAAGCCCATGTCAATGGGGTTTTGGTGGTGTCGACAGGTTCAATTATGTCCTGCCGTAACAATCGTTCAAGTTCATCCTCTACTTTTCCCCTGAGGGCAATTGGAACAGGCCTTGGACGAAATATTCTGGGTACCGCATTGTCTTTCAGGTGGATTTTCACCTTGTGTCCGGTTATCTTCCCCATGTTACCATCAAAAACCTCGCGAAATCGGTTCTTCAATGCTTCAAGTCTCCTCTGATCCTGAACAAGTAGTTCCTGTTTGTTTTGATCGATACGTCCAGGTGTATTACAAACTGCGCATAACCGCGAACCTTCTGGCATTGGAACGTTGAATTTCAATGACCAGTCAAGTCCGAATAAGGGAAGATCATTCCCACTTATGACCACCACTGGCAAATCAAGTACTTTACCAAATGCAGCCACTCTTACTAATGTTTTACCTACTGTTTTGACTGGAACTCCAGTATACGCAACTAAATTACCAGTGTGCTCCAACTGCGGTGCTCCTATACTCCTCCACAACGATTTGCTGATCACTGACTGAGCTGCTCCTGGATCATACAACATGTCAACTGTGAAATAGTTTAGAGAAACACTTAGCATGACGCGGTTTCCTCTACCTGCAACTTGATTTACTGAGCTTCGACTTCCATCACTTAAAAATTCTTGATCATCTGAATGTACCCCCAGTTGTCTTATATTCCTGGGTTTAGAATTCTTTTCAATTCTTGCCCTTCCAGAAAATACACATACCCTAGCATAATGGTTATCTCGGTTGCAACTCTTACATGTTTGACCTCGCGCTGGACATATTTGTTTACCAATGTGCTTCTCAAATCCACAATTCAAACATTCTATATGTGGATTCAATTTCCTTGGTGATTTCATGACGCGATCCTGTCGTTTTTGTGGTCTGGATACATTGTTCACTCGTGACGTTGTTGATCCTTGTAAACCGCTCAAAACTTTCCTTTGCTCACTCGCTCTTTCTAAGCCTAAAGCCATATTTTCAACATCGGTTAAAGATGCGTCATTTGAAGGGTGAATTCTGATAAGTTATTCTTGCCAGCGCTCATGATTTATGCCCATGACCAACTGGTCCCTCAGTCTCTCTTCGAGTGTACTTCCAAACTCACAAGTACCTGCGAGTTCTCGTAAGGAGTTCATAAACTTGTTAACGGTCTCTCCTTCGTGTCTTACTCGTGACATAAAACTCCTTCTTTCCGCGAAAATGCTAGTTGACTTGGTATAAAACCGGGAAAGTACAGTCTTGAGCTCTTTGTAAGAAACTGTACTGATTTCCCTCGGGCGAAATTGATCGACTAATATCTTGAAAGAGCAAGCTCCAACAGATGACAAGAATAGCATCGCACTGACGGTTTCTGGCACTGTAATCCCGTAACATCGACGTCCTACCTCAACCTCAAACCTACTAATGTAATATTCCCACTGTTCAATTTCTTCATCAAACTTATCAAACCGAAATGAACTTACTATTTTAGCCAATTTTTCTTCATCCGAGTCATCAGCATTCTTCATCTGAGACGTTTGCACTTCGATTCCGTCTTCACTTGAATCATCATTCAATGGTATGCTTCGCCCGCTTTGCTTCTTCTTCCTTCCTGGTCTCACCATTCCGCAGCGCCACTTGTAATAACTTCGATAAGTTAAGTTGTAAAACACGTTTATTTCATTAACTCGGGCAAAACTCGAAAACTAGGGTAATATCAATTTTGAGCGTCATTAGCTACACAACTGCAGTCACCATAGTTCCTTACATTAACTACTGTAAATAAGTGTTAAGCTACTGTAAATAGACTATTCTACCAATGAGGGCGACCACATTTCAGCCATTGGAATGAGCAACCAATTCAAATCGCTTCGCTTTCCACTAGCTAATGGTCTCCCTGAGACCGATTGTTCCTAAGCAACTTGATAGTTGACATTTTCAAAGTGGCACCAAACTGAACCGTTTTTTTGTAACTACGGAAACAAAAAAACGCTATCCTTACCGGCTAGCACCATGACCATCCCCTACCACGGACTTGTCGTCCAAATTGGGGATTAATTTCCAGTTACTTATTACTATTCTATTTTTTTTCTTTCCAAAGTGTCTTTTTATTTTCTTGAGATGTGTTGTTCTTTGTACTTATTTAAATATGGAAATAAGCGATTAAAAAACAGCGTTTATGAAATTTTTGACAGTGTTGTATACCAATTGAACATACCTGAAGTTCGATCAGCCGCTTGCTTGCAGGGAGTGAAGTCGCTGCTTTGTATTGTTTTAGAAGCTTCGGACTATGTTACCTAAATTCCATATCACAAGTATCTAACTGATTCAGTTATATTTGCGGCCCAGTTTAAAGTACCCAACTTGATCGTATGTTTACCTAATTTAAAACGGAATTCACTAATTACTTAATATGCAGCAGCATCAAAGCATATACTAAGTACGATTCAACTGCTGAAGACTTAGCTCCAAAGATTCGTTAACGCTTCAGATGGAGATCTTGGGAAGGACTTTGAGCGCTTCCAATGATAGCCTGTCACAGTGCATAGTGAAAAATGGTCAAGCTTGCAGGGTCACTTGGCTAAATTTAGAAACTCCATTTATCATAATTTGCATCGCAGGGATTATTCGGTATTCGGCGGACACTTTGAATGTTTGAGGATGGGGCAGCGTTCGGGGTGACCGGACAAACAGATGCTGTTATTTTAAATTATTTCTTGTTACTAATTGCTATGCAATTCTTAGGCCGACCCCCAATAATTTTTTTTTTAATGTCCCAAACTTTTTTTTAACATGATTTTCACGTACAACCGTTACTATCGTCCGTGACGGGAAGCGCGAGTTCGTGGGTTCGAATCCCAGCCAGGCTTGAAAATTTTTTTATATCCAAATTTTTTTATATCAATTTTTTTCGCATCGTGGGTTCGAATCCCAGCCAGGCTTGAACATTTTTTTATATACAAATTTTTTCAGGCTAAGAATTGCATAGCAAATTATCCTCGTTTTCTACGCAGTAGAAAAGAGAAAAGATCCGGCGAGGCGCGAAGCGCCGAGTATAGATTAGGGGGGTCCAGGGGGGCGAAGCCCCCCGGCGAGGTGCGAAGCGCCGAGTTTTTATCTGACATTTTGATAAGTATGGCAATTCAAATATTAGGTTAGGGCCGGTTTATCAATCACATTTATCCAGTGGATAATGGGGATTTATCAGACGGATAGCGTTATCCTCCAGATAACACAATAGGGGGTGTTTATCCATCCCTAGTTAAACCCTATCTGGCGGGTGAATGTGAGTCGTTTATCAAAGCCGAATTTCCTAGCGGATAAAATTATCCCTCAGATGAATTCTGTCTGGCAGATGGCGCCGTTAGCATCCTCATTGGTGTCCGTAGGCGAAAAAATAAGGACGATTTACACATATATAGAATAGTAATATAATATGTTCAATATAAAGGAAAACAGTTAACATAGTCAGTCCGAAGCTTCCAAAACAATAAAGAGCAGCGACTTCACTACCTGCAAGCAAGCGGCTGATCGAACTTCAGGTATGTTCAATTGGTATAAAACATTCAGCCAAAAATGTTAACGAAAAAAAACGGTTTAGTTTGGTTTAGGTTGCTAGGGAACAATCAGCCTCAGGGAGACCATTAGCTAGTGGAAAGCGAAGCGATTTGCATTGGTTGCTAATTCCACTGGCTGACCTATAGTCGCTCCCATTGGCAGAATTGTGTATTTACAGTAGCTCAACACTTATTTACAGTAGTTAACATATCTTATTGTCATTGTACGTAACTTCATCAAAACTTCGAAACTTGAAACATTAACTATTTTTTTAATTGGCTTCGCAAGGAAGCCAATTCACTAGGCATATTGACTGTGTCAACACATTTCCATGATCTATGCATTGCATAGTTATGTAATCACGTTCTTTTAGGATTTTTTAGCATGCACATGCTTAAGCTATGGCTCCCCGCTCCTAAAACGACAGAAAAAACTCAAAGTTCATAACAAAATAAATTCTATTTGTAAAGTGTAAATCAAGCATTTTAATTTCTCCCTTGATGGGAAAAACAAAAGATCATGGATATGTCTAGTACCTACTGCTTACCAGTTGGTACCTACTACTCAATTGTATACCAACCATGAAGTGCCTTCTTTTCACAAGATTATTCCATTATGGTTACAAAACAATATTAGTTTTTAACTTAGAGTAATAAATCAGCATTCCTTGACACTACAATGGCTTAGAGGTCATGAAATGTCGTGGTAAAATGAGAGCATTCCAAAAAGTGGCGAACGATTTTCCTACTATGAACACTATGGGAGTTACTCTTCCCTAGTAACGCCTTGGTTGTACGTGAAAATCAATAGAAAATGTGCCGGTCGGGAAAAAAAGTGTCGGTCGGGAAAAAAAGTGTTGCAAAAAATTCCTTGACCCCCAGCCAAAAGACATATCCATGTCAAAATATGACACGAAAGTAGAGCGGAGTTTTCCATTGATTTCGTCGTACAACAATCTCACAACGATCTCACTTTCGGGTTTTGTTTATTGTTTCATTTACACGGTTAGCAAAACAACAGGAAAGTGAAAACAACGCTTTCGCTACCTATAGGTAGACTCAGGAGCAAAATGTGGTTTTTTAAATTAATAAATGCGTTACTTTGAATAATATTAACCAGCAATGTATGGTTATATATGAAGTGCGAATCGTTCTAGGAAAAGAAAACCGCAACTGCTTCTTCAGATTTCACCGCATCCGTCCACGTAAACTCCGACAGCGCCTCATTGTTATGCTCGGTGGAAACAAGAAACACCTGCTCCGTGTGGAAGGTACGTGATCGCGAATTGACCTTACAACTTTGCGTCCCAACCAGCTGTAAGGTCGCGCCTTTGGGACTCTCGTGTGAGACATAACCTGAAGGTAATAGAGAAAGTTTGCTAGGAACAATTTCGTAGTAGGATAATCGCGTGGTTATTTTGGAGGAGCGAGCGTTACCTCAGGCGGTTATGACACCGGTATTCCGTACCTCATCTCCCGACGAAAAACTTAATGACGAGAGGTGTTGGTATTGAAGAAGTTGTGAAGCTTTGCTTTGAGCTTGGGGAGTATATTAGTTTGATGCATTCAGAGTTACAAAACCCTTTCTATGGTGAAAGCTTTAAAAGGCTTCAAATTATAAAACAAAGCATAGGCTATTTCTGTATCAGTAGGTACACCTTCTCTTCAAATACGCAGATCACTGGCATATTAGGCTATTTATAACTACATAAGCACCTACTGAAAGGAAATTGGGGATATTGAATAAAACCATATCCATGGTTTATAATTAAGATTAAGCAATTCACACCAAGCTTTGAAAATGAGTTTTTAGCGAATTTTCTTAGAAAATAAACCTATTGCAATTTTGCAAGGGCTCCAAAAATTTTAAAATAAAAATTTTCTTCATCGAAATCTGTTTTGAGGCATTCTGAAATGATTCCTGGATTTTAACGCTATATATATATATATATATATATATATATATATATATATATATATATACTTCCACAGTCTTACCGCGCAGGTTACCAGATCCAGTATTACGGCGCTGACGCGATAATACTGCGTTTGTATCACACCGGTCTTTTATGGCAAAAAATGGCATGATGGTGAGTGCCGCCAAGCCAGAAGAACTCTAAAAATGTTATTGAAAGACAGCCGCCGCACCAACTTTTCAGAACCCATCCTGTCTTCTTACCTGGACTGCAAAAAGACCTACAAGAACTTAGTCAACTATAAGAAGAAAATGTACAAGTTAAATCTGACATCAGCCCTTAGCAGTGTTGGGAACCCCAAAGAGTTCTGGCATGCCATTAATCAATATCGCACTCACACGTTCAAAGCTAACCCAATCCCTCTATCAGACTGGGAACAATTTTACCAGGACATTTACCCTCCTCGTGTGACGGACGTAGTCTCATACACAGACGTGGGTGACCCCAACGTTGACAGGGATATATCACTGGTCGATGTGATGGGTGCGGTCGCCAAGGCTAAATCAGGTAAGGCTGCAGGTATTGATGGAATTAGCGCTGACTTTTTTAAGGCCTTACCCCAAAACTGGCTTCTATATCTGACATGCCTTTTTAATCGTATTCTTTCCTCCGAAGTCCTACCTGCATCATGGTCTCAGTTGATGGTCACGCTTTTACCCAAGAAAGGTAGTTCCAACGATCCTTCTAACTACCGTGGTCTGGCACTCGCCTGCATTTCCCTGAAGCTCTTCACTTCCATAATCAATGAAAGGTTGGTCTGTTGGGCAGAGAGCAGAGGAGTGTTGCCGGAGAATCAGGCGGGTTTCAGGGCCGGAAGGGGATGTATTGACCACGTATTCTCTTTGACCGCAATACTTCAGATTCACCTTCGACTTCCCCGCAGAACAGTGTATGCCGTCTTTGTCGACTTCAAGCGAGCATTTGATTCCGTTCCTCACGGCCTTCTCTGGCAGAAGCTTTTCTCATACGGTATTAGTGGAAAAATAATCCGTATACTTCGATCTCTGTACTCAAAAGCTAGCTGTCAACTAAGAGTAAACGGTAAAATGTCATCCCCAATTGACCTCACGCAGGGGGTTCTACAAGGAGAAATCTGCAGCCCTCTCCTTTTCACACTGTACCTATCGGATATTGAGGACTACTTTCGCTGTAGAGGGTGTGTGGGACTCGATATAAATGGCCATAGAGACATGTTGATGTTGTTATACGCGGATGATATGGTGATCTTGGGCGACTCAGCGATAGATATAAACAAGAAAATGAAGGTGCTGAAGGCATATTGTGAGGAAAATGGTATCACGGTTAACATAAGCAAGACAAAGTTGATGTGCTTTCGGAGGTGTGGCGGAATTAAAAACCTGGCAGTGCCTGTCCGGTTTGGGAATGAGTTGGTGGAGCAGGTTACATCATACATGTATCTAGGAGTGCCCTTCTCCAGCTCTGCTGTGTTCTCTGGTGCATGTAATCATTATATAAGTCGGGCTAACTTGGCTTCAGCAGCTGCAATGAGCATCCTGGTCGGAGCGGGGGTCAATTCCTGGTCAGCACGATCCAGAGTTTTTGACGCAATGGTGAGATCTGTGCTGCTGTATGGTTCTGCTGTATGGGCGCTTCGATGGGGGGATGCTTTGGAGCGGGTTCAGGTTGGCTTCTACAAGCGCATCCTGCTGATCCCACGGAGCACTCCCAACTCGCGCGGAGACTGGAGTTCAATCAATCAGCACCCTCGTACTAAGGAACGCCTTGAAATGGCTGATAAAGACCGTAAACATGCCACCCGACCGTTTGCCAGCACTATGCATGAGGCGCCTCTTCGATCTCTCCACACTACCAGCTTGTGATCCTAGGTATAACTGGGTCAAACAGCTCAGGAGCGCCTTAGAGACTTTCGGTATGGCCCTGTCTAATGACGCTGAGCTAATGCCAGATAACAGTACTTTGAGGAGCCTCCTGACAACTCTGCCTTTTGTTTCTCGAAACATGGACCTGGAGCAGGCAACATCCTCAAGAGCCTGCCCGGACTACGGATCGGTCTTTCAGGAAACATCCCTCCAGCCTCAGAAGTACCTCTCCCAAGATTGGCCGATCTTTATTTTACGCCCTCTGGCCCAGCTGCGAATTTTTGCAAAACACGCTCCTAGGATCCTGGTCGCGGGAGTCAGGATGGACTTCCTCCCGGCACCGTGTCCAATTTGTAACTGGGGTGTCAGCGATTCTCCCTTGCATCTGGTCCTTCAGTGCCCCATGCTAAGTAGCGCCCGCCTGAAGTTCCTTCTGCCTCTGCTCGCTCTGCCTCTTTCATATGAAGAGCAGTACAGACGACTGCTAACATCCAGCGATGAAAAGGTGGCCAATAGGTTATTTTATTTTTTAAGGGAAGCCAGTGAAGTGAGGTCACTAATTTTAAGTTCCTAATCAGAAGACTATATTTTATTTATTTAGTTATCTGGTCCAGACTCTTCTATCTTGTATATACTGTCAATGAAATTTGCAATGGATGTTATATCTAAAAGGCAATAAAATTATCTATCTATCTATCTATCTATCTATCTTTTATATACGTTTAACACCAGTTACAGGATTGTCGCGTCAAGTTGTCCTCCTATGGCTGGCGCTTGAGAGTTCCTCTTTTCATCAAAATAAACAGGATCGTCCCTCTTATTTCATCATTTAAAATGTGAGAAAAATAGTGTCCAATGGGTAAAAAATCCGAGGAATCTGATTTTCAAGGTCTCGTCGCGCCTCATGGAGGGGGTAATTCCGAAACTGTTCTTATTTTGCCATTTAAAATGTGAGAAAAATAGTTTCCAATAGGTAAAAAATCCGAGGAATCCGATTTTCAAGGTCTCGTCGCGCGGCGCGTCTCATGGAGGGGGTAATTCCGAAACATTTCTTATTTTGCCATTTAAAATGTGAGAAAAATAGTTTCTAATAGGTAAAAAATCCGAGGAATCCGATTTTCTAGGTCTCGTCGCACGGCGCGTCTCATGGAGGGGGTAATTCCGAAACTTTTCTTATTTTGCCATTTAAAATGTGAGAAAAATAGTTTCTAATAGGTAAAAAATACGAGGAATCCGATTTTCTAGGTCTCGTCGCACGGCGCGTCTCATGGAGGGGGTAATTCCGAAACTTTTCTTATTTTGCCATTTAAAATGTGAGAAAAATAGTTTCTAATAGGTAAAAAATCCGAGGAATCCGATTTTCTAGGTCTCGTCGCACGGCGCGTCTCATGGAGGGGGTAATTCCGAACTTTTCTTATTTTGCCATTTAAAATGTGAGAAAAATAGTTTATTATTGGTAAAAAATCCGAGGAATCCGATTTTCTAGGTCTCGTCGCACGGCGCGTCTCATGGAGGGGGTAATTCCGAAACTTTTCTTATTTTGCCATTTAAAATGTGAGAAAAATAGTTTCTTATTGGTAAAAAATCCGAGGAATCCGATTTTCTAGGTCTCGTCGCACGGCGCGTCTCATGGAGGGGGTAATTCCGAAACTTTTCTTATTTTGCCATTTAAAATGTGAGAAAAATAGTTTCTAATAGGTAAAAAATCCGAGAAATCCGATTTTCTAGGTCTCGTCGCACGGCGCGTCTCATGGAGGGGGTAATTCCGAAACTTTTCTTATTTTGCCATTTAAAATGTGAGAAAAATAGTTTCTAATAGGTAAAAAATCCGAGAAATCCGATTTTCTAGGTCTCGTCCCACGGCGCGTCTCATGGAGGGGGTAATTCCGAAACTTTTTATATTTTGTCATTTAAAATGTGAGAAAAATAGTTTCTAATAGGTAAAAAATCCGAGGAATCCGATTTTCTAGGTCTCGTCGCACGGCGCGTCTCATGGAGGGGGTAATTCCGAAACTGTTCTTATTTTGCCATTTAAAATGTGAGAAAAATAGTTTCTAATAGGTAAAAAATCGGAGGAATCCGATTTTCTAGGTCTCGTCGCACGGCGCGTCTCATGGAGGGGGTAATTCCGAAACTATCCTTATTTTGTCATATAAAATGTGAGAAAAATAGTTTCTAGTAGGTAAAAAATCCGAGGAATCCGATTTTCTAGGTCTCGCACCGCGGCGCGTCTCATGGAGGGGGTAATTCCAACATTTTGCTTATTGCGACATTTAAAATGTGAGAAAAATAATTTCTAATAGGTAAAAAATCCGAGGAATCCGATTTTCTAAGTCTCGTCTCGCGGGCTGTCACATGGAGGGGGTAATGATTCCAATACTTTTCTTTTTTTTGTCATTTTAAATTCGAAATAATTCAATAGTTTGTACTATGTAAAAAACATGAGGTATACCATTTTCTAGGTCTCGTCGAGTTTCGCATCCCACGGAGGGGGTAATTCTGACACTTTTCATATTTCGTCATCTCACATTTGAACAAAATAGTATATATCAAGTAAAAAGTACGACGAATCCGATCTTCTAGGTCCTGTCGTGCGGCAGGTCGGTTTTGGGAGGTAATACAACACTGTCTGTAAAATTGCAATTAAAAACATATAACCGAAAATTCCTTAGGTAAATTGTCTGAAGGGAAGTTGAATCTTCTTTTTATTTGTAGCAGAAACCGAAAAAGAATTCAGGGCTCCAATGTGGATGAAGGAGTGGATAAGGATCATATTTGCTCCCTATAAATCCTTGTGAGTTGAACAAAAAATATATCTGAAACTCTCCATTCAAGTGATGTAGCTGATCAAAAATGCTATTTTCCTCCCTTTCCTTTCGAATTCCGTGTCACTCCTTCGTGCTTCCTCAGCAACCTCAATTCCGGCCCCCATAATAATTCTCGGAATAATCCCTTAACCTATAACCTTTAAATTACACCCTTTCGAATTGAGTGAGTGTGATACAAAGTGTCAAGGATCATCTTCGGGTGATGTGGGGTTTTTCAGCCAAATTTCGTAAACTTTGGTAAGGAAGTATCTGAAAAAAGCGTCGAACGGCGGACGGTGTGGTGTAGGAGTAGGGCAGACGGCGGACGACAAGGGGACAGATTTTTTAAAATCGATTTTGGTAATTGACGTATCTCAAACGTAAACCATCAAATTTTGAGGGGAATTGAAAAAAAAGTAATAGTTCTTAATCGATCACAAAAGCGCCATTATCAGAGGGATGATCTCCCCAAGTACCATCCAAGCTTGTGCGAAAACAGACAGTGTCTAATGAGAAAAAAAATTCTTGGAGGCAGACGGACAAACGGTCATTTACACAAAACGGAAATTGCCAAAGAATGTCTACAATATAAAATACGAGTGGAAATATGATTTTGGTGAAAAAACGTGGTTCTGCGACTACATTTCATTCAATGAGGTGCATCGTTCAAAGTTTACAATTTGTTCAAATACGTTCTCGAAATCAGGTTAATTCCAAATTTTGGTGTCATCCCTAGTGACTTGACGTGAACAACATTATTATTATAATTTTTTAATACATCACTGGGGCATGAAGGAAAGTTTAAAGAAGGGAAATTTGAACAATAGTTGAGATTTCAACGTTCGATGTTTTGCCCCGAAACTCGGCGGTTGCCCAAGGTTTTGATGGATGAAAAACAGTTTAAAAACGCAGCAAATTCTTGACAAAGGTTTATTATTCCCGTTTCAGACAATAGGTACACGTCACTTCCACGTTCATCACTTTCATATTTTCTGTGATCAATATTGCATTGCTGAATTGATACAGATACCTACTGTAGTATCTCTTCAATCTAGATATTTTTTGTGATGATAATTTGTTAGCGTTGTTCGGTACTACCTAGGTAATTAGATTTTGCGATTTACATGACCATGGACTTGTGAGGTTTAGAGTTGTCTAACCAATAAAATAATTATTTGTTCCCAAAACCTTGCAAAACACTTCAAAACCCAATTTTTACCCGTTTTTTTTTTTTTTTTTTTTTTTTTTTTTTTTTTTTTTTTTTTTTTTTTTTTTTTTGCCTAAAAAATTCTTGGGTGATGAAGGATTGGACTGCTGAGTTTCGGGGCACTACGAAAACCTAAATGCAGCCCCTGTGCAAAGTTTCAGATTTTTGAGATTTCCATGTCTATACTAAGGCCTCCCTGGATAGGAAATTATTAGAATTTGCATCACTCAAAGCGTAACATAACGGAAAACTTCTGATAATTTTGGCATAAAACGACTCATTTGTTACGTTTGTTCACCTTCTTCCCTCTTTAAGGCAAATGTGGACAGGAGTTTAATATGATTCTGAGATAAGACATAGTGCTACGGCCGCACCAAAAGTTTATTCCATTTTTGTAGAAACATTTTCATTAAAAATTAAAAATTAATTATGGAAATGTTCTCAAGACGAATACGAGATTGGAAGTATCATCCATCATTTTGAAATGCTTTGTAATTTTGTCTTCAAAATTGAAATTACAAGTTGAATTTGATTGAATTTTTTTTGACAAATTCGATAAAGGGGTATTACCTACAATATCTTAAAACCGCACTTTCATTCATTAAATATATATGCTCGCATTTTCAGCGCCTCGCACAAGGACGAGTAGTTGTACACAAACTTAATGACGCTCGACGTTGGGTTTAAGAAAAAGTTGTCCGTGTAATACATAGATCAGAATGTTTACTAAGTTTCTCTCTCGCAAATTCATATATATGGCAATCGAACACTATGTCGATCAATGTTTCGGGCTCTTGCCAGTCTAATACCCACAAATGGGCCTAACCCGAAGAGGTAGGTACCCCACATTGCCACCAATCTGTAGCTGCCTGAAAATATCGCTATAATTATTAGATTCCTAAGCTTGCCTATCAGCTATTTTAGTTTTATTTTCATAGGCTAGGACTATGTTGTCTACGTTTGCGGGTATGGAATTATGCTCCTGAAAGATCCATAGACTCTCGAAACCCAGGTCGCAGATGATTTGTTTAATTTGCGTAGCCCTATTATACTTTCGCTGGTTGTTTCCCACCCCATCCAGATCCAAAAGTTATTTGTAACATCTGTAGGTGCATCTTTCCTTTGCACTCTCAAGGCCATTGTGGACGACAGTTGTGCGAGAGAGAGGGTAGATAAAAAGTTTATTCCAATTATTTCTATAAGGGATGAATCAATTTTCCTGTTCCAATATATATTTGAGTTTGTATCTACGAGAAAATTGGAAATATCATGGAACTTGGAAAAAAAAAAAATACAAAATTTTAAATTTCGTTTTCAAATTGCAATTTCAAATTGATTATTTTTTTTAATTCAAAAAATCAGGTTCAAGCCGTGTTTGGGAAGAAGTGACTTGACGTGAACAACATTATTATTATAATTTTTTAATATATCACTTGGGCATGAAGGAAAGTTTAAAGAAGGGAAATTTGAACAATAGTTGAGATTTCAACGTTCGATGTTTTGCCCCGAAACTCGGCGGTTGCCCAAGGTTTTGATGGATGAAAAACAGTTTAAAAACGCAGCAAATTCTTGACAAAGGTTTATTATTCCCGTTTCAGACAATAGGTACACGTCACTTCCACGTTCATCACTTTCATATTTTCTGTGATCAATATTGCATTGCTGAATTGATACAGATACCTACTGTAGTATCTCTTCAATCTAGATATTTTTTGTGATGATAATTTGTTAGCGTTGTTCGGTACTACCTAGGTAATTAGATTTTGCGATTTACATGACCATGGACTTGTGAGGTTTAGAGTTGTCTAACCAATAAAATAATTATTTGTTCCCAAAACCTTGCAAAACACTTCAAAACCCAATTTTTACCCGTTTTTTTTTTTTTTTTTTTTTTTTTTTTTTTTTGCCTAAAAAATTCTTGGGTGATGAAGGATTGGACTGCTGAGTTTCGGGGCACTACGAAAACCTAAATGCAGCCCCTGTGCAAAGTTTCAGATTTTTGAGATTTCCATGTCTATACTAAGGCCTCCCTGGATAGGAAATTATTAGAATTTGCATCACTCAAAGCGTAACATAACGGAAAACTTCTGATAATTTTGGCATAAAACGACTCATTTGTTACGTTTGTTCACCTTCTTCCCTCTTTAAGGCAAATGTGGACAGGAGTTTAATATGATTCTGAGATAAGACATAGTGCTACGGCCGCACCAAAAGTTTATTCCATTTTTGTAGAAACATTTTCATTAAAAATTAAAAATTAATTATGGAAATGTTCTCAAGACGAATACGAGATTGGAAGTATCATCCATCATTTTGAAATGCTTTGTAATTTTGTCTTCAAAATTGAAATTACAAGTTGAATTTGATTGAATTTTTTTTTGACAAATTCGATAAAGGGGTATTACCTACAATATCTTAAAACCGCACTTTCATTCATTAAATATATATGCTCGCATTTTCAGCGCCTCGCACAAGGACGAGTAGTTGTACACAAACTTAATGACGCTCGACGTTGGGTTTAAGAAAAAGTTGTCCGTGTAATACATAGATCAGAATGTTTACTAAGTTTCTCTCTCGCAAATTCATATATATGGCAATCGAACACTATGTCGATCAATGTTTCGGGCTCTTGCCAGTCTAATACCCACAAATGGGCCTAACCCGAAGAGGTAGGTACCCCACATTGCCACCAATCTGTAGCTGCCTGAAAATATCGCTATAATTATTAGATTCCTAAGCTTGCCTATCAGCTATTTTAGTTTTATTTTCATAGGCTAGGACTATGTTGTCTACGTTTGCGGGTATGGAATTATGCTCCTGAAAGATCCATAGACTCTCGAAACCCAGGTCGCAGATGATTTGTTTAATTTGCGTAGCCCTATTATACTTTCGCTGGTTGTTTCCCACCCCATCCAGATCCAAAAGTTATTTGTAACATCTGTAGGTGCATCTTTCCTTTGCACTCTCAAGGCCATTGTGGACGACAGTTGTGCGAGAGAGAGGGTAGATAAAAAGTTTATTCCAATTATTTCTACAAGGGATGAATCAATTTTCCTGTTCCAATATATATTTGAGTTTGTATCTACGAGAATATTGGAAATATCATGGAACTTGGAAAAAAAAAATACAAAATTTTAAATTTTGTTTTCAAATTGCAATTTCAAATTGATTATTTTTTTTAATTCAAAAAATCAGGTTTAAGCCGTGTTTGGGAACTATATGAGAACATGTAGGCACAAACAAGAAAAAATTTCCTTGATCATTAGAGGCGGAAAAAGAAATTTAGAACTGGCGAACGCGATCTTGGGCGGCGCGCTTTGTTTTCCTTTGATCTTTCCCGACTGGAGGACTTTGGATATCTCAAGCTGCCCCCTCCTCGGTTCGGGGTCTTGCCATTATTCAGGTTTAATACAGGTCTGTAGCCCTTCAATTTCCTTGCTACTAATTCCTTCGTATTTTCACAAACGTTTTTAGTAAACCTGTGTAAACTACCTGTGAAAACGACTCAGTGCACAGCTTACAGTTGTAATAAGCGAAAAAAGATTGCAGAAGCTGGCGAAGCAACAGTTTCATTTTATCGTTTTCCTATTGATCTTGAACTCGGAAAGAAATGGATTTATACAATTTAGAGGGGCCATTGACAGGCAAACACAAAAGAAAACGTGAACAGCAATTATCCTGATGGTTTCGATACTGAACGCTCTCTCCTAGTTTAGTGAGTAGTCTATGATTATTGAAAGTTCCGAATAATTACTAGGTACGTCACAAAGGGCTGTGATGTAGTTACTATTCGAAACTTCGAAAAATCATAGAAATATGTATAATCATCGAAGGAGAGCGTGATTGGTGTCAAAATTCTCAGAATGATATCGAGTTGTATTAAAAAAGAATAATAAATAATGCACCCAAGTCGAAAACAACTAGTAAGACGACAGTAATCTAGGTAGGAGGCCCCTCTAGTTCATTCTATAATTTATTGCTGATCGCTAGACTTGTTGGGGGACCAGTACCTTCTTTCTTCTTCGGGAGTTGAAAATTTTTTTTCTCGCCAAAATCAAAATTACCACTCTCATTTTTACGTTTTAGATAGTTCTGAATTTGATTTGTATCAATTCTCTCGGTAAGAGGATGTTGTTTGTCTGAGTAGTTATCCAAAAATACTTGTAACGACCTAATTCCTTAGTTTACCTCTGGAATTGATTAAATTCTCGGGGAATGATTATTGCTGATGGTTCCCTATCAGTTTCTGTATTCACATATTAATATTTCACTCTACGCAAACGAATAAAGCGCTATTTTCTCAAGGTCTATTCATCGAATATACCCCAAGTTTGGAGGTTACCTAGGCGGGAAAAGACGATTTAATTGCCCCGTATAAAATTCGACACGATCATAACTTAGTAGCTGCTACTCGTGCAAGAATGAAATACTTTTAACTTGCATCACGTATACACGTTTCATTCGATATAGACGACATTTTCTGGGAATGTGCGGATGGTCTTCGGTCAATTTCTCTCTCAAAAATTAATATTTTTCACCACTCAAGCGCAAACAAAAACAAACAAAAAAAAAAAGTTCAAGTCATGCAGCATGATCGCATGACGGAATTTTCCTGATTTATTGTAGGATAATTCTGTTAAATTATCGAATGTTCATATTCGTTCCTATATTCATTCCTATTCGATGATGAAGTGAGGACCCCCCCCCCCCCCCCAACCATTCGCTCTTGGTGCGGTAGTGTATACTTTCATTTTGATGAATCACTCTAATCACCATAGTGAACTCTGATGCTTATTTGATTTCTATTCAACTTGAGATGCTGGGCATTGGAACGGGATCTCTTTGGGTGTAGTAGAGTATAATTACAACTTACAGAATCACCCTAATCAGCAGAGTGAACTCTGCACCTAATTTGGTTCCAATCAAACTTAAGATGCTAAAAATTGGAACGGGACATCTTTCGATGTGGTAGAGTAATTATATTACAACTTAACAAACCCTTCTAATCAGCTGAGTGGGCTCATTAGCTTCTTTTGTTCCTATTCAGCTTTTCTGATGTACCTATCTATACTGAATTTTTAAACGGGGCCTATCTGGGTATGGTAGAGCATAATTACAACTTGCGATACCACTTTGATCAGGTACAAGTTGAAACTTGATTGTTGAAATTTGAATTGAAGCTTTTTCGGTACTGCTGGATAAACATGGCAAAGTATGGAGCCACCTTACAGTGGTGGTGGCAAAAACCTTCCACGTCGTCCCAATCAGCCCAAATGTGTGAATCGACAAGTGCATCACACGAAAACAAAAGTGTCACTCTCGTTCAAGTGGTTGAGTAAGACCAGGAAATAGTCACATTTTCAATTAATATACAATTTCCATCATAAGACGAAGGAAAGAATTATCGTATTCTTAGGATCAAGTCATCAATGATGCCCACACACGTATACACCTACTTATAGTAGGAAAAATGTATACATTGGTAGTTTCTAAGGAATATTCAAAAATATTGAGCATTATTTTCGTTTGCTATTATAAAAATCAAAGTCCCATACGTACCTATTTGCCAAATCCGTTCCACGCATCAGAGAGTCTTTATTTCTATTTTAAAGTTTTTGTTATGTGTTATGTATGTATCGCTCATTCCGGGCCGCAATTTTCATACGAAAAATCGGAAATTTGAATTTTTTTTTTTTTTTTTAATTCTCCAGGCCATACCATAAGTTGAGCTTCCTTGATCCGATCCATTTCACTATTGGTGCGTTTTGAACGAAAAAATGGTTGAAAGTAAACCCCTTGAATGTGGCACATAAGATGTAGTTATCAACGCTGATTCAACTGGTTCTATCTGGTTTGGTTAATTATTTTCATTAATTAACCTTTGCAATCGACCAAAAAAATTTTTTTTAACCCCCCCCCCCCCCTTAAAATTTGTAGGTTTACGTTTCAGGATTCGTAAAATCAGAAAATCGAATTTGGAAAAAAAAACCGTCTGCCGTCCAGAGCTGTCCTCCGAAACTACTGGACCGAACTTTATGAAATTATTATTGTTCATGCAACTTGCATCCAGTTCGATTAACCCTGATACCTCGTTTATACATTCAGCCCACTTCCGTGAAAGTTGGAAGTGAGCAGGGAAGAGGGCAGCGAAAGCATGTAAACACCTCTCTCGCGCTGCCCCTTGCTCCTCCCACTCGTCCTGCCTGTGCTCCCTCCACTGGCGGTTTTTTCGGTGCGGACCTCAAAGAGCGGGCAGTGCGAGTGGTATGTGGTAGTGAAGGCGGTATGTAAACGCCTCACTCGCGTGACTGCCAGTCGTACTCCTACCGTAGTCCGCCTTCTCTGTTTTTTCTTCTATATTTTGTTTTGTGTATTTATTTATTTTTATTATTATTATTTGTTTAAAGTATATTTTGTAAGGTAACTATTACGATCGAGTGGACCAATAAGTTAACGTTAAAGTTGAACTATAGATGGATAATTTATTAGGCTTAGGTAGGGTTGTCTTCACGGGCAACATACTATTTTCATCTTCATAGTATTTTTGCACAAAATCTCGGAAGAATTTTGTATTTGCAAATAAATATAGCATCATTCTAAAATTCAGTTTTCGTCACTCTCGTACAAATACCTACACGTCGCGTTTCATGAAATAAAAATTAAGTATTCATAATATAATATGGATAATTAATCTATAATATAGATATAAAAATAACTATATCTCTGAGGTCCATTAATCCTTTTCAAAATACCAGGGTTTTCTGCAAGTAACTGTATGGACACAATCATTGTGGGAAATATTTTTATTATTGCAGATAGGTGACCAGAGTTAAAACACCAAGGAAGCATAGGTACAGCTTCATAAAATACAGCTATCGAATAATAAAGACGTATTCTATAGAGCATACCCACGGTGGGTAACCCACCCAAATGACTAGACAAATTTAAATAAATTAATAAATTAAAATAAATATAAGAAATTGAAATAAATACCTACGAAATATTGTTTTACATGATTTCATGTGAAAATAGGAACTGTAAATATACGGATCCTTGATAAAACTGGAACTACTAATGTAAACAGCTCAAGAGGGATTCTGTAGAACGTACCTAACTAACTCTTCGCTTGACAATATGAAATTCAAGTGCCCATTGCTCAGGAAACTGAGAATAACAAAGTAATCACAGTGCAGATTTGGAAATAATATTCCACAGGTCCTAGGGGACCTAGGTACCTATTTACTTCTACTATGAAAACTTAGTAATGTCAATAATTATGTTCAATTTTTCTAAAGCTCCAAAAAAAATAAAAATATATATATATAGTATATATTTTTTGATACTATATATTTTTAATCTAGTATACAGGGTGTATTGCAAGCAGATGACAATACTCAAGGGGGTTAAACTCGACCAAAAATGTAGTTCAACAACGCCAACCGCAACTCTCTATCTCAATCCGTTTCAGAGATATGTCGTATTTAGGTAATGTTTTATCGAAAAACCCATGTTTTTTAGCATAGAAACCCCAATTTCTCCATTTTACCTCACTTTATCTCAACATTCAACCCAATTTTCGGAATTGATGCACCGTTGTTCTTGAAAAGTACCGTCTAAAAACCCTAATAGCCATTCAAAAGTTTATCGTTTCTAAATAAGTAACATTCCTTACAGTACTAGAAAGCTTCCTACGTTTCTAAATAAAAATACTGCAAACTGGGGGCTCTCACAAAAGCAGGGAAATTTAATCACCCTTTCAACGGTATGCACAAAATTAAGATTATCTTCCAATTTCATGGAGAAATTCAACAAAAAACGTTAGTAGGAGGTAGTTGGTAAACTTTATTTTCTAATTTTTTAAATCTGAAAAAAAAAAAAAAAATGATCATGTAGTAAATTAGAATTTTAAACTTCTACTGAAGAAATGGCCAGTTTGTACTTGAACCAACTTGAACTTGAAAAAATCAAAATTGAAGTTGCTTGAACTGACCCCCACCCCTACCACAACTTTTTGTAGATTCCTTCCAACGTTTTTTTCACACTGCAACTTGAATTTCTCCATGAAATTGGAATGACCTTAACATTTGGATCATACCGTTGAAAAGCTGATTAAGTTTCCCTACTTTTGTAAGATCCTTCAGTGTGCAGTATTTTTTTATTTTTCAATTAGAAACGTAGGAAACTTTCTAGTACAGTAAGGAATGTTACTTATTTAGAAACGGTAACCTTCTGAATGGATATTAGGTTTTTTAGGCGGTACTTTTCAAGAACAAAGGTGCATCAATTCCGAAAATGGGGTCGAATGTTAAGATAAAGTGAGGTAAAATGGAGAAATTGGGGTTTCTATGCTAAAAAACATGGGTTTTTCGATAAAACATTAAAAACGACATATCTCTGAAACGGATTGAGATAGAGAGTTGCGGTGGGC
Source organism: Adelphocoris suturalis (assembly GCA_030762985.1). NCBI lineage: Eukaryota > Metazoa > Arthropoda > Insecta > Hemiptera > Miridae > Adelphocoris > Adelphocoris suturalis. The sequence goes on from CM061049.1 coordinate 36,984,638, forward strand.
GTTGTTGAACTACATTTTTGGTCGAGTTTAACCCCCTTGAGTATTGTCATCTGCTTGCAATACACCCTGTATACTAGATTAAAAATATATAGTAGGTATCAAAAAATATATATATATATTTTTTGTGGACCTTTAGAAAAATTGAACATAATTATTGATATTACTAAGTTTTCATAGTAGAAGTAAATAGGTACCTAGGTCCCCTAGGACCTGTGGAATATTATTTCCAAATCTACACTGTGATTATTTTGTTATTCTCAGTTTCCTGAGCAATGGGCACTTGAATTTCATATTGTCAAGCGAAGAGTTAGTTAGGTACGTTCTACAGAACCCCTCTTGAGCTGTTTACATTAGTAGTTCCAGTTTTATCAAGGATCCGTATATTTACAGTTCCTATTTTCACATGAAATCATGTAAAACAATATTTCGTAGGTATTTATTTCAATTTCTTATATTCATTTTAATTTATTTATTAATTTAAATTTGTCTGGTCATTTGGGTGGTTACCCACCGTGGGTAGACTCTACAGAATACTAGACTAAAATTGGGATCGAACAAAGAAAGAATCTCGAAAATCGGTTGACAATAGTGGTTTGGGCAGCGTCGACAAAATTTGTGTCACACACACACACACACACACACACACACACACCTGGAGAGTGGTATTGAAGCACACTCGGGCGCATGTTGGCACTGCTGGGAATGAAGAGGCGGATTCCTGTGCAAAGGAGGCAGCCATGAGCCTAGACCTCCCGGTTGCTTTCTCCCTAATGCCTAAGTCCAAAATCAAGCAGGATTGTGGTGCTCATAGTATCGAGCTATGGGAACAGATGTGGAGGACGACAGCTGACGGCCGTAGGACAAAGTCATTCTTCCCTACAATAAGATACCGACTTGCCCTTGATCTTTCTATTTCTTGGAGGTTAACTCTTATGTTGTCGGGACATGGAAGAGTACGTGAGTTCCTGCAACGGTTCGGCCTCAGTGAGGATGCTACTTGTATGTGCTCAGGGGAGATACAGGATTGGGACCACCTTTTGTTTCGATGCAGCAAATTTGAACAGCAGCGTGCACGTCTGGAGAGGAAGTGCTTCCTGAAATGCGGTGCCTGGCCGATACCGATGAGGGATCTCGTTTCTGACCACTTGGATGAAATTATTGTATTTCTTAACTCTATGAACTTGGACTTGCTGTGATAGTGATTGGATTTCCAGCCTATTGTACTATCATTTAAAAACCGAATATTAGATTATTTTACCGCATATTTTTGTAATTTACATTCAATACCGTAAAAATAAGAATGCGTATGTTAATTACTGATGTTATAGCATGTAAATCGCCTGTAGTCTCTTGGGGAGCAGGCGGAATAATAAACTCCTCTTCCACAGGGGTACTGTGGAGGAAAAAAAGAAGAAACAAAAAACACACACACACACATACACACACACACAAACACACACACACACACTTTTTTTTTTTTTTTTTTTTTTTTTTTTTTTAAAGATCGTCGATGGCGACGATATCTGGCTTCTTGCCCTGGTCACTCGGCATATGGTACAGTCTCTCTCTCTCCACATCCTGCCGAGGAGGAGCACTCCTGCCGAGATGCCCAACTCGAGAAGCTCCGTGGCACTTTTCCCGCACCACACCCCGCGCCATGACACGGTCGCGGCCATGACCTTGATTTTATTAGGCGCCACTCCCTTTAGCTCAGATATCGCTTGTCGCAGGTCGTTCCTATCATATTTACTTATTTTAGCCCTCCAGGTCTGCTCCATGTCCACGCTGCCACTGACAGCTTGGACATCCAGGATTATGGCAGACCCATCGGGCTTGATGGCGACGATATCTGGCTTCTTGCCCTGGTCACTCGGCATATGGTACAGTCTCTCTCTCTCCACATCCCAGCCGCTGGATGACAAAGCACCTGCTATCTGCTTGGCGACCGCATCATGACGCAGAATGCGGCCACCATGAGTCCGTGGACACTGCTGCACCACATGATACAGATCCTCATTTTTACCCCGACAGGCACGGCAAAGGGTATCTACTGTCCCACGACTACCTCTAGAACACCTCACCGCAGTGGCTAATGTTGCCACCCGGGCGGCATGAAAATGTCGGTAGTCGCAGGCCCCAATGCCCTCTGAAGCCCATTCAACCCACTGGGAGGAAATGGGGGATTCAGAGCACTGTTGGAGTTCTTTACCATCCACTGAATCATGCAGAGCAGTAGCGAACTCAGCAGATGAGCTGGGTTTTGGAGCAGTTGGAGTTGCTCGATCGCACCAAAACAACTGCTGTCTGACAAAATCAAGGTCAGCAGCAGTGCGGGCGACCTCCCAGCCAGAGCCCCTTAGGGCAAGCAGGCGCTGGCGGCGTAAAGATGGGATAGCGGCTGAGAGAGAGACAATGCCGAGCCCACCGGCCTTGACTGGTGCATGGATATAGGCACTTAGGACACCAGGTGGAAAGCCTAGCCAAGAGCGCACAGCAGAGCATACTTCACGGTCTAACTCAAGCAGCCTCCCCGCAGTAAGCCTGCCAAAGACTAGCCCATAGGTTAACTTTGGCAGTAAGTACGTGCGTAGGAGGCGCAGCTTATGCTGTGGCTTCAGTGGAGCCTTGGTGACACGAGCTAGTGCTCCACCACACAGCTGGTGGCACACACAGCATGGATCGGGCAGGGATGGAAGTTTGTTCTAAGACAAAACACTCCTCATCCACTACCTTCACCTTATGCTGGCGACCTGACGGGACCAAGGATACCAACCCACACTTAGCTGGGTTGACCACCAAACCACACCTGGCTAGCTGCTCAGCAAATGCGTTGAGGGAGATCTGCAAGCCCTCACGGGTTTCTGCGCGTAGGATGACATCATCAGCAAAAGCCAATGCACCTACTCGCACCCCAGGGGCGAGATCGAACCCTATTTCAGCTGGCAGCTTACCCAAGGCCGTATCCACGTCCAGGTTGAAGAGGAGTGGCGACAGAGGATCCCCCTGGCGTACCCCCCACCCAATAACAACATCCCCTGACAACTCACCTCGTGCCTCTAGGACCGTCACGCCTTCGTGGTACAGACAGGCAACATACTCAATTAAACGAACAGATGCCCCGACACCACGAAGACAATCGGTCAGGGCAAAGTGGCTAACTGTGTCAAAGGCCTTAGCGACGTCCAGAGCGGCAAGATGGAGCTGCCGTTTCTTGATACGAGCCAGCGAAATGACAGTTTGGAGAACTGTTAGATTCTCCGCTGTGCCATCCGCTGGGCGAAATGCTCTCTGGACGTCACCTATGACACCAGCCACTTGGAGGCGATGCCAGAACTTTTTGGAAGTGGCGGCACACACACACACAAACACACACACACATACTCACACCACAAATAATACGCAGACATACACCTATGGACGAGACGTTCCAAACCCGACGCGAGCACCTCCCACCCTACTGCCTTTTCCCCTCCGTTTGTTCCCCGCTGGGTAACAACCGAACAGCTGACCCGTCTTATCACTTATCTTTGTTTAGGTTCTATTTAGATTACAGTACTTTGTCATGCGTGTTTAGTTTATTATGTACTTTTAATTATATGTTATACAAGTAGTTTAAATTACTTTTATAATATGTTCCTCCGCATGTATGTTCCTCCGTTTTAACATGCTATTTTGTTACCATTGCACATACCAAACTAAGAGGAAATTCAATCTTCGCCAGCACATAGAATCTTGGCATGGTTCGGACAAAGTTAACTCGCCGAACAATGAATTTTTTGTTCAGGAAAATTTCTTGAGTTCTATTACTCGTTTACTGTGATTTTACTTGACTCTTTTCTAAGTCACTCTCTCTTCTAAGTCAGTCTCTGAGTCACATGGAAAATGAGTGATGGTAATTTATTGTTCCTCATACACAATAAAATAAAAGCTTTATTGTTCTATTAATTTGTCATTTTGCATCAATTTTATTTTCCCTACTCCATTTGAAATATGTGTTCAGATACAATGAATCAAAAGGTTGAAGATAGCAATAAATTTTATAGTTAAAAATGTTAACGTAAAAAGTTGCTCTAATTTCAAAGTTTATGAACTCGAGAAATAGCAAAAAATTCGTTAGAAAAATTTTCTTTTATAATTTAATGAAGAACTGTCATGTGTTAGAATTTCACACTTTTGACCCCAGATTGGGGGTCAACACTTGAAAACCATCTACTTCTAATTTGCAGTCAAAATACTGTTTGGTCTGGCCAATAAACGGATGATTAGATCACGCAAGTAGTAATGCAAGAGAGCTGAAGGTTCAGGTGAGGGCCGTGACGTCATCGTGCGAATTACAAGGGCCGTATTACTGGTCTGATACCCACCGTACAGCTACTTTTTGGAAAGCTCTCGTTAAGATCTGTCTATTAAGCAAATAAAAAATAACCATGCAAATTCCGCATTGTTTTATTATTAATTTTCATTTTATTTTGATTAAAATATTTATTAAAACGAGTTTGTCACCCTGGAAATTTGAACAATTACTAGGCAGATTAGCTTCATGAAAGTATTTAAATTTGAACTTATAAGGTGCATGCTGAAAAAGTCATGAGTTAACTCGGAAGTTCATGCTGCTTCACTGAAACTTTTAAAATCATGATCCTAATGTCTTACGTCAATCTGAAAGATATGAAAAATAACTTTAAAATAAGTACTGGCGTTCAAGTTCGATTCACTATTTGTTTGTACATTTGACAATAACTCTCTGCAGTTACGGATATTTACGAAGGTTGGCAACGCTGAGCGGTTGCTTTGTAGGGAGGAACACGTTGGAGTGGGAGGTGCTCGCGTCGGGTTTGGAACGTCACGTCACCTATGGTTTTTTTTCACAGATTCGGTCTTAGAATGGTCTGAAATGGTATCTACCAACCTCGTACCTACCTACATACAATCAGAGATGAGCAAACACATATTATCCGAAAATACAAATATGTATTTATCCTTTATTTTTTATTATTTATAGTTGCATTTCTTTGTAGGTACCAATATGAATAAATTTGTATGTATTCATATTTTGGCTACGAATATTCAACATTTATACTCGAAACTATGAATATAGGAATTACATTCGAAGAATATGAATATTTCAATACTTATAGAAGTGCATATTATTATTCAATTTTTTTTAAAATATAAAATAATAATATTCACGTAGGTATTCAATCTCGATAGGTACCGATTCAAATTTTTATTCATCATTCAATTTCACAAAACCTAATTTTTGTCTACTTGCTGCACGAATACAAAGATGAGTGAGGGAGCAAAATTGAATTCTAGTTATTTTTGGCGTTTACCACATAAGTGAATTGACTGGATCTCAAAATTCAACGTAGAATACCGAGAATTTGAGTAATTTATGATAATTTCAAAGTAGGATAATGCAATACGTTAAAAAATCTGTCACAAATCAGCCGAATCCAGCCTTGAAAACCGTCACGTGTAAACTTCTATAGGCGCAACGCATCGAAAAATTTAGCGGGGTGTGAATACGACTTTACCGTCACGTTTTTTTCCGTCACGCTGTTTTGACAACTTCTTCTTTAGTTTTCACCGGACAAAAATCGTTCTCCACTCGTTAGAAAGCTCTCGATTTATTACGCATTTCTTTCGTACTTTTTCTTCTATTCATGTCGTAGTTTTATATTTATTTACTTATGTTATAAATGGGTATAGTAATCAATGCCGCTTGTTTTGTTGTCACTTGGTTGAGAAGTTAATCTTGCTTATAGTAGTTGTAGACGCGCACCATAACAGAAAATTACCTACTTAGGTACTCTGTTCTAATTTCGATTTTTAAAACATTTATGTCGTAGTTTTAAATTTATTTACATTTACGAATTAGCGGGAAGAAAGCATGTTCCATGTTTTAGCATTTTAGCTAACGCATGCCCAACATCCCAACAGAGTGGAAAGTAATGTCCAAATCGTCATAGAAGTTTACACTTCTCCCGTGTGGTCTTTAGCACACCTGTTTTTTTTTTTTTTTTTTTTTTTTTTTTTTTTTTTTTTTTTTTGTATGTTTGCATTTTCAAAATAAGACGATGAAATTCACCCTAAAGACCCTTGAATTTGAGTGATTATCTGTTCACAAGATAGGTAAATGGACTACTTTTCAAAATGCATCAAAATTCTGCTTTCAGGAAATGTATTGCACAATAACAGGTAAATATTATGAATATCATTTACAATAATAATTCATACAATAAATTATAACAAAATTCATTATTGACTATTATCAATTACTTATCACTTTTTTGAGGGAGCCTCATCCCTTAGAGACATTAACTTACGTTTTCTGGGATCCTTTGGGGGGGGGGGGGGGGGGGGGGGGGGGGGGGGGTTTGCCTTTATTGGAATATAGCCTATTTGGCATCATAAATAGAATGAAAAGAAAAACCAACCAAAAACACACACGAATCTGGGCGCCGATACCTAACCGCGTTATAGGCAAGAAGCGAGAGTTGGTCTGCGGGTAAAAAATGTAAACAAGAAATCAAGAAGCTAAATAAACCCGTTTGCGAAACCCCCCGCTCCACGCCTTTCTGCAGCGGTAGCGAACCCCCCTCGTAACCGACGCGTCCGGCAAACGCATAGCAACGCCTAGCAACAAGCATTATTACAGTTTGTAGAGGACACTATCACCATCAATTTCGCACTGCGTTTTTACACCTTCATTCTCACTCTAGGTCTGATTCCCACTACAATTATTTATAAGGATAATTCTAGTAGATAGTTGAAATACGTAAAAATATGGGATGTTAGCGTTTTCCAGGAAAAAATTGTTCAAAATAATATTTATGAGCAAAAAAAAAAAAAATTGAGAAAATAAATTTTTGTTAGCTATTTTTTGGAAACTTTATGTTCGCTCGATAGCCTAGGATGAGACAAACTCAAATATATATTTAGATTTGAAAATTGATTGACTGGTGTGGAGATGATCAAGATTATTTATTTCTCTCTCTCTCTCTCTCTCTCTCTCTCTCTCTCTCTCTCTCTCTCTCTCTCTCTCTCTCTCTCTCTCTCTCTCTCTCTCTCTCTCTCTCTCTCACACACACAACTGTCGTCCCCTTTAGACACAAACAAATCGTCATCCCCCAACTATCAACCATAGTAGAATCAATGCATAGTAGAATTTACGTTTGCGCATGCGCGGAGCAAAGTATTGAGTCAGGAACAAAGAAACATATAGGGGACCGTCTACACCCTAGCCCACACATTCCCTGAAAGTTCCATCCAACTCGGATGAAAACTGTGGGATATAAGGTCGTTACAAGGACTTCACATTGGCGCATGCGCAGTAACTATTGATGATACAGTCATGTTGAAATTGATATGGGATGATCAAATCTTCATCCCCCCAACATCCAAATTTGAGCGAGATCGGGCGACTAGGGCGTGAGAAAATGATGCATGGTAAAATTTACATTTGCGCATGCGCAGAGTTAAGTATTGAGTCAGGAAAGAAGAAACATATAGGGGACCGTCTTCACCTTAGCCCACACATTCCTTGAAAATTTCATCTAACTCGGATGAAAACTGTGGGAAATGAGGTCGTTACAAGTTTTCACATAGGCGCATGCGCAGTAGCTATTAATGATATACAGTCATGTTAAAATTGATATGGAATGATCAAATCGTCATCCCCCAACTGTCATCCAAATTGAGTCAAGGTCGGAGAAACAGGCGACCGGAACCAACAAGCAAACGAAACTTAAAAAATACATGAGTCAGTAATGAACGAGTCCCACCAAAATGAACGGCTGAGTGTAGTAGATTGGTGGTGAAGGGGAGAATAGTTCTTAGTAAATATGATGTTCGAGGATCAAAGTTCACACGTGTCCCAACCAATCGGGGTTCTCTCGACCCCGGCACCCATAGTTACCTCTCGCTCCTTCATCTCTCTCTCTGGGATTCCGGATTTGTAAAACCTATGCGATAGTGTAGCGCCAAAAATAGTCTGCTCTCGATCGTAGGTAATACTTAAATGGGAACCCGTTTTTGTAAGGAAACTATGATAATACGAGTAAAAATAAATTATAAAATAATATTTTAATTAAATTAAAAAGTTTAATTTGATTTAATTAATTTTAACTTTTCAAATGATTGAATTTTGATGATGTTCTTCCAAAATTGAAATGTCCACTCCTAGTTCACGGGCCTGGTGCCGTAGATTCAAAAAAGGGCTGGCGCGAGGGTCTGGGTTGCTACCTGTCTATTGTTGCCTCTCCAATTTAATATACCTACTAGAACAAATTTAGATGAATTTGAATGAATATCTAGGGGCTGTAGAGGGGCCTCAAACAAAATGGCCGGATTCTTTTTTAACTATTCCGAAGCACCTATGTAAGCTGGGGCCTCAAAATTTTGTATGTACCCTTCAAATACTCCGTAGAAATGGCGTAAAGAATTTTTTTTCGAATTTTCATGAAATTGTGGAATCTAGCAAACGCGGCTTCTGAGAGAAAAATGGACTTCCAATTTTCATATAGCGCATCGATTAACATAAGGATACCAATTTCGGTGAATTTTAGACATTTCCCAAGGGCATTTCATGGAGATTTTTATGAAATTCATGAAATTTCTGATGTCTGGTGAATGAAGCGTCCTAGCGCAAAACGGATTTCAAAATCGAATTCAGCGACTCAAAATACATACTGGAAAGCATTCTCGTCAAATTTGCTGTGAGTTTTAAGGGAGAAATTGCGAATTCAAGATAAAAAATAAATTTTTAAAACAAAATGTTTTTCCAGAATGAAGCCCAGGTGGTTCCAGTAAGTGCCCGCTCAGCTTTTTTGGCAAGTTCAGTTTCGTGAATTTTTTTCAAATTTTCATCTTTTGGGTAGGTTATCTGCATATATTATTGAATATTTGAAGTGGTCTTTAACCACCATACAGGGGTCAATCAGTAGGTAGGGGGTGGGGGTTTTCGGGGAGATTTCTATGAAATTCTTGAAATTTGAGATACTAGGTGAACGAAGCGTTCTAGTGCGAAACGGATTTTATTCGGAATCAGCGCCCCAATTTCCATATTGTAACACAAGTTGATGAATTTTGAACAATTTCCCAGATGAACTTTGGGGGTTTTTCATGAAATTCAATCCAAAGAACTAAACCTTGAAGAACAAAACGGATTTCAAATTCGGATTCAGAGACTTAAACGATCACGTTCGTCAGGTTCGAGGACCACGTTCGTCAGACCTAAATTTCGCCTCCCGTCTCTGATTATCAAGGAAAATGTTTACTGACTGTTCCATTTTGTTCTCAATTAAATATCAATTTGTAATTGCAATTTTGAAGACAAAATTACAAAACATTTCAAAATGTTGAACGATACTTCCAATCTCGTATTCGTCTTGAGAACATTTCCACAATTAAATTTTAATTTTTAATGGAATTGTTTCTACAAAAATGGAATAAACTTTTGGTGCGGCCGTAGCACTATCTCTTATCTCAGAATCATATTAAACTCCTGTCCGCATTGGCCTTAAAGAGGGAAGAAGGTGAACAAACGTAACAACTGAGTCATTGTATACAAAAATTATCAGAAGTTTTCCGTTATGTTACGCTTTGAGTGATGCAAATTGTAATAATTTCCTATCCAGGGAGGCCTTAGTATAGACATGGAAATCTCAAAAATCTGAAACTTTGCACAGGTGCTGCATTTAGGTTTTCGTAGCGCCCCGAAACTGAGCAGTCCAATCCTTCATCACCCAAGAATTTTTTAGGAAAAAAAAAAACGGGTAAAAATTGGGTTTTGAAGTGTTTTGCAAGGTTTTGGGAACAAATAATTATTTTATTGGTTAGACAACTCTAAACCTCACAAGTCCATGGTCATGTAAATCGCAAAATCTAATTACCTAGGTAGTACCGAACAACGCTAACAAATTATCATCACAAAAAATATCTAGATTGAAGAGATACTACAGTAGGTATCTGTATCAATTCAGCAATGCAATATTGATCACAGAAAATATGAAAGTGATGAACGTGGAAGTGACGTGTACCTATTGTCTGTAACGGGAATAATAAACCTTTGTCAAGAATTTGCTGCGTTTTTAAAACTGTTTTTCATCCATCAAAACCTTGGGCAACCGCCGAGTTTCGGGGCAAAACATCGAACGTTGAAATCTCAACTATTGTTCAAATTTCCCTTCTTTAAACTTTCCTTCATGCCCAAGTGATATATTAAAAAATTATAATAATAATGTTGTTCACGTCAAGTCACTTCTTCCCAAACACGGCTTGAACCTGATTTTTTGAATTAAAAAAAATAATCAATTTGAAATTGCAATTTGAAAACGAAATTTAAAATTTTGTATTTTTTTTTTTTCCAAGTTCCATGATATTTCCAATATTCTCGTAGATACAAACTCAAATATATATTGGAACAGGAAAATTGATTCATCCCTTGTAGAAATAATTGGAATAAACTTTTTATCTACCCTCTCTCTCGCACAACTGTCGTCCACAATGGCCTTGAGAGTGCAAAGGAAAGATGCACCTACAGATGTTACAAATAACTTTTGGATCTGGATGGGGTGGGAAACAACCAGCGAAAGTATAATAGGGCTACGCAAATTAAACAAATCATCTGCGACCTGGGTTTCGAGAGTCTATGGATCTTTCAGGAGCATAATTCCATACCCGCAAACGTAGACAACATAGTCCTAGCCTATGAAAATAAAACTAAAATAGCTGATAGGCAAGCTTAGGAATCTAATAATTATAGCGATATTTTCAGGCAGCTACAGATTGGTGGCAATGTGGGGTACCTACCTCTTCGGGTTAGGCCCATTTGTGGGTATTAGACTGGCAAGAGCCCGAAACATTGATCGACATAGTGTTCGATTGCCATATATATGAATTTGCGAGAGAGAAACTTAGTAAACATTCTGATCTATGTATTACACGGACAACTTTTTCTTAAACCCAACGTCGAGCGTCATTAAGTTTGTGTACAACTACTCGTCCTTGTGCGAGGCGCTGAAAATGCGAGCATATATATTTAATGAATGAAAGTGCGGTTTTAAGATATTGTAGGTAATACCCCTTTATCGAATTTGTCAAAAAAAATTCAATCAAATTCAACTTGTAATTTCAATTTTGAAGACAAAATTACAAAGCATTTCAAAATGATGGATGATACTTCCAATCTCGTATTCGTCTTGAGAACATTTCCATAATTAATTTTTAATTTTTAATGAAAATGTTTCTACAAAAATGGAATAAACTTTTGGTGCGGCCGTAGCACTATGTCTTATCTCAGAATCATATTAAACTCCTGTCCACATTTGCCTTAAAGAGGGAAGAAGGTGAACAAACGTAACAAATGAGTCGTTTTATGCCAAAATTATCAGAAGTTTTCCGTTATGTTACGCTTTGAGTGATGCAAATTCTAATAATTTCCTATCCAGGGAGGCCTTAGTATAGACATGGAAATCTCAAAAATCTGAAACTTTGCACAGGGGCTGCATTTAGGTTTTCGTAGTGCCCCGAAACTCAGCAGTCCAATCCTTCATCACCCAAGAATTTTTTAGGCAAAAAAAAAAAAAAAAAAAAAAAAAAAAAAAAAAACGGGTAAAAATTGGGTTTTGAAGTGTTTTGCAAGGTTTTGGGAACAAATAATTATTTTATTGGTTAGACAACTCTAAACCTCACAAGTCCATGGTCATGTAAATCGCAAAATCTAATTACCTAGGTAGTACCGAACAACGCTAACAAATTATCATCACAAAAAATATCTAGATTGAAGAGATACTACAGTAGGTATCTGTATCAATTCAGCAATGCAATATTGATCACAGAAAATATGAAAGTGATGAACGTGGAAGTGACGTGTACCTATTGTCTGAAACGGGAATAATAAACCTTTGTCAAGAATTTGCTGCGTTTTTAAACTGTTTTTCATCCATCAAAACCTTGGGCAACCGCCGAGTTTCGGGGCAAAACATCGAACGTTGAAATCTCAACTATTGTTCAAATTTCCCTTCTTTAAACTTTCCTTCATGCCCCAGTGATGTATTAAAAAATTATAATAATAATGTTGTTCACGTCAAGTCACTAGGGATGACACCAAAATTTGGAATTAACCTGATTTCGAGAACGTATTTGAACAAATTGTAAACTTTGAACGATGCACCTCATTGAATGAAATGTAGTCGCAGAACCACGTTTTTTCACCAAAATCATATTTCCACTCGTATTTTATATTGTAGACATTCTTTGGTAATTTCCGTTTTGTGTAAATGACCGTTTGTCCGTCTGCCTCCAAGAATTATTTTCTCATTAGACACTGTCTGTTTTCGCACAAGCTTGGATGGTACTTGGGGAGATCATCCCTCTGATAATGGCGCTTTTGTGATCGATTAAGAACTATTACTTTTTTTTCAATTCCCCTCAAAATTTGATGGTTTACGTTTGAGATACGTCAATTACCAAAATCGATTTTAAAAAATCTGTCCCCTTGTCGTCCGCCGTCTGCCCTACTCCTACACCACACCGTCCGCCGTTCGACGCTTTTTTCAGATACTTCCTTACCAAAGTTTACGAAATTTGGCTGAAAAACCCCACATCACCCGAAGATGATCCTTGACACTTTGTATCACACTCACTCAATTCGAAAGGTTGTGATTTAATGGTTATAGGTTAAGGGATTATTCCGAGAATTATTATGGGGGCCGGAATTGAGGTTGCTGAGGAAGCACAAAGGAGTGACACAAACTCGAAAGGAAAGGGAGGAAAATAGCATTTTTGATCAGCTACATCACTTGAATGGAAAGTTTCAGATATATTTTTGGTTCAACACACAAGGATTTATAGGGAGCAAATATGATCCTTATCCACTCCTTCATCCACATTGGAGCCCTGAATTCTTTTTCGGTTTCTGCTACAAATAAAAAAAAGATTCAACTTCCCTTCAGACAATGTACCTAAGGAATTTTCGGTTATATGTTTTTAATTGCAATTTTACAGAAAGTCTTGTATTACCTCCCAAAACCGACTTGCCGCACGACAGGACCTAGAAGATCGGATTCGTCGTACTTTTTACTTGATATATACTATTTTGTTCAAATGTAAGATGACGAAATATGAAAAGTGTCAGAATTACCCCCTCCATGAGACGCGCCACTCGACGAGACCTAGAAAATGGGATTCCTCATGTTTTTGACATTTTATGTCTTTACTATGGCACATAAATGAAAAAGCGTCACGCGGGGGAGCGTCACGCGGGGAGCGTCACGCGGGGAGCGTCACGCGGAGAGCGTTACGCGGAGATTCCCTAATGGTCCCACAATTCTGAGATTTGGTATGTGGTCCCTTGAGGGACTTCTGAACACAACTGACCGATCCCAGATCAGCTGAGTGGCTCTAGAATCCAGTTTTTTCCCTAATGATCCCACGATTCTGAGATTTGGTATGTGGTCCCTTGAGGGACTTCTGAACACAACTGACCCATCCCAGATCAGCTGAGTGGCTCTAGAATCCAGTTTTTTCAGTAATGATCCCACGACTCTGAGATTTGGTATGTGGGCCCTTGAGGGACTTCTGAACACAACTGACCGATCCCAGATCAGCTGAGTGGCTCTAGAATCCAGTTTTTTCCCTAATGATCCCACGATTCTGAGATTTGGTATGTAGCCCCTTGAGGGACTTGTGAACACAACTGACCGATCCCTGATCAGCTGAGTGGCTCTAGAATCCAGTTTTTTCCCTAATGATCCCACGATTCTGAGATTTGGTATGTAGCCCCTTGAGGGACTTCTGAACACAACTGACCGATCCCAGATCAGCTGAGTCGCTCTAGAATCCAGTTTTTTCCCTAATGATCCCACGATTCTGAGATTTGGTATGTGGGCCCTTGAGGGACTTCTGAACACAACTGACCGATCCCAGATCAGCTGAGTGGCTCTAGAATCCAGTTTTTTCCCTAATGATCCCATGATTAATGAGATTTGGTATGTGGGCCCTTGAGGGACTTCTGAACACAACTGACCGATCCCAGATCAGCTGAGTGGATCTAGAATCCAGTTTTTTCCCTAATGATCCCACGATTCTGAGATTTGATATGTGGGCCCTTGAGGGACTTCTGAACACAACTGACCGATCCCAGATCAGCTGAGTGGATCTAGAATCCAGTTTTTTCCCTAATGATCCCATGATTAATGAGATTTGGTATGTGGGCCCTTGAGGGACTTCTGAACACAACTGACCGATCCCAGATCAGCTGAGTGGCTCTAGAATACAATACGGGGTTTTATAGGAAGGGGAAAGGGGGCGCAAAGACATAAAATGTCTCTCGTGGTTGCGTACTTGTACGACATTTTACACAACACATTGAACATTTTAAATGACAAAATAAGAATAGTTTCGGAATTACCCCCTCAATGAGACGCGCCGCGCAACGAGACCCAGAAAATCGGATTCCTCGTATTTATTACCAGTTAAAAATTATGTTTTTTAATTTTTAAATGACTAAATAAGAAAAGTGTTGGAATTACCCCCTCCATGAGACGCGCCGCGCGACGAGACCTTCAAAATCGGATTCCTAGGATTTTTTACCTATTAGAAACTATTTTTCTCACATTTTAAATGACAAAATAAGAAAAGTTTCGGAATTACCCCCTCCATGAGACGCGCCGTGCGACGAGACCTAGAAAATCGGATTCCTCGGATTTTTTACCTATTAGAAACTATTTTTCTCACATTTTAAATGACAAAATGAGAAAGGTTTCGGAATTACCCCCTCCATGAGACGCGCCGTTTGACGAGACCTAGAAAATCGGATTCCTCGGATTTTTTGCCTATTAGAAATTATTTTTCTCACATTTTAAATGACAAAATAAGAAAAGTTTCGGAATTACCCCCTCCATGAGACGCGCCGCGCAACGAGACCTTGAAAATCGGATTCCTCGGATTTTTTACCTATTAGAAACTATTTTTATCACATTTTAAATGACAAAATAAGAAAAGTTTCGGAATTACCCCCTCCATGAGACGCGCCGTGCGACGAGACCTAGAAAATCGGATTCCTCGGATTTTTTACCTATTAGAAACTATTTTTCTCACATTTTAAATGACAAAATAAGAAAAGTTTCGGATTTACCCCCTCCATGAGACGCGCCGCGCAAAGAGACCTTGAAAATCGGATTCCTCGGATTTTTTACCTATTAGAAACTATTTTTATCACATTTTAAATGACAAAATAAGAAAAGTTTCGGAATTACCCCCTCCATGAGACGCGCCGCGCAACGAGACCTTGAAAATCGGATTCCTCGGATTTTTTACGTATTAGAAACTATTTTTCTCACATTTTAAATGACAAAATAAGAAAAGTTTCGGAATTACCCCCTCCATGAGACGCGCCGCGCAACGAGACCTTGAAAATCGGATTCCTCGGATTTTTTACCTATTAGAAACTATTTTTATCACATTTTAAATGACAAAATAAGAAAAGTTTCGGAATTACCCCCTCCATGAGACGCGCCGTGCGACGAGACCTAGAAAATCGGATTCCTCGGATTTTTTACCTATTAGAAACTATTTTTCTCACATTTTAAATGACAAAATAAGAAAAGTTTCGGAATTACCCCCTCCATGAGACGCGCCGCGCAACGAGACCTTGAAAATCGGATTCCTCGGATTTTTTACCTATTAGAAACTATTTTTATCACATTTTAAATGACAAAATAAGAAAAGTTTCGGTATTACCCCCTCCATGAGACGCGCCGCGCAAAGAGACCTTGAAAATCGGATTCCTCGGATTTTTTACCTATTAGAAACTATTTTTATCACATTTTAAATGACAAAATAAGAAAAGTTTCGGAATTACCCCCTCCATGAGACGCGCCGTGCGACGAGACCTAGAAAATCGGATTCCTCGGATTCGTTACCTATTAGAAACTATTTTTCTCACATTTTAAATGGCAAAATAAGAAAAGTTTCGGAATTACCCCCTCCATGAGACGCGCCGTGCGACGAGACCTAGAAAATCGGATTCCTCGGATTTTTTACCTATTAGAAACTATTTTTCTCACATTTTAAATGACAAAATAAGAAAAGTTTCGGAATTACCCCCTTCATGAGACGCGCCGCGCGACGGGACCTTGAAAATCGGATTCCTCGGATTTTTTACCTATTAGAAACTATTTTTCTCACATTTTAAATGACAAAATGAGAAAGGTTTCGGAATTACCCCCTCCATGAGACGCGCCGTTTGACGAGACCTAGAAAATCGGATTCCTCGGATTTTTTACCTATTAGAAACTATTTTTCTCACATTTTAAATGACAAAATAAGAAAAGTTTCGGAATTACCCCCTCCATGAGACGCGCCGCGCGACGAGACCTTGAAAATCGGATTCCTCGGATTTTTTACCTATTAGAAACTATTTTTCTCACATTTTAAATGACAAAATAAGAAAAGTTTCGGAATTACCCCCTCCATGAGACGCGCCGCGCGAGGAGTCCTAGAAAATCGGATTCCTAGTTCTTTTTACTTCTTAGAAGGGGTATATATATATAAGGGGTAATATAAAACGGAAGTTGAAGAAGTTAGAGGTTTTGTAGGGTTTGGAATGCTTACAGTATAAAAAACTCATTTTGAAAGAATACAGATTTTACGTTTCATCCTGACCGATAAGTAGGTTAATTATTCAAGTATAATGCCATAAAACATTAAATACCTATTACAATTTCATAAACAGCGACATAGCAACTGTTATCTTGCTTCAATAGGACTGAACTCACTTCCAGTACACCCCCTTCCATCAAAATATAATCAACGACGGGATCTGCCATCGGAAACGAAAAAACGCAAGGAGGGAAACCTAACCCGATAGATAATTACTTCACCTAACAAACAACCCATCTACCACCCCTTGCGCCACAATCCTGTGAACTGTGATGGAGAAAGAGCGCCGTTTGTTGGTTCGATTATACCCACCCTTCAAGACCGTGCGCGACAAACCTGTCGAAGTATTAAAAAACCCAGGATTATGGCGCAGGTTTGTTGCGCTGGGATGTGACGCGGTAGTCCTGTGGTCCGTGATAAAACGACGCAGCAATCCTGTCAAAAGATAACTATATATATATATATATATATATATATATATGTATGTGTCATTCCAGACGATAACTCTCGATAGAATTGAGATAAAAACTTCGTTCTTTCGCCAAAAAAATCTAGCATTTCAAAAGAAAGGATGAGTTCGTTGGACAACACTTTTTGAGCACATTAAATTGGTCAAATTTCAAAAAATGTACTAAAAAAAAAAAAAAAAAAAAAATCACAAAAAATGACAAAAAAAGGCTAAACATCGGTGTTTTTTAATTATTATTATTATTATTTTTTTTTTTTTTGGCAGAATGTTACTCAAATAAAGTTTATCAACTACGAAGTTGGTAATTTAAAAATTAAAGCTGAAACCTATGCTCAAAATTGTAATTAAATTTCATTAAAATGTGCTACAAAATCGATAAAAACGTAAAAAATTCTAGAAATCCAATATCTTTGTTTAAATAATAGAATGTTATTTAGAACAAATTTTCAGCAATAAAATTGATAGTTAGCAATTTTTTGCAGACTATATGACGAATTTGAGCAATAAAATTAATAGTTAACATTTATTTTGCAGACAGTAAATTTCAACTTCAGCGTTGCTAAGTGATGGGAGGCCGAAAATCATATTCTGAATATCGTAAACGTTAGTGTCTAAGACGTCCAGAATAATTAAAATTGATTTAGCGATGCAAAATAGTCAATTCTTACCGAGTTGTGTCACAACAATCACATGTGAACTCTGACATGTCTTGAATAGTGGTGGCAGGAAATCATAAAAAGGATGATAACACAAAACATATGTACAGTGACTAACTGCTGTTAGTCCATCAATTGCCATCAACCCCATTGGGATTGATGGCAACCCATTGCCATCAATTATAAAACTAAAGGAGCTATGTATGAAATGGATGTTTTGGTTTACCATTGGAAAATGATTGATTGATTCGTGGTTCATCCGTCAGGCTTTTATGGCCAATGGGGTTGTCAGGGTGTGACGGATATAAGTAGAAAAGTTCTTCTCAGAGTTTATTTATCGCAAGCTTTCGACATAAACATGTCATCCTCAGGCGTCTTCGTTTCTAAAAAAAACACATATAACAGGCCGTTACAAACTATGACTAGGAAGATACAGCACGTGTTATATGTGTTTTTTTTAGAAACGAAGACGCCTGAGGATGACATGTTTAAGTCGAAAACAATGTAAAATGTAAAACAATTGGTACTATATGTTTGATATCAGTGTAGAACACTGAATACACTTTCAGGAAGATGAATGCTAGAGATTTTGAGAAATGGGGGAATGCAATGGTTGATAGAGTTTTGTGGGTCTGGTCAGTCCAGAAGAAAGTGGAGGGGGGTTGTGTGAACTCAACTCACCAAGACTACACCCAAGGTACACACTATTTCCTAGAGAATGAAAGGTTGATGAGGGAAATATATGATGAAGTGGTTGATCAGTAGCAGGAAGTACCACCACAGGTGATACTTAAAGGGTAGGTAGGTACCTACTACTGGAAGCTTGCAGGGGCAAGCTGAATAGAGGGGGGTTGGTAATGTTGGAGTGTGAAATGCACATACAAATAACTCTAGGAAGTGAAATCAAGTGTGATACCTTATTATTTGGTGTTCCAGTGGAATGGATCCTGGCCAGGAGTCCTTGTAGGTAGGTAGCTGGAAACAGGTGGTTGATGGCTGACTCCCTGAGTGGGAAATTCGCGGAAATACGCGTAATTTCGAGGGGAAAAGCACTTTACCGGCGCGAACAAAGCTATCACCGACGATATACAGGTGAATTTCGGTTGGATGCGCACAGATTGAACTGATATTCAAGGATTTTGATTGTCTTAACTGGAGCGTCAATGGCGGTTGAGAGGCACACACTTTTAAACTTTCTTGGTTGAGGTTGGAAATAGAACTGATAAAGTCTGCTTCATTGGGGAGTAGAATGCAGACAATCCGCCAGAGTGCACTGGCAGCACCAGGAAATTCATGTATCCTTACGTTTCTGTGATTCTCTTGATCCATGAAGTGGTGTGTTTTGTTGATTCCAGCAGTTTAGAGACACTTGCATGACATCCACAACTCCAACTTAATTGATTAGGGAATTTATGAATTATTAGGATCAACCTGGCTTTAGATAATTGTGACAAATAAATATGAATAAAGCAGAGATGAGATGAATTTATGATGGTAACCCTGGGTGTTTCCAAACGATGAGATCTGATTGGTTGACACACAATCAAGCTGAAGGCGCAACGACAATGGCCGTCTTTGAATTAAGCAGTGAACTTTTCTGTTATCAGAAGTTCAGAAATATTAATTTGCCAGTTGATTTTCATGCATGTAGTGGAAAGTGAGTTGATTTCATCAAAATACGTACAATTAGTGGGTGAAACAAGTGATGGTAACAAGAAAAACAAGCAACAACGAAGTTAATACGATCATCAAACATGTATAACAACAACAGGTTAGTTGAATGTAAACAAATGCTAAAACTAAATAATTAGGTAGGAAAAGTGGCGTAAAATTCTAAAACCCAAACACTATATTCATGTACACAACAAATCAATATACAACAATTTATATACCCAACATTAGGGTGGTTCAAAAAAAAACAAAAGTTCTTGGATTTCTGGTCCCCATTGCTTTTTTGCTTCCTCGGTATATCAGGATGACCCTAATAAATTTATAGCAAAAAATATTAATCCTAACCACTTTACCTGGGTCGATTTTAGCCAGTTATCGACCGCTATCGTAAACCAACCTCTAAATTGGTGCCGAGGTGATGATTTAAAGGACGGATTTCAATTTTTTTGGGTCAATTTATGGGTTTTCGCATACGCTGAAAACGATGAAATTATTTATTTTACGCTCCCTCCACTAGTTATCCGGTAAACTGTCAGAGTGCGCTGCTTGAAGATATGTAAAAATCGAAAATTTCACCGAAAATGCTGTCGCCTGGTTAAGAATTGTACTAGAAACATGCTATTATGGTCGGATAATATGCTTTGGCATGTTCTGAACATGATTCCGTTTTTTACTATACTTTTCCGCCGATGATTGCTTCGTTTATCGGCCATAAACCGCAAATTAATTGTAGGGTAATAGACAAATTCACCCTAATTTCACCGGAAATTATGTTGCGTTGATAATTTAAGGTCCCAAAATACCTTGTGTCGATAAAATTTGGTATTTTCCAGGATACTCGGTACAAAGCCGTTGGTAATTTGGCAAGGACTTGAACCGGCATTGTACTTATTCGCTTAACGACCCGATACCATTGTACAAGGTTTTACACGTGACCGATACCGCTGACAATACCCTACGCTCAAACGATCCAATCACAGTTCAGGCAATTCAGAACTACGAATTTGACCCCGGAAAACCGATAAAAACTGAGGAATTTTACAGAAAAATAGGAAAATTTAGCTATTTTCTCCATTTTGCCGCTATATTTGGCAAATAAGTGAAATGCCGGTTCAAGTCCTTATCAAATTACCAACGGCTTTGTACCGAGTTGTACCAAATTTTATCGACACAAGGTATTTCGGGACCTTAAATTATCAACGCAACATAATTTCCGGTGAAATTAGGGTGAATTTGTCTATTACCCTACAATTAATTTGCGGTTTATGGCCGATAAACGAAGCAATCATCGGCGGAAAAGTATAGTAAAAAACGGAATCATGTTCAGAACATGCCAAAGCATATTATCCGACCATAATAGCATGTTTCTAGTACAATTCTTAACCAGGCGACAGCATTTTCGATGAAATTTTCGATTTTTACTTATCTTCAAGCAGCGCACCCGGCCAGTTTACCGGATAACTAGTGGACGGAGCGTAAAATAAATAATTTCATCGTGTTCAGCGTATGCGAAAACCCATAAATTGACCCAAAAAAATTGAAATCCGTCCTTCAAATCATCACCTCGGCACCAATTTAGAGGTTGGTTTACGATAGCGGTCGATAACTGGCCAAAATCGACCCAGGTAAAGTGGTTAGGATTAATATTTTTTGCTAAAAATTTAGGAGGGTCATCCTGACATACCGAGGAAGCAAAAAAACAATGGGGACCAGAAATCCCAGAACTTTTTTTTTTCTTTTTGAACCACCCTAACCCAACATTCACACAACAAATCATTTGAGTTTTATACCTCACCACTTATACTCCACTTAGACAGGATGTACCTAACGTCCTTCAAAATAGCGATAAAACAACCATTTCGTTTCAACAATGGATAAAATACCAAGTAAATATCCGTTCTTAAATTCGAACAAAATGGACTAAATTGGTGATTTTTATTATTTTCTTCGGATATTATCAAATAAACGTGTTTCTTCTTCTTAGGTACATAGTACGATAGGTGGTAATTCAAGAAAATTCGCTCACACGATCATGCTGCATGACTGGAACTTTTTATGGTTAAAATGTATTTAATCGCCCGAATATTCATAATCAAAATTCAATCCTTTGTGCATATATTTAATGATATTAGGCTAGTAATGCTCTTCCTACGAGTTTCATCCTAAATGTTAATGTTAGGTGAGAAGGTAGTACATAATACATTCAAATGGCCGCTCTAAAATTTGCATATTATTGTCTGTAGGTACTCGCATCTTTGAACCTATTCTTCCTCTTTTTTGAGGAGGAGTTGTTTGTTGGTGAAGCGATATGCAGAAGATTCAAGTAATTTTATTATATAATCGGCATTCGTTTTCAAAGTAAAAGTAATTTAAAATTTCATAGTGTTGAGGGAGGGGGGATATTGTAATATTCTTGTAATTTCGAAGATTATAATGAAGGGGATACATCTTGTAAAATCACGATCAATTCGACACTCTTAGATTTGTTTCAGAATGCCTTAAAACGGATTTCAATGAAGAAATTTTTCATAAATTTTTATTTTAAAATTTTCCGAGCCATTGCAATAGTTGATTTTGTATGAGAGTTCGCTAAAATCGAATGATGGTTCATTTCTTCATAAAACTTCAAGGGAATTCAAATCTTCAATAAAAATTGGGGGTTCCCATTAAAAAAAGAAAAAAAAGTTGGTGTCAGTTGCGCAAGTTTGCGTAAATGCGCAATGCAAAATTGTTTTATATTTTAAATCTACGATAAAAATTGTGAAGAATAGCGTTTGTGCAAATTTTTTACTTCGGTAATTAGAGAGAATAAGGGGTGGTGAGGGGGAGGGGAGAGGGGGGCTATATGGTGGACCACCCAGTTACGTAACTCATACATAGGTACGTCCCCACAATGCATGCATTACTCACCAATGTGCTTTATTTTTCATAGCCTCAGCTCAACGGGTAATGTTATGGAAACTTGGAAGCCAGCTAGGACGGGTAGTTTTAAAATTCACGAAGATCCAGTGGTGCTTCTCTTATAATCTGTCGAGTATCAATTCAGTTTTACGATCCCTCGTCGGACCGTGAAGATCCCTCATTAATGAAGATTTATCATCGCTTCCCTTTTAATAATAAGAAAGGAGGAGAGAGGGAAAGCCCTTTTCGCAAAGCCCCGTTGGTGCTGGGAAAGCTTTAATCTCTGCAGCTAATGGCGATACCGGCCTTCTGAAACAACAGCCCTTCCCGAGTAGACTACAGCCCTTCACCCGCCCTTCATCCGTTCGCAACTTCCGTTTTTCTTATCAACTTTTGAAGACGGCCCTGAAGAGTAAAAAGCAGAAAAATCTCTGGATGGAGTCTGAAACAAAAACAGCGTTTTAGAGCGTGACCTAGCATATTTCGTGCGGTGTTATGTAAATCATTGAACTACCTACTGTAGGATTTTGAAGAACACTATGGAAGCGGGCGACTAGTTACATACAACGTTGTTACGATTATTATAAACAAATAAAGTTAGATTTGTTCTTGAATTCAAACCAACGACTACGAATCCTTTATTGGCGACAAATGGTTGGGAAAAAGAATGGGAAGAACACTCGTCAAAGACATCCAAGTGTAGAGAATGACTTCCAAGACGAAACTGGTAGGCAAAATACGAGGTTTTCAACGCTTGCGGAGGCCCACACGGAAGATGGCGAAGAAGATGCTGAGGGGATTGGACTGGATGAAGACAGAGAGTTGGCTCGGAAGATGGAAAAATTATCATCGAGACTATCTGATGAAGCAAGTTCCTGGGAAGAATGCGAAAGTCAGTTTTAGCGAATTTTTGAAGAAAATTAAGCTATTGCTCTCGCCTCAAAATTTGTAGAATGTGAATTTTTGAAAAAAATTTATGCAGAAATCCGTTTCAGGCTATTCTGAATCATCTTCTGAAGTTTAACGCATTTTTTTATGTATGTATATATGTATATATGTATATATGTATGTGTCATTCCAGACGATAACTGTCCGTAGAATTGTGCTAGAAACTTCAAACAAATTATAAATGTTAAGGACACAAAACGAAAGTTCAAGTTCGTTGGCCACCATGATCGGATTACATCTTCGGGTCGAAATTTTCAAAAATGTAGTCAAAAATTTCAAAATAGCCCGTTTTTTGCGATTTGTTGTGCGAAATAATTTTTTCAGCATACTAACATGTGGTATATTCGGAATCAGCGTAAAATTTCCTATAAGAATATGTATCAAGTTTTCAAAAATTTCAAAGTTGAAAAATCAGTCAAAAATCGAAATAATGCCGTTCGCTAGTTGTAAGAATCGGTAATATTTGCATGATTTGCATGAAACATCTTCAAAAATTCGCTCATGGGGTCATGCTGCATGAATGGACTTTTTTACTTCTATGTAGAGTCAAAGGACTTGGAGGGGAAACTACAAAACTGAAAAATGCAAGGAGAGATCTCCTTCTCGCTTATGTAGGTTCCACGCCCCTCAAAAGAGTCAAGAATTTTTTATTACCTAATAATGTAAGTGAAGTAGTTTGGGATCAGCTTTTGACAGCTTTTAGATCCATCTACTAACCGAAGAAGACGGTATTCACGGCCTGATTGGAATTTGAACCAAGTATGAGAAATTCTGACGAAACTTTTACCTCTTTCATAACTCGACTCAAGGAATTAGCTGTTCTTTGTAATTATGGAGGAAATTTCGAGGAAAGAGTGAGAGATAGGTTCGCTGGTGGAATAAGATTTTCGAAATTTGGAATTGAAATTAGATAACGTTGCCCGAATGTAGAGAACGATGATAAGTCTTAACTCCACCAATTACTGGAATTGGCTGATTCTATGGAAACAGCTGAGAAAGAATTACTTGTGGACAAGTCTGAGCAGCAGGACGTGCACAAAATTCATACGAGGAGGGAGAAGAAGTATGGATCAAGAAAGAGTGAGGAGAAGGTTGGAAACCAGGGGTAGTAAAGAAGTGGAACGGACTGTATTAATATGAGGTACAGACAGAGGGCCTCATCAAGAAGAAGCACGCTGATCAATTGAGACGAAGAGAAGAAGCTGTCGACGAAGAAGGGGAAACAACTCGTAAACGAGTTCCACTATCTGCTTTACAAGCAGATACCATGTTACATGGATATGTCTTTGATTGGGGATTTCATAACGGTTGTCCTCGAGAATTGTAAACAAATCCTTTAACTTTAAACAAATCCCTGGGCCGCATCCCGACTAATTCCAACAAAACAACGGTTTACATTTACTTACTTATAGAAATATTGAAAATATCTGTGGAGAGAAGCCACTACAATGACTGTTGTCAAGAGGATGCAAATGTTTCCTATGGAGTGGAGTAAAATGATGCTATTGCTTTACGTTAAGAATATTGTAACCGGCTTATTAAAATTGTTTATAGTCCAATCAACTTAGTTTAGGAAAGTAGCCAGGTACGTAAGGAGGGGGAAATTGGTAGCTTGAGATGTGAACATTTATCACATAAATCAAGCGCTTTCCAACGAGTGGCGAACGATTTCTGTGCGATGAAAACTGCGGAAGTTCCATTCCCCTAGCAACGGCTGGGTTGTACGTGAAAAACACTGAAATTGTGACACAAATTTTGCGTCACGGAAATTTTTGGTTGACCCCCCAGAGCAAAGACATATCCATGTCAAAATGTAGGATTGTGAAGAACACTATGGAAGCGGGAGACTAGTTACATACAACGTTGTTACGATTATTATGAACAAATAAAGTTAGTTTTGTTCTTGAATTCAAACCAACGACTACGAATCCTTTACCTACTATCCAGTAGCTTCACCTACCGCTCGGCTTCAGGGACTTCGCTCGTACTTTCAGTTGGCATGACAACGCGTATTCGGTTGTGTCCAAGTTTTCTAGGAAACACCATGAAGACTTTTCCTCGACCGCGAGTGAATCCAAATCTTTCAAAATCGCCAATTTTTCCTTGTAAATAATTGCCTAGTTTATTTTGTTTTGTGACGAATTCAGTAAATAAAACTTAAATACCTTATTTGGAGCACGAGATCATTTTATCTCTTTTCTCTCTCTGCTCACCTCATCACTGGCGACCGTGACAGGACTCTACGAAATGGAGAGGATAGAAGTAACAAAGAGGCGTGCTCAGGTGAGGCGATTATTTACTAAATATTGTACAGAATTTCAATGTTTGGTGAACAACGAAGAGGCAACATGCGGGTTTCGCTCAATTATGGGATCAATGTATCTAGTAGAAGACCACTGTTGATCTGTCGTGTGTTAGTAAAACTGTTGATTATAAAAGAAAGAAAAAGGTCCATTCACGCAGTGACCGTATGAGCGAATTTTCGTAAATTATCGTATTGTGTGATGTTAAATTGTTTTGAAATATGAGCTTTTTGAGTGCAAAGAAATTGTTAACTATTAGTTTTATGGCCAAAAACCATATTCTAAATAATGATCTGCTGCACAAAACCAATTTTTGGATTTTTAGCTTTTTTTGGCAGTTTTTATCGATTTTTAAGCAAATTTTAATGAAATTTAAGTGCATTTTTCAGCATTACCTATTTTGTAAATACATTTTTGAATGTTTTATTTTACGTATAGTTAATAAACTTTACTTGAGCAATATTCTGCGAAACAAATATAATTTTAAAGATTTTTAGCAATTTTTAGTGATTTTTTTCAGCATATTTTTTGAAAGGTGACCAATTTAATTTGCTAAAAAAGTGCTGGCCAACGAACTCATCCTATCTTGTGGAAAGCTTGATTTTTTGGCGCAAAAACGGAATTTTTAGCTCAATCTGGAGTTGTCTTCTGGAATGACACATATAAATCTTTTGTTGTTTGCATAACATCGCTGATCTTACATGAAGCGGTTGATTGCAAGGCCCTTAGCCATATGGCTGTACATAAGTCCGTAAGTGGTTGCACCACACTATGAACAACAAACGTAATGCATAGTTCAGCACATCAGCAGCAGCAACCGTGCAGCCGAGCAGTCTCTCGTGGCAAAGATACGAAGTTGTGCTGCGCAGGTTCGGTAGCACATAAACTCCTCACCCAGTCATCATTCAGATTTCTTGGCAGAAGTTTGGCCTTCTTCGGTAAACCACCCCCAATCTCTCACGATTTCATTCCCGAAACCAAGCCATATTTCACCCTTTACACTTCTACTCCATTCTTCCTCCTCCTCAGAAAAAACTATATTTTCTACAACCCTCATCCCTTATATCGTTCCTCATTACCCCTGCCGTTATTAAATTATAAAAACTTCCTCCTCCGAAAACCGCAGGTCCCTTCGCCCTCTACCCCCCACCCCATCCTAACAGTCCAAAAAAGAAGACTTGCGAAATAGAGGGTTGACGGAACTTATGATCGATCCTTGGAAGGCTACATACGTCTGTACAGGGTGGAAGCTGGACATCTCAAAACCCAAGGAGAGTTGTATTATTTTGATTTATTTGAAGGATTTGATAGTGTGGTTGCACACTATGAACAACAAACGTAATGTATAGTATCAGCACATCAGCAGCAGCAACCATGCAGCCGAGTAGTCTCTCGTGGCAAAGATACGAAGTTGTGCTGCGCAGATTTGGAAGCACATAAACCCCTCACAGATTTCTTGGCGGAAGTTTGGTTTTCTTTGGTAAAACACCCCCAACCCTCCTCTCACGATTTCATCCCCAAAACCAAGCCATATTTCACCCTTTACTCGTCCACTCCATTCTTCCTCCTCTTCAGAAAAAACTATATTTCCTACAACCCTCATCCCCTACCGTTCCTCATTACCCCTGCCATTATTAAAAGATTAAAACTTCCTCCTCCGAAAGCCGCATCTTGAGAGCAACAAGAACCATTGTTGTGAGCTTCTGGACGAGGATCTCCAATGAAAAAACGTTAGAGAGGAAAAGCGAGAACAATACGGTTATCTAATTTAGTCCCTGGTTCAAATTAATTACGGTGAGGGCTCGGACGGAAGCGAGGGGCTTGAAATATGGTCGGTTGCCGAAAAGTTGGCAGGAGCGCTGAGTTTTTGTTGGGCCTCGTGGTACAAAACGACGTGCCCCCTGTAACGACAGAGTAATGAAAACTTTGCTCTTTCATATTTTTGTTCTCTTACGGCCAGTCAACCCGTTATTTCCCTAGTTTCATGCTCAACTTGTTGGCAATACTGTTACGTATACAGTCCATTATTATACGAAATAATGGATGTGGTGATTCAGACATTATTATCAACCTGTCACCAAGAACAACAGTTTATATCATTGATCGATAACGTAACTTCATAACAATATTCATAATTTTGTTCCGTCTACATTTTGTGAATTAAAGCACACGTTTTGTGAATTAAAGCCTAATAGAAAGGGCTTTGTTTCTTACAGCAATTTTATTCAAAACGAAATGGACAAAATTTTGCGGCCAGAACGCTTCAGTACATACCCTGACAGACCAGCAGCACAACGGGAATAGTTTCACTGGTTTTGTACATTTGAAAATTTCCTCGAGAAAGCTGTTGTTGAGGAAAACGATGGCTTTAAGGTACTGACGAATTTTTTTATGTTCTATTGCATTTGAACTTATAAGGGACTGTACGTCGTATGATATACCAATTGCAGCCCTCAGAGCTCTATATGTAAAAGGCAAAAACGAAATATTTGCTAGACACGAACTCTCCACTCGTAAGCAAAGTTAAAATGAAAATATCAACCATTACGTGGTAGTCTTAAAGCCCCTGGCCAAGGAGTGTAATTTCAAGGCAGTTTCGACCTAACAAAATAAAGATGACCACATTCGCGACTCATTTATAGCGGGACTTCAATCGTCAACCATTCGCCAACGTCTTCTTGAGAACAAAATCTTGGGGTTAGACGAAGCAGTCATGCAAGCGCGTTCAATTGAAACGGCTGTAAAAAATTCAGAAAGATATGCGGCTCAGAATCCAGATCTGCCTTCTGATTCAAACACCCCGCATTGCAACGCAACCAAACTAAAATCCTTTGAACCATTAAAAAAATGTTTCTTTTGTGGGGGGACCTGGCATGCCCGGCTTGCTCAATGCCCTGAGCGGGAAAATGTTTGTTTTGAGTGTAACAAAATTGGACATTACTCCAAAGTCTGCCGTTCAAAATGGACCCAAAAGAAATTCAGAGTTTCTTTGGATCAATCCGTTACTGAGGGAGATGACAACCTCTTTGTTGCCAGCATTTTGGGAGCCCGCACAACTTCCTAATTGTCCAAGGCTATGGTCCCAATAACAATTAATGGATTCAGGGCCAATGGTTAATTGATACAGGAAGCTTCTAGGAGCTATATCAGCGATAATTTTGCTTCCAGTCATAACTGAACTGTTTACCCAGAATCCGGAACTGTGTACATGGTCTCGACTTCCTTGTCATCCATCTTAAAAGGCGTACGTTAACGTTGACATAAAAAGTCAAACATCAAAAAGACAAGTCCAACAGTACACACACACTAACACAAAACTTTCTATTTTGCCTAACCTGTGTGCCGACAGCATTATCAGAAATGATATCCTAAAACTGCACTCTAGATTGAGTGTGGGCTTTGGTGGTGATAATTCACCAATCTCAATTTCAACTTCCACCACATTTTCTGCGATACAAAAAAGATTTTGGATTGTTTGCTTTTTTGTAATTTTATCCATTTTTCGGCAAATATTAACGAAATCTATGGAAATGGTTCAGCATAAATTTATTCATAATTTTGTTAATGTTCATCGTTGATAAACTTCTTTTGACTGAAAGTCTGCCAGCAATATAAATTCAACGGTTTTTAGTCACTTTTAGTACAAAACGACCTGCCTCCTGTAACGACAGAGTAATGAAAACTTCTATCTTTCATATTTTTGTTCTCTTACGGCCAGTCAACCCGTTATTTCCCTAGTTTTATGCTCAACTTGTTGGCAATACTGTTACCTATACAGTCCATTATTATACGAAATAATGGATTTACTCGGACGAAATACTCGTAGTTGCTGGTACGGCAAGGTCCATAAATACGCAATTCTGCAATTCTCCAACATCTCAACAACTGAAAATAATATTTATAAAATCTCAATAAACAGTAGTTAGGCAATTTTGCTCCCTCGCGGAATGGGTTGCATGCGGACAAAAAAATCGTGCGAGGGGTCGTAAATTTATGAAATTTGGTGTCAAATCCGAATCCGCAATAAAAAACGCTGCAAATTATTTCACAAAGGTTTATTATTTTTTCAATTGAGTATGATCGTAGTTTTAGTTGGCTTGCGTACGTCATAAGGCCCGTCCAGACTCCTCGGCGTGTCCCATTTCGAGTTGCCACAACCTATACTTCTATAATTATATACGCATGTTTATATTTCTCGATTTGAGCTCCTATCTATTCAAATAATTATTGCCTTAATAATATCATTATCTAACCACGTACGAAAAGTCGAGAGGATATGTTATTAAATATGCGTAGGAAAAGCATTGGTATTAACACAGAAATATGACCTAGAAAAAACATATATTCATGCCTCGAAGGAACGCCGTACCCACCACAAGGTGCCGCGGCGCCTCCTCTCACTCCACCCCCCGCTCTCCCCCCCTCACCACCCACCGTGACCCCCTGCCAAGCGTGCCAGGCGTGCGTGCGTGCGTAAGTCTAACAAAGCCTTGAAATGACACTTTTTCGCCCGTTTTTGGCCCATAGCATCTATGCGAGTAAAGCGATCGGGATGGTTAAAAGTTAGGACCAACTAGACCCCAAATGGAGTCTATGTGCGAAAGGACGGGTTTTTTAAGTCAATTCTTAGGCCTTTTATGGCCCGGACGGCGGACGGCGGACGGCGGACGGCGGACGGCGAACGGCGGACGGCGGACGGACATTTCAAATTTGGATTCTACGCACCTTGAAACGTAAAGTGACAAAGTTTGAGGGGGGGTTATAAAAATTTTTTGCTATACGATCACATAGGCTTATTATTGGAAATAATAAACCAAAAGGGGGGTTCCCATTTGAAAACTCGTAAACGAGTTCCACTATCTGCTTTACAAGCAGATACTATGTTACATGGATATGTCTTTGATTGGGGATTTCATAACGGTTGTCCTCGAGAGTTGTAAGCAAATCCTTTAACTTTGGACTGTAGGCGACAAAATGTAGGATGAAGAATTGGTTTTATTATTCTTGGAGACACAACAAGCATACTATACCCACTATTAAAGTTATTTCTCCAATACATTCGCTATAATTCTTGTTCATGATAGCCTGATTTTTCTTCTTTTTTTTAGCTCCTCCAGCCGATTTGAGTGTTCCTCGAGCACTTTCTTCATACTGGTAATTTTCTGTTCCTCAGCCAAGCATTCTTTGTTATTAACACTCCACGCTCCTCCACATGTTATTAACTCCCCAAATGATGTCAACAACAAGCAGTTGACAGTTAATAAATTTCGCCAAACTGAATCACGTGTCATCTTAAAATTTAGTATCCGCCAAACGAAAATTGTTTATAGTCCAAACAACTTAGTTTAGGAATGTAGCCAGGTACGCAACGAGGGGGAAATTGGTAGTTTGAGATGTGAACATTTATCACATAAATCAAGCGCTTTCCAACGAGTGGCGAACGATTTCTGTGCGATGAAAACTGCGGAAGTTCCATTCCCCTAGTAACGACTGGGTTGTCCGTGAAAATCATTAGTTTGGAAAATCGTGACATCAACTTTTGCGTGACGAAAATTTTTGGTTGACCCCCCCAGAGCAAAGACATATCCATGTCAAAATGAAGTTAGTGTCGATTGCGCGCTAATGCATTTGAAAAGCGTTGCGTTATAAAAAAAAAGCGTTGCAGTTGATTTCTAATGATTTTCACGTACAACCAAGCCGTTTCTGGGGAAATGAAACGTTACCATTTTCCATATTTTCAACGGACAGAAATCGTTCACCATTCGTTAGAAAGCTCTCGATTTATCACAAATTTCTTTCTTTCTTGTTCTTGGTATTTATGTCACCATTTTTTATTTATTAATATTATTCATTTATGTAGAAAACAATGCCGCTTGTACTGTTGTTATTAGTTTCCAATTTGGAAATCACTTCGAGAAAACGCCAAAATGAAGCCGTGGGTAGAGATGATTGCTTTATTACAAGAGTTTATTGAAATCATTGTAACTGTCACAATTGTAATGAAAATTATTGTTTTGAACATTATTTGTCTAAATTATTTGTTGAAATGGGGGGGTGGTGGTGGTGGGAACTAAAGACATAAAATGTCCCTATGAGTTGCAGACTCGTATGCAAGCGTTTTCTATTTCGAATGGCTTTGAATAAAATATAGGTAAAATTTTACTCTGTATTCCCTTTGTTTTCTTGGGGTTTTTTTTCAGATCGACGTCAGCAATTCAATATACTTCACATGAACGCAATTCACGAATCGAATTAAGCAACTGAACTGTAGCGTTTTCAGCCGGAGTTCG
This sequence comes from Adelphocoris suturalis, assembly GCA_030762985.1. Taxonomy (NCBI): domain Eukaryota; kingdom Metazoa; phylum Arthropoda; class Insecta; order Hemiptera; family Miridae; genus Adelphocoris; species Adelphocoris suturalis. The sequence continues at coordinate 37,016,544 of CM061049.1, forward strand.
CGTCTAGTGGATGGGCTTCCTTCCCACGAAGTTGAGAACTGATGAACAAGTGCGAACTCGCGCGAACGGATTTTCGCGCGAAATTGCGTCCAGTGGACGTTCGGACCTAAACCGTATCAGCGAACATAGTAATGGTAGCAACATGTGGGTAATCAATAACATGTAGAGAAGATAATATAAAACTCGGCGCCTCGCCGGATCTTTTCTCTTTTCTACTGCGTAGAAAACGAGGATAATTTGCTATGCAATTCTAAGCCTGAATCAACTTAGTTTTGAAATGTAGCCAGGTACGTAAGGAGAGGGAAATTGGTAGCTTGAAATGTGAACATTTATCACATAAATCAAGCGCTTACCAACGAGTGGCGAACGATTTTTGTGCGATCAAAACTGCGGAAGTTTCATTCCCCTAACAACGGCTGGGTTGTACGTGAAAAACACTGAAATTGTGACACAATCTATAGCAACTACTCAACTACTCGGTTGTACGTGAAAATCATCGTTAATTTCGTCACGGACGTTACATAAAAAATTATTGGGGGTCGCCTTAAGAATTGCGTAGCAATGAATAAATATCTAATTTGAAATATAGTTGAAGTTTCCATCATTACCTGAGCGAGCACCTGCGCCAATTTCTTTGCTTTTCAACCTATTGAAGCTGAATATTTGAAGGCATGATACATGATCTGTTTTTTAAAAATCTGAATTGGAAAATTGACATGATATTATCAAGCTTAATTTGTTTACGTAATATTGTTGCCTATAGTATTAGTCATTGTATAAGTATAATGAATCCTCTCAGAAAGGACAAACCAGAATTACGTCGTTACCTCCCCTTCCACAAGGCGACACGATTTTTCTCCGAGAAAACGGAAATTTCTCCTCGTCCCCTGGGGCCAACCCCACCAACTTTTCTCCCTTCACGTCTCTATCCTTTCTTCCCCTTAAAGCTTCTTGAATTTATTATTAAATTGAGCACTCCCCTTTCGCAATCTTCGATCGCTCGTTTCCAAGAGTTCAATTAATCATTGATGGCTCGAATTTTCGAGGGTGAAAAATACGTAATAGGCAGGGTGATTGGAAAGAAGAAAGCTGGAGACGGCCTCCGATTGCAAACACGTTCTCTCGCTTCAAAAGGATTTAGTTGTTCGACGTTCAATTTTTAAAGTCACCATTCAAATGATAAACGGATTCAATTTATTGTGGTGCATGTTTTACGTTTCTGAAATAAGAAACACCAAGTTGAATCGTTTGAAGTTGAAGTTGTTCGTTTGTGAAGTAATTTGAATCTCTGCACATGTTTGCAGAAATGTTCCATCATGATCTTATAAGCAAATTATCTTATTATATTTGTATTATTTTATTTTAGGATTTGAGCTCTGTTCGCTCCGGTTAAATCCGTCCTTGTCATGATTTCCCTAATTCCGGACGCTACCATACTCATTCGGCCAACTATAAATGCTGAAATACAGTCTCCAAATGAGACACTTTCATGATCCATGGAACTTCCTTCCATGTAGCCTAGACCACAAATAAGTTATGATACTTGTCCTATTGTAAACTCCATGTTCATGAACCCAATAGGAAAATGTTTATTATTGCTCATAATTTATGCACATAAATGTGTAAATTGATCTCAATATTGTTTCAAGGATTGATTCAGTATCTGTACATATTCTACTTTGTTATGTATCAGTTATGATGTTTCGTGGTCGATATAAGTGGTAACACTGGACTCTAGGTGATTATATCGAATCTCCCTCTCGACTTTCATTCCGTTCCAAGACGCCATTGTGTATATGCTTCTTGCCTTTTATCGTTTCGCCTGTTGTCTATATTATCTTTGTGTGTATCGCAATATATCTTTGCCTAATATAATCAATTAGGAATATTTATCTGATTTCCTTGAATAAATCAGTTCAATCAAGTTGTGCTCACTGTGTAATTGTTTGTTTATTCACCTTGAAGACTTCACCTCGCGGTAAGTGTGTTTCCATGATACTTACTAGGTGTTTTGCTGTTTTGACTTATAGAATTAAATACTTGTTACTTACGACGGCTTTTAGACTCGATAATAAATGTAACCGTTTTTAGCCATTTTGAGCCGATTTTGTGTGTTTGAAAATTTCTATCCAATGAACTCATCCATTCCTTTTTTTCTTGGGAAAAGAACGGATTTTAACGTGGATGTTTTTTTTGGGCGGAGGTCAGTAATTTCGGGAATTTTTACCGACCTTTTAGCGAATTTATATAGAAATTCAAGCTATTGCAATCGCTCGATAAAGTTTAAAAACAAAACTTTTGAAAATTTTCTTCATTGAAATCCGTTTTATAGCATTCTGAAACGATTCCTGAAGTTTGTGCTGGTAGGTATATGTGGAAAGATGTATTTCCAGACGGTAGGTAACTCTTCTCAGGATTGAGATAAAAATCCCATTCCCGGGCAAAAAAAGCAAATATTCCGAAAGAAAGGATGAGTTTGTCAGCCAGAATTTTTTGAGCACATTAAATTGGTCACACTTCAAAAAATCAATCACTAAAAATGGCTAAAAACGGCCAAAAATTGTTAAATTCATCATTTCAGCAGAACTTCAGTAAAATCAAAATTATCAAAGGTTATCTAGGACATTAAACAATTTTTGTACAAAATTATGCTGAAAAACGTGCTTAAATTTCATTAATATCTGCTAAAAATATTTAAAACTGCAAAAAATCTGTTGAAACCAGTAATTCTTCCTCTCCTTTCACTTCATATGATTAGCTATAATCCTCCTTCATTTTGCTTGCACTTAATTGGTTGTACCTCCAGCCCCCTTTCCTTTCTCTCGACCAATATCCTCCTTTCAATCTCCCTTCACCTGTGACTATATAAGCTGTGTCCTTCCTAATGTGTGTTCAGTTATTGGTTGTTACTGATGGTGGTCTAACCGTCGAAATCGACTTAACATTGCAACTCTTTATTTTTTCGTAGCAACAGACAACGTTTTTCACTAACTTCCGTTTCGAAATGGGTTTCCACAACTTCGTCGCGATGGATTTAGTTCGTAATGCTTCCTCACCTATAGGTAGACCCGGAAGCAATATCAGTCTGTCCTCCGTCTAGAGCTTTTCTCCGAAACTACTGGACCAATGTTTATAATACTTTGTTATTAACGCTTATGCACGCTTATGCACGCTAACTTAAATGAGACTGCCTGTTCGTGCTACTTCAAAACCCGGGCCTTCATGCTGAGGTAATCTCAGGCAAAAAGGCCGTTTTAACTGTTGACAGTCGGTAAAACCCAAAATTCACCCTCCTCCATCATACTTACCTTCACCAATAGTGCGCAAAAGGCCCAGAACGGTCGTAAACGTATTTTGCGCCGCTCAGCACCCTCTCCCTCCTATATAATCTAATGTTACCCCTTCCTACCCTCAACTGTCCACCGTTTCCATCTCTTCTCGATGACCCTCTCTCGCAACATAAAACTTAATGATGTTTGATGCTCGTAAAGTTCAGCCATGCGGGGGCTTCAGTGTTCAAACAATATCCCAGACTGGGGGTCCCGAATGCCACGAACAATTTCCATCATATTGATTGTTACTGCATCCTATCAAATATTCTACGTATACATTCCGCCGAAAGCTCGTTCGAATCTCGGTTCCGAGTTTTCAAGCATTAATTTCCATGTTTATCAGGGTTTTTCGGTCTTTAATTTATATTGACGGCCCCCCGATTCATCATTAAACGTCATCGTTACAAATACCGCATCCGGAAGGGTTATCACAGATTCATATTTCAATACAGATGGGAACATATGAAACCTAAGTATCTCGATATTTATAGTGTTCTAATTGTATTGGCTGGCCACGCCGCATTCATGTTTTGGGAACCAGTACTCACCAAGAACCCCCCCACTTACCACGACTCATGACTGCGTATTGATTGAACGGACCTTACGTGAATCCATGCTGACGTGGAGATATCACATTTTTAAACATGGGAGTGATCACGCCAACAACAAGTGCTTCAAAAACCTTTGGCAAAACTGATAGTTGACAGATAGCTCTACAGTTAGTGACTAAAGCTCTTTTTGACATGGATATGTCTTTGCTCTGGGGGGGTCAACCAGAAATTTCCATGACGCAAAATTTATGTCACAATTACAGTGTTTTTCACGTACAACCCAGCCGTTGCTAGGGGAATGGAACTTCCGCAGTTTTCATCGCACAGAAATCGTTCGCCACTCGTTGGAAAACGCTTGATTTATGTGATAAATGTTCACATCTCAAGCTACCAACTTCCCACTCCTTACGTACCTGGCTACATTACTAAACTAAGTTGATTGGACTATAAACAATTTTAATAAGCCGGTTACAATATTCTTAACGCAAAACAATAGCATCATTTACTCCACTCCATAGAAAACATTTTCATCCTCTTGACAACAGTCGACTGTTAACAACAACTCATTGTAGTGGCTTCTCTCCACAGTTATTTTCAACATTTCTATAAGTAAACCGTTGTTTTGTTGGAATTAGTCGGAATGCGGCCCAGGGATTTGTTTAAAGTTAAAGGATTTGTTTACAACTCTCGAGGACAACCGTTATGAAATCCCCAATCAAAGACATATCCATGTAACATGGTATCTGCTTGTAAAGCAGATAGTGGAACTCGTTTACGAGTTGTTTAGTTAGTTGAAGAGCTCGGCCGAATTTTACCATACTTGAAAATGGGTACCACATAACCTAACTTCCATGATTGCGGAAATGCATCAAGTTCAAGGGATAAATTGCATATGAAACCAGGATTCCAGTGAGGAATCAGTGATTCACTGCATAATTTAAAAATCATTGGTGGAAGACTATCAGGTCCCGCACTCTTGCTAACGTCCAATGTTCTAAGTTTATGGCGAATAGCATCTTCATAAATCACTATTCTATCTAAGTAAAAATCACTTTTTGATTGAAAAGGCTGATAATCTAAGTTCACATTTGTATATACAGTGGAGAAATGTGCAAAAGCATTAGAAATATCTTGTGGTTAGTCAAACAAAATGTTAATGAGCTCCATAGTATTGGGTAACCCTCTATTAGCGGGCAGAGAATTCACAAAGTGCCAAAAAGGTTTCACTGTTTTGCTGATTGAAACTTCCGTATCGCAAATATAATCAGAATAGATTTGACGAAGAATTACAGAGTGATCGAAGCTTGGAAAATTGGTCATAGTAATATAGATTATAACAATAGGCACATCAGAAAAACAATTTTATCATTTAATAATGACTAACAGGACATTTCCATTTTCCGACTGCCATGTCACGGTCACCAATTTATGATGATTTCCGCTTACAACCGAGTCGTATCCAACACATATTATTCCGTCAATTCAAATTTAGCTAGCAGTTTCAAAAGTAGTCCAACTTAATTCGGTTGTCCGTTCAGGTATTCATATGTGTATCTCCAATCAGAGTCTCATTCTAAGCTTCAATATACGGTTGGAATATATTAGTTTTTCCCCCATTCCACCACGAACAACCTGTGCAATAAAACACATTCTCCCTCTACGGGAGGGATGAGCGAGTATCGACCAATCGAAACTGTTTGTATACGCGGTGCGTTTAGAAGGGAAATAAAAAGTACCCCCCCACTCACCTTGACTCTTGACTGCGTACTGATTGAACGGGAGAGGGCCAGACTTCATAAATGTTGACGACTCCGCATTCTAAACGACCTGAGCGCTTGCATAAATGCAGCGGAGCCTGAAGAAATTCTCATGACTTCAAAGTTATTAAATCTTTGAATACTTTTTTTTCAGATGTCGATATTCATTCAAACGGAAATTGTACAGTCCCTACCTTTCCTACTCAATCTAAGGAGCTGAAATTTGAAATCCAGCTCCATTGGGATATTTACAAATAATTTCAGTGCTCTCATCACTGAACCCCTGTGCTTACCGTCAACTCATACAACTTTGTGCCACTTTTTTGGTTTTTTGAGCGTAAGAACTTTATTTGTCGTCGTATCTCGTTGAAATGTTCACCCAAGATACTTACACATCTCAGTGATCAAATGTCGCTAAGGAAAAAATTCCATCTGTTCAGCGAATAGAAGGGGTACTATTTATTCGTGGCACATTCATTACCCCAGGAAGGTGCAACTTTGAGCCACCATCTTTTTTAGCCTATAATGAAATGAAAAACCTAATGTGGCTCATTGTGGCGGTCTGAATCTTGTTATTCAGCATGTTGACTTTGTAATGTAATACAAAAAAAATTTTCTCTCGGAATTTTTAGTGATTTTTCGATTTTTTAAAAAAGGTGAATATAAAAATCAATGCAAGGCAACTTTCTGTTCGTTTTTATTATAAAATCTTAACAATTCATACAAAAATATCCAAACAAATCTTCAACTCGTCCAGCCACTTTTCTCCGATTCTGAGCACCCATTTTCTGTAAAAATACAACGAGAAAGCATTAAATTTTATTGCAGAAATAATAAAAAAACGGTGGCACAAAGTTGTACCCCTAAGTTCCCGTTTCTAACATATCTGGTCATATCATAGAAACAAACAAACTTCTGATAACACCAAATACTGTAATTGGTAGCTGACAGTATAGGGATGAAAATATGAACTTACCAAACTATTCAGAAATCCGCAGCATACTCATCCAAAGGAGACTCCCAGCACAAACTGAACAATTCCCTTTTAGTGGACTAGAGAAAGAGCTACCTTGCCGGCACTGAAATCCACAGGGAAGACTTGTGGAAGCGTCGGCATCCTCTTCTACCATCCCGCTGCTCGTGGGAATTTTTTCGAACTAATAACTTCAAGTTTGTTACCGTTAGAGAGCATAAGGTTCAAAAAACGAGATTGGCACAATGTTGAACGGGGTGCACAAAGTTGTATGAGTTGACGGTAATTCGTTTCTTATTCGACTTAAGATGTCGAGACCTGCAATGAAGATCCTTTGTGGCATTTAGAATACAGTTGCAAATTATGAGGCGCTCTGATCAGATATCGAACCTCTGAGGCTGACTTTTTCCCGAATCAACTTACGGTGCTGGAACTTAGATGAAGCACCTTTGGGACACCTCGAAAACAATTACGAGGTATGGAAACGCACTGATCTTCTAATTAGCCTCATAGGGTATTTTCTTCCCTTTTCAACGTACAGATTTTTCAAAATTTTTCGGCGTTTACTAAAATGCGTCAAATTGTTGGGCCCCTGATAATTATAAACCAATGATCTGCTTGGGAGTCTATATAATACAGAAATAATAAACCTCTGTGTAATTATTTGCAGGGTTTTAAATTTCAGCTCCTAATTTTATCTTCTTTAGGGCTGATCGAAAGTTATGTCGAGGGTTAATATTAGTCAATTTACTGGGGGTGAGGCTTGCGGTTTCCTCTCATCTCTTAGACGCTCAAAATGTACTCAAGTATGTGCCTGCGGATTTCAGGTGTTCCAACATCACACGACAATGAAAGTGTGGGTAACTATTTTATTCGCTGAATCGCATTCACCGGTTCACTTTCCTTCAGCTCTAGAGATAAATGAACCTATTAAGAAAACACAGGTGTATCCCAAAGGAAGTGGATAGCAATTTCACCCGGCGAGTTTAAGTAGGAAAAGGTGCCAGACCGTGCACTCGAGACTCCTAATGTACATTTGGTTTACGGTGAACTCCAGTCCGCCAGCAGCTTTCCACCTTATGGAACCGCAATAAACACTGCTGGGCATTATCGGTAGACCGGGCCCACAATAAGGTTTAAGTAGAATTGCTGGTTCGGGTAATTTGGTCCGCCAAGAGGCGGAAATTGGGTTAGTTAGAGCGAAAATGTTTTCCACATGAACTACCAAGAGCTTCCTAACAGCGAAGCTTCGAATCTGCAACGGGCGCATGGTTAGACTAAACAAGCAGTGCCTTGCTGTATTGCAGTTGGGATTTCATAGTTTTTGTATTCCGTCTTCGGTGTACTCCAGGGCGTTTTCCGTAAAGTCGGGAATATTTGATGTTTCGGTAATTTGATTTAATATATTTTGGTTTATTATAATTAAATATTTATTTATGGTGAGTAAATTTTATTAATTATTATTATTATTATTATTATTTTTTTTTTTTTTGCGGTTTAAGCCGCACCTCAACCAGAAGGGTCATTAGCGGCATTTTATGTTTTATTCTGCTATATGAACAAACTTTTGGATTCCACCAAATATTTGAAGTTATCTTTTTTTTAAAATCATTGTAATGATTAAAATTCTTGTTAAAAGTAAATTATAAAATTCTTGCTTAATTTTGTTCACGATGTTATCGAACGTATTTTTGTTTAATTAAGTAGGCATTCGATCTAGTTTTGGAACATATTTCAGGCATTTCAAATTTCGTTATAGAAGGGGGTTATGTTTTGTGAATTTCGTTATGTTCATCTGATTTTCGTTGATTTTTTCTTTCCATCCAGATTTCTGCGTAGTTGTGTAACAATTCTTGGAAGTTTCAAATTCATGATAGTTGAAGGTAAATGCAGGGGGGATTCCGATAAATCTTGATATTTTCTTTCTACCTTTTTTTCAAAATCTTTGGATTTATATGTACGAAAGTTCGGGAATTTCGTTATGATGAAGGATTGATAGTGAATAGGAGTTATGGATGGGAAATTAGCTATACTACTTACACCATTCACAAAAGATTTTCTTAATTATTGTTTGTTTATTTTTTAATTTATTTTTAATATACCTATATATTTACTTAAAGTTTGGTCCAATACTTTATGAAAAAAGATTCGGACGGCAGACGGGGAACGGACGGATTTTTTCTATTCGATTTTTGGATTGTACTCATCTCGAAACGAAAACCAACAAATTTTGAGAGGGTTAAACTTTTTTTTCTTTCTTGGTCAATTGAAAAGGTTCATTATTGAAAATAATAAATCAATACACGTCTACATTTAACTATCCAGACGTAGGCACCAGAAAATCAATGAAATGAAACAATATCAACGCTTCACCCGTTGCTGTGTGTCCTATGACACTTTTATTATTAATATCATTGACATTGGAAGTATTGGTCGTTATCATGAAAGAGCACATCATTTCAATCGTACTTAATGCCCCAATAGTGGTGATAATCATGTTTACAAAATTAATTGAGAAGTCTCACTTGTGTGTGAACAATTATTAATAGAACAGCTCAGATTGCGGACTGCGCAGTGGTTTCTAACGAATAGAGAAGGATCCTTGTTGGAAACTTCTGGGGTATTTCCCTAGAAACGCGTTCGTTGTAGGTGAAAATAATCAGAAAACGTCTTAACATTTCGGATAACGGATCGACTAACAGAATCCTGAATCCAGTGAAATCATTCCCAAGCTGATATGACCAACTGTTAAAAAATTATGGATAATAATGCCTTCAATAATGAATTACTGTTCACGTGCGACGTGCGTCTTCTTCTTTCCAGGTGTTTTTGAAGATGTATGATGATCTCACTCACAGATGTATGATGATCTTACAGTTTATTTTTTTCAGGTGCGAAGCTAAACACTGTTGTAAAATTGTAAGAAGCAAATGAAGTGGAGCAAAGTTAGACCCCATGGTTCAAAGGAAGATGGTCATTCAAAGGAAAGGAAGATTTATGTGATTCTCATTGCTGGTAAGTTGAGGTCGCTGGATGGAGCCAAGTTGGTGTAGAATTGGGTTCAGGATAACCAAGTTGACTTAAGACACGTCCACCGAAATCCTCCCGGAATTGATTTACGGGCGCTTACGTTCATAAACCTCCCCTCCTAATGAGAGGGACAATAATATTAATAGCCCACAACGGGTTATTGATGGACTTTCCTCTAAGTCCATTTGTCTACTGCGAGCTCCGCATTCGGGTTTGTAGTTCGGGCCTTTCGGTTTTTCGAAGTTGGAATCCACGGACGTCAAAGGCGGTAGGTGGCCGACTTGACGAGTCATTATCGCGACACAGCGTGTGACCGAATTGACTTCGGGTTTCAAAACTATCAGTTTATTGCCTCGATGTGATTGATGGTTTGGTTTGATGTGAATGATAACAACTTTCTTTTATTATATCGTCTAGAATTTTAATGGTTTTCTTCACTTAAAAGAGATGTGGGACCTCAATACCAGGCACAAAGGCCAATAAAATACTAAGAATTGTTTTGAAATCTTATTTATTTCCATTTGCTTTTTCTTGTTTGTTGATTTAATCTATGTGGATGATTCTAAAAAATAAAACTGTGATGGATGTGGGTAGTTCCTCCTTCTCGATTCTTGCAAATGTTAGGTATATCTTGAGACAGTTCTTGGGCCATCAGCTTTCAGGATATCGTCTGGGTGTAGCAGGTTAATCGCCTCTAACGTTTGAAGGAGTAACTACTCCATCACCTCCTTATCACATGGTAGCAGAGTGTGGTTTCAAACCTTCCCCCCACTCAACCCCTCGAATATTGACTGTCCTGACCCCCCTCCCCCACCTGTTCCATAGGCAAAATACGCAGTTGCACACTTGGATAGAGACTGAAGGCCCTCTCTTGTGGGAGGTGAACTCCACCATGGTGGGAGGAGGGGTCACAACTCAATGAAACGAAACCCAAGGGACACTACAAACGGGCATGAATAGGATGTTCGATACCGTACTAGTATCGAATCAAAAGTATCGATACTGTACTTATATCGATACAAAATTATCATTTGGAAAAAGTGAGAAAGAAAATCAGTTTACTAACTACAATGGTATAGGTATACTACACTAGTACTAATAAAATATTATTCAGTAGTACTGATACTAAAGAATAAGTAGATTATTAAAAGAAAGGTATTGTAGGTACCTACTGATGATGAGATAATACAAGTACGTTAAAGGAACTGAACAGGCAAGAAAGTAAAACACCCTTTAATCAACCACCACCGCTTTTAATTATTTAAAAAATGAACATAAACAAATTTTTACAAAGTTTGATTGGTTTTATTACCCCTTCAAATCCCAAATTTGTTTCCCCATACAGCTCAGAAACACCAGTTCATTGAGATGTCTGGGGGACAGGCGGCTTCGTGATTCATTCAAAATTATCACTGTCTTCGAGAATAGTCTCTCACATGAAACAGAAGTTGCAATCAGCATCAGCCGGGCTTGCTCATAAAGCCCAGGATATATCGTCCTCATGCCCTCCCACTCTGTTAGTGGGTCTGCCTTCAATGACAACAACGGTTGGCTCAAGTACCGCAACATCTCATCATCAGCTTCGTTCTTTGGCGTTCTTTTCCCATGTCCATGCACCATTTCATGCACACAATACAATAAGTTGATGATTAATTTCCATTTGAGTATTTCTTACGATACTTAGCTTTTTTCCGATACTTACCAGTACTAGTATCGAAAGGAAAGTGTCGATACCAAAAACTTAAAGAAAAGTATCGATCCCGTACTAATATCGATAAGTATCCCTAGGCGTGAAACCTGCGAGTCCAGTCACATTTGGTTGGTAGGCAACCCCCCCCCCCCCCACCTATGGTGAAAATATTATGGGCAAACTCCTTGAAGGCCTAGAATGCATGGTCACCAGCCCGGCATCAGAGAAGAGGTCTCAGTGCCTACTACTTTATCCCTACATCACCCTGATATTATATTAACCTTATACCATTGTAGAATTAAATAATCGGGGTTATATTATACGAGGGTAGCCTGTTCGGTGCCCCCCTTCCACTTTGCACCCCCCTCCCCCACTCACCCTGCTTTTTGAAAGCCCCTGGTGTGTGATGGTATGGGTAGTTCCTCCTTCTCGATTCTTGCAAATGTTACATCTGGGGGTAGCTCTTGAGCTATCAGCATTCAGGATATCGTCTGGGTGTTACGCGTTAATTGCCTGTATCCTTTGAAGGCAAAAATACTCCATTTCCACCACCTCCTTGCCACAGAACTGTAGTTCAAAATTGATAGGTAGCTACCTCCATGAATTTTTTTCCGTATTAAAATATACGTCAGTATCTTTGATGAAGGTGTAAGTGTAGTTTGTAAATGCATGTATCGTCGGATGTACATTTTCGGAACGGAGTATCTTCTCTGTACTTTTTCATTATATGACTACATTACCTTACATTAAATTTACCAAACGATTACATTACCGTCCAGTTGTTAGCACTAGTATCAAAATATGTGGAGCATTTTGCTGTAACTCGAATGTATTGCTTTATATTCAAGAAATGCATTAAAAATATTGATAATATCTTTAGTGCATATTCAACAATTTGACGTAAGAGTACAGTAAAATGTTGAATATGTTCATGATCGCTCTGCAAACGGTACGCGTCGTCCATACAGCACACAGAGAAAATTTTAGCGGTACGTAACTATACGTAAGTGCCTTCACAGTAAACGTTCTAAAGGGTGTTTCTAACGTTTCAACGGATCCCATTTGCTCATCTTCCTTTTGTCTGCCACACCCCGCCGTCATCAAGAGAAAAGCTAGCAACTAGGGCTTCCAGGGGAACCTTTACAGGATTCCTCTTACTAAATGCATTGCACAACACTTTGCTGACCGAGCGACCCCGCGGCGACACGTAGACTTATCTGTCGTCTCTAATCCTCGTCACATTTTACTCCCCTTTTATCCAGAAAATAAAGAAGGGGAGGAGGGTTAAAAAAAGAGAAGAGACAAACATTGGAGATAACGTTTATTTGATTCGACTTTGACTCTCTTTCTGTTTCTGGTGACATTTACCCTCCGACGCCTCTTGGGACTTCTAAACATCGATCACTCAACGTCAGAGCTCCGGGAGTGCATGAAGGGGATTTCAAAACGCTCAACGACGGATTGCGCTACCAAGTATTGCACCTCGTATTACAATTAACGTCTGTGAGTCTGTGCAAAACCTAGTTTAGAGGTAGCGGGGTGCGGTTTTGCATTCATGCTGCTTCAATATTGCTGTAGTATTGCGTTCCCAGTTAAATTATGCTGTCCCACCAAGACCATGGTCGGGCCCCTGGGCATTTGTCACACCCACTGTCAAATTTGAAAACATTTTCACAAAAAATTATGGTATTGTAGAGTCTCTAAAAATTTTAAAACAACCTTTTCAAAAATTTCATCATGGGAATATGTTTTTATGCATTCTAAAACTAATTGGACTTGCGGATGTCAGTCTCTTCACATGTGCAATCTACAATACTTGTAACAATCACGACTGAACAATTTTCATCTGATTTCAATGTTACTCTCTTGTGATGTGTGGGTAGGTACTTTAAGAACCAAATTGGTCCTGCATTTATTCGACAAATCTTCGAAACAAGTTGCACAGTTTTCATCGGTTTAGATGAATTTATTAGGGATTGCACAGTTGAGGGATCTCCAATGTATTGCATTATTACCAGATTAAAATTACTATTTATCCTCGATAAGAACATCGCAACACAGTGGGGAATATTATTCTAATAAATTTATGAACAAACGCAAAATCTATTCAACAATCTTAACTTCTTCAGTATTTATCCGATATTAAGGGGGGGATGTGCTGTTGAAAATTTCCTCGTTGAATTTCATTGTTTCCGAAACAAAATTGTTCGTAGCTTCTACGCAAGTGCGGACGTGAAATTTTCAAAACATAACTTTTAAAATTTTCTTCCGATTCCGATCAATTTCTCATACCTGGTAGCGAGCACCTGGTCAAAGGCGAGATGACCCATTTGCGTCGTCACCAAGCTAAAAATAGCTTCTATACAATCATGTACTAATGTAAAATTCCGTAAATTCTTTCCTTGTAAGTTAAACGTAAATATTATCAACCAGTCCAGAACCTCTCAATCAACACATTTCAATGATGTGTGAAATATGTTAAGTCCAATGGACATTAAACCTTTGAAGTAGATTATATACCCTTTTTAATTAATTCAATAGCCTTCATTGATACAACTTCGATGTTTAGAAAATTTGGGAAAACAGATGGGAAGGGTTGCTGTAGGGCACCTTGTATAATAAGGTAGGTACTTCAAAAATTTTCAGGCTTATTAATATCGAAGAAAGAAAAACGGTTGCCATGTTTGGTGAACAATGATATTTATACTAAACCTGTATTCCCCCTACAAAATAAGAAAAATACTTGTCAGTAAAAAAAAAAGTTGAGTGAGAAACTGTAGGTATTAGGTTCATGAATAGACACTTGTGTGTCAGCAGCCGAGGATATTTATGAGAGTACTCGCGGTAGCATTTTAGATAAGCTGTGATATAATTTAAAGCCATTCGTTAACTCTTAGATGTCTTGTTTTTTTGTTTTTTGTGTACGTGTTTATTTTTTGTTTATTGTTGTTTGATCCTGAATGATTAGACTTAACTGTATGAATGAATATTTAGATGTAATTTATTGTGTTGCCGTGTGCTTGTTTGGTTTTTGGGTTCCGGCTTGGGGCTCTCGGTCGGCCCGGGGGCGGTCTCGCCTGGTGTTGCTTATGATGGAGCGATTGATTTAATCGCGTCTAAGGGTGGATGGACCCAGAAATGGGTGGGCACTCTCGGGAGGCCGCCATGGTGGGTCGGGTCCGGGCTCGGCCGGGACACCCCGGCCTGGCCACTTTTGGGATGGGCAGGCATCTCGGCTGGCATTTTCTTTAGAATTCTTTTTTCTTTTTTTCTTTCTCAAGCAAGACTATTCACAGTTTTTCTTTCCTTTTCTGGCTGCAGAGTTGATAATGTATTTTTTGTTTTCCTCCTCTAAAGTTTAGGTTGTTTTGGTATTTCTCCAGCGCAATCATGTGCTTCGAAAGATAAGCGATGGCATATGACAATTTATACCAATATGACAATTGTGATTATAGCGTACTTCCACAAATTCTCTCTCCATCTCTCTCTCTCTCTCTCTCTCTCTCTCTCAGAAGGGCAGGGTTACCCACTTCGTTTAAATTACCCTCATTTCACGTCCCGCTTGTCTGTTGGGGAGGGTGAATGATCTCCAGGCTCCCAGTGTATTGCACGGAGATTTCCGCAAAACATTTGAAAGGGTCGTCGCTCGTCCTCGTCCTCCCCCTTTCGATTTCGTCTCTCTCGATAAATCTCGGGCGGCAAAGCGGCCCGCTGAGGCAGCTCTTGGACTGATGGATCGCCCGCCATCTCGGCGCATCAGACCGCGTAATCACCTCCAGCTCGTGCAGGCCCCCCTCATCCGGCGACGGTCGTTGTTTTCGTCCATTCTAAGACTCCAGGATGAGGGTAGTGCTATTTGAAATGAGCCTTACCCACTTATTCATTTTATATTTTTAAATTAAATTAGATTTCATTCTAAGAAATTTGATACCATCCGCACTCTCCAACGTTGAGTAGTTCTCTTTGCTATAAGTTTTCAAAGTTTGCACAGTTGACGTCACACTGAGTGGCAGGGGGGTCCCATCCAGGCGGGACGGGCGCTTCAAATCAAATCAAATAAACTTTATTGAACGAAGAAATATTGATTCTATTATGTGCAAGCAATAACTTATTAATAATTACAGCCGCTCGAGATCTAAATAAAAAGAGAATAAATTAATAAAAAAAAAAAAAAAAAAAAAGTTCAGGTAAATGCAAAGTAAAATAAAACTATGAAAAAATTAAGTAGGGGACCGAGGAGGGCTTATAATAAGGTGGATAAAATTTTCTTACACGAGTTCCTAAGTTTTACTATATGAGAGAGAGAGCGAATGCGGACAGGCAAAGAGTTCCAAAGGTTCGCTACCACGACGCCAAAAGATTGACCGAAAGCTCTGGTAGCATGGATTGGGATACGAATGGCCCCTGATCTCTGGGAAAGGGAACCAACAAACATGCCTCTAAAGTAGCCAGGCAAAGCACCACTCATAATCTTATGAACAGTTAGTAACCGCCGCAATTTAAAGTAATTAAATAAGTCCAAACCTAAAAATTTGTGTTTATGCTCAGAGATATGGTCCCTTAACTTTAATTCAAAAGCGTACCGAATACACGAATTGAAGGCAACCTCCAATTTTCGCCTTGAGACACTGTCAAGTTTAACGGTGTAAACAGAGTCACAGTAGAGGAAAATAGGGATAATTAGAGCAACAACTAGGTTTCTCTTCAGAATGGATGGGGTGAAAAACGCCATACGTTTCAAGGAGTGGAGCGCTCCATAAACCCTACTACAGTCATAAAGAGAATGTGCCTCTGATGTCAGGGTAGAGTTTAATTTCGCATTCATTTTATGTTTTTAAATGAAAGTGGATTCCATTTTAAGAAATTTGATACCATCCGCACTCTTCTACATTGAGTAGTTCTTTCACTATGATTTTTCAAAGTTTGCACTGGTGACGTCACACTAAGTTGCAGGGGGGTCCCGCCCAGGCGTCACCAGTGTGCGAAACTTTGAAAAATCATAGAAAGAAAACTACTCATCGTAGAAGAGTGCGGTTGATGCCAAACTTCTTAGGATGGAATCTTCTTCCAATTGAAAATAGTTAAAATACCTTCTTCGTTCCCATGGGTATTGCTCATTGTTGTATTTCGCGTGTGAGAGAAGTTTAAGGGATAAAAATGAGATGAAGCCAAGTGAGTCTGGCGAGGAGAAAATTGAAAAGTGAACTTGGAGCAAAGCCTTATCGGGTTATAAACTATCAAAACGTGGAGGGATGGAGGATTACTCCTTTTCGGAAAGAATGATAATCCTCCTTGATCTATTGAGTAAAACGTCTCAGAAACTTAGTTGAATCGCAGGAATAATTTTATCAAACATTTCACCGTTAACTGTTTCCGCTGCTGCTGCTCCCACGCTGAATCTTGATATAAATCACTATTTCACTATTTAATAACGAAATGTTACATATTTCGACAATAAATTTTGAATTAACACCACTTGAGTAATTGTTTTGGAGTTTAGTGGTACTTACAAAACTCTGAAATTTACTTCCTTAAAAATGAGTGACATTAACGGATGCATCTTTGAATAGTACGATATCAATCAGAACTTTTTTGTTTTTTCAAAATAGATTTGATAGTTAACAATTTCTGTACACAGCAAAAGGTCAAAATTAAAAAGTCGCTCAAATAGTCATACTACACGACTGTAACTTGGAAAAAATGAATAAATCTTCTTCCTCGAGGTCTGTATAAATAATCCTTCGGAATTTGATCTAATTTACTAGGAAATAGAAAGACTTGATCCTGGGAACATTTGTTTCTTTCCAAGCACTGGATAGAAAATCGAATATATGGGTTAGAAATCACTCTTTTGAAACTTCTGATCCACTGTATGCACTCGGAAATTATACTCCGCATTGAGAGGTGTGGAATCTTTGGGATTGTAATCTGCTACGTTCATTTTGAATTTTTTTTTTCAGCCGAGTCGACGGAACTTCGGATAAGCTCTAATTAATGTGGCCCAATTGTAGTGATTGGTGCTTCCTTCAGTAGTGAAAGTCAGGATTGAGCGGGGAAGAAAAAAAAGGAGAAATTTTATGGCGGTTCGGGTTAGTCAAGGATGATTTGGAACAGGTTTTTCAAACAGGAATAGTTGATTGAAGATGGGTCATTCTTATCTCCTCGTAACTCTCCGACTGGTATCCCAAATTCCTCCACATCAATGAACAGCTCGAAATATTACTTCGTAAAATAGATGAATGAACAAGATTCTGTCAATTATATTTCAGATGAATGGTATGAGGGGAAGTGCCCTTTCTTGATAAAAGAACAAGAACCAGTTCTCGTTCATCTATCATCTGAACATAATATTGAATATTCATCTATCATCAGAATATATTGGTGGTCAGTCATAATTGAATTTATATATCCACGGTTATACATTAATTGCGTGCGTGTATGCCAATTCCTCAGTTTTCATCACATTTTGATGGTATTTCCTAGGATTGAATGAGAAGAGAAATTGAAAAACTGCGTATGAAATTCATTGTAGCCGGATTAATGGTAGCCTCTGCGCAAGCGCCATCATGATAGTTAAATATATATCATTACCTCGTCAATCATAATTGAAACTTTACAAACTTCATGTATGGGACTGAGGACTGTTGTTATCTCAAATTTTAATTAAAATTGCTCAGAAAAAAAGAATAAAACACTTCGCTCGTTTAGAAAGTTTAAAGAGCGGTGAGCTAAAGAGGTATACCAGCATATTTAATGGATTGAGTAAGATTTTTTAGCATCCTACTATTTGCGATTCTTAGAGTTGTAAGTAAAACTTCTTCCAGGAGTTCTCCCCATTCGTCACGTTCCTCCTCGTAGAATGGTCATTCCAGGATCTTGTGTGTCATGCTTCTTCTTCTACATCCGCACAATTGGGTGTGTCGGCAACTCGTATCCTATGCAGGCTAAAATTTATTTGTCCATACCCGGTCCTCATCCGTACCATTTGGTCAATTTCTCGGCCCTTTAGAGGTAGCTTGTTGAACCATGGTTAATATTTCAGTGGCTGGGTCTGATAATGGACGGATCGTTTATCAACTGATAGGTACTTTTTATCATAGTGTACCTGCCATTCATTTATTAACTTTTTTGTGGGTAGTTGGAGTGCGTCCTGTAGGGAAGCAAAAATTAATTTGGTGGTCTCTTTCATCGACTGTTGATCCGAAGGCACTGAAAATTATAGGGACCGTCTAGGAGCTAACCCGCAAAACCTCTGAAAAATTCATCAAAATTGGACTGAAATGTAATTGTTTGTGTTGAGAATCAAGAACAAACATTCACATTGAAATCTCAAACTTTAATGAACCAATACAGTTTACCATAACAATTTACCAAGGTTGATGTTGTAATGATATTGTAGAGGACAATATCTCAACAGTTTGTTTTTGTTTGTTTTTTGTGTTCTTTTCTTCATTTTTTTGTTTTTAATTTCTGTAATTTTGGGCGCATTGATTGATAGACACGGGAAACCAAAATTGATCAGCAAACTTTGAAACGCAAAAAGAAAGTGGAAATTCAATTGCTGAGTATTCTTCTTGCTGCAGTAGATGAGAAAGAAAATTTGCAGTCTTTGTGGTATCACAATACAGGCTCCCTAGAGGTATTGCTTCGAACTAATCAGTTTTAATTATTTTAAAAACCTCAGCTTTTGTTGAGGGTTGACAATTTATTAGTTACAGAACCTCTCCCAGGATCAGGACAACCTATTTCGCATGGTTAGAATTAGGAGTATGGATAAATTGGGTAGTACCTTCCAAGATATGGAGAAATTTGCTGTTTTGAAGCGAGTAAAGACATAAATCTGTATTTTTCCGTGTTTACAGATGCTACGTTACTGTTATAACAGTAATCATCTTCCTGGACACCTTGGTGAACCCGACCTAACCACTTCCTGTCGCTGCTCAATACAATCAGCTTCAAGGTGGATCGTATGGAGATCGTGACTGCCGAAGGGCCGTTGGCAACTTGGCAACGGGGTCGGCGAGCATAGGGTCTTCTTCCTTTCTCGAATAGCATTAACCTCGGCATCACGTCATCCTCTCCCGCGAGATGAAAGTATGATTTTGAGCGTGAGGTCTGGGCGGCCGTTCTATGGAGCACGGGATCCTATTGAAAGTCTGGTAAATTAAAGAACAGTTCTTTTGGGCACCAATAAAAAAGTTTGCCAAGTTGGGTGGGCTCACATATTGTAAAATGGAGATATTAGATTAGTTAAAGAACAAAGTACGAGTCGAAATGATTGAATGCAGAATATAACAGTGTCTAATACATGTTTATACATGCTAGCATGCAAATTAGGGCTATAATTCATGTTTGCATACGGTTAACCCTCACAACGATTGAACATTTCATCACAATCGATTATTAATTCTCAGATTGTCATCCAATATTTGTTTTTTGTATGCGCAATAGTTACCCAATATTCAAGAAAATGCGATAAAATACAAAAGGCATCATTCTGGACCCAACAACCTCTCAATTTTGAACGAAATCGGACCAATAGATGATAAGAAATCGACGTTATGAGAAATTCACGTTTGCGCATGCGCACAGGCTACAGTTGATTATAGGGGACAGTTGTAAAATTATAGGGGATCGTCTAGGAGCTGATCCGCACAATCCCTGAAAATTTCATCGGAATCGGACTGAAATTTGGTATAGTTTTGGGCGTGACAAAGATTTACCACAGACAGACAGACAACCAAAATTGGTCAGCAAGCTCTGTAACGAAAAATTTTGATTTTGGAGGACAAAAATTTTTCAACTTCAATCATAACACTTAGCTTCCCCTAACTTCGATAGTGAGGTAGCAAAATTATACTCGACGTAATTTACGTTCGCGCATGCGAAGAGTGAAGTGATGATTTGAGAACGACCAAATTTGTACGGGACCATCTACAGCCAAACCCGCACATTCCCTCGGAGAAAATCGGAGAAAACTGCGGAAATTAAGATCGTTAAAAGGATTTCACATTGGCGCAGGCGCAGCAGCTATTAATGATACAGTTATGTTGAAATTTATACGAGATGATCAAATCATTATTTCTCTCAACTATGAAAAAAATATGGAGCATAATTTACTGTACGTTTGCGCATGCGCAGAGTGAAGTATTGATTTGACATCACTCACACATTGAAGTTGGATAAAAACATTGATAATTAAGCTTGTTACTAGGATTTCACGTTCGCGCATTCCGTGAAAATTTCATTCGAATCGGTTCAAAGCTGTGGATATTAAGCATGTTAGAAGGATTTGCGGACACAAGACAGTCACAAATACACACAAACACACAGACAGACAGACAGAAACGAAATAACAGTAAATGCGCGTGGACAATAATGATTTTGGAGACAATCAATTTTTTAGAGATGAGTCGATACCAAAATTTATCGATTCCCGATACCGATACCGATACTAAAATATCGATTCCCGATTCTCGATACCGATACCATCGGCGCATAATACCTAACTTACCTGTACGTGAAAAACAAAAATTCCTCTTGAACTAGTAATATATTCAAATTTTTACTCTTTCAAATTCAGATTAATTTTTATTACAAATTCTAAATTTCAGATTTATATTTTCGTTCAAGGCTTTAGTTAATTTGATTTGTGCAAATACGAAATTTGATTTTTTTTTTTTTTTTTAAATCTATCAAGTATCAATTAATAGGCAACTTTTATTGCCTAGGATTTATTTCTTTCTGAATAAAACAAGTTAAGCAGACTGAATTGGTTTTTTAGTTTTTTGTCGATAACTGTAAGGTATTTCCAAATAAGACTGGCTCTAGGCTTTTATACTTGGAAAACATAGCTTTGTCTAATGCTTCTGTTGTCACAAACAAAATAACCCAAGCCTACTTGTAAACAAAGTATTATTGTAAGTTGTGTTTTGGAGAACTCATGTTTCGCAACTGCTAACTTCACACAACCGTTGCACGGTACAACCATCTTCGTTGTTAGATGGTTGCAATAGTACCGTAGTGTATCACCGGGCGGTATCGGTATCGGCTTTAGGAGATCGATTCTCGATACCGATACCAATGCCTAAGAATCGGTGGTATCGAGAATCGGTATCGGGAATCGACTCATCCCGACAATTTTTTTCTCCCGTAAGTGAAAACATTGCTTCCGCTACCCAGAGGTAGACTCGGAAGCAATATTTACCCCGAAATAAATCATTATTTTTCTGAAATTATTAGGCGCTAACCAAACCACCCACAGCAAACAGCGCCAGATGTTTGGGCACTTTCCCAACGAGAGAAGTGCATGCGGAATCTCGAATATCTCACCGCAGTAGCATTGTATAGCAGCGTGTTTCAGTTGCAGTAGAAAATCCATTACGGGAGTGCAGTGAGGTTCAGAGGCAAGTGTCAGGCCGCGACCTTTTCCCATAGCTCGCCTGGGTGGCGTTCACCTTGCGACCTCGGCTGCGGGGTTGTGGGCTGGGTCGCCGCCCCGCCCAGCCGGCTAATCAACGGGCGAATCTTCTGCGCTTAGTGCACACAAGGATGCGTTATCGCTCACTAAGGAACTGACCAAACCAGACCTGCCAAGTAGGGTGGGAAGCAAAGGTTGTTCAATTAGCGAATTTTCGTGGATGCTGCAATGGCTCGGAAAATCTAAAAATTAAACTAAATTAGCAACTGGGTCATTCTCATTTCATTTGCCGCTTTGGGGCGTTTGAGAACCTCAGTGACGTGAAATATGAAAGTGCTCGAAAATGAGGTTAGATCGGCAAATACTACACATTGTACATTGCAGATTTGTGTTCCATAGATGAACAGTGAGTTTTTCATTGATGTATTTTAGGTATGTTTTTTTTTTTTTTTCTTTTTCAAAAACATGATATCCAACTCATGAGCGTTACCAGATTTCAAAAATTGATTTCTCTAAAATGGATGATTTGGCAAAATTGTTGTCGGGGCTCAAGTAAGTACAAAAGAATCACATTCATACGTAATGTTCAGATTTCACGGAATTCTTGTTGAAGGCAGTGTAATTGAGCTTAAATCTCAGGAGTGTTACCCTATTAGTGTTACCGTAATATCAGGAGTGTTACCCACCCTTGGTCACACTCCTGAGAGGTAACACTCATGAGAATTTCCGATAAAAATGGCGTCACACAGGATGATGAAGTGACGAAACTCGGGGATGGCTACTGTTTGAAACCTGTCACCAAGCAGTATGGTTGTTGATATAGTATTATTTTGTTTAAGCACCAATAACACTCGTAGGTAATTTGTGTAACACTCATGATTGAAAATAACCATTTCCCTAGCAACGACTCGGTTGTAAGCGGAAATCATCAGAATTGAGCATATTTCGTTACGTAACGTAACGTAACATAACGAAAATTTGGTTGTGTGCCATAGCAAAGACATGAAATGTCAAAACAAAAATGTAAAGACGAAACGCTTGCATACGAGTCTGCAACACATTGGAACATTTCATGTCTTCAGTTGCAGACGCGTAAGTATGTGTAGCAGACTCGTATGCAATCAGAAATCAACAAGCGGTTGCAATCATGTTCACAATATCAATTATTGAGAATGATCACCTGTGTGTAAACAATAATTCAAATAACCATGCTCATAACTGTGATTGTTGGCCACGCACTTCGCAGTAGTTAACATAATATGATTGGATAAATCGAGAGCTTTCGAACGAATGGTGAACGAATTTTGTGGGATGAAAAACGACGAAGTACCATTTCCCTAGCAACGTCTCGGTTGTAAGCGGAAATCATCAGAAATTGAGCATATTTCGTTACGTAACGTAACGTAACATAACGAAAATTTGGTTGTGTGCCATAGCAAAGACATGAAATGTCAAAAATACTACCCGCCATTTTCCATCAGCTTTCTTGATCGCAAAAATGATAACACTCCTGAGGCCCCATTGAGAAGAGATATGGGGGTTTCGAAAAATCTTAAAAATTTAAATCCTTACTCTAAATAATGAGGAACCAACTTACTGCAGCTAGTAACCCTGGCCAGTTCTAGATTGTCATTGTTTCGTAACTACCTAACTTCTACTTAGGTGTTGGGTAGGAGGGGACAGTAACACTCATGAGTTTCCAGGATTTCAGGTATCATTCGTCATCGATTTCAGGCAGCCAAATTATTACTTCGTTGATCTCCCAACTTATACTACCATTTTCTCCCCCAAATCACTAGTTTTGGTCAAGAATTGTGAGAATTCGTCGTCGGGGACATGAAAGCGGCAAATGAAATGAGAATGACCCAACTATCATGAGTTGGCATGGACACACATACACACACACCCGACATAATCGCCTGACTTTTCCCTGTCCCGTCTTTTGTTGTTATATAGTTTAACCTTTGTATTTGTCTTTCTTTTGCGTTTTACCCCGCACCTCAACCAGAAGGGTCATTAGCGGCATTTTGTTCTTGCTTTCGATGTTATATCGTCGATTTCAGCTTTGTCATTCTCAAGATTCATTTACACGTTTTAAAGATTTGTGTTCTTCACGTCAGAATCTTGTTTGTATGATGTAGAGGTAAGTGGTCGTTGTTTCTCACTTCATGTTATATTTTGGTAATTGTCTACTGTGAGCTTTGAGTAGTGATTCACGACAAGAGTCACGTTAACGTCTCTATAAGAGTTCTATTTCTCTCGATCTTACGAAAACGCTACGAGAAATTAATGCGAAAAGGTTAGCATTCATCGTCCTCGCTCTAACAGCTTGTTTTCGTATATACGATAAATACCAATACGAGAAATACAGAAACTCTCCTTCCTTTTTGTGGCATTCTGAAACGATTCCTGAAGTTTGCAGTTTTTCATTTGCAGGGTGTGACAATCTTGGATTTCTTTGGTATATTTCAATCTTTCGATGTAATTTTGGGATTCAGGTGAAATAATTAGAACAAGATTCCAATCACTTGGATAATTTGTTACGCTTTTCTTTATGATTTTGATATAAAAAATTTCCGAGCTATTGCAATATTTTCATTTTTTCCGAAAATTCGCTGCTAATGAGTCTATTATGCGTTATCGATATATAACTGGACGATGTTAACGACCAAAAAATAAATAATACAAATAAAAACCTTTACTTGGAACCTCTACGAACCTCAACTCCCTGCTTTGCAGTCCTTTACACTAAAAACTAATTTGCGAAGGCCTTGTTCGTTGAACTAGCAGCATCTGAGGTATATAGGCTGGATTCAATGTATTTTCCTATTCCCTTTGATTCGATAGGTATCGAAAACGAACGTATGAACCTGGACGATCTCATTCCATTCATTGATCCTTTTTGTCCATAAATCAAACAAGAAATCCCATTTAATTTTGAAAGTTATTGAAGTATCGAATTTTTTATACTTCAGCCCTTAAATACTACTCTTTAGGGTTGATCAAACGTAATGCCGAGATAACTGGCACATCCACTGCCATTGTACAATTTTTTAACCAAATTTTATAAGGTTCAATTCAGTAGTTTTGGACAAGAGCTTCGGACGGTGGTGTACAGCGCGGCGTGGCAGCAAACGGATTTATGGATTTTCATTTTTTTTCGTCGGTAACGTATACCTATTATATATGTAGGCATTCGTGTAGTTAGCCATTTCTTCGTACTGAATACTGGTGTGAGGGTGGAAGTATCACGGAATCCTCTCCAAAGAAAAAGCACTTCATTTCGTATATAGTATATATATTGTATATCTTATACTCAAATCAGTACATTTAGTTAGTTATATCGTGCAGTTAGTACCTACGTATGAAAGATAGCTACTAGCCATGCTGGATTATACTACACTAGCCGCTCCGGCTCGCTACGCTCGCCTCCACGTCCAGCCGGGGGGCAAGCCCCCCGGACCCCCCATTAAGTTGCTCGCTTCGCTCGCAACGTGTGGCGTGTAGGGAATATTGCTCGCTTCGCTCGCAAAGTCTGGCATGTAGGATATGTTGCTCGCTTCGCTCGCAAAGTCTGGCATGTAGAAAATGTTGCTCGCTTCGCTCGCAAAGTATGGCATTTAGGGAATTTTACTCGCTTTGCTCGCAAACGGTAGATCCCTAAGGGTAGGTTTAACTTCTGTAGGGGATGCTGCTCGCTACGCTCGCTTGAGGAAGTTATACTGCCCACCCAACTTGGCAGACGTTTTTTTCTGTTGGGGAATTCTTACTTACAAATTAAATCTTATAAAACTACGTGGAACCACGAAAAGTTTATTAGGGGATGTTGCTCGCTTCGCTCGCAAGTCCGTATTTATTCTGTAGGGGATGCTGCTCGCTTCGCTCGCTTGAAGAAGTTATACTGCCCACCCAACTTGGCAGACGTTTTTTTCTGTTGTAAATTCTTACAAACAAATTAATTCTTATAAAACTACGTGGAACCACGAAAAGTTTATTAGGGAATGTTGTACTGCCCACCCAACTTGGCAGACGTTTTTTTCAGTTGGGAATTCTTACAAACAAATTAAATCTTAGAAACTACGTGGAACCACGAAAAGTTTATTCGGGGATGTTGCTCGCTTCGCTCGCAAGGTATACCTGTATATGTGTAGGACAAAGTCCGTATTTATTATTTGAAATGGCTCTCGCTTCGCTCGCAAGGTATTGCGTAGAAGTGCAAATGGGAACCCCCCTGTGAGGGTCCCTTCAGGTAAGCAACGTTGTGTAACGGCGGCCCGTGGTCGATTAATTTCTGATGTTAAACGCTTCCCTCGCAATTCCCCTCCCAATTCGACCTACTTTCCGTCACTTTTTTCGATATCCGATTTCGGATTCAGATTCGGCGGACCCAAAGCTGTATTTCGCCCGCGAAAACCGTTCCGAAAAACGTACCTTTATGGGGTATATTTTAATCGGAAAAAACCAAGTTTTTCGGCGGACTTTTCGAGAAAACGGGTATTCTGTTGAAATGAGTCATCGAGTCCCTCCTGGTTAGCAACATTGTGAAACGGCGGCGGTCTCGATTTGTAGGAGGAAGTTATATTGGAGGAAGTTATACTGCCCACCCAACTTGGCAGACGTTTTTTTCTGTTGGAAATTCTTACAAACAAATTAAATCTTATAAAACTACGTGGAACCACAAAAAAGTTTATTTGGGGATGTTGCTCGCTTCGCTCGCAAGGCATTGCTGTATATGTGTAGGACAAACCGTACCTATTTATTCTGTTGAAATGGTGCTCGAAAGGGAAAGTTCCATCCTTATACGCGCGCGTGCGTTGGCCTGCTCGCAAGGTATTGCGTAGAAGTCGAGTCCCTTCCGTTGTGAAATGGGCGGCGGGGTCGATTAAAAATGTAATTTTAACGATTCGCCTCGCTTCCGTTCGCGATTTGACCAACTTAACGTCACTTTTTTCGATATCCGATTTCGGATTCAGATTCGGCGAACCCAAAGCTGTATTTCGCCTGCGAAAACCGTTCCAAAAAACGTACCTTTATGGGGTATATTTTAATCGGAAAAAAACCAAGTTTTTCTGCGGACTTTTCGAGAAAACGGGTCCGTACTCTCGCATTTTTTTGACGCATTTCCCGATACTTTTTTCGAGATCCGATCGCGCCGTCGACTTTCTCGTTTCAAAACCTACGAAACCGGTATTTTCCCAGAATTGCCAACGGCCGTTTAGAGGGGTAGGGGAAGCGGGGAAGTCCAAAAAGCGCATATTAAGGATAGGTTTAACTTCTGTAGGGGATGATGCTCGCTTCACTCGCTTGAGGAAGTTATACTGCCCACCCAACTTGGCAGACGTTTTTTTCTGTTGGAAATGACTATCAAACGCTCGCAACGTGTGGCGTGTAGGGAATATTGCTCGCTTCGCTCGCAAAGTCTGGCATGTAGGATATGTTGCTCGCTTCGCTCGCAAAGTCTGGCATGTAGAAAATGTTGCTCGCTTCGCTCGCAAAGTATGGCATTTAAGGAATTTTACTCGCTTTGCTCGCAAACGGTAGATCCCTAAGGGTAGGTTTAACTTCTGTAGGGGATGCTGCTCGCTACGCTCGCTTGAGGAAGTTATACTGCCCACCCAACTTGGCAGCCGTTTTTTCTGTTGGGGAATTCTTACTTACAAATTAAATCTTATAAAACTACGTGGAACCACGAAAAGTTTATTAGGGGATGTTGCTCGCTTCGCTCGCAAGTCCGTATTTATTCTGTAGGGGATGCTGCTCGCTTCGCTCGCTTGAAGAAGTTATACTGCCCACCCAACTTGGCAGACGTTTTTTTCTGTTGTAAATTCTTACAAACAAATTAATTCTTATAAAACTACGTGGAACCACGAAAAGTTTATTAGGGAATATTGTACTGCCCACCCAACTTGGCAGACGTTTTTTTCAGTTGGGAATTCTTACAAACAAATTAAATCTTAGAAACTACGTGGAACCACGAAAAGTTTATTCGGGGATGTTGCTCGCTTCGCTCGCAAGGTATACCTGTATATGTGTAGGACAAAGTCCGTATTTATTATTTGAAATGGCTCTCGCTTCGCTCGCAAGGTATTGCGTAGAAGTGCAAATGGGAACCCCCCTGTGAGGGTCCCTTCAGGTAAGCAACGTTGTGTAACGGCAGCCCGTGGTCGATTAATTTCTGATGTTAAACGCTTCCCTCGCAATTCCCCTCCCAATTTGACCTACTTTCCGTCACTTTTTTCGATATCCGACTTCGGATTCAGATTCGGCGGGATCAAAGCTGTATTTCGCCCGCGAAAACCGTTCCGAAAAACGTACCTTTATGGGGTATATTTTAATCGGAAAAAACCAAGTTTTTCGGCGGACTTTTCGAGAAAATGGGTCCGTACTCTCGCATTTTTTTAACGCATTTCCCGATACTTTTTTCGCGATCCGATCGCGCCGTCGTCTTCCTCGTAGGAAAACCTACGAAACCCGTATTTTTCCGGAATTGTCAACGGCCGTTTAGAGGGGTAGGGGAAGCGGGGAAGTCCAAAAAGCGCACATTAATTATTACTTCGACCCCCCTCCCGCCCTACGGCCCATGGTTCGGGTGGGATTAGAAAATTTTAAATTCGCTTATACACCCTATCGGAAAATCCCAAGAAGATCCCCCCACTCGTAGATCCTTCCCACTCAGCCGTTTGGCCGTGCATAGACACGACAAACAAACAAACAGACAGACAAACGGAGTTTCATTCTTATTAATAACTAGCCGCTCCGGCTCGCTACGCTCGCCTCCACGTCGCTCGCAATGTGTGGCGTGTAGGGAATATTGCTCGCTTCGCTCGCAAAGTCTGGCATGTAGGATATGTTGCTCGCTTCGCTCGCAAAGTCTGGCATGTAGGGAATATTGCTCGCTTCGCTCGCAAAGTCTGGCATGTTGGGAATATTGCTCGCTTCGCTCGCAAAGTATGGCGTGTAGGGAATATTGCTCGCTTCGCTCGCAAAGTCTGGCATGTATGGGATGTTGCTGGCTTCGCTCTCAAACGATAGATCCCTAAGGGTAGGTTTAACTTCTGTAAGGGATGCTGCTCGCTTCGCTCGCTTGAGGAAGTTATACTGCCCACCCAACTTGGCAGACGTTTTTTTCTGTTGGAAATTCTTACAAACAAATTAAATCTTATAAAACTACGTGGAACCACAAAAAGTTTATTCGGGGATGTTGCTCGCTTCGCTCGCAAGGTATTGCTGTATATTTGTAGGAAAAAATCCGAATTTATTCTGTTGAAATGGCTCTCGCTTCGCTCGCAAGGTATACTGCCCACCCAACTTGGCAGACGTTTTTTTCTGTAGGAAATTCTTACAAACAAATTAAATCTTATAAAACTACGTGGAACCACGAAAAGTTTATTAGGGGATGTTGCTCGCTTCGCTCGCAAGGTATACCTGTATATCCTTGAGGAAGTTATACTGCCCACCCAACTTGGCAGACGTTTTTTTCTGTTGGAAATTCTTACAAACAAATTAAATCTTATAAAACTATGTGGAACCACGAACAGTTTATTAGGGGATGTTGCTCGCTTCGCTCGCAAGGTATACCTGTATATGTGTAGGACAAAGTCCGTATTTATTCTGTTGAAATGGCTCTCGCTTCGCTCGCAAGGTATTGCGTAGAAGTGCAAATGGGAACCCCCCTGTGAGGGTCCCTTCTGGTAAGCAACGTTGTGAAACGGGCGGCCCGGGTAGATTAAAAATGTCATATTAAACGGTTCCCCTTGCTTCCGCTGGCAATTCGACCAAGTTCTCGTCACTTTTTTCGATATCCGATTTCGGATTCAGATTCGGCGGACCCAAAGCTGTATTTCGCCCGCGAAAACCGTTCCGAAAAACGTACCTTTACGGGGTATATTTTAATGGGAAAAAACGTGGTTTTTCGTCGGACTTTTTGAGAAAACGGGTCCGTACTCTCGCATTTTTTTGACGCATTTCCCGATACTTTTTTCGCGATCCGATTGCGCCGTCGTCTTTCTCGTTCAAAAACCTACAAAACCGGTATTTTTCCAGAATTTTCAACGCCCGTTTAGAGGGGTAGGGGAAGCGGGGAAGTCCAAAAAGCGCACATTAATTCTTACTTCGACCCCCCTCCCGCCCTACGGCCCATGGTTCGGGTGGGATTAGAACATTTTAAATTCGCTCGCTCCCCCTTTCGGAAAATCCCAAGAAGATCCCCCCACTCGTAGACTCCCCCCACTCAGCCGTTTGGCCGTGCATAGACACGACAAACAAACAAACAGACAAACGGAGTTTCATTCTTATAAATAATAGAGATTACCTATACCCCCCAATTTGACCCTTTCAAGCCAATGGACGAAAAATTTTAACAACTGAGACTGAAATTATAACTTCTGAAACAATGACAAAATACACCTTGTATGGATCTGCCCCCTATTCACCTGATGAGGCCTTTTGAAAGGGCGAAACTAGTTGTGAAGACAATAAATACATAAAAAGGAAGAAGCCGTGATACTTCCACCCTCACACCAGTATTCATTATACATGTTATCGACAAAGTTTAAAATCAGGCATTGTGTACAATGCCTAGTCGTTGTATACAATACCTGAATGGAGCAGGCACTTTGCCTAGGCATTGTATAGAATGCCTGATCGTGCACTCGGCAAAGTGTCCTTCTGATGCTTACCTGGTCTGAGCACCATTGTTGGATATATAGGTCAGAATAAGGTATATAGTTTGGTGGTCTGGATGCTCGCAAGCTCGCATCTCAAAAATACATAACATCAAGTAGTCAATCCCTTAGTAAAAATTCAGATCTGTTGGACATATAGGTCAGAATGATGAGTATTTATACTTTGCTTAAATCAATGGTAGCATTAAATGGACTGCCTAGGCATTGTGTACATTGCCTATCCATTGTGTCTAAAGAGAGTTAAAAATGGAGGAATATCATACTTTGCCTAGAAAGTGCAGGCATTGTATAGAACGACTAGTCATTGTATACAATGCCTGGATTTCATACTATACCGGTAACATATACACACATATGGAAAAGTGCAAACTACAGGAACCTTTTCAGAATGCAGAAAGAAGAAAATTTACAAAAATATTGATTTTATTTTGTTATTATTTTTTAAATTGGATTTTTTATTTATTTATTTTTTTTTTTGTATAGTACACGAGCTCTATAATATAGTATATTGAGCTTACTATCAATTATTATTTTTTCCTTGACCGGGCACATAAATTACTCACCTTCAAACTTTCGAGTTACATGAAAAGTAAAACTGAAACCGGAAGCGGCTCATCGAGATCCCTAAGAAATAAAGAAAGGGAGAGTTAAAAAAAAAAAGTTTACCTAACTAAAGCGTACTGTGGAAAATCGATTTCCTAGCCGATCCACATCCTTCCTCCGCTTCCCCCCACTCATATTTCACCACTGCCCCAAGACTCGTAATATCTCAAAGACTATGGTAATATCATTTTTCTTCCAAAAAGCAATTATTTTCAGACTTTTTCACCTTGACAAAACGTCTCTTTACTTCTCAAAAACGCCATTGCCGAGCGTCCCCACGCGACGGGTACTTTTTCCGTCTAGGTTCGCTGAACTGCTAATTTTGAACTGTTCCGCTCTATTGTTCTTGTCGCAAGTTCGGAGTCCTCGAAGTCCAAAAACCCCCTAGGTTTTTCTCGTCCAGCGAACGGGGCGGCTCCCAATTAACCGAGTCACTGAGCCAAAGCAGACGATAGCTCGTGTAGCGCTTGCTTTTTTTTTTATCTTTCCAGGTCTTTCGGTCGCAGCGTTCACTATGCCTATTCCAAAACCATGAAATGATTACATTGGTCAGCAATCAAATAATGAAGAGAGTACAGAGTGGTTTTGATATCAGAGGTGAATCACTAACATGCCAATGCGGTTGAAAAGTTGGTAAGTAAATAGATAAAAAATGTCTCTGTCCGTAAACGTCCTTAAACATGCCTATTAGATCTCATAATGAAGAACTGTATTCATTTAAAGATTTCGTGTTGGAAGTGAAGTGTATACATTTTTCTCACAACCTCACTATTGAGAAAGAGAGAGAGAGAGAGAGGGAAAGAGAGAGAGGGAGAGAGAGAGAGAGAGAGAGAGAGAGAGAGAGAGAGAGAGAGAGAGAGAGAGAGAGAGAGAGAGAGGAAATAATCTTATTCGGTGATAATATGTACCTTGTATGTTTTAACCAAAATTCATATTTATTCTTCTTTTGTTGTTTGTACTCCTCAAAAAGAGGCTCCGCGTACAAAAGATGCTAAGTGCCACAAAATGCAAGATATCATTCAATTAGGGCCAAGCCAAAAGTCGGATTCTCTCACTCTGACTTTGACTGCGTTTAGGAGTGAGACGCTTCTTTCTCAAATGTGATGGGGGAATATGTCCTTCAAACAGACTTCTTGATTTTCATTTCATTTCTATATACGGACCAGAACCCACGACCTACTATACCAGAGCTCTACAACTTTTAACACGAGACCAGTACAGAGTACCCCCTAGTACAGTGTATTCATTCTCGCACTCGTTTTAGCCTAACATCACCAGTGATAATTGGATTCATCTATCTAGAAGACTGAAAGCATATTACTAAGGTTGCATAATAATATATTTCATTCATATTATATTAAATAGGGATGTGAATCCTATTATGTTTCTCTGGAATAGTTATAGAGTCAATTTGAAGAATCAATGCTTTTTTCCTATTAGCGGCCTCATTAATAGCGTTCCAAATAAGTCCCATATTACCACAAGATTTTCTTATCCGATCCCTATTATAGTTGTCTTTAGCAGCTTTAATCATATCAGTCAATTCATTTCTATAGGTTTTAACGCTGTTAATAAGTTTAATGTCGATTGGGGCTTCCCGCGTTATCTTCGACAACGCCTCTTTTTTCCTCACGCTTAGTAACAATCCTGGAGTCATCCATGGCTTCAAAGCTGTTGATTTATGAGACTGACTCAGAACTACAGTATTCATATCATGAAATGAATTGGCAGCTGTATCTGTTACACAATAGTAATTATTAGTTTACATTGTTACCCACATGTTGGTTGTGTTGTTTGGTTGCGAAAAACCAGGAAATATATTCATTCCTATTTTGTCGTCATCTAGTTCATATTATTCACAAATATTAGCATTATATTGAAGATGCCACAGTATCCACATCTACACTCTCAAAAACAGGAGTCCCCGGTTCCTCAGCAAGGGCAGCTTTTAACGCATCATGATTCACAAAAGAAACAGTTTTACTCTCGGGTTGTAGACTTTTGTATACTTTACTTTTGATTACATCCATACCATGTTCCATCGAAATCGGACATCGGGAAGTGGCATTTAAAACGATTTATGAGGACATACGATTTTGATGCCTTGTTTAAGCTTATGTAGAATCGATCTATCATTTCATAGTTACGCATACATATCAAGTGATATAGGGAGCATACTCCTCCTAGGACATGCAAAGAAAATCAAGTTTGAGCTGACGGGGTGAGGTCGGGAGGGGCCAATGTTATACCGAAGTTCTACTTTGTTACTTATCTCGGCGTGTCTCATTGCAATGGTTTTTTGAATTTCAGGTAATGTGAGACTAACGTCTCTCTAGTTCTGGTATCTAATTTTTTTCTTGACTACTGTAATACTAAATTGCTGCTAATATGAAAATGAAAAAAATTTTTTTTGACTTTGACATTATTTGGAAAACGAATTAGAGATCGTGAAATCGTGATCGTTTACTTTGAGTGCCATTCACTCTTCAGATCCTAAAACCACTTTAGATCCCACGTGATGCAACCTCGCGACCTTTGGTATTCCACAACTCAATCAAAAACTATTAAGATGGCGGCCTTGACGCCAGTAGACGATAAAGTATTCGATTCGGAGAGTAAACGTCCTTCAAACTTGATCCAGTACGACTGAAAAACCGAGAGACTGAATCAACTCTTCAATTGGATTGAATAAAATCACAGTGACTAATGGGGGAGGGGGGGTCAATCAAACATGGGATAGGTTAAAATCTACACGATGAACTCAACGACATGCGATGACATTTATCGATTTACGATGATCGTTCGGAGGCTGAGCTATCGATGACGGCGCGAAAAAATGCGCGGTACGTTGCGACAATACACGAATCCTTCAACTGGAAGGCGCCGGGGTAAAATAACCCGAGACCAATCGGCTCTTGTGACCTTTATGGGATTCATCCGGAGGTCGGCGATCTTTCATTATCAAGATGATGCAATCCTTTGCGTGGGGAGACTAGGAATCAATTTTCTACTACCCTGCAAGAATACTCTGGTATGGGGAATCAGAAATCGCACAGAGAAGCAGTTAGGTATTGTCGAGAGTTTTTCTCAACTAGATTTGCAATTTATGATTAATAAGGTATATTTATTAGAGTTTAATTATTATCTAATTGTTTATAACAAACTTGAATCAACTAAAATTATAGATTTTAATGCTACGTTATTAAATTAATTAAATTAAATTATCTACATTATTTACAAGATCCTGGTAGTGAAGCCACGATATTCCCTGAAGAGAAATTCTCTACGGTATAGGAGCAGAAATTCCTTAGAGGCTCGGGACCAGCTTCATCACTACGTGTTCAGGGGAAATCTGTCGATCAAGGAGAGCGAGTATCTCTCGGTTTGGAGATAACTGCTACACCGTCTGCAGGAGCAAGTAATCTCCTGAACGAGAACATAGCTGCTACACTGCGTGTGGGAGCATGCACATTCTCAGAGGAAACAACTACACCACGAGTGAGAGACAAGTACTTTTCTTAAAGGGAAAACAGCTACGCCAATTTCCAGGAGCGAGTAATTGTCAGCATGGGATCATAGCTACACTGCGTGTGGAAGCAACTTCTTTACCAAAGGAAAAACCACAAAACCACGAGTAGAAACGAGCACATTTCCTGAAAGAAAAAAAGGTATACCACCTGTGAGAGACAAGTACTTTTCCTAAAGGAAAAAACAGCTAAACACTTTGTGGGAATGAAGTACTTTCCCAAAGGAAGGGAACACAGCTACAACACAATCCAGCTAGTAATTCCCAGAACAGGAAAGCAGCATCACTGGTTTAAATGTAAGGGTACTTTCTGGGGGGTGTAGGTACTTCCTATTTTGGGAAAACCGCTCACTCAATAGAAATTCCGTTCTTGCGCCAAAAAATCAAGCCTATCAAACGAAAGGATGAGTTCGTTGGCCAACACTTTTTGAGCACATTAAATTGGTCACACTCCAAAAAATGTACTAAAAAAATCACTAAAAATTGCTAAATATCGTTAAATTTATATTTTTTGGTAGAATATTGCCCAACTAAAGTGTATTGACTACAAAATAGAACATTCAAAAATTGATGTACAAAAGTGGAAACTTTATAGAAAATGTACTTGAATTTCATTAAAATTTGCTCAAAACGATAAAAACTTTTAAAAATCTAAAAATTCAAAACTTCTATTTGAATAGGAGATTTTCATTCAGAATACGTTTTTATACCACGAAATTGATAGATAGTTAACAATTTCGTTGCACTTAAAAAGCTCAAGTTTAAAAACAATTCAACATTATACAATACGATAATCTACGAAAATTCGCTCATACGATCATGCTGCATGACGATCATTTTTGTTTTGTTGTTTTGAAATTTTTGGAAGAATTTCCTACATTCACCCACTATAAACCGTGGGATCCTGAGCTGTGAAGGTGTGAATCCTTTTGGGAGGCACGCTGCGCCAAGTTTTGATCAATTACTATATATATACGGGGTTTAATAATAATAATTATTATTTTATTTATTTGTAATATTAATTTAATAAATTAATAAAATTTAATAATTTATAATTATTATTTTATTTATTATAATTATTATAGACCAATGATCTGCGTAGAAGGGCTATCTAATACCGAAATAATAAACCTTCGTTTTAAACAGTAAAAGAAGAAAACGTTCCACATAAGTTGTTTCACATTATCAATCTAGCCACAAACTTCAGTGTTTTCTTAGACATGGTTACCTCCAGTATTATCGTATGATGGTTCTCTAGAACAGCACTTTCGTATTGTAAGAAATACCGTAAGCGTCAGATATTAAAGAAGATATAAATTGCAGTCGCAGTAGATTAATATAGGTAGTATATATATAACGTGACATTATACCTAAATAATAAAAAGCGATTGACCAAGACCCGCGTGACCCATTGGCATCCCAAGGCCAATATGAACACTGAAGACGAAGAAAATTCATGCTTTGCCAGACCTCGATGATGCATTAATGATGCGGTCATCCCCGATAAAAATGACATCATTTATCCATTTCGCACTCTTCCGAATCACGAATGATTAATCAGTCGTGCCCGTCGAATAATAATGTGCAGGCGGCATCATCATCCTTAAAGATAGGTTACTGACGAATCTCCAGGGGATGCTCAGCGACTTCCAAGGTTAGCCCGACTTGTTAATTTCGATTTGAAGCAATCCCCGTGATATAACTTGGACACGGGAAGATGAGCTATGTTGGTTCACCTTGTAAACACTGAAGAGATGATGTTACGAGCGCGGGACATCGCATGCTCTTGCTCGGTTGATTGACGTGAACGTAGAGATCAGACTTTATTTTAGTAGACTTATATTTACACTGTTTAGGTCTACTTGGGCCCCATAACTTATCAAGGATTTAGGTGCCCCCCCCCAGAGGTGCAATGGGGTCCTAAATCCTCGACAAAGAGGTAGAGGAGGACGACAGTATCCCATCAGAGTATACCCACTCCTACTAATAGCATTAATGAGCTATGTTCGGAGTAGATTGGTTTTCCAGGTCTTGGATCACCCATCCAACGCCAAACTCAGCCTTTCAAGAAAACGAGAAGAGGCGTGCGATGCCCGTTGTTTTCCAACGGAGCGACGGCAGCGCTTTCTCTGGGATTCTGACGGGAACTCTGTCACACTCCCCCCCCCCCTTAAAGACATAATTGATTGAAGAGCAAGTATGTTAACCAGGTGGAATAGTTTACTGGCTTAGAACTGATGCTCATTAATAAATAGCTGCATTGGCGATTGAGGATGGGAAAAGAGAAATTAGAACAGGATGGATAGTCAATGAATCTTCATATGAAGTATTCATTAGGTAATTAACCCCCAATCAAAGATTGGAACAATAGGGAATAAACGGTGGCTCAACCTTGAATAATGGGAACAAAGCCCTTGAATAATTGGGAACAATGCCCTTGAATAATTGGGAACCATTCCCGGATTTAAAGAATAATAATAAAAATGGCAAAGGCCAGGTATACCATAGGTATGAAATTGAAAATATAAAAAAGGAAATAAAATAGAAATTATAAGTCAAAGACCAATGAAATTATTTATATACCAAAGGGTGATAATGGGAATTCCTTGTGGAAAACCCGGGCCATGTTTCTCCTAAAACATTAACGCCCCAAAAATAGTGGATTGGATTACTAGGCGTTAGCCGTCCATAATCCTAACCACGGTCTGCTACCATATCAAGGATTTAGGTAGCCCCCCAGAGGTGGAATAGGGTCCTAAATCCTCGACAAAGAGGTAGAGGAGGTTGACAGTATCCTGTCAGAGAGATACCCACTCCTACTAATAGCATTAATGAGCTATGTTCGGAGTAGATTGGTTTTCCAGGTCTTGGATCACCCATCCAACGCCAAACTCAGCCTTTCAAGAACACGAGAAGAGGCGTGCGACGCTCGTTGTTTTCCAACGGAGCGACGGCAGGGCTTTATCTGGGATTCTGACGGGAACTCTGTCACAAACTACACAGTACACAGCAATTACTGAATATACAAACAAAGATGGCTTACTTGCATAGCATAATTGAAAAAAGTAGATCAGTGCTCACGTTGTGACTCACATGACAGCGCATTTTCTTGTAAGGAGATCAGCGTGAAATAAGAGACAGGCGTTAAATAGGAGACAAAATGGCTTTGGAGCTCACTCAACATATCGATGATCTCTCATGCGTCTTCGGTATTCTCCCTTGAGCCTCCCTCTCAAATGTCAGCTTCCTGCGACGAATAGTAGACAGAATGGCTTTGGATTTCACTCAGCTGATCAATGACCTCTCATACATCAGCGGCCCCTTAAATATTTTTATCCTCGCCGTGTTACAGATTACATCCATACCAGGTTTCGTCTAAATCGGACGTCGGGATGTGACATTTACAAAGATTTTAAGAGGAAAAAATTGAAAAATAAACAAATAAAATAAAAAAGTGGGGAGGACGCCCAGGTTTACCCGACGCCGGCTCTAGGGATAAGGGAAGTTGCAAGACGAGGAGGAAGAATGGGATGAAAGGAAGTGCCCCGATAAAATGACCACCAGTTCGAGTAAGAACCCCTCAGGACGCGGGTGGTGATACCACGGAGTACCCCTGCCGAGATGCCCAACTCGAGTAACTCCGTGGCGCTTTTCCCGCACCACACCCCGCGCCATGACACGGTCGCGGCAATGACCTTGATGTTATTAGGTGCCACTCCTTTTAGCTCAGATATCGCTTGAAGCAGATCATTTCTATCATATTTACTTTTCTTAGCCCGCCAGGTCTGCTCCATGTCCACGCTGCCACTGACAACCTGGACAATACAAACACACATACATACTCGTACATACATACACACATCAACGGACAAAGTGAACACAATAGCTCCTTTTTTTAATTTTATTTTATTTTATTTTTTTAAAGAAAATACGCAAAAAACGTCTGCCAAATTGGGTGTGGCTCATAGCTTCTTCGTATCCGTACCATGAATGTATCTAGATCATTGAAATGTTTTAAATATCTTATGATTCCATTGCTGGTTCCTATGGATGAGGGACGTGGTAAATTAAGATGAAATATGTTTTCAGACGAATAGGATGTGATACAATAATGCTTAAAGGAATTTACTTTTGCGCATTCGCAGAGTGAAGTATTTATTTGGGATAAATGAAACTGACAGGGAACCATCTACACTTCAATCCGCACATTCCTGGAAAATTTCATCAACATCGGATAAAAACAGTGGAAATTAAGCTTGTTGCAAGGATTTGCGGACACACGACAGACAGACAGACACGGAACGAAAGTTGTTCAGAATGGTCTAAAACGTAAAATGCGACTGGAAATTTTGATTTTGGAGACAAAAAATTTATTATTTCCTGTAAGTGAAAACAATACTTCCGCTAAATATAGGTTGACTCGCAAGCAATAATCACAATTATATAGAAAGAATGTAGTATAGGTTACATATAGGATGTAGTATGGCTAACTAATAGTAATATATGACATGATTTCAGTAACATCGAAGTAATAATATAAAGGCTAATAAATAAATAAAAAAGGTGAGGGAATGATGTACAATAGAAGACAGCAGTGAAGAGGGGCAAGAAGAGAAACAGAAATTAGTAAGCGGATCATTTCTGAGCCCCCGGGGGTATGGTCGAGCTACTCAGGTAGATCCCACGGTAAAATATATACGGTTAATTGCACATTTTAGAATGATGTGTTTGCTGTTGGTTTGGTGGTCTGGATGCTCGCATCTCAAAAATACATAACATGGAGTTGTCAATTCCTTAGTAAAAATTCAAATTAGTTGGACATATAGGTCAGGATGATGTGTGTAGATTGTGGTTTGGTCTGATTTGTAGGCTACGCAGTTCGACACTACTTCTCCCGAGATTAATTTCAACAGTTTTCATATTCAGTTCAGTTTTAATTTCAGGGAATATGCAGGGTAGTTTATTGCTTACAAATCATTGTAAATTCGCTCACACACGTTTGCGTCTAATCCATCAATCAACATTTTTCACAAACTAGTCGACCGATCTCGAATTCGGAGGGTTGTTTGGTAACGTATAATTTGCCGTGCGTGGACAAATGAAAATGAGAATAGTTTACTTCCAATTCCATCAGTCAAAAGTTATTAGTTATCACTGTGCCAGCGCAAAAACATCAATTGTCATTTTCTCACGGCCTATTTATTCGTCCGATCTCTCTCAAATATGATTTGAATAAGAAAAAATAATAATTTCTTACCTCCATATTATGTAGTTTCATCACGATCGTATCATTAGTAGTTGATGCCATAGAATGAATATGATTCGTGGCATTCTGATGCGAATACTGAATGTGAATGGTATACTGATGACAACATTGAGCGAATGGGTAATATTAGGAATGATATAACCACGTAATCCCGCACTACTCATCTTCCTTGCAATGTAAGTCATAACAAATAATTATTGATCATACACGAGGTTTCATAACGTCGTAATGCTTAATTTCGCCGTGCATTGTGTGCCTCTCCCTCCAAGCTCTCCACACCCTGCGGTGAACGTGACTGCGTTTTCCAAGGAACTCGGGGCCCGCATTCCTTTCCTTCTTCCTTAAACGGGAGCCAACTGGAGCAACTAGACTTGTGCACTTTTCATTGTAACCTTCTCCAGTCAACCTTCTATCGCTACTAATGGACTAATTTGACTACTTAGTTCTGCTGACGCGACATAGTTCATACTTTACTGCATAGGATTGAAAGATTAGGTATTTCGTATTTGAAATCATTGACATCAATACGTTTTATGGCAGGACTTATGTTGACATTGAAAATGTCTTAGTCGACGGGTCAACCCGAAATTTTGTTACGCAAAGAAAAAAAAACCTCACGCAGCCAATAAACAAGTTAGGTCTTGTTATTATTGTGTATACTAGCAATGAGATGCCAGGAGATCGCGGAACATAGAAAGGCCTGTTTCAGGCTTCGTAGGCTGGCACAGCGCACTAGAAGAGAGTGCCTTGTATTCCAAGTGCGGACTGAACAGTATAGAGCGGCACGCCGAACTTTGAAGGCCCTAATAGCTAAGAGTAAGCTCCAGAAGTGGAAAGAGTTGTGCAATGATGTTGAAGACGACCCCTGGGGACTGGGGTACAAGTTGGTGCTTCAGAAGTTGCGGGGGTCGGACTCAACACAGTCAATGTCTACCCAAGTCAAGGAGAGGATTGTGGACGAGCTTTTCCCGGCCCAACATAGAGGAAAGAGCACCGCTTGATGTGGCACCAGAGGACTTTAGGCCTTTTACAAAGGAGGATTTGATGAGCGCTTCAGCATCTATGCGCAATAAGAAGGCCCCGGGCCCGGATGGGATCCCTGTGGAGGTGCTGAAGCTGGTAGCTCAGACACACCCGGAAGTACTGCTGGACATGTACAATGAGTGTTTGGCGGAAGGCATATTCCCAGAGCAATGGAAAGTAGCGAATTTGGTGCTCATTGGGAAAGGAAAAGGAGATCCCAACACGGCATCTGCACATAGGCCCCTGTGCATGCTGGACACCGCAGGGAAGCTTTATGAGAAGCTGCTTAAGCAAAGACTGTTGGGAGCTGTAGCGGATGCAGGAGGGTTATCACCGAGACAGTATGGCTTCACAAGGGGGAGATCTACAGTCGATGCGGTTATGGACGTGGTTGAGGGAGCAAGAGCTGTAAACACGGGGAACCATCACTCAAGAGATATGTGTATGGTAGTCACATTTGATGTGAGGAATGCTTTTAACTCAGCACGGTAGAAGGACATTCTGCAGGCATTGAGGGAGGTTTTCCGAGTACCGGCCTACCTGTACAGGGTCCTGGAGGACTACCTGGCCGACAGATGGCTGGTTTTCGATACACAGGAGGGGACCAGGAAAAAGAGAGTTACATCAGGAGCTGCTCAGGGATCGGTCCTGGGAGCCGACCTGTGGAACATTAATTACGATGGGCTCCTGAGGATCGAGATGCCGGACGATATCTTTCTTGTGGGATACGCAGACGACCTGGTGGCTGTCATAAAAGGCAGAACGATGGAGATGCTTCAATGGAAGCTGAACCAGACAATGAGGCGTATTGTCGAATGGATGGATTCGAGATTCTTGTCTCTGGCCATTCAGAAAACGGAGATTGTGGTGCTCACTACTAAGAGAGTACCACGCATTGTTGGCATGGACGTGGGAAACCAGCGGATTACGACAGCCGAGGCTGTCAGGTATCTGGGGGTCATGCTCGACAGCAAGCTCTCTTTCTGGACTCAAATCAGCAAGGTAGCTGACAGGGCAGCCATTGTGGTCGGAAAGCTCAGCCGGCTCATGGCCAATGTTGGAGGGCCCGCAAAGCGAAAGCTGCTTATGAGAACGGCGGAGGCAATTATGCTCTATGGTGCCGAGGTATGGGCAGAATCGCTACGATTCTCGAAATACCGTTCGAGATTGGAAGCCGTCCAGAGACGTGGCGCCCTGAGAGTTTGCAGTGCTTTCAGAACTGTGTCGGGACCTGCAGCGCAGGTCGTTGCTGGGGTTATCC
The DNA here is from genome assembly GCA_030762985.1 of Adelphocoris suturalis. NCBI lineage: Eukaryota > Metazoa > Arthropoda > Insecta > Hemiptera > Miridae > Adelphocoris > Adelphocoris suturalis. The sequence goes on from CM061049.1 coordinate 37,058,660, forward strand.
CGATTCACCTTTTGGCTGCGGAGCGGAGGCGGATTTACTTGAGGAAAGGAGAAGACAACCAGATTCAAATCATCAAGAGGGAGGAAAGGGAGGAAACATACAGGAAATGGGGGGAGTACTGGACATCGGAATCTAGGGGAAGATGGACCGCCAGGCTAGTGAGAGACATTAAGAAGTGGCAGGAAAGAAGACACGGCGAGGTAAATTATTACCTGACCCAGTTTCTGACGGGACACGGGTACTTCCGCTCGTTTCTGTTAAAAATTGGGAAACTTGATGATCCCACCTGCTGGTACTGCGGAGAAGGGGAGGACGACGCCTGCCACACATTCTTTGAGTGTTCACGCTGGCAGCGGATGAGGGCCAGCCTGATGGAAGAGATTGGTGACATGGAGCCGGACTCCATAGTAGAGAAGATGTTGTCGTCAAGAGACAATTGGGATGCCGTGCACACTTTTGTCACGGCAATCCTCAAGGCCAAAGAGATAGATAGGGAGTGGGAGGGCTTACTAATTGGCCCCTCCTTACCCCAGTCTCCCAGCCTCTCATCAGTATAGTGCGGTATAGCGACGTACGAGACAGAAGAGAAGAAGATGAAGAAAGGATGGAAGTCCCAGGAAAGAAGGTGCCGAACATGGCTAGATAATACAGCTACCCCGAAGTAATACAATAAACAGTAGTTCCGGGGTAGTTCGTCAAAGAAGAAGGGGTGGTTTTAGTGGGTATGCACTAGTTGTGAGTCCCACACGAAGGGCGGACTCCTTCCGCTGTCAGTGCCTAACGCATTTCCACCTCTACAAAAAAAAAAAAAAAAAAAAAAAAAAAAAAAAAAAAAAAAAAAAAAAAAAAATACTTGCAATGAAATCAGTCATTTAATTAATATGAGTCAATGAATACTTCACAATACCAGTTATTAAAAAAGAACTGTGAATTCATATTCGTGGAAGAATTGGGCATAGTCGAGACTGACTTACAGCAAATTCAGTCATTGTGTTTCAATAATTATTTGGTACTTTTCCGTTATAACCCCCCCAGTCAATTTGTCTTCAACACGCCCGCCCGATGTTTCTAGGCATTACTTACCCGTGATTTAATTTACAGTAGACCTAAGGAAATAATGGCTAATTTTTGAGCCTGTCATGCTTTTTTCGCGTCACATTATCTCTATATATGTTACCTTTTCAATGATTTCCGCTTACGGCGGAGCCGTTCCCAGGGAAATGTAACTTCATCAGTTTTCACCTCACCGAAGCGGTTCACCACTCGTTGGATAGAGATCGATTAATGCTTAAATATTACGTTGCCTAAACCGTTCCGAAAGTGAAAGCACCTGAGCGACACGCAAAGTCATTAATAAAATGTAAACAATTCTAGAGGTGAAATAACGAGACTTTTTTCGCGTACCTACTGCGGACTCCGAGAATTTGAAGCATTAAGAGAACCTACTTTTAACATGAATATGTTATATGGCTGGACCTATTTGATAGGGAGACTCTCTGGGTCATTAAAAGACGATTGAAATAATGGACTCTTTCCTGATCAGCTGAGTGAGCTACATTTTCTCCTGTTCACCCTATGACGTTGAAATTTTGGAGGGAGACCTACCTTCTTTCCAGTTCACCCTACGAGGCTGAAATCGTATTGGGAAACTTTGTGTGACAATAAGAGATTTTTGATGAAAGCAGATGGAATTTTAAGAGTTCACCCACTAACCGCACTCCCCTACGAAAAATAAATTTCATCCAATGATTTTCCGAAATTTTGGAAACTATGGACAAACTACATCAGTGCACCCCCTTCGGGTGGGCGGTAGGGGTGGACCTAGGATTCGTCTGTAGAAAGGCAGTAATTAAACCCCCCCCTTCCCCTTCCCATCACACCCCATACATTCTAGTTTTCGTATTTTGCATACACGGAATGTCCCAAAATTTAGGACCCCCTCCATCTTTTTTCCACAATTGTTAAGAAATCAATCATTTTTTGAATTGTATCCAACATTTCCCAAATAGAAATTCTATTCCGGAAACGTTGGATTAAATTTGGAAAACTTTGGAAAATGTTGGGTTCAATTTAAAAAATGTTGAGTCCTATTTGGAAAATGTTGAATTTTGTTTGGAAAATCTGCATTCTTCAGATTATCTGAAGAAGGAATGACCTGAAAAATCAAAAGTGGAAGCAAATTATTATTAATATATCAAGAACGAATAATTTATTTAAAAATTCATTATGAGATTATTTTTTCGATTTTTCAAAAGTGCATATGATGTTGCACTTTTTTTGGAAATGTTGAATTCCATTTGGAAAATGTTGAATTTAATCTGAAACGCTATATTTTTATATAAACATTGTGGATGTATATTTTTTGCATATTCCAATTGTTGATCCTGTTGGTAGTTTTGTATTGCCCAATTATAACGATGGACCAATTATAATCATTTATCAGTAGAAACTGTTCTTGAAAACATTCAGCTATTGCAATGGCATGTTCACTATTGAAAAAATAAAATAGATAAATAAACCAATAACTACTAACTGAATTTATGGTAACAGTTCCAAATGCTGTTTGGCGAGGTAAAAGGAGTTCTGAGAATGCCAAAAGGGTTCCCATGGTCTTCAGGAAGTTTCGTGACCAGCCGTATTTGTTGTCATTATTATAGGTAGTTTGGTCGTCAGAGAAAAAATTTCTCTTTTCTTCCACGGTCTCGTCTTATTCTCCTTTTAATTACTGTCCGAACTTGTTTGAAAGAAATGGGGTCTTTCGAAGTGAAGGAAATGCTGAAAAGTAAATCATCAGATATCGATGTTGATCGTGGGAGGTGTTTCGGATGGAAGAATGACACGTTTGCGCTTTTGATAGATGGATTCATAGGTCCGTACATAGCATCTATATTAGGATAAATGTAGTAACAAATATTTGGTACATAAATAACATGATGGTAGTACATAATCAGAGTTTCTAATTTATACAGTAAATATTTTTTCAGTGAATAAAGTTAGTATATACCTAATACTTACCTAGGTATGTAATTAGCTAATTATTTAAAATTAACATAAAACTTCAAATGTAGAAGGTTTAAAGCCAACAAATTGCAATCTGTTCCATCAGTAACAAGATGCTATCATTTTATAGGACTACGATTCTATTCATGAACGAGACTCGCAGAAGTCTTACTGTCGAAGTCATATACTTATTTCGAAACACCGTAATACAAACCTTTCCCAATAACATACGTAATTTTTGTTAGTGGTGACTATTCAAGGTTTGTCTCAGCTGCAATGGACGATTGAATTTTAGCTAACCCGGGTCAACATGAGGTACAGTATCACAAGATGGATCAGATCTACATTAAGATCCAAATTAAAAATTATTGTTCGTTTACCAAGGTTCTTTATTGAAAATAATAAGAATACCAAAATGGTATTTGTTGAGATGGGTCTGGTTTCACCATGGGACTACCAAAGCGAATTCTAGCGTCGTAATCGGCTACCTTGGCTATTAGCCATTGATACATGAGTTAGATTGACTATAATTATATTTTATTAAACTCACATCACGAATTCTGATGCCCCTTTTGATCGTTTTCAACGTCAACAATTTTTAAAATTGAATTATTCCAAAATTTTCTTAGTGGAAATCTACTTACCTTTCCTTAGGTGATACCTAATATTTCCGTAATCCAGAGGTATTGCAGCTATTAGCTTAACTTACAAGTAAATGGTGTTGTCTATCCTCGAGTACGGTACAGTGGTCTAGTCTCCATACCAGCAAGTGCATATTGATCAGCTCGAACGAGTCCAGTGATGATTTCTGAGGTTTATACGTTTCAAGTTGGATATCCCCTCCGCTCATTTCGACTATCCTTCACTACTGGAGAGATGTAACCTGAATCCACACCGTGTGCGTCGAACGATTTGTAACTTGTAATTTCTGAGAGAATTGTTGCGTGGTCAGCTAGACTACCCATGTCTTCTTTCCAAAATTAACTTGGCTGCTCCACGGATTTGCACTAGTATAGAGGTACAGTACTTTTCTCGACCGACTTTTCGCCCACAAATTACCTGCATCATCGACCAATCTCCAGGCTCTTACTCTTTTCCCCTTTCCAGACCAATCCCGATATTGACAGTTTTTGACACACGTATCTCTTTCATTAAACGGTTCATTTGTATTTAATTATTATGAATTCTCTTGTTGATATAAATTTAACTTTATTTCCTTTTCTTTTTTGAGACCAGACCAATGACAAACCAATCCAGACCAATCCCGATACTGACATTTTCAACACACGTATATCTTTCATTAAATGGTGTATTTGTAATTATTAATTATTATAAATTCTTTTTTTGATATAAATTTTACTTTATTTTCTTTTCTTTTTCGAGACCAGTCTTATGACAAACTAATCCCGACATTGAAAATTTCCAACACATGTATATCTTTCATTGAACGGTATACTTGTAATTAATTATTATGAATTCTCTTGTTGATATAAATTTAACTTTATTTCCTTTTATTTTTTGAGACCAGACTAATGTTTATTTTGTAATTTGTGTCGCATTAGACTAACTGTGTATTGCAGAAAAATATGAAGCCTCACTTCATAATTTACTAAATTCAAAATTTACCTCAACGATTTTGGCTACTATAATTACTTGACATATGTTGTTGGTTTCTACACTTGGTTCAGTGTGTTTACTTGTGAAAAATATATTCTGTTCTCTAAACTCATCGTACTCAATACTCTAGCATTTCTAAAAGGTTATTTCGCCCAGAACGCCCACTGCGAGTAGCGAAAAGAGATTGAGTACCTACTTTAAAAAAAAATGGATGTCAAACTTCAGATTGACAAACTTGAAGGAGCAGAAGATTGGGTACGGTGGAAGAAGGAAGTGACACCTCCTAAAGCACAGTAAAGTTATGGACGTATATTGGTGAAAAGTTTGAACAGGACCAATGCTGAATTTACCAATACATGCACAACAGCGAGACAAGTTTGGCTAAAGCTGACATCTATTTACGAACAAAGTTCAGGGCAGCGGCTCGATAGATTGTTGTTATTTTAATTACTCCAAGGATCCAGCAGAAGACATAGCCACTCATGTTTCTCGACTGCAGAGAGTGTTCACTGAGGTCAATGAAGAGCTGTTGAGATTGACAACTAAAACAATGCCTGATTTAGTGTTAATGAGCCGAGTAATGTCGACACTTCCGAATGAATATTTTGAATTCAAAAGTGTATGGGAATCCATTCCCATGGAAGTTCGTACTGTTGAAAAACTGCTTGAACGATTACGTTTGATTGAAATGAGACTACCGAACAGAGAAGAAGATAAATCTGCGCTTCTTGTGAAATCAGCAGTTAAAAAGAAGTTCAACAAACCGTTCAAAAAGAAGCCAAGTAACCAAAAAGGAAAATCTGATGAGAACGAGGAACGAAAGTGCTTCGTATGTGGCTCAATAAACCATTTCGCACGCGAATGCGACCAAAAGTTCAAGAGGAACAAGAACCATAAGTCAGAAAAGTCTAAGGAGTCAATAAGTGGAACTGCCATGGTTTGTGAAACCGAAAAAGAAGTAAATGTATGTGAAGCGAGTGAATCAGAATCTAGAGTTTGGATAGCTGACAGTGGATGCTCAGTTCACATGACATGTTTCCGAGACTATTTCCAGACCTATGAAGCATTTTCACATCCAAAACAGATTTTCATGGGGAACGATGAAATCATTTATGGCTATGGGCATGGCACGGTAAGTGTTGAGATGTTGATTGATGGGAATTGGATTTGAAACCATCTACAATGTGTTTGGTATGTTCCTAAGATTGGAAGAAACCTGTTATCTGTGGGAACTGCAGTGAGTAAAGGTTTACTATTTTCTGCTGATGAAAGTAGTTGTTCATTTTCCAAGAGCGGACTGATAATAGCTGTGGGGAAGAAGGCATCTAATTCCTTGTACAAAATGTGTATGCGTACAGTGATACCTGAGAGTCCAGTTGAAGTGTTTATGACTACGTCAGCTGAGACGCTACAGTTGTGGCATAAACGCATGGGGCACCAAGGAAAGAAATATGTGCAAAGTTTTTTGAAAACTCGAGGGATAAACGTAGAATACGAGAATGCACAGTGCGAAGCATGCGTGCTGGGCAAGCAGTCAAAGAAAAGCTTTGGAGACAGGTCAAAATATAGACCTAAGGAAGCAGGAGGCCAAATCAATGTGGATTCGTGTGGGCCAATGGAAGTGGACTCGTTGGGAGGTTCTCGATACTACATTATTTTCAAGGATGATTACACTAGGTATCGTAGAGTATTTTTCTTGAAAAATAAATCCGAAGTTTCCTCAGCACTTGAGAAGTTCCTAGTTGAAGCTGAAGTTCAAGGTATCCGTGTGAAGCAACTGTTAAGTGACAATGGGACTGAGATTAATAATGCACAAGTGAAACGAATTCTAGAATCCCGTGGAATAAGACACCGTTTCAGCATGCCTTATACACCCCAACAGAATGGCGCTGCGGAGAGAGATCATCGTACACTGTGCGAGTGTGGGTTGACCATGATGTTAGGAGCTAAGTTGAACAAGCGTTTGTGGGCAGAGGCTGTCAACACTGCAGTATATTTGTTGAATTTGACAGGACCTACATCAGAGAAAGAAAAGACACCCCATGAATTGTGGCTCAGGAAAGGCAAAGCACCAATCGACCAGCTAAAAGTATTTGGTACTGAGTGCTTTGTTCAAATTCCTAAAGAAAAAAGTAAGAAATGGGACAAGAAATCTTGGAAAGGTTTTTTAGTCAGATATTGCGATATTAAAGACGGATATCGAGTATGGGTGCCTGAAAAGCGAGATATAGTACTCAGCAGAAATGTTATATTTAAAAATGAACCACTATATCCTACTAGATCAACTGAATGCGATTCAGAACACGAGAGTGATGGATCCAGTCAAATTTCGATGAGACAAATGAAGAACTATGGTAACAATGATGCTTCTAATAGTGATGAGCAGAACGAAATTTTCCAACAAGAGCCTGACGCAGAAGAGATACCACAATCCGAAGAGACAGTGAAACAAAGAAACACAATACCAGCTGAGTTAGAAGAAATTAAGCATAGGATGCAACTTCGAGACCGAAATATGATTCATCCACCTGAAAGGTACGGTCAGATTGTAACGATGGTCGCACAATGCAATGAACCTTTAACTTATGAGCAAGCCATGAAAACGGAGGAATCAGCCAAATGGAAAGCAGCGATGGATGATGAAATCAAATCGCTTGCAGAAAACCAAACATGGGAGATTACTGAACTACCGCCTGGGAAGAAGCTGATTGACTGCCGTTGGGTTTTCAAGGTGAAGACGAAAGCTAATGGTGAGTTTGACAAATTCAAGGCTAGGTTGGTTGCAAAGGGATTCTTACAAACAGCTGGAATAAATTATTTAGAAACATTTAGCCCTGTGGTACGGTTTGGGACTGTAAGAACGCTGTTGAGTGTTACCGCATGTGAGGGGCTTGAAGTGATTCAATTTGATGTAAGGACAGCATTTCTCTATGGTGAATTAGACGAAGAAATTTTAATGAGACAACCTGAGGGGTACCGAGACGGGTCAAATCGTGTATGCAAACTGAAGAAGAGTTTATATGGTTTGAAGCAAGCTCCACGATGTTGGAACATCAGGTTCACTAATTTCATAAAATCTCAAGATATGGTCACAAGTCAAGCAGACTCCTGTTTATTTTATCGTCAAAAGGGGAAGAGAAAACTGTTTTTGGCGATATATGTAGACGATGGGATCTTATGTGGATCAGATATTGAAGAAATGAACAATTTTATGCAAATTTTGAAATGTGAATTTCAAATAACTGAGGGTTCTTTGGAAAGTTATTTGGGAATGCAAATCTCACGAAATAAAGAAGGTTCAATTTTTCTTAGTCAGGAGAATTATGCGAGAAGGCTTTGTGAGCAGTTCAAGTTGGCAGAAGCGAATCCTGTGGCTACTCCTTCTGAACCTGCAAACGAGGATAATACTAAAGCTGAGAAGCTTGGTGAAAATGTGCCTTATCGTCAAGCCGTTGGGAGCTTAATGTACCTGGCTACAGTGACTCGCCCTGACATCGCCTACGCTGTCAGTATTGTATCCCAGAAGATCTCAGGACCAACACAGACAGACTGGCTCGCCGTGAAAAGGATTTTCAAATACCTGAAAGGGACACTATCCTTTGGACTTTTATACAAAAAGGCATACAAGCCCGGACTCTTGGAAGCATACAGTGATGCGGACTACGGAGGGGATACTAAAACGCGAAGATCCACGTCCGGAGTACTATGTATGTACGCAGGGGGAGCAATTTCTTGGATCAGCCAAAAGCAAAGGTCTGTAGTGCTCTCCACAACCGAAGCTGAGTTTGTTGCTGCAAGCGAAGGCACGAAGGAGGTCATTTGGATCAACCGGTTGCTGCAAGAAATTGCTGATATCAAGAAGAAACCAACATTAAAAATTGATAATGCCAGTGCAATTAAACTTGTGAAAAATCCCGAGTTTCACAAGAGATCCAAACATATCGAGATCAGACATTATTTCGTTCGCGAAAAGTATCAGGAAGGCGCTCTTGACATACAACACGTCGATGGAGAACATCAAATCGCCGACGTTTTCACAAAACCGTTGAGAAAAGTGAGGTTCTGTTATTTACGACAATCTATGGGTGTTGTAAATATTCTTCGTTTCCAAGATTCAAGTAACTAAATTTTGGGAGGAAGTATTGCAGAAAAATATGAAGCCTCACTTCATAATTTACTAAATTCAAAATTTACCTCAACGATTTTGGCTACTATAATTACTTGACATATGTTGTTGGTTTCTACACTTGGTTCAGTGTGTTTACTTGTGAAAAATATATTCTGTTCTCTAAATTCATCGTACTCAATACTCTAGCATTTCTAAAATTCTCTTGTTGATATAAATTTAACTTTATTTCCTTTTATTTTTTGAGACCAGACTAATGTTTATTTTGTAATTTGTGTCGCATTAGATTAACTGTGACTGATTGTGTAGTTTCCGTATGTAACTGTGTTCGCCCTTTTGATATGAATAAATAAATAACTTAGGTTACTAGGTATGATGACTTGTTAGGTATGATGCATGCAAATCGAGATGATTCTAAATGGCGCCGATTCGCATAGTTTACTTGTCACCATGACAACAAGGTTATTTACGCCTTGTCACGATGAAAGCATGCGCTAGTGTCGAAGTCTCGAGAATATCACCTGCATATGGGAAATTCGTTCAAGATGGCATCCGGGCGTATTACGATGACTTGAGAAGGCCCTCATTGTTGGCCAATAAAATAAAAGATGCCAGGGTACCATCCCGGCCAGAGCACAACTCGGTCACGTTCACCCGAAGCGAGGGGTTTTTCGTGATGTAACGGGTCGTTCACCTTTTTCCGAAGTATCAAACCCGGGAGGAGTATTACCGTCGCAAATACTATAATCAGCCCGATGGGAAATAACCGCTTCTCTGCAAGCCGATTGGATTTAACTACAAACCGATTGGAAGGTTTTAGAAACGAATTAGGCACTATGGAGCCCATGAAAAACCAACCGAAGTTCCGATTATAATTATGATTCCGGAATTTCCTATCTTACACAGTTTTAGGGTATTACCGTTCACTTTTAAGGTTTACCTGTTCAGTTTTCAAAAACAATCAAAATAAATCGGAGAATATCAAATAGATGTGAATGTGAAAATGTAGAAACTATGGAACATTATTTATGTTAATACCCTTTTTACTATAGATCTAGACTTCTTAGTTTTGAAGATAATATAATTAGTATAAACGATATGAAAAATAGGGATTGGAGTACAGTACTTAAATTTATTAGGTACTCAGGAAGGTTCAGACGGAACCAGAAGCATTATGTTCATATATAATATATAGTATTATTTAAACTTATAGAATAGCCAAACATAAGTAATATGAACTTACAACATAATATTGGAATTCAGAATTTGCCCTAAAATTTAATTTTGAATGCATAGATAAGGCAAATAAATAGTAGATGATCACATACTTACTAAATAGATAATGTGAGTATTCCTAAAGGGAGATAGGGCATGGTCTTTTTTAAGCTAAGACGAGCGTCACTGGATCTCCCGATTAGATCGGGAGGACACAATTGAATTGAATTGAAGTTGATGACATTACCGTCTAAATCAAATTAAACATCCCAGTACCTAATGAAAACATCAGCTCGCCGATAAAACCGCAACACTAGAAGATATTTCCATGTTTTGCTCAACACCATCTTCCCTGGTGTTGCTGATTCATCGCGTCATGTCAATGAAATTGATTAAAATTCTGGGTGGGGGTTTTGGAGGGTGCTGAATCCGAATTCGATGTTGGATTTATTACCTGGATGTCGAGGTTTTGCTATTCAGCCTTCAAATGTTCAATGCCTTAATTTTCTAAGAAAATTTGCTAAAAATCTGTAATTTTTATTATTTTTTCTTATTTTTATTTATTTTTTAATGAGCAGGTGCTATATTGCCTTGAAATTTCGAGGGTAGACTCACGGGTAGACTTCGATAATCCATATCCCATGATTATTATTACCTATTTATTATTTTTTCTATTTCTCCGGAAAATGAAATTTTATTATTTTGTATATAAATTTCATGTAATATAAATTGAATATATTAAGTCAGATGCCCAAAAGTAAGGCCTTCCTCTAGGTTTTCCATTTGGAGATGTTTGGAAGTATTGTACTATAAGGCACGGCGATGGAGCCTATATAATATACAGGCTCTACCACCCTTAGATACAGCGCGAAAAAATACTTCTAGAATGACCAAGACAAACATTTTAGTATAGGTATTAACGGAGGAGAACAATATGTCCCTCAAAAAGGCCGTTTCGTCCCTCTAAGTGCGGAATTCAACGCCACAACCGTAATCAGCGGAGTTGCTTCACTTGTGAAGCCATTGCAAATAAAACTAACTGCTTGTGGGGATAATAACCATTGAGACAGTTATAGGTAATACCCACGGGTAATCTGCAAGTAGCATTTATAGTATATAGGAACGAATGAGAAACCGATGTCGTCACTTCATGCATCATTCTTTCTCCTCTAGCTTATTGCTCTTCGCACTTCCTTGATAAAACTGCATCCCAAACCCACCACCACCCACCCACTACCAGTCCACCTTCAACTCACGGATAGAGCGCTGTAGGCATCGCAATATCCGTTTGGTTTTTGTATCTTTTGCCGACGAGGATTCTCTTCAGTCAAGGACAGCGACAGCTGGATATTTTTCCTTCAGTGAGTAGGACTCACCCCTGTACTTTATCTCGCGAACGACTTGTGACGTCATATTATACTCTTCCGTGGGGAACTTCATAAGTTCATTTTGATAGGGGATTACTCTGCCTCTTAGGCATAAATAAATTATGCACTCAAAAGGAACATTCCAAGACACGTACGTGGCCGCGTAATGAGAAAATCAAAACACATTAGATACATGATTTAACCTACTCCGTTATATGGTGGTGAGAGAGAAAAGAGCAATGGTTAGGACGCTCTTCTCAATGTCCTATAGGCAAGGCTACGTTAACAAGAGGGAAGCCTATTGGAATTGATCCAGGGGGTGGGGCCAATCCAAGCATGAGAAAAAAAAGTAAAAATAAATAACCGCATGAAAATCCGTTTCTGACTGTTGAAGATTGAATCCGTGAAAAAACCATAGGTGTATGTCTGTGTGTGTGTGTGTGTGTGTGTGTGTGTGTGTGTGATGAATTTTGACGATGCTACCACCTAGTCTGCAATTCTCAACAGATTCTCGTGTTTCTTATTTGGTTCAATTCAAATTTTAGTCTTGGGAATTTCGAATTTACTGTCGTGGTGGGGGGTGGACGGGATAACTAACGATTCTTTAAAGCACTGCCGAAGCTACAATTCTCAACCGATTTTTGTGATTCTTATTTTGTTCCATTACGAGTTTGATATAATTTCGGAACGTATGTCAGAAGTTTCAAATTTCATCATGGGAGGGTGAATGGAGGGGGTAATACTGATAAATCATGATGTTGTAACAATTCTCGTCCGATTTTCGTGAATCTTTGTTTGTTCAATTACGAATTTGGTCTAGTTTTGGAAAATGTGTTAGGAGTTTCAAATTTAATGATGAAAGAGATTGGAATGGAAGTGATAGTAGCGATAAATCGTGATATTTTTACTATATTCATCTGATTTCAGTGGCAGTTTTTAATGTTTGTTCGATTAAGATTTCAGTCCAGTTATGCAATATTGGAAGTTTCAAATTCACTGTTTGTGAAGTGATTAAATGAGGAGAAGGGGTTATTTCCGATAAATCATTTTTTTCTTTTAAGCGATTTCAGCCAAAATATGCTTAGTACGAACTTTGGAATGTATTTAATCTTGAGTAGAATCAGCTTTAGCAGACCCAAATCAGGCCAATATTGGCGCCACTAGGTGATTTCAAGGGCAATAGTCTAAACGGGGGTGGAGAGGACTCGCCCAATATTAGCCCGATTTTTATTGTTTTTAGTTAGCTTATTTTGAAAGATAATTCAGTGTTTTGGGATTGAATCTTTTTTTTTTTAATCTTCTACAACTTTGCTATGATTAAAAATTTCTGTAGGATGTACGGTTTAGGAATTATTAGAGAAAAACTTTAAAATGGCCAAATTATCATGAAAAATCATCTTTATGTGGCCGCCATTTTGTATTCTACCAATTTAGAGATGGCGGACAAAGATTTCCTCACTCAGAACGGACTAAATAGTCAAATCTAATCTCAAACTTTCTCCTCAAATCATTACCTATTTTCGGCCTTGGCTCCTGGACTATTACCCAAACAAGTTTTTATGATCATTTATAGCCCCTTCGCTAGTTGCAAAATAATGCACCTCACTCACATGTGTAATATAAACTGGCCAACGTGATTTTCGAAATGTGAAGGCCGCATGTGTCTCACAATAGCTCATTGTATTTTGTCATTTAAATAATATTCTCTACGAGACCGTCAATTAAGTTGGAGTTATTCATCAACCAACACGCGCTTGGAGGGAGCTGGGAGGCTGTAGAATTTATGGCTAGGAGTTCTTATTTGAATGTTGCATCACATCCAGACTATTGGGCAACCGTGAGAGCGTTATGGCTTTTCTCAAACAAGCACCTTACATTCTCAACTTTATGAGACAGGTTTGGTTTATCAATCCTAATCACCTCAAGCGGAAAGGGGTTCTGGAATTAAAGAAAAATCTCCTCCTCAAAGAAGGCTTTTAAAATGAACGAAGGGAATTTATAGTCATTTTAAGGAAATGCCTAGGCACCTGTTGGGTTTCCGTGTCGATGCACAAAGGAGATATTCAACTTTCTCGAGTTCCTTCCATATGTCATCGGCCGAGGACGGTCATTTAACTGAAATCGAGAAGGCGGTGATTCTTCTTGGAGTCAAGGACGTCAAGTGTTGCCGGCCTAGGAATGCCTCGATCCGGACGAACAAGGGTCCAACGTGTTGTTGCTACACTTCGCTCGGTTTTTCGCCCTACATCCGACCGACCTACCGAGGAACGGATTGCCATAGCAGGTTTCACACCACAGACAATTACACTCGAAATCAGATAGCAGATAGATGCACACCACTCAATTTATTCAGAAATCCAGGAAATGGAATACAACTCCTTCATGGGATTGAGCTTCTGCAGATACAGAAAGGCAAATTCCTCAAAACTATTCCTCGCACCTCGACGGTTTTCTATTGCTCAAAGAAGGATTATGCTAGAGAGACAAACAAACCCCAAAACGTATATTCGGGTTTTAGGACGCCTCTCTGTACCTATGTCTTATAGGCAAGGCTTCGTAAATAAGAGGGACGCCTATTGGAATTGATCCAGGGGGTGAGGGCGTCCCGAGTCTGAGAAAATAATAACAAATAAAAATACGTTTCAAATCATCCTAAGACCGAATCTGTGAAAGTAAAAATCATAGGTGTATTGTGCATATGTGTGTTGTGAGTGTGTTCGTGTGACAAATTTTGACAACGCTGCCCACGCTATATTTCTCAACTGATTTTCGAGAATCTCAAATCTAGTTTAGTTGAGCAATTAATGTAAGAAATTTTGGATTTGCCAACATGGAGGGGGGTGGATGGGGTAATAGCGGATCCTTCTACTAAGCGCTGCCCATGCTACTATTCTTGACCAATATTTTCGTTCAATCCCAATTTTCGTCTAGTTGTGCAACAAACCTTTGAAATTCAGGATTTGCATCAATGAGGAGGGACCCAACCTTGCACTACAGAAGCTAAAATTCTTGACCGATTTTCGTGAGTCTTTTGTTCCATATTTGATCCAAATTTTAGTGCATCCCAATTGATACCTAATGAAGGACTTACAATTAATGATCCGATGAATGGGTACATTGTCAGAGACGCAGTGAGCGGTTTTCAAGTCACTCCGCGGGCATACGTCTCCATAGATAAAACACCAGTGTTATCTGAGTTAGCTGATATGGATGAAGCTCGTAATTTCATTCGTCTCTTGATATCTCAGAGAGGCTACCTATTAAATTTCAATTTCCTTGGGAGGAACAGGAGAAAATTTAGCTCAATCAGCGGAACACGATGAAGTCCGTAATTCCAAACGTTTCTTGGTGTCCCAGGCAGGCTCCTTATCAAATTTCAACTTCAAAGGGTAGTACAGTAACATTTTGCAACCCAACTCATCAGCAACGAAACAAGTATGGAACTGCAACTGTAAGCATCATAACTCACGCTTCGTCATCGGTTCAATCACTGGTTTGTCGTGGTGCTTCGTTACGTGAAGGTTTTCCAGCTTAAGTGCCGCAACAAATACATAAAAATTGCTATAATAAACTGTCAACAATTACAATTTAACTACGTTGATTTGTACCAATATTTCCCATGGAACTAAGCTTCTAAGCGATAGGGAAGAATCTAGAGATTATTATATCAAAAAGAACCAACACCTAATACAACTGTAAGGACCACCACTCATACCACTCATAATTGCGCATGTACCTAATTCTAAGCCTAACTATATAAATAATTCCTAGACTACTTGTTCCTTAGCAACACAAAACATGACTCGTACTCGTCACAATAATGAACTGTAGAATGAAGAACTGCAAAATCTCTCCTTCCTCCCCTCAAACACTCAAAGTCCGTAATGAATGACCCGGTTGTGATGCATTCTGAATAAGTTTGTACCAATGTGTGATATATCAAAAATGTTGATAAAGTTTTGATTTAATATGATCTATCAGTCCCCAGGTAATTGGGATAATCATTTCTGACCTGAAAAAGTTCACTTTGTACCTCGTATTAATCATTAAACAGAGTAAAGTAATATAAACTCTGAACCTTCCACTTACCAAACTTAGAAATCTATCCTTCCGTTGAAAAAAAAAAAAAAAAGAAAAAAAGCAACTTCGCTAGTCCTTTCTCTCGACCTTAATCCCTGAAGTTGATCCCCACGTTTCCTCCGTTAATCCCCCAGAAAACGGGATTAAGTTCCTCGGCCTTCCCGAAGCAAAGAGGGAATCCGAGTTTTGTTTCGGGTTACGGATGACGCGTGAGAGAAAGGTTCGTTTTTTCCCAAGGAGTTGGGGGAACCAGAGCTTCTAGATGGGCTTCCGAGATGGCGCCAATCGGAGTCAAGAGGGAGTTTTACGCCCCGGTCATTTCAGGTCCATTAGACCCCTTGGTCCTTCAAGAGCTAAAATGCTCCCTTTACTATCGTTGCTCTGTAAAATCGGAGTTCATGGATAAGAAAGACGGCTACTTTAATGGAATTCGAAATTGAACAGATTTCAGGATTTTCATTATTGGCAACTGAAATATCGCCACAAGTGATTTGATTTTGTAGGGGAAAAAATTTCTAGTCTCTCCTTCACATTTTATTACTCACCATGTTACTATAATAACTACTCACATGTCACCTTGATGACTGTGCTCGCTCGTCTCGCGGACCTGCCAAAAATGCGATCCTGCGAATCACGTGCCATCCTAAGTGGGCCTTATGGGAGCAAACCGAATGGTTCCGAAGTTGGCCAGCAACGTTCGGTTGCCTTCGGTTCCTCTAGCCACAAAAATATTTACACTGAATGCACATTTGTCCACTCGCACCTGTCTCGGGTAACCCTCCAATTTATTTTAATAAATTCATAAAATGTCTTCTACAACCAATACGGCTGTACACTTCTTCTGCTAAGCATCACGCATCGATACATTGATCATTTTCCACCCATCGGGTGGCTAACGCGGCTAGTGCAATCATAAAATGCTTAATAACGTAATGGAACTAATAATTAACAAATTGCTTCTTTAACTTATAACATTTGACTGTGTGGTCTGAGGTCTCTAATTTTGTTGTCGAGGACCTCTGTGGATGACAGAGGTTGTTCATGCTCAGTAGGTACCACTTTTGTTTATTCTTCCGTTTTTATTGTTTGTATGAATGTGTTTCCTTATTATAATTTTCGATTTATTAATAATATAATTTTCATTTTTGAAAAAGATTGATGAGGTTAGTGGTGCGGGGAAAGAATTGGAGAGCGAAGTGGGGCGACACAAGGTACCAACAAGGGGAAAATCCTGTCAACTATTTTCTTGAGGTCACTGCCCCAAGCGTTACTAGCGGTGGACCTTGTTAGTTCGGAGCCCCATTGAAATTATGTTCCCTTACACAAATATGAATGGCCCTTGAAAAATATGGATCGGATATCACGTCCCACCATTTCCCACTTGATCCTCTGCCACAAAATATATCTACAACCATACACGCTATAGAGCCCTACAACAGGTAAACAGCCTCCAGCTCCAACTCTGGATATATGTATATATATATATATATATATATATATATATATATATATATATATATATATATATATATATATATATATATATATATATTTTTTTTTTTTTTTTTCATGGGATACCCATACTATCCCTTCGCACTGGAATTCTTCGCTCACAATCAATGCGTGTTTTTAACACATAACTTCGTTAGAAAAAACCTCTTGATTTTCTTTAAAGTAGATAAACAATGAGAGCAATGTTTGAACGCCCGAATGGAACAATATTCTTTATCTTTAATTAGAAAATAAAACTTGGAACTCCATGTGAGAGTTATGAAATTGCACTTAAGACTCTTAGAAGCTGAATCAGCAATAAGATCTTCCTTTTCATCGCTATTGGAGCGTTCGTCTAATTCAGCCTAATAATTTGGCTCAGCGACATAGTCATCAAATCATCATCTAGCCCTGGGATCTCAATCTGGCATTATTCTCCATCTTCTTCTGAGATAATTTTTCATCATTGTCGAGATCGTCCTCTCCTTCCAATTTGCTCTACTGATGCAGTTTACCTCAGATGTCTTCATCAGAAATGACAGCTCTTCGTTTATGGTTCATATCCTGTTATATAAAGTAGGTACATAAATTCATCCAATATATGAAATTATCATTTGCCTGCTCCAACATAGTGTTTTTCTGACGTAAAAATGATTAATCTTTGGCCAACAGTGCGTAATTTTGGCCCTTAATTTGGAAACAAACCATAATAATAACCATAATTTACACACACACACCAACCATGTGTCGTTTTCTCGTAGTAAGCAGGTTCTCTCGGCTATCTTGCTTATTTTTGACCCTGCACTAAATTTAGGGAGAATGAATACTACTCAACATGATGAACAAGGGCCTCGGTGGTATCTGGATGGTAACTACATTATTTTAAGCACCATCAGGGAGAGGAGGTCAAAGAAAGCCCCCTAGGGGCTGCACCATAGATGGTGGCAATGCAGGGTTAAAATAAGATCTACACTCGAGGATTACATAGGTGTCAATATGAAACAATGAAGAGTTTTTGATTTGATTATCAAATAATAAATGTATTAAGTAGTATGAAATTCTGTACCTGTTCGGAACGTGGTCTTTCTGCATTAAATGATGTTGGCTTTATGTAGTAAACATCTTTTCCCTTTCATAAGCTACAAGAGACCGGAAATTATTGTTGATGTTGCAACAGAACCCGACGATCCTTCGAAGGGATTCTCCCATGAAATCTGGAACTCGACCGACCAATGAAGCGGCAACCATTGCAAAGAAGGAAGTGAACCGCGTTCTCTGATGAAAGTTTAGAAAGTCATATTGATTAGTCGTGAACTGAGCGAGTCGCAAGTGCCCCTTCTTCATCCATGGAGGTGGCTCACAGAAGGAATGCGGCCCACGATGTCTTCTTTGTGCGAGTTGAAGGCTCGTTGGTTTACCTTTTTGGTTCTTATTAGCGTCCTTAGGGGCGTAGAAAGCCCTGAGTGAATGGACCTCTTGCCGTACCCGTCGAAGACGAAAGCTGAAAGTTGATAAGTTATCCGGCTAACTTGTTATCGCTTTTTAGAACGTCCCTCTGAAGCTATGTCTTATTGGCAAGGTTTCGTAAATATGGGGGACGCTTTTCAGAATTATTGATCCTGGGCTTGGGGGAAAAACTGAAAACGAATCCGTTTCAGACCGTTCTAAGACCAAATCCGTGAGGAAACCGAAAGAGAGAGAGAGAGCTCCAATTATAAAAAGAAAATTTTTTCATGGTTGATTTACCGTGGAGTTGAAAATTGCTTAGATGCTCTTTCCAGCATTTATGTAAACTAATTTTGTATTGTCTATATTTTAAGCGTTAAAAGTTTGCTTCATTTTTTTCTGCTTTTCTAAATAGGTAAATTTAATAATCCCTGCTGATATGTTCTCCGTGTGTTACACATGTAAATGAAGAATATAACTACAATATTATTCATAAGCAACTCCCCCGAGGCGCACAGGGCCTGCCCTATGGCTTGGGGGTATATTCCATTGAAGTCATTAACCTCTTATAATTTGTATTTGAACTTGTATTTGTATTACTTGTAGTACTTGTATTTGTATTGATACTTGTATGTGTATTTGAACTGTATTCGTATTGCACTATTTAATTTTTGCTTTGCTTCGGAATAAATTCACTATTCATTCATTTGATTGGACTAGCGGTCATCAATGTCATCACTCAGCGTTTTTGCCATGAATCTCCTTTTGGCAGGAGATCTGTTAGAACTTTGTGATAGAAAATGTTGTCACAAAATTAAGTAACACGTTCGTTACTATGCTACTTATCGAACAAAGCTTTAATTTGGCTTGTAGCCGCCTTATGACTAGAAGATGCATTAGGTCAGGATCAGCTGAGTGGCTCCTAAAGCTGATTTCTAGTCTATTACTGTATTATATTTTATAAACTATATTTCTACAACGATTTTCTTTCATCTTTATTCAAATTTCAAAGGAAGTGCCCTTCTTGTGATATCGAATTTCATTCTTAGCGACACATCCATGATCTGAAAGATATTCTCGTAAGGGAGATCTTTTTAGCAACTTTCGTAGCAGTTTTCTATAGAACAAACGAGCAGAAGTACTCAGTCATACAGCATGACTGATGGATCGAATTTTCAAAGAAAACTTATGGATAACACTAGCATAGGCACTTAAATTCAAATTGTTAAGGCCAACCATATCCAGAATAAAACTTGGGAGACAGCCGTTTGACAAGATCGCAAAGAAAGTTTTAGAATACAAAGCTGAACTCAAAAATTTGGTCAATTATGGGCATTTTGCACCTAAAAATGGATTTTTATCGGTTTTTAATGGATCTTAGAGATCTGGGAGTGATCGCAATCGTCTCACCGCTAAAAAAAATACTTCTACTGAGACACACCGAATGCCCTACTGTCAAAATTCGGTCAATATATGAGCATTTTGACACAGAATGTGTTTGAGCCTTGGCATCTCCAACCGAAAACGAAACGAAAATTTGTTGCAACAATTTCCGATGATTTCCGCTTACAACCGGGTCGTTGCTAGGGAAATGGTACTTCGTCGTTTTTCATCCCACAAAATTCGTTGAAAATTCTTTCGAAAGCTCTCGATTTATCCAACCATATGTTATGTACTGCGAAGTGCAAGGCCAATAAGCTGAGTTATGAGCATGGTTATTTGATTAGCTGTTTGCACACAGGTTATCATTCCCAATAATTTATATTGCGAACATGATTGCAACCGCTTGTTGATTTCTGATGATTTAATTTTTGATGATGAATCGATTTTTCTCACTTATTATGAATCTGAGAGATTATGAATCGACTCAGCGCCAACGAACTTGACCTGTCTTTTACCAAGACGGATTTTTCTGCGTTGGAACGAATTTTTGGTCGTATTCTAGATAGATAGATAGATTTTGTTTATTTGAATAGAGACACATAAATATGATTATAGTGCAAAAGTAGAACTAGGCTACTCGCCTAGCTTACTTTCCCCGTGCTTGGCCCGTGCTGTTGATTAAGGTGTAGGCGATTTGCTCATAATTTAAAAAATAGCACGTTGACATAACATCGCATATGCGTCTACATAATCTACATATAGCTTAAATATTATAACTGCAATGTTACGAGTTTGATGTCTCTATCTTCTATAAGTAGGAAAACTGTCTGTAGTAAAATTTATTGTTTATAATGTTATACATAAATGCTGTTTAGCATAGCGCATCATAATGATTTTATGGCGTACGTGTCATTTATGTATGTGTGAGGAGTATCCCCCCCCCCCCCATGCTATTATTTCATATTGAAGTACAGACTGTAGCATACTTTAATAAATAAGTTTTATCGTATCTCTCGGAAGCGAGTGTCTAGTTGTAAAAAATGTACCTACATAAATTTCTTAATCTTATCGTGAGTATATTCAATATAGGGTTCCCAATTTAGCTCTTCCTCCAAGACTATACCAAGATACTTATGCATGGCAACGCGCTCTATTGTTCTACATGGACAGATGGTATTTGGTTAGCATGTCTGTAATGTGATGCATTTTAAATCTTTCTCATCAACATATGTTTTATGGTCTCCATAACCAATTAATCTTGCCTTTTTAGTGTTCAAAGTTAGATAGTTTTCATAGAACAACGTTGATTTCTAGGTTTTACGGGAGTTATTGTCTGGAAATATACCCTATTACACCCTATTAATATATAAATATATATGTATATATACGTAAATAAATAAATATATATACATACGACTGTTAGAATCTAGAATAGAGTTTTATGATATATGAAAAGGATTTGTAGGGGGTCCCCTACCCTTCAAACCCAATTTTAAAATTTCAAAGCCATCTAAATAGCTCATTTTTTCTTCGAAAATTCTCTAAAACTTACATAGCTTGCACATCATAAGATGTCGGAATAGTCCAATTGCCGCTCAGGGAAAAAACAACCGAAGGCGCTGAAAAAGAAGAATGGCTCAGTATTTTCACTCCGATCCTTGAAAACGGTGATTCGATCTGCGGTAATTTAAGGCCGACTCCGCAGATCTGCTGTTCCACCGACGCAGCTTCCCGGTTCCGAGCGAGTGTAATTGCGCGTGACTCTTCACAAAAGCCGAAGCTGGACGTCAGTTTTCAGCCGAGTGCAGGGGAGCCATTTCATAGGTCCGGCTCGCCCACGCTTTGAAATAACTCGAACCATTTTTCACTGGGCGGCCGGACTTTCCTATCGGAAGCCTTTTGTGACGAAGATAAACTTTGGAGAGATTAAGACTGACACTAAGTTTCTCTATACGCAACTCTGGTATACGCAACAACGATATAGTGGATTCGCTAGCAAAAAGAGCAGCTTACCAGGTCACTCAAGACCAAACAACCACTCCAACAGCCAATTACTATCCGAATATCAAAGACCGTACCTTAACCGAATGGCAGCAGGTATTATATAAATAACAGAGACAAAGGTTTTTGTTCTACAAACAAATCCAACTATTAGGTAGTCCCCTTAAGGCTCTGCTTTTACCAAAAAGCAGTGACGAAACCTTTCTGTTGTATAATAACAAGAATAAGGACAAACCACGGGGTAAGCGACCACTACTTATAGACAAGAAGTGCGACAGAAAATAAGAGAATGTAGAGAGAAGAGCAAGAGATACTTTGATCGAAAGGGAGTGACGAGAAGAGATTTGCAGGAGGGAAAGAAATATATTATAAGCTGAAACTCAAAGATAGAGAATGGAAAAAGAGGAAAATTGAAAAATCACAGGGAAATAGATCGTATAATATAGTCACGGACCGAGGAACCAAAATTAGAAGGAACGAAATTCACATCCGACCAAGGAAAGAAGCAGCTCAGGAACAGTCGGAAGAAAGACAGGAAGGAGTGCCGGAGCAAATGCGTGACAGAAGACCAATAAGACGCTGACCTACATACCTAAACCAATATATGTGAAAAAAAGAGAAGAAATAAGAGGGGATGTTGGACACTACATGTGTAGTTATGAGGTTAGGAATATTATAGCAGTATAAATATAGACGCATAAAATATGGATCGCATCTCAACAATCCACAGAGATCCTCTGTGCTGGGCTGAACCCTGTTTTATTTGGTGTGTATCTCCACACCAACAGATTCTTGTAAAAGTCTTCGTTTGCTGCAATACTGTTCAGAATCAATCGCTTCGCTATTTTTACTGCTGCTTCTCTATTCTCCTTTCCTTGTAAATAATTTCGAAGTTCCAATCTTCTCTAAACTTGCAGAACTCTTGATTGTCGATATTTTCCCCCTTAGTCTGTTATTATCACTCTTGGCACACCACGTCGACTGAATTGTTTCTTACATCGTTGGACTGTTGCTTTTGCTGTTACCATTTCTTCCACTTCTAAGTAGCCTGAGTAGTGATCTACCATTATTTAAAAAATGTCTTTTTCTCTTGTTAATTGTGCTCTCATTACTCGTCTCCCTCTTAATCATAACAAACATCATCGTGGATTTCTGTGGCGCCTGTATCTCCAACCAAATTATGGTAGAACCTCTTGGCACCTCCGTGAGTCAGAAAATTTGTCAGATGCCGCAGGTTCCTAAACTTTGGTACAGTAATAGGAAGGGGCCATAATAAGTGTTACGAAGCTGCTGTCTTGCAGGGGGATTTCGCCACTTATTTTTTCCCGTTTTGGTAGCACGTTATGCTTATGATAGCTTCCAAATAATGTTCTGCGATGATGGAAGTACTGTGAAGAATTGGAGGATATCTTCCAACATAGAATTGGCCTTGTGGGGATTAGACATGTTGATTAATACATCTGTACCAAGTAATGCGTCCACGATTTGAAAAATTCCGTCTTACAATCAATAACTGTGAACGGTGAGGGTTCGCGCCTCCCCTGTACAATCTCATCTCGCCATCCTTGGGGCAAGTAAGATTTTTCCTTAATCAATCTCATATCCCTGTTGCACTCCATATAAATATGACTCCAGTCACACAATCCAGTCTCTTTTTTTTAAAGATAAAGGTGGTGAAGGAATAGCAGAACAGTGTAATTTTTTATGCGGAACATTAGATAGGTTCCCAGGTACCTACTAGGTACGTTAATACCAGATTAACATACGCAAACTAATCGCGTGAATAACTGAAATGCTCCCTCTCCCGAGATTCACGGGGTTTAAATGCCGGAGGCAGGGAGCCTCATCGTTCTCCCTTAGGAGCACGGGAGTCTCATCGTTCTTCCACTATGCAGCCTAATTTTAAATGCTGTTCCAAGTTGAATCTAATCGTTTGTTTCCTATAAAACTTGTTAGTATTGTTAGTTTACGTCAGAACCCAACAGATGCCACTGAAATCTCAATTTCGCCATGAAATGGACCCTCATTCTTTTCCACTGGACCCTTCATTTGTATTTATTTATTAATTTATATATGTGTCATTCCAGGCGATAACTCTCCTTAGGATTGGGATAAAAATTCCGTTCTTGCGCCAAAAAATCTTGCTTTCCAAATGGAAGAATGATTTCGTTGGCCAGCACTTTTTGACCACATTAAATTGGTCAAATTCCAAAAAAATGTTCTAAAAAATCATTTAAAATGGCTGAAAAACGTCAAATTTATATTTTTGAGCAGAATATTGCTCAAATGAAGTTTATTAACTATAAAATAAAACATTTAAAAAATTATGGTCTAAAAACTAATTTAATTTCATTGAAGTTTGCAAACAAATATAAAAATTAAAAATCTCTTTTTGAATGGCATATTATAATTTAGAATACGTTTTTTGCCATAAAATTAATAGTTACCTAATTGCTTGTCCAAGTCGAACTCTCTCTCAAGGTGTCTAACACTGGCCCATCCACCCTAACAATTTCTATGCACTCGAAAAGCCCGAATTTCAAATTAATTCTACATTATACAATACGTTAATTTACGAAAATTCGCTCATACGATCATGCTGCATGACTAGAAATTTCTAATAAATTATCATTTGGTAGGTACATGGTTAAATCAATGTCTTTATTAGGGGGATTAGTGATGTGTAGATGACCAATGATCTGCGTAGAAGGGTTATCTAACACAGAAATAATAGTATGTATTGATTTCCAGCGTTTCAGGAAGAAATCCACTCACCACTATTAACAGAATATATTCCTTTTGACAGGAACTTATTTTTAAAGACACGTGAAATCGTATCTCTCCTAGCTGAACATAATATGTCTGTGAGACGGGAAATCCATTCTCACTATGTGAAACGTATACCTGGGTCAGGATAACTTCAACTGAACATAATGGTAAGTGATGCATGCAATGGACGTCCTGGGTTGTTTCCAATTTGGGTGAGAATATCGAATAGGTTGTGATTTTACTTGCTTCATTACCTAACACGAGTGTGCTGCGAAGTACTAACCTCCCAATCTCACACTCACATCCATAGGGAAGTAAGAAGTGCTTCTAAAATTGGTTGAAAATATCACGATATATCTGTATGCTTTCGATCCGTTTCTGCCTGTCTGCCTGTCAGTGTGGCTGTTGTGTGCCTGCAAACATCGCATCAAGCTTGATTTCTGCAGTTTTCATTCCATTTTGTTGATAATTTCAGGGAAAATGCGGGTTAGGCGGTAGACGGTCTTCGATTAGATTTATTGTTCCCAAATCAATACTTCCCTCTGCTCATGCGCAAACGCGAGTCCATTAGGAATCACTTTCTCACGCCTTATAAATTTGAAGCGATAAAATTGGGAAATAGTGATTTAATCATTCCATATCAATTTCAATGTGGTTGCATCATTAGCAGCTGCTGCACAGGCGTGAATGCAAAATACTTGTTACAAGTTTAATTTTCACAGTTTTTATCCGATTTTGATGAAATTTTCAAGGAATATGCGGGTTAGGATGTAAATACTCCTATATTAGTTTCATCATTACCAAATCAATACATAACTCTGCGCTTACGCAAACGTAAATTCCATTACCGAATATTGCAGAAGGAGGACACCAATTCTTTTATAATACAGCTAAGCGTGTACCCAGAACAAACAATTAATAAAATTTTAATGGTTAATTCACTGCAATTAAGTCAGCGTTATTTGGTTTTTGCCTAAGGTTTCATTACGGTAGATTTTTCCACACCTTGTTACTCATTGCAATGCATTTTGCGAATACACGTACGAGAAGAAACAGCCGCTCTCTCCAAGTCTTGCGAGCCTCAACGAAAACTGTTTCAAGGACAGCGATTCTGCTCTCGTTCGAGCGTTGTACGACGGAGCGAGATTAGCATTTAACATTTCCTTTGTCGGAGAGCCCGTGTGTGTAGTGTGTGGTAGTTCCCACGGTCCCACAAGGCTACCTAAGTAAAGCAGCTAAGAATCTGCTTCTCGTACGCCTTCACTTCCGCTGGAGGTTCTCAAGACGGTATTCTGCCAGTTTGAGCACAACGCGTTGGCTACCAATGTTAATATTAAAGTTTTATACGATTTTTAGGGCGTCCAACTGATGCTATAGGACATATACAGGGCGTCTACACAAAGCTTGGGCTAAAAACAAGAGGGCGATTCTAGAACTCATTTCTGATCGAATGTTTTTGTACCTGGTAAAGTGGTCTGGCATTGAACACTCCAAGTCCTCGGTGCTCACACCGACAGTTATTAACTTATTAGGTAAATCATGTCCAGTAAACCTAATCGTACTTAGGTCTTCAACCATCAGGCTTGCAGTGTCAACTCCACTATCCTGTCTCCTTGAATTGCCCGTTGCCCATTGTTTTTGTTCATCATTACGATATTAGTTTCCATCTGAGTCCTCATCCTTAATTCAATTTCCGAATTTATGGTTTCCAATATTTTATTCTCCTAAAGATTTTTTTATACACTTCATTTTGAGTTATTCTATTTTTAAGATTTTTTCGTATTTTGTAACTTATGACGTTAAAACGTCCATAGCTTCCCTCAGAATCACTGTAAACTCAAATCTAAGAAAACCGTTGGAAAGAGCCTTAAATTTCCTATAAGAACACCGTTGGAAAGAGCCTTACATTTCCTATCTATGCGATGTCAAACCAATACTAAAAAGTGAAAATGCGGTTAAAAAAAGCCGGCTTAATACGTAAAAAAGAGGCTTAAGAGCAAAGTTTGAAAAATTTTAAGAATTCATTTATAATTTGTTGTTTTGATCTTAATACAGACTATTCTGCTTGCATGAATGTTGCGTAGATTCGTTCCGCGCAGAACTGCAAGACATGAGGCTTTCAAAGGAAGACTGGAGTGAATTCTTGAACAACCAGCCCGGTTCGGAGGTGAAATCTGTTGTATGAACACATACCTATTATGTGAATATGTTCATCAGCTTGAAGGTTTGATTGAGTGCGTACTTAGATAGAAGTCGTGAAAGTGCAAAGAGTTCTTCTTCGCAACAGATAATCAAAATCCATTGAATGCTGTGGAAAATTGAAACCAGGTGTAGCTAATGTTTTTTTTTTTTTTTTTTTTTTTTTGTAGGAGAGTTTTATGATTTTTTCGAAATATTTGTGTATTTTAGTGGATTGACCAATGAGAGTAATGTTAGAAAATTTGCTCATATGGTCATGCTGCATGACTGTTTCTTTCTAACACACCGAACATCTTAGGGTATGGATGGGCGTTTATTAGAGGAGTTAGTTATCTGTCTACAATACAGACTGGGGTGCCGTATCTGGGACCTCCTTCAGTAGGCAAAGGTTAATGACGCCTTTGAGAAGCCGTGTCTGTAACACAGCTGTTCAATAGAGAATGAAAGAACGATCTGTTGCAGAAGATCATTATCTCCGACAACAGGATCAGTCGTTATTTCTCTTTCAAGGGGTCTATAAGTACCTACTTACTACCTGCGGGGAGGTTCCAAAACTGAAGAGGACTCCTAATTGGAGCGGTCGAAAGTGAAAAACATCTGGTGCGAAGCTTCTAACTACTCTACAAACACGTGCTAAATATACATGTTGCGACTGGTTTTCCTTTCTCAATACTTAAAGCGATGGTACTGGCTTATGGGAAGACACTCAAAACTGTCTATCCACAATAAGCTCATATTGTACAACCAAGTCCTCAAACCTGTCTGGACATAATTATGGTGCGCAACTGTGGGGGTGCACTGCACAAAGTAACCGCAACATTATTCAGCGCTTTCAGAATAATGTTCTGCGTACCTGCGTTGATGCATACAGATACTTCAGAAATGACAGATTACACTATGAGTTGAAAGTTGAATCTGTCAATGAGGTTATCCGCAAGCAAGCCGTCAATCACCTTTTGAGGCTCAGAGATCATGTTAACGAGGATGTCGTTCAGCTCCTTGACACCGAAGATCTACTTAGAAGACTTAAAAGAACTAAACCGCATGAACTAAGTGAAATAAAATGAACGTCAAGACTAGTGACTCAATAATCAGAACAATAAGTCTAAAGTGAAGTATATTAAGAAAATGTATAATAATTTATCACATGATGCTTATAAGTTATTATTACTTGGCGCAATAAAACTTGTCAAAAAAAAAAAAAAAAAAAAAAAAAAGCGATGGTGTAAATAGAAGTGGTTTTGTGGGTGTGGGTGATGGGGTGGATCATAGATTCAGAACTGATGAGATAGATCTGACCCATGCTGTTTAAGATACAGTGAAGGGTGCCAAGTGGGGTGTTGCACATAGCTTATTCGTTTCCGAAACATGGATTGTATAAAGATCATAGAAAAGTTTTCAATGATCTAGAAAAATTCCATAGCGGAAAATAATAAAAAACCACTATCTGCTTCACAAGAAGATAACATGTTTCATGGATATGTCTTTGATTGGGGATTTCATAACGGTTGTCCTCGAGAGTTGTAAACAAATCCTTTAACAAATCCTTATACAACTCCCTGGGCCGCATCCCGACTAATTCCAACAAAACAACGGTTTACTTATAGAAATGTTGAAAATAACTGTGAAGAGAAGCCACTACAATGAGTTGTTGTTAACAGTCGACTGTTTGCAAGAGGATGAAAATGTTTCCTATGGAGTGGAGTATATGATGCTATTGCTTTACGTTAAGAATATTGTAACCGGCTTATTAAAATTGTTTATAGTCCAATCAACTTAGTTTAGGAATGTAGCCAGGTACGTAAGGAGGGGGAAATTGATAGCTTGAGATGTGAACATTTATCACATAAATCAAGCGCTTTCCAACGAGTGGCGAACGATTTCTGTGCGATGAAAACTGCGGAAGTTCCATTCCCCTAGCAACGGCTGGGTTGTACGTGAAAAACACTGAAATTGTGACACAAATTTTGCGTCACGGAAATTTTTGGTTGACCCCCCCAGAACAAAGACATCCATGTTAAAATGAAGATGTAGCCTGAATAGTCGTAATTGGTCAATTAAGAAACGAAAAAATTTATGTCTCATCTAATCTACGTTTGCTCATGCAAACGCAGATTAAGTGATGATTTGAGAACAATGAAAGCAGGTCCATCTGGTGGTTGGTACAGGACCATCTACAGCCTAACCCACACATTCCCTGACAATTTCATCAAAATCGGACGAAGACTGTGGAAATTAAGATCGTTAAACAGATTTGACATTGGCGCATGCGCAGCAGCTATTAATTATACAATCACGATGACATTTAAATGGGATGATCAGATCCTTTTTTCCCAACTATCATCCAAATTTGAGCAAGATCGAACGACTAGGGTGTGAACAAATAGAGCAAAATGGAATTTACGTTCACGCATGCGCAGTGTGAAGTGTTGGTTCGGCAACAATAAAATGAATCGGGGACTATCTAATGTCTGACACGCATATTTCCATCAAAATCGGATGAAAACTGTGAAAATTAAGTTTTTTAATAGGCTTTCACGTTCGCTACTAATGTTAAGACCATCTTGAAAATGATATGGATTGCTTAAATTGTCTTCTCCTAACTTTCTCCCGATTTCGAGCAAGAGGACGACTAGGGCGTGAGAAAATGGTTCTCGGTATATTTTATGTTTACGCATGCGCAGAGTTAAGTATTGATTTGAGAACAATGGAACTGATAGAGGGCCGCCTTCACCATTGCTCGCATATTCCCTGAAATTGTTATCAAAATCGGATGAAAACTGTGGAAAAATCAAGATTGTTCAAGGATTCGCGGACACGCGACAGACAAAAACACACACACACACACACACACACACACACACACAACACACACACACACACACACACACACACACACACACAGATAGAACGACAGACACGGACCCAAAGTTGTTCAAAATGATCTAAAACGTTAAATGCGAGTGGAAATTTTGATTTTGGAGATTTAAAAAAATGTTTTTTATTTTCAATCCTAAACCCTTTAAATTGACCGATTTTTTTTCCAACGAGCTCTGTGTATTCATGTAGCACAACTTCCTTTTCCTTTTGGGGCAGATTGAATTCCCACCCCCAGTGTTTTTGCGACTGACTAACACACACTCAAGTAGGATATTAAAGTGTTGGAAGAAAAAAGTAAACATGACTCGAAATCCCAAAGCTACTTCTGTGTGAAATAATATACTGACCTCCTGCTAATTTGACTCGATATTTCAAGTTTTTTCCTTTTTTTGGAAAAAAGGAATGGTTGCACACCGAATTCCCTTTATATTTTTTGAATGAAAATGTGAAACTTATTCTTTCAGGAATCCATTGTTAATTTGTCAAATGACGAGATGTGAATCGTGAGGATTTCCACTTCCTTAAGTGCTCAAATCTAGAAGTTAGTTTCTAATAATACCTTCTAAGTGAATCTGGAACTGACTTACTTGACTTTAAATTTTGGTTTTCATATTTACCAACCGAATAAACGGGAAAGTTTGATACCCTGGATATTGAACCCTGCAAACATCGTGTCTTCGAATCAGTGCCACCTGTTGAATATTCTCTCAAGACATTCAATTTGGATGCCTGGAATAAAAAAATCCTATGAAACTTTCACTAAACGCGAGGGCTGGGATCCGGTTCACCTTGATTTACAAGAGCATGTTATTATAGGCCCATACGAGTGTATAGATACACCCTAACTTTAGCATTCACTTGCTGGTCATGAATTAATAATGGGTTTAGGTAATTGAAATCATAGTGTCAAAGTGCAATGCAACTTTCCGAA
Source organism: Adelphocoris suturalis (assembly GCA_030762985.1). Classification (NCBI taxonomy): domain Eukaryota; kingdom Metazoa; phylum Arthropoda; class Insecta; order Hemiptera; family Miridae; genus Adelphocoris; species Adelphocoris suturalis. Next base: position 37,089,165 of record CM061049.1, read on the forward strand.
TGTCCTATTCATGCACGAATACTTATTAGGTTTATAAATAAAGCAAGGCCGAACCAGCAGATCTCCAGATTTTGACTTGGTCTGCGAATTTCTTTGATATTCAATCCTTATGCTTCTACAACTCTGTATAAGGTTTTGATTTAAATTAATATGCTATACGAAGGGATTATCTTAATACTAAATTCTCTTTGGTGAACTTCGATATTTGAGGTTTTGAACGTGAATGTGGAGTACGTACCAATTTGGCGTGGACGTAACTTGGTCTATCCCTATGCCGATAAACTTTACGGGGTGGGGTTGATAATTTATTTTTTGATCGAAAACTTTAGATCCATCATTGAAAATTATTAAGTAACTAACTAAAATTGTGAGTTCTCCAAATGATCGCTAAAACATCTAAGAACTTGAATGCTTTTGGTTCTTGAAGGTAAAGTATGAGTTTGATTTCAGAGTCCGCCCAATATAGAAAATTGATGCTAATAGAATTTTTGCAAGCGAATTTTTTGTTGCTTATATCAGAACATAGTGCTGTCAGCTAAAGAAACAACGAAAATTATGAAACCAATTTAGTGAGAATTGTTTTCAGAATATTTTTGGACTGATGGAACTAGCAATCATGGACTTGAAAGTTTCACTATAAAATAGCCGAATTTAAAATATCATTAAACATTTCTGCTTTTGACAAACAAGTATATCATTAATGAAGGTGAACAAGATACTTCACAATCTTTCGATGATATGGGTACCTAATGGAATATGAGAATGTGATGTATAAACTCGTACCGGGTGTTTAATTGTGGTATCGACTTTCAAATTTACTTGTTTACTTGTTGCGAATTTTGTTTCAAATGACCTCATATTCGTTTAAGATAGATTCAATCTCATGCATCGTAATCAGAATCAAATAAATTAAGAGATATCGTCATCCCATAAAATCTCAAGGCCTCATTAGAAATTTGATCACTGCGCAGTGTTGCACAAACACTTAAACGCTGTGAAAGGCCACGATTGATTGCGCCTGTCCGTTGAAACAACGAACCCAAACCTGTTTTTTGCCGATACTCATCTCTACCTGCATCGCAGTCTTAATAATAGGCGCAGGCCCCCAAAGGTTAATCCGTCAATTCTATTCTACGCAGAGACAAAGGAATTTTTCGATTAAAATTTTCTTCTCACGGCGGTAATTATTATTCTGCACATCATCACTGGGTGACTTCTCCAAGATCACCATTCAATGAGGAAAGAACCAGACACGTAGTAGAAATAAGTAACAGATAATAAGGAAATATTCTGAGATCGAGTTACTCTTAATAATACGGTTGACCTACAAGTAATAATGAAATCTGGTGGATGATGGAACAATGGAAGGTTGTTTGTTCAAGCTGGTTAAGGCCGATGAAATACCTCGCACGCACAGAAAGCGGTTCGGGAGGTGATTTCACCTTTAATGATTTTAGACACGACGGGAAGAGCATTTCGAGCTGAAGGAAGCTATAAAACTGTAGCTGGTAGCCAAAAAAAGTATAATGAAGCAGAGATGTAGAATCGCCTCTTCCTAATCTATATTTCATAGCTCAACAGGTAATAAGGTACATAGGTTGAATTGTCAAGTCTACAAACCCACCACATTGAAGGGTTGGTAAGGAAAGTCGATTTGAACTCACATCTGTTGAAACGAACAAAGAAATTTAGCGAAATGGGACCGGCACAAAATACAATATTACTTCAAGAGCAATAGGGTTTTGAAGTTTTTAGCAGTTTTTTTATATGAACGTGGTACGGAGGATCTTGAATTACGATCATATTTTTGAAATGAGTCGTTGCGATATATTTATACATTATAATCTTCAGGGCTACAAGGGAAAATATATATATATATATATATATATAAGTATATATATATATATATATATATATATATATATACGACGCCTCAACCCTTGGGTAATAAAGAGCTGACACAGCAGCTCTTCCCTATATAAGCCCGCGGCCATCAGCCTCTGCAGTTCAGTCTCCGCCCGTACGTCCCCGCATAAACATCGCGCAGTGCATCGTCTCTCTTATCTTGTAAAAAGTGAATTAAAGTGGTTTTTAAAAACTCAAATCTCAACGACTGTTATTTAATTGGCGCAGTCAGTAGGACGTGGGTTTTTCTTTGCTCCGTACACGCGAAGAAAAAACCGAGAACCTTCTGTGAAACAGTGTCTGATTGGGATTACACACGACGGAAATCAACGGAACTGGACTCCTTACATGGACATGGGCATCCCGCTGTAAGTAAAACACTGCGCAATATTTTTATAATACGAGTACGTTCCACCGAAAAGCATATTCGGCAGATACTCACCCATTCTTAAGCCCACTTCACTTAAAACACACTTCAAATATACGACTTCCTTCACTTCCAAGAAGTTTTCAAAAAATTCTGTTAAAAGTTTTGAAACCCGTAAAGAACGAACATCTGACCGGGAAAAACTTCAGAATTAAACTTCAGAATATATAGACGTCCACTCTTCATTTGATAAAACGACACCTCATCGGAGATCTGCCCACGCACAGGACGTAGATCTCAGATTAGAAACTTTTATCGCTCCCGAGCTGCAGATAAGCTCAACCTTGAAGACCACTCGCCGATTTGACGGCCGTCGTCCCTTTAAACTCTCTCCACCTCTGCATTCTTCTCGTCTCCCACAAGAAGACACCATTCTTAATTAAGATAATTTTAAGGAATTTTAATCTTTTGAATTTTAATCTTGTTTTCAGCGGTATTTTTGTATCTTTTTCTATAACTCGGCACTGTACAGGTCAGATTAGGTTTGACCCCGTAAGCACGTCCTAAAACAATCAAAATTCCCAAAGAACTAAAACGTTTTGTGGCCGATAGGCTATCAAATCGCCTAGGGATCCTTCTCAGAGATCAAACCCGGCCCCAATACCTTTCTACTATCCCCGAAAACCTCGTACCCGAAAACATCGACATGTCCTTCGATACTGGAGCCACCGGGGGCAAACCCAAAATTGAAGACCTAATCGCGCAAAATTCCGAATTGATGGCGCAAAATACCCAATTTAATCACTTGTTAGAAGCGACCCAACAAATAATCCGAGAACAAAACGCGACACAACTTAGACTAGAAGCCGCGCTAAATGAAGCTACAGGCGCCCTCGAACTGATGAAATTGGGAGGCACACGCGTACCAAATAGGAAACTCGAAGTTACCGAAATCCCAACATTCAAGAAAGAACACATGGAACTCATTCCAGTGTTTAAAGGAGATCCGGAAACATTGAATGATTTCCTACTCGTGACACAAGAACTGAACGACAGATTTTTCAATTATAACGACGTAGGAGACTTCCAAAATAGGATGATCTTACATGCCATCAAAGCCAAAATCCAACCCCCAGCTTCAAGTGCAATAAACTCGGGAAATATCACGACATACAAACAAATCAAAGACGCGTTGATCAATGCCTTTTCCGATAAACGAGATGTGTTCTCCATGAATTTAGACCTCTCAAATATGAGACAGGGAGAACACGAAGATCCGTTCAAGTTCCACCATAGGATAACGGAAGCATTAAACAAAATAACCGCGTATGCCAACATCCACGAACCCGATGAGGCCGACAACATAATTAAACATCATACACAACTCGCGCTAAGATGTTTCCTATTACATCTTAGAGAACCACTAGGAAGCCTGTTGAGGACTCGACAACCAAAGGACCTGAATGAGGCACTTGGATGGATGACGAACGATTACCAGTTGTTACCATCAAACTCTCGTCCAAAACAAAATGCTCCCCTCAGGCAAAACCAAGCTCCTCAATACAGAGTTCCGCCCCCGCACCGTCTTTACGGGCCCCCTAGGCAGAACCCTGCATATTGGTCTCAAACACCTGTTGCGAGATCTTATCGACTACTACAAAGCCTAGCTCCACCTCAATGTTCCGGCCCACCTAGGCAGCCAAATCCTCCACCTCAATGGTCTGGCCCGCCTAGACAACCAAATCCTCAACAAACCCCTTCAAACCTACAAAGAAACGGCTACCAAAATAGGCCAACCTACCAAAGAAACCCTCCAAATAATCAGAAATCTTCCCAAAACACTCAAAGGGATTGGAAACCAATGTCGTGGCAGACAACAAATCCGAATCAGAATCCAAATTTTCACAATTTACAAACCGAAGAAACGAACCAAATAAATGACGAAGCCTACGGTTATTACGACTCAAATTACCAAAACGACCAATCGATTGACGAACTTAATAACTATCATGACTCGAACTACCAAAACGACCTATACTATGACGCATATGAGTGGCCAGACCAATCTACGGAAAATCCCCAAAGTCAAAAGGATGAAACTCCTTTTTTAGAGGACCCTTGCCTCCAACCACTGCCTGCAACCTCATGAACCTAAACTTTAAGCCGATCAACAAGCTCCCCTATATCGTATTGCCTAAATTAAACTTAAAAATCCTCGTAGACACAGGGAGCTCGGCCAGTTTTGTCAACCCGTTAATAGCAGAAAAATACTTCCCTATCAAAACAAATGATGAACCTTTTTCCGTTACGACTGTCCACGGAACCTCCTTGGTCACTTCAAGTGCCATGGTCCCGTGCGACGAACTCCTTCGAGAAAAGGGTTTAAACCTAAAATTCCGACTATTCCCATTCCATTCTAGATTCGATCTCCTGATCGGCATTGATAACCTAGAATTTATAAAAGCCGATATAAGCATCAGGAATAAAGTATTCCAAACCCCTCATGTAAACCTCCCGTTACAATATCTAAATTTAGACATCACTGAGACTTACACCATTGACAGTAGGAGTGTCCAACAGGTCAAACTGGTACTCAATAACATTGAAAATGGAGATGCGATCATCCCCTACCAAAAGATAGGACCCGTAGAAATTCCCCAATGCTTGGTTAAAGTAAAAAATTATGATGCTTACGTCCAAGTATTGAATTCCGGCGAAAACCCCTACCAATTCACGCAGGCTACCCCCATATTAGCCGAAGAGATCGATCCTCAAACTACTGACTCACAAACCCAAAAACCCGTCTCAAACTCAAACTTAAACCACTTCGAAAAATCAACATTCAAATTTGATTTAGGCCAACTTCGCCTCGACCACATGAACGAGGAAGAAAAACTCGCGATATCCAAATTAATCACCAAATACGCAGATATTTTTCATCAAGAAGGCACCCCCCTTAGTTTCACCAACAACGTCAAGCACGTCATTCGCACTACTGACGAAATACCAGTCTACACAAAAAATTATAGATTCCCTGAGGTACATTTGAACGAACTCGACAAACAAATGGAAGAACTTCTCCAACAAGGGATCGTTCGAAACTCTCAAAGCCCTTGGAATGCTCCTATCTGGATAGTCCCAAAAAAACAAGACAGCAGTGGAAAGCAAAAGTTTCGAATCGTTGTAGATTATCGTAAACTAAACGAAAAAACAATAGAAGATAAATACCCTCTTCCCCAAATTTCGGAACTATTAGACAAGTTGGGAAGATGCCAATATTTCAGTACAATTGACTTAAAATCCTCCTTTCACCAAATAGAAATGGATCCCAATAGCATCAGCAAAACAGCCTTCAGCACCCCCACACGTCATTTGGAGTGGACACGCGTCCTCTTTGGGTTAAAGAACGCACCTAGTACATTCCAACGCGTGATGGACAATATACTACGCGGTATCGCAAATGAATACTGTTGCGTATATTTGGACGACATTATAGTATTTAGCACTAGCCTACAGGAACACGTACACCGTTTAGAATCAGTCTTCAAACGCCTTCGATCTGCTAACCTCAAGGTACAACTAGATAAAACCGACTTTTTGAGAAGAGAAGTTTGTTACCTAGGTCACGTAGTCACACCAGACGGAGTAAAACCAAACCCAGACAAAATTAAAGCGATAAAAAATTATCCCATTCCAAAAACTACAAAAGAAATCAAGGGATTCTTAGGACTGTTAGGGTACTACCGAAAATTCATCAAAGACTTCGCGAAATTAACGAAACCCATGACTAAATGTCTCAAAAAAGACGCTCTCATAGACATCACGGACCCTGAGTATCGACAATGCTTCGAAACTTGCAAAGACCTCCTAAGCAATGACCCAATCCTTCAATACCCAGATTTCTCGAAGCCCTTCAGGCTCACTACTGACGCCAGCAACGTAGCTTTGGGGGCAGTTTTAAGCCAAATTTCAGATAACTCCGATCTACCGGTAGCTTACGCGAGCCGGACGTTAAACCAATCCGAACAAAAATATAGCACAATTGAGAAAGAGCTACTCGCCATCGTATGGGCTGTAGGTTACTTCCGCCCCTACTTATATGGTAGGAAATTCACTATTTTTTCTGATCACCACCCGTTACAATGGCTCTTCAACCATAAAGAACCTGGTTCACGATTGTTCGCATGGAAAACGAAATTACAAGCATACGACTTTGACATAATTTACAAAAAAGGAGCCCTCAACACAAACGCAGATGCACTATCCAGAGTCAAAATAGAAAACCAACCGAACTTACATACCCTACACTGTGACCAACTTACCCAACTTTTAGGCAAACAACTGGACCTTACCTCTAACGACGACGCCGACTCTGTGGTCGCACACGTCGATCCTGGGGAGGAAGGGGTGACTGACGAAACCTCATCTAGACACACAGTCCACTCCAACTTTTTAGGGAATACAGTTGTCAATATACCCATTCGCGATCAGCCAATCAACATTTCTTCGAACCAGATAATACTCACAGTAGTTAACCACCCTGTCCCCGACATGGTTAAACTTACGACCCTTTTTGGAAACAAAACTCGCATGCTCGTCAAAGTAAATGATCAAGAGTTTGAAAACGATGTAATAAAATTCACCAAAGAATACATCCACCCTAGGGTAAAATATGGCATTTATTTCGAAACCGAGGTATACGAAAAATTTGCAAAAGTCATTGCAACTCATTTCACCAACTCAGAAATAAACCTCACTAAATACTCCAAACGCTTGATCGACATCCCTTCGGAAAAAGAACAAACAGATCTAATTTCCAAATATCATGATGGAGTTACAAACCATCGCGGCATAGACGAAACATACGAAAAATTAAAAAGGGAATATTATTGGCCGAATTTGAAGATCGCTATTCAAAAATTCATCAACAACTGCGAATTGTTTCTAAAATGCAAATACGAAAGATCTCCGCTCAAAATTAAATACAACATCACTCCTACAGCTGTCCGACCTTTAGAGACACTACACATAGACAAATTCACCATAGAAAACTCTAAGTTCCTAACGATAATTTGTCCATTTTCCAAATACGCGCAAGCATACCCTATCTCTTCTTCCACCGGCGTTGAAATAGTTAACGGACTAATGAAGTTCTTTGCCCACCATGGGATCCCGAACAAAATTATTTCGGACAATGGAACCGAATTTCAAAATTCATTAGTGAAAGAATTGATGGCCCTCCATAAAATAAACATTCACTTCATATCCTCGCAACACCCGGAATCCAATGGTATCGCTGAAAGATTTCATTCCACTCTCATAGAGCACGTTCGATTACTAACCAATAGGGAAGAATTCAAAACTTGTACCACATGCCATAAAGTCAATTATGCAATCATTGCCTACAATAATTCGATCCACTCCGCGTCAAAGTTAACACCGTTCGAACTCCTATACGGGCACGTGAATAACCGCTCTCTCCTAGAAATGGATATCGAAAAAGCGATGGCACATGACTATTTAGACCGACATAAAGAAAGAGTAAAAGCCTTATACGCACAAGTGTACAAAAAACTCCAGGAACAAAAGGAAAAAGTAGCTGACGAGAAAAACGTGAACCGCATAGACCCCCCTGAAATCCCTGACGAAATTTTTATTAAAACCATCCAACGACAAAGCAAGACTAAACCTAAATACAATAAAGAAGAAGTTAAAGAAATAGACCCGGCTATGAAAACAGTACAAATTCACCCACGTCATCATAACACCAAAGAGAAGGCTCACTTAACCAACGTAAAACCACCCAGGAAATTCTATGAGACCAAAGTCCAAAATGCATGGAATACCGAACTACCATCCTCAGATACTTTAACACATAAATACGGACTCAAACTAACTAGGGAAAACTTACTGACACTAAAACCCGGAAACTGGATAGACGACATGATTATGAACTTCTATATGGAATTGATAGACGAAAGGAATAGAAACCACAAAACATTTCCCTCAACCTTCTGTTTTAACTCTTTCCTCTACCCCATGTTAGAAGCACACGGTTACGACCGAGTAAGACACTTTACCCGTAGGTCAGACATATTCAGCAAAGATTTAATAATCATACCAATCCATAAAACAAACCATTGGAGTCTCGTGGTAATTAACACGAAACGTAAACAGATCACGTACCTAGACTCCCTCTCCGAAACACGTACAAGAAATGGCACTGCAGCCGCATACGCCATCCCGATCCTAGAAAACATTCAATCGTACTTGGCTTTCGAGTTTCTCGAAAAGAGGGGAATCCTACTGGATTCAGAAAACTGGGAAACAATCCACTTGCTAACAATCCCACAACAATCGAACTCAGACGATTGTGGTGTTTTCGTCTGCCAGTTTGCCAAAGCAATAACGAGCAATAAGAACCCTACTTTCTCCCAAACTGACATACCATACCTCCGAGAACAGATGTGTACAGAAATCCTCAGGAATTCCCTGTTTTGACATTGTTACAGGATCCTGATCCTCCTCTCCTCCGCCTCAGGACTAGAATTAGTCAACGTCACATTGAACCCTGGACTTCTCCCAGTACTCCTTAGACCGGCCAAAATAGTGGAAGGTTATCATACCATCACTCACTATTACGACCTCAGCGCTTTAATTTCAAAAATCAATTCCCTTCGCACTCAGTACCAACAAGTGTTCACTTCCGTTATAGACTCCCAGACTACATACATAGAACGCACTGATATGTTCACCACAACTATAAACCATACCTTCGAAGTGATTGACTCTAAAATACAAAACTTTAAGATCGGCAACCAACGAACAAAGAGATCAAAAAGAGGACTAGTCGACGGGTTAGGCTCTTTAATCAAATTTGTCACGGGAAACCTAGACGCGAAGGATAGCGAACGCTACGATAACATAATAAACCATTTACAACGAAATCAAGAAAACTTACAGGACCAACTAAACTCTCAGTATTCGGTGAATCAAGCTTTTGCCGAAAATTTTAACAAAACTATGGACATCATCAATCATAACAACCTTCAGATCCAGAAAGAGTTTGAATTCCTTCGAGACATGAAAGTAGGGGAACAAACACACATTCGTGCCTTGAATGACTTCCTGGAACATTGCCAAATTTCACTACAACTACTAGTAAACGTTATTCAGGACATAGAGACGTCACTCACCTTCTGTGAATTGGGCAAATTACATCCAAGTATCCTGAGCTCAGAACTTTTGTTAGACGAATTAGACCGCCTCACGGTATTCTATGGCCCTAGGTTCCTGAACCATACCGGAAAAGACCTATTCGAAATTAAATCCCACATAAAGGTTCAATGTTTTATCGGAACAGACGAAATAGTCTACTTTCTCGATGTCCCTATTGTAGATCCCAGAAATTTCGACCTGTACTATTTAGAATCCCTACCAGCAACATTAAATTCCGAATACGTAACAATTGTACCCTCCGTTCGCTACTTGTTGAAATCGCAAAACGAAGTCCTTACCCTAAGAGACGAATGCCCTTCTGGCCTCGCCTATTATCTCTGCCCCGGTCACATGTTAATAGATGTCAATTCCCAGTGCGAAGCCGAATTCCTAAAGACAAGTTCCACGGGAAATTGCAGTTACGCAAAACTGGAAATCCCCACCAACTACGTCTCGCTCTTGTATAGAATCAATCAATACCTGCTCGTCTTTCCTCATGGCGATGTACTCACTATCACCTCAAAATTCGGAAAAGAGTTACGAAACTTACGAGGGATCTACCTGGTCAGACCTAGCCAGAACTTAGTGTCCTATCACAATCAAACCCTGTTTGCTGCACATAGAAGCATCTTAGGCACACCCCTTATAGTCAGTAACGTACAACTCACGCCCGACTCCTCCAAAACATTAGATAATGTAATTCAGCTTAAAAACCTAGATTTGTCCTCTATACAACTAGAAAATTGGAAACCTGTCAAACGCTTCACGTTATACCAACTTGCAACCCCTAGTTTCTGGTCCATATTCCTTTATGTCATATTACTCAGTTTTATTATAACAATTATAGTTCAATACAAGAAGCACAAGAGACGACAAAATGCCTAATGGGCACCTCATCACGTCACCTTTTTGAAATCATTGTAATCGTAACGTAACCTTTTTGTAATCACGGTTATTACCATTACATCTTATTGTAATCATTGTAAGCCATTTTACTATGTAATCACTGTTAATCGTAAATATTATGTAATCACTGTTATGTAATCACTGTTATGTAATCACTGTTATTATTATTGCATTCTATTATGACCATTGTATTTATCGTTTTGATGATTGTATTGATATTATTATTGCATTCTATTATGACCATTGTATTTATCGTATTGATTGTAATCAATTTTAACCACCACGTAATAATTGTAAAGATGATGCACATCCCCAAAATCATAAACTAAGAAATTCCGTGTCCCCAAAACTAAAATCTGCATTTTGCCCACAAAAATAATTACCTAACACAAAATAATAAATAAAACTTTTGGGTCCCCAAAATTTCAACTTAGGGGGGAGGAGTTACATACGACGCCTCAACCCTTGGGTAATAAAGAGCTGACACAGCAGCTCTTCCCTATATAAGCCCGCGGCCATCAGCCTCTGCAGTTCAGTCTCCGCCCGTACGTCCCCGCATAAACATCGCGCAGTGCATCGTCTCTCTTATCTTGTAAAAAGTGAATTAAAGTGGTTTTTAAAAACTCAAAACTCAACGACTGTTATTTAATTTATATATATATATATATATATATTTATACTAGCCGCTCCGGCTCGCTTCGCTCGCCTCCACGTCCAGCCGGGGGGCAAGCCCCCCGGACCCCCCATTAAATTGCTCGCTTCGCTCGCAAAGTGTGACATTTACGGAATGTTGCTCGCTTCGCTCAAAAAGTGTGGCATGTAGGAAATGTTGCTCGCTTCGCTCGCAAGGTGTGGCTGTGTAGATGCGTTGTATTACAATTTAAACATGTAGGGGATGTTGCTCGCTTCGCTCGCAAACGGTAGGTCCCTAAGGGTAGGTTTAAAGTCTGAAGGGGATGCTGCTCGCTTCGCTCGCCTGAGGAAGTTATACTGCCCACCCAACTTGGCAGACGTTTTTTTCTGTTGGAAATTCTTACAAACAAATTAAATCTTATAAAACTACTTTTTTTATTTTATAAAAAATAAACAAAAAATTTAGGGGTGGACTACCCCTAACATTTAGGAGGATGAAAAATAGATGTTGGCCGATTCTCATAGATACCGGATAAGCACAAAAAAATTCATCAAAATCGGTCAAGCCGTTTCGGAGGAGTATGGCAACGAAAACTGTGACACGAGAATTTTATTTATTAGATATACATATACATAAAGCATCTAGTTGAATATGTAAATAATAAATACGAGTAGGTATATCTATAGGTTAACACCATATTGAGGCCTGGATGTTCTTAGGGTGGGAACAAAGTTCAACCTAAACATTTGCATGCTAATGTTCCATCGTTCCCTAAGATATTAAAAATCCACTCTCATAAAACAAGTTAGTTTTCTGCTGTTTTTAACAGTTATTTTATAACTCTTATTCCAGGGACGTTTAGAATGCTGTCGGGACGTATAGAAATAGGCCTTCGATCCTAGTGCTAAGCAATATTCAGTAATTGAAATAACTGTCCCGATTCGTACACAATTGGGGGTTTAAGGGCATTTTTGAGTGAATTTCAAATACTGCTTTTGGGTGCTTCTTTTTATCCCTAAATCATTGGATTGTCAACATGATTCCATAATCAGTTGCCATCTGGAAGTACCTTGTCAAAAATTATCGGGGGGGGGGGGGGGGGGGGGGGGGGGGGGGGAAATGTTCTCCATGTGATGTTTATAATACTCTTATTCTTTTCGCCTGTTTTCTGTGATTTTAGTTTAGTTTAGCTCTGTATGCTTGCCAGCAATGTTTCTTCAATTTTAGCCTTCAGTTTCTGAGTCCTACTCATGTGAAAACCGTTGTCAGCCTCAACTGAAACCAGTTCTTGTTTTTGGTACGTATAGAAATGTTTATTTGAGCAGGCTGGATGTTGTTGTTAAATTGTAGTATCTCGTTTTTTTTAGTTATGACATTTAACTCACAATCCATGACCGTGTCCTATAGTTTGACACCATAGAAGATTCTTGAGTCAGTTGCCTGCCTACCTATGGACTTAATTAAATAGTAGTGGTTGGTGTAATTATTTCATAGTTGACCTGATATATATTTTTTCTTTGAGTTCATTTTGTGCTGTTGTTATTGTTTTATTATTGTTTCTGGGCAGAGCCTGAAAGTTTCTGTTCTGATTGTTAGGTCCTGATGATGGTTATATGTAAACCGAAAGCTTGGTTTATTCACTGTTATTAGTTTTGACCCTCATCCCGATAATTTTTGACAACATACATATTGGTCGATCATCTTTTTCTCTATCTGGAAGTACCCACTGCAATTTTTGATCAACATTGATAGTTTTCCCTTGTCGATTTTTAGAATCCGATCAAAGCCCTTGAAGCTAAATGCAGCAGCTAATATTAACCTCGCAGAAACTATTCAGTTCCATTTTGTTACATGGTAGCAGAGCGTGGTCACGATCCACAGCCCCCCCCCCCCCCCCCCACACATAAAAACTCTAACATCGTAACACTTCCCCCACCAACCCCCATCCGCCTAAATTGCTGCCAACAGTTCTATCATTCGCTGTTTCCTGTTATGTGGCCATCCGTCTTCACACCTAATACTGCTTTTCCTTGGACCCAAGAGTATGGTGGATATCCACTTGTGGAGATAGTTTCTTCCTTCCTAATATTCTCAGGTGTTGTCACCTAACGGGAAAAATGCTCTTTTACTAAAATTAGGGACATTTCGCAATTTAAAGCTGTGGCTTTATGTATCTGTGCGAACGAATCCTACTGTAATACATGCATTACTTAACTCTATGTTTATATCCAATCATAAAATATTTTGTCTTTTTTTAATTCGAATTCAACGAACTTTGCTTAAACCAACTCGTAAATACGAAAGCCTTATGAGCGAAACACAAGTCTTTCATTGCGATCTGTCATTGTGTTTCTCCATCGCTTCTCCGATAGTAGACTGAGTTCGTTATTGTAGCGATTCCTGAACGTTATACACACATAACGACGTTAACTCAAAACGACGGAATCCGCTGAAGGGGCTCATTGTTCAGAAGCATGGGAAGCCACTTTGAAGGGTTGCGCAACACAACCTAGTTTCCGTGAGCCGAACGTTGAGCCCGCGGCGGTAATTCGAGACCGTTTAGCTGCAGGTCTCCGTACTGCATACCTCCGGAGGCTTATACTCAACGCAGAGTCCTGTTCGGGCGCTACTTTTCTCGTGATCGATCGGGGTCGAGGACGGTCGTTGATTAGCAAGATCGTTACCTCATTCAGGTTGTTAGCCAATATAATATTAGCCGCACAAGCACTGGGAATGGTTTCAGGACGGAGATGCTATCTAAAAACCTCACATATATTTAAAAATGCTGCAAAAGACACTCAAAGTTTTGTTGTTTCTGTATTACATACTTAGGCCAAATGTGCAGAAATAGGTAAATGCAAAGATAGTCAGGTATCACACGCCTATCAACAGTCCGAATACAATCGAGCCGAATTATCACTTCAGCCTACTCCGACAAGCCAAAGTCGCTTTGCGATTCATTGTCAAATTGACGATAAATGGACTCCTCCCCTACCACCGCACAATGGTTCAAAAGCCCAATCTAGCTAGACAAAATTAAATTTTCGAGTTGAAAGGTATGCAGGTTGTAGTAGTTGCCACTACAGTCACTAAAATTTGTTTCATAGTTTCCTAAATGTTTACTGATTACTAGTTTCCAATAAAAAGTTTTTCTTTTCGCGTTCCGTGATTCAAACGTAGTAATTATTTATTTCGTATTGTATTATATACATTAATCGTGACACAGGTGACCCTTATTTAAATGTGAACATATCAACCAGAAGAGTAAAGAAAAGCCAAAAGGTGAAGGAGGTAAAGAAAAAGGAAGCCATCGTAAATAGATGTACTATCAGTGACTCTGAGCAAGCCCGTCACAGCTCAATATCTATGAACTCGCCAGTGCCAGGAATGTCACGAGTCAATACTTGTTTTTCACTACCATCTGCGACAACAAAAAATCCTTCAATGCGAGATAACCTTCAATGCAAGATGAGCACCCTCGACCTCCAAAACTGCCACATTTCGCACGCCAAAATGTGAAATTGTGGTTTGCACAGTCTTCTGCATAGTAGGGGCTCTGGAAATGGATATTGCTGAACAGGTACAACATCTAATAGTTAATCCGCCAAACAGAAACAGATACGAAACTTTAAAGCTGAATTGTTTCCTAGGTTTTCTGACATATTATCCGTGCGCCAAGAAAAGTTATCCAGAATGAATCGTAGTACAAACAAGCCATCATTTTTGTTTAATCAAATGCATGCAATTGAACATCACTTGGTGACTGAAAACTACCTAAGAAATCTTTGGATGAGGCGATACCAGACCCAGTGAGTACAGTTTTAGGAGTGTCAGGTGATCCACTACAAATAATGGCACGTAAAGCTGATGAGCTGCTCTCCCTCAGTGAAAATTCAGGTACTGTATGTAGTGTAGTTAACGAAAGAAATCAATCAAATAAACACGTAGAAAAATAAATTTTAGTGACTGTAGTGGCAACCACTACACTGGTCTTAACATGCATTCTAATAGGTCTAGGCTAGTGGAACTCAAGGCCTTTATCAATTGTTTACGACCCGGCGTGTCAGTGTATACTGAGAAGTGCGGAAAAACGACGATCAACGACAACTTGTTACCAGTTCACTTCAACAGATCAGCGAGAGAACTTACTATTCAATCTGGCTTGGGTTACGAAAAATTTTCCACAATGATTTATATGAATAGAGGTAAGAAAAAAAAAGTATATTGATTAGGTGGGTCTTTAGCTTGATAATACGTACATTTTTGGATGTTTATCAGTATAAAGTCCCAGTCAGTCGGAGGAACTCATCTGGAACCAGAAATCCATAGATCACACGATAAAAAATCAATTCATCTGAAATCAATACTTATCATTTTCTTTTTTTGTGATAAAAACTCAAATTTAGAAATTCAGTTTAAGAAAATCAAATTTATTGTTTTAAGTTTGTGTAGGTATCAATGTTTTAAGAGACGGTAACTATAAATTTAGAGTCCCTCAATCAAATACGATTAAATTTTGCTCAAGTTTTGGGTGTCTTTCCGGAAGTTGATTGAATTTGAATCAACGGACAAAGTGAACACATTAGTTAATTTTTCCATTTTTAAAGAAAATGCGCTAAAAATCCACGAACTAAGGCAGGTGAAGGTATTAAGGCAGGTGAAAAATTTGTTCTATTGGCCGATTACAATAAGCCAAAATGTTCTAAACATTTCGTGGATTGAAAACCGTTGCATATGGAAACTAGTGTGTATAACTGACGATCATGAAGCTTATCCACCCTTAAGGACTGTAATTAACGAGTGTATCACAGGGGTTTAAATTTAGGCTCGGATCCCCGATTCCAAATTAACCTTTCGTACAGGGGAAACGCTTTTAAAAGCTCGTAAGCCCTATGATAATTTATCCGACTCAGTAGACTTCAATAACATTCGGACCCTGCGGTTAGGGGAAGGGCAGCGGTTTTTTCCTTTGATGAAGTGCACGAAGCTGTGATTCACAGGAAGGGCGAAATAATTGTGAACGGGTGATAAACAAAAATTCTTTTAAATCCCCGAGAGTGGACACCCTATGAGGCTGTCAAAGCGTTCACTGACGGGGAAAGACAAGATTGGTTTCCAGAGTTGATTAAAGTCTGAGTAAAAGCCACTTTCACAGATCACCGTTGTTGTCACGTCAACTAAACCTAATAGTAACGGAACTCAGGGACATTTTCACCGTTCGAGTTACAAACAATTAGCATTAATGCGGCATTAGGTTTGGACCCAATCGAAATTTGTGACGGATTAAGGGTATCTACCTGGTTCTTGGCGGCCCAGGGCCGAAATCCGCACAATAAATAACAAAGGAGAGTTGTGACAGCCCCTTCCCCTGCTAGCGCATATATGTGCTGCGTTCACGGACTATCCTTAATGGACTGGTGCTCTTCCAACAACTTTGCTCTGAACCCGAACAAATGCACAGCTACATCTTACCATCGTTCTCTGGATCCAGTTGCGTTCTCTTATATAATTAATGGTCTTGTCTTACCTTGGCACGGCAGTTATGCACTTGGGATCTTGGTGTGCTATTGGACTCAAAACGGTCGTTCAGTGAACATGAGGACTTCGTGGCATCCAGCGCTTTGAGATCCTTGGGCTTTCTTAAGAGATGCACAAGTGACTTCACTTCATCTACAGCCATTGTTACATTATAAAAGTCGCTGGTCCGACCAGTTATAGAATATGCCTGCCCCATATGGTCCCCATTCTACGAAGTGCTTAAGAATCGTCTGGAGTGTGTACAGCGTGGGATCTTGAGATATTTGGCGTACAAGTTACACGTGCCAGTTGACTTGATGGATTACGAAATACTTTGTGCAACCTACAACATTCCCAAGCTGGAGGACCGGCGCGTTATGGCCGATGTAGCATTTTTTCATAAGCTGGCCAATGGCAGCCTTCGGTGCCCCAATTTACTGCCCAGGGCCCACTTAAATATTCCGAGCTTCCCCACCCAACACAGCTACCAATTTTGATTTCTTCTCCAATAATCTGACATTCCTGAAGCATCAACTCAAGACTTACCTTCAACCTTGAAATCTGCAAGTGGGACTAGAAGTGTTCATTTTATTTTAATTGTTTTGATTCTATACTAGATTTATATAAATGTCTTAATTGTTCCTCTCATTATTGTAAATTACTTTTGATCTATATTATTACCTGTTTCTGTTGAACAATAATTATGTAATTGGCGTTTGCCGTATAAAAATAAATAAATAAATACATTCATGAATATATCCTACCTATCTAACGGGTGAGGCTATGTCCCCAACCCCGGCAGCTCTAGAATGTGAGAAGAAGCGGCGTTCTACCTCATGATGGGCGAAAGGTAGACTCGATCTCTCGGAAATGACGACTACTGTCACAAATTAGAACGATTTTTTTTTCACCAAAACCCATAGCTGGTTAAATTTATCGTAAAAAACTTGACGTTCTGATAATCAAAGCCTTTCACAATTACCTCTCTCAAAACCTTACTACAACTAGTTACTCGAACCTCGAAGTATTAAGAAGTTAACGGATGATCATCATTATGTTGTGAGCATATGGAGCCTTCATTTACAACATTTCAATTACACAAATAATTTATTACTTATTCAACCATTTGGAACATTTAATTTCAACATTGGGTCCCAAGCACGGCCACAAATCACTAGAGAATGTAATAGTCGTAGACAAGCATAATATCCTACATCATTGACGAGCATGACGGGATGGTTTTCAGCTGGATGATTCATTTCAAATTTCCTCGTACACAATATCGTTTTAGCGAACTTTCGGAGAGAATAAACTATGCAATGGTTCAAAAATTTTAGATGCAGACTATTTATTTTCGACAGACTTTTGTCAAAAAAGTAGTTTATCAACCAAGAACAAGGAAACTAAAAACGTTTGTACAGAATTTTGCTGAATAGAGTAATTATCAAGAATTTTTGCTGAAAAACTGTTCAAAACTATAAAAAATAGCTAAAAATCCGAAATCTTTTCTTTTTTTAATCGCAGAATTTATTTAGAACTAGATTTTGGCAATAAAACTATTAGCTATCAATTTCTCTGCCTTCAAAGTGCTCGAATTTTATAAAAATAAAATATTGATATTTAAGCCATTAAATTTTTTAAGCCATTAAATGTAACAAAAACCATTAAAGCCATTAAATGTACTATGATTTACGAATATTGTCTGATACGATCATGCTGCATGACTAGAACTTTTTGTTTCTTAATCCACTCATGATGCTGAATCTTGAAATGTAGCTCGTTTCGGAGATTTGGAATACAATTACAAATTATTGAGGAACTCAGATCATCTTTGGAACCTCTGAGGCTAATTTCTTTCCTAATCGACTCACGCTGCTGTAATTTAAATGGAGCTCCTTTGGGACGCTTTGAAAACAATTACGAACTACAAAGGCACACTGATCAGCTGTGGGGATCTGACGCTGGTTTTTTTCCTTTTCGACCTGCTGCTTTTTTTCAAAACATTTTTTCCTAAATTTTTTTATATCTTTATATATAACGGTCTTTGAAATTGTGACGAACTTCGCGGTCCGATTTTAGTGTTAGACTGCTCATTCGAATCAGCACGGCCCCAAGTTTGTTGCAAAAGTGTCGCCGTTCGTCTCTATACCCGCCTTGATCGTGTTCTAGGCGGTCCTTATCAACGAGAGTTGTTTATTAGGCTGTGGCGGAGACAACAGTTGCCATCAATTCACGGTAGGTAAGAAACGTAGTGTAGTTACTAACATCTAGGAGAGTTATTTCCTAACGAAGAAATTGAAACTGAAGAACTTAGCGGACTTTATATATAATTCCTAACGGTCTTTATATATAACACCCTCTCAGAGCTGCCTGTTTAAGAACGTTAAGATAAAATACAGCTCCTATAGCAAAGAGCTGGAAATGCAAATAACCTCATCTATGAGAATCACTCCATCCCAAAACGTCACCGATCTTCCAAACGTCAACACTGCCAACATTTTAGTAATTTGTGTTGGTCCCGCCGATGTGTGCACAGTGTCGCGCTATGACGAAGAGTTGACACTCTACGAAATCCCGGTTAGGGGTAAAACCGGAACCGTCAATCTTATCCAATTTCAACAACATCAACTTATTCAATTTAAACTCACATCGTGGCAGCACACCTCATTACAACCAAAAAATTCAAAAATATATTCGAAGCACAAATTGGACATGACACAACACTCGAAATTAATCCAGACACAGAACAAGCACGAGCTTTGCTGGAGTGGTAGAGTGGTACCAGACACGACAGGATGAAGACAGCTGTAGCGTCTCCTACACACAACTCAACACCAGTTCGACATCTATGAGCACTAGACTGACAACGAAAAAAACGAAAGTTCGAATTTTTGAGGGGCTCAAAGCTCAGATGATTGCATCAGATGCTAGGAACAACTCCTGAAAATTTCAGTCCGAACCGATAACCCCTTGAGGTCTCCTAAACCCGTTTTTTGGTAATTGAATTATCGATTTTAGAACACTAGACGCTTAGGACCAAAAGACGGTTAGGACATGAAAGATCCATGCGTCTGGGCACTTTTTGTATTCTATTCCTATGTTTTCGGTGTCGCGGAACACGATGCCGCCATTATTGCAAGCGCAGAAGCTGTATTTCTTTTGATATTCAAGAAATCAGTCCAAATAAGTGATGGAAAAAAGGCATTTTTTGCCGTTTTTACCTAGTTTTGACTGGGAAAAAATTGTTTGCGGGTCTTTTCTGCTTCGGACCTTGTTTCCTGGCTTGTTCCGAATGTAACAAGACCAATTTCGTTCTATAATATATTGTGCTCTTGGAAATATCTGCTCAAGAGCCGAGTTAGCTTTTTTAATGGTAACTTTTTATAACATTATTTTATGTTTTTGGGCTCGTTGAACATTACGTGGTAGTAGTGGAGGCATAGGACTCTTATTTCGGTTGATAATCAAGAGCTAGGTGTCAAAAATCGGTGAATAGAGTGGATTTTTCTTGATGTTCAAAAAGTCAGTGGACAAAATTAATAGAAATAAGGGATTTTTCGCCGGTTACACCTAGTTTTGATTGGGAAAAACTATTTATGGGAGTCTACTCTGCCTTGGACTTTGTTCTGTGACTTATTCTGAATATGACAAGACTAAGTTTGTCCCATAATACATTTTTCTTCTCGAAATATCAGCTCAAGAGCCAAGTCGACTTATTTAATGGTAACCGTTCTACATTCAATAGTGGCACTACTGCATGCACGTAATGTTCAACGAGCCCAAAAACATAAAATAATGGGATAAAAAGGGCTTCAGAGCGTTAATTTTGATTTCGCAGCTACTGGTAAGTATAGAGCGGTTACCGTTAAAAAAGCTAACTCGGCTCTTGAGCAGATATTTCCAAGAGGACAATATATTATAGAACGAAATTGGTTTTGTTACATTCGGAACAAGCCAGGAGACAAGGTCCGAAGCAGAAAAAACCCGCAAACAATTTTTTCCCAGTCAAAACTAGGTAAAAACGACAAAAATGCCTTTTTTCCATCACTTATTTGAACTGATTTCTTGAATATCAAAAGAAATACAGCTTCTGCGCTTGCAATAATGGCAGCATCGTGTTCCGCGACACCGAAAACATAGGAATAGAGTACAAAACGTGCCCAGACGCATGGATCTTTCATGTCCTAGCCGTCTTTTTGTCCTAAGCGTCTAGTGTTCTAAAGTCGATAATTGTCGATAAAATCGACAATTATCAAAAAACGGGTTTACGAGACCTCAAGGGGTTATCGGTTCGGACTGAAATTTTCAGGAGTTGCTCCTAGCATCTGATGCAATCATCTGAGCTTTGAGCCCCTCAAAAATTCGAACTTTCGTTTTTTTCGTTGTCAGTCTAATGAGCACTACCGATCAAGATACAATCAACGACATGAAGAAGGAGATAGAAGACGCGGACGGGCAGATTCACACGCTTACAAAGAAACAAAGAAAACTCGAGATAGAATTACACCATCATCTCACCATGCCCAAATTCTGAACTCCCCGATTCAACTTTTTGTTTAGTCTCAAAGTGGTGAGGACCACCTCAACTGGTGATATTTATTTTATTACATTACTTACATTTTGATCGGTATTTCCTATTTTTTAATCATTTAATAACATCGCCTCAGCTTTCAACAGGTCGCAAATAGATAGGACTTATATCGTTACTATAATGTGCTGAGTTCCTGTTAGGGTTAGGTACTACTGTTATACAGACTAGATTAGGGCTTTCCAAGCCCTAACAGGCCTCTAGTTTACTATAATGCGTAAAAATGACAAATGTAGACCAATGATCTGCGTTAAAAGGTATAGAATACAGAAATAATAAATCTTTGTGTAATAATTTGCAGCTTTTAAACCACTTCGACCAACACCGAATCGCTCTATTGAACCCTTCAATACACTCAGTGAGGTGGATGCAAATCTCTGACCCATTTCATTAGGGAACAGTTGTATTTCATTTGATAATCCCATCTCATTCGTTAGGTAATAACTGTCATGACTTATTAAGGTGAGTGTGCTCGATAAATACTCACTTCCATTCTCATATTGGCAGCTGGGATGTGGGCTGGTCGTGAATATCAATTATTTATTGCTTGAGCGAGACGCATATGGGAAATCATTTTACTGCGAACATATTTACTTTTTTTTACAAAATGGAATAACCTTAATTTCTGTAAACGGTATTGTACATACAAAAAGAAA
This sequence comes from Adelphocoris suturalis, assembly GCA_030762985.1. Classification (NCBI taxonomy): domain Eukaryota; kingdom Metazoa; phylum Arthropoda; class Insecta; order Hemiptera; family Miridae; genus Adelphocoris; species Adelphocoris suturalis. Next base: position 37,110,956 of record CM061049.1, read on the forward strand.
GTAAATAATGAATTATTACCATTTTCACTTTTAGGGCTCATATTTTTGGCGCCCCCAGCTACTAACGTATCCATCTAGGATATAGACAGTTAGAGCCGATATTTATTTTACAATAAGACCGTCCAACTATTGGAACTTCAAAATGGCTTGTGGTCCAGCAGCAACTGTCTGCAATAAGGTTTCCCACTTGAAGTAGCAATAATGTATTGGGCCTTGAAAGGTCCGTCACCTTTCTGCACAGTCGAATAACAGACCGTATCCTTTTTTATCAAGGAGGAAGTTAACAACTGTCCAACTGCTGGGCCGCTACTGTCCAAGATTAGGAACAAGTGTTCAATAACGGAGCCAAGCTAAGTTCTGACTTCCATAATTGAGGAGCTGACATGGAAAAGCAGTGAAGTCCAAAAATCGAAAGAAAAATTTTTTTTTTTCGAAGTGCAAGTAAGCAGTCACGCCAACAGCGTGGGAAAAGCTTGTGCAAAAAAGGCCCTCCCGTCCTTGCTAGATCCCACCGTGAATAAATGTGTGACCTTTGCATGGAGAAGAGATTATGTCCAATGAATCTGATAAGAGTTCAATGGGAGTCCAATGAAATTTGATTTTTGGACTTAACTGCTTTTCCATGTCAGCTCCTCAATTATGAAAAATTCCTCACGTAACCAATCTAAAAAAAATTATATTTCATCATATTCACATTGACTTTGAGAAAAAAGGGGGAATAGCATGCAAGACCCAACATGGCTCTTTTTCTACGTTATGAATTTGAAGTCTTGCACAGCGGTTATTTTCATTTATTGCAGTAAATAAGAGGACTTTTAATTCTTTTTCATAGAAATTGGCTTGCAATTAAGAGATTGTTAGCATTTATGTGGTTCAAAACCCATCGCGTTTCAGTTGAGCCGTTCGAGGCCTAATCAGAAGTGTATTGTTTCCGTTTCCCTCACACTCCCCAGGTGCATTTCTATGTTTACAATCCCCATTACGTCAGCGCATTGCTTCAATAGAGAAGAGGCGTCCCGATCCGAGCTAAATCGCATTAGGGCAGTCCCGACCCGGCAGTTTTAGTTGACACTCTGGACTGCCGACGGTATCGTTTGAAAACGCCGGGTCGCCGTCGGGGGAATTTCTATTATACGAGGGGGAACAATAATCCGTCGTTTCCCGAGTTTCGGCGTCAACTCGAAACAATCGGATCCGGCGAGGCTCTCCCAACCCACGATAATTGGCAGGTGTCCCGCGGAAAATGTCGATTATTCCTTTACAGAATTACATATTTAACAATACGAGCGCTGAACTAACTCGCAAACGCCTTCTGCTATCATTCTTGTGAATCTAGTGCAAGACCATGCTCGATTTCCCTCAAAGTTGAAAACAGACTTTTGTGGATTACTTATGTACACCAATGGGCTCTCATTTCGAAGGCTGGCATTCTCGGTTTTTGTAGATTAGTCTGTCAAGTTATATGTGGTACATAGCCTCCGTATCATTTACAAATCGTTACAAAATTTCTACTTCCTGTTTGCTTTTCACATCTTGTTTCTTTTACAGCTTGTTAACAATTGTATTCAGATGATATGTAAGAACTCCAATATACGATTCAGTCTCCCGTCACTCCAAAAATAAATAAACGCTACAAGTGCACCAGCCTTGGGACACGGGGCCCAGGGTGTTCGGGGGTAGAGACTGTATCATCAGGCAATATTCAATGCATATTATAGTTGATAAGTACCTACTGCAGTTCAGTTTAATAACGCAAATGCGCCTCGAAATAAATCGATTAGGTACGCCTCGGCGAGAAAAAAATATACTGTAGTTGGTCCTGTAACTGGTGACCTGACGTTAAAATTAGTCCTTCAACATATAAAATCTTGCTCAGCATGTTGGTGAATTTTTCGGGAATGCAGGAGTTAGCGGGTTAACACGTAGAAGACCTTCATATCGTTAACACTGTACGATCCTTCTGAATTTAATCCTAGGGTCACAGACAACTAACTTCAATAAATCGGGACGCAGCAATTAATGTTTCGAGGAAATTCTCATTTGTACTGATAAACACTTTGATTGTTACTGGTCAATAGGAGTCTGTTCAGACATTCTTCATCCGAATTTTAAATAAAATCGTGTTACCTTATTATAGGTTTTATAGGTTTCTTGTTGGTCAAGATACACGATTTTTCCATTTTTCTGGCTCAAAATCTTTGAAATAAAATTGAGTTGCTTCATTTACGTGTACATAAATGGTAAACCATAGTGAGGCATTAAAGTTACCGACTCATACGTTGTGACATGAATATGTCTAGTTTCATCGTAAATTACATACTTTATGGTGAACCGGAGAGAATTTGGTTCAGTCAGCTGATCAGGACGGAGTCCATCATTTCATTCGCCTCCTGATATTCATTCTATCAAATTTAAACAAAACAGAATCTAGCCCACTCAGCTGATTAGGCTAGACTCTGCCATTTGATTTGTATCATGATGTTCCAGAGAGACTCCCAATTAGATTTCAAATTTTTGGGATGAAATCGAGAGAATTTGGTTCGAGCAGCTGATCAGTACGAAGTCCATAATTTCATCCGGCTCGATGTTCCTGAGAGACTTCATATCAAATCTCAACTCTCTGGCGTGAAATGAGAGCATTCGGCTCATTCAGCAGATCAGGATAAAATCCATCAATTCATTCGTCTCTAGATATCTAGGAGAGGCTAAACATTCAATTTCAACTTTCTATGGAGAACAGGAAAGAACTTTGCTCGCTCAGATGACTAGGCAGGAGCATGTCATTTCATTCGTCGCCTGATATCTCTGGGAGGCTCCATATTAAATTTCAACTTTCTACGGTGAACAGGAGAGAATTTAGCTCACTCAGCTGATCAGTTGGAAGCCTATCACTTCATTCGTCTTTTGATATTCCAGAAAGATAGCCTATTAAATTTCAACTTTCAGGAGAGAAAAGGAAAGAATTTGGCTCATTCAGCTGATCAGGATAAAATCCATCAATTCATTCGTCTCTAAATATCTAGGAGAGGCTAAACATTCAATTTCAACTTTCTATGGTGAACAGGAAAGAACTTTGCTCGCTCAGATGACTAGGCTGGAGCATGTCATTTCATTCATATCTTGCTGTTCCAGAGAGACTCCCTATTGAATTTCACCTTTATGGGGTGAATAAGAGGGAATCTAGCTCACACAGCTGCTTTGGCTTGAGCTTGTCATATCAACGATTGGTTGTTCGTGAAATGCATTGGAAACATATGTTTAACTTTAACTTCATCTTCGACATTTTTCCTTTAACAACATCGTTAACCACTAGTTGGAAAGCTTGTGATGGGGGCACAAGCTTATATTTAAAGCCGAATCCCCTCTCTAGGAAGCTGTAGGCCGTTACATGTATAAGGTTACCGAAAATTTGGCCGATCTCCCGCGGTACCATATTTCATTGTAAGAATATATTTATACAATATGAGGAAGAATTTGATGACGTGATGTCTGAGGTAAATTTTGAGCTTCCCCTACGAGTGGTGAAAGATTTTCTTCAGATAAAAACTAACGGAGTTACACTTTCCTAGCAACGGAGCGGTTGTCCGTGAAGTTTGCTTACGTTAGTTTGTTTACAGTTACATGAATAGCACGATGGAAATTTGGTTGACCCCCAGAGGCAAGACATTTCCACGTCAAAACAAATAACTTGCCTTGAATTGAACAAAAACCTCTGGAACGCAAAACGCGACTGAAAATTTTTACTTTTACGACCCGATTTTCCAGTTTCGTGCACTAATATTAGGCTGCTCATCTTCGTCGTGAGGAAGCAAAAATAAAACGGTTGATAACAAAATCCGCAGTGAAGTTACGATATTGTGTAAAGCTGTAGGCAGGCAATCTCTTCAATAATTCAGGTCTATTGTTCTCCTTTTTATTGTTAGACCTTCCACGAACTCCTACTCACAATACCAACACCACGATCCGGACTCAACTTACCTCCTCTTCCAGTGCAGTGTTTTGCAGACTCTGTATATCTCTCTTTTACTCACTGTAGCACGGAACGATATCAACTTTTTTTGTTTCGCGTTCTTTTCTTTTTCCATCTGCAAAGGTGACGGAAGGAGAAGAGAAGAGGGGTTTAGAAGAAAGGGAGATAGTGAGAGAAGGAGAAAGTATTTCTGTGATAGCAAAGTGGACCTTCGGATGAGTAGAGGTGGATATAGGGGAGGATGTTACGGCGTCACACGTGACCTGGTTGTGATTAGGAGCCAGTGTGTCCGGAATACGTTTGTTTTGGGAGGGTCAGAAGAAAAAAGGTTGAGCGAGCAGTGGGGAGAATTCCAGGGGAAAATTGCGGTCCTACAGACGAGCGACACAGCGCTCTGAGAGGGCGAGAGTCTTCAGTAACATGATAAAAAAAAGACCAATGAATTTGAAGATTGGCGCAATTCTATTACTTCCAGAACAACCGGAAAATTAAAAAAAGTTAAGCAATTGGCATGAGCATCATGCGCAATGTTAGGTTCGATAGCGGTATTACGAACAGGGGTATGTATATTTAGCGATTTACAAATTTTGCGGGGCAAAAAAATAGCTCATAAGAAATCGCATTTCAGTCATCATGAGTCACTCAGGTACATTGTTTGGGAGGTGAGGGAAGGAAATTGTACTGGCTGTTCTTCATAAAGTTTATTCTGCTAATCTGAGTACTTTCGCTTAACACCATCACCAGTTATGTATCTAATTGTGGAACATTTTGTTCATACAATTGCAGTCAAAGAATATGAAATGGGTTTTGGGGACCACCGGGGTCCAATTTAATAAAGTGACAAGTTACAAGCCGATTTTATGTACAAGTTGTAAAAAAATGAGAGTGCAAGCTTTTCATAAAGGTACAAGTTTAGACTTTGAATACACAGTGAAAATTAACAAGTGTACAGGCGAATTTGGACAAGTTACAAGTTTTTCTCCATCATTTTGTAGAAGTCATTGTTTCATAGTTGTAAAAAATTGCCGATTTTCAACCTACGTCCATTCACCTGTAAACTTGTTATTTTCCAGCATTGTAAGTTGACCATTTTTCGGTAATTAATATGTGGGAATCATCTTCTGCTGAAGACAAGAAAGGAGCATTCAGCATAGAAGACGCCAACGATCATGAATAAACGCTTTATTTGTGGGTATTTTCGAGTTTAACAGGAGATTTAGGATGTCTTCCAAGACCCTTGAATGTCAAATGCTGCCAGACCCTGTGCAATTCTTCCTGATCGGGTATTGAGGATCTCCCTATCATTGAAGAACGAAGTGAAGATAATTTCGAAGTTACACCTGACATTCCTAACCCAGCAGCATTAAGACTTGATGAATTGATTAATCATTTCCGCTGAATTAAGAGGAAAAAATCCGGTTATGCCAGCCATCAGAATAAGTTGAAATCAAATACACACTTTTTCCTCTTTTCAGTTTATAATTAGTCTGCCTTCCAATCATTACACTTAGTTATGTACGATAAACATCCTATCGTGTACTTAGAACCGTTTTTACATTATGATTCGCTGACAAAACTTTAATTTCGGTATCCAGCTTGACGTTGTTCTTTTCGTTTGTTCCCACATGCCATTTTTCTTTTCTGTTACACTTGTAAACTTCGCTCCTACAAGCGTAACTTTTCTACACTTGTATTCTTTGTTTTGGTGAAACACTTTCCCTAGTTTACCTGTACTTGTTAACTTGTACACTTGTAACTTGTTGTTTCATGAAATGGGCCCCAGGTCTGTCGTGGCTCACTATGCGGACGAGCTTCATATTCTTAGCTATAGTTGAAGATGAGTATGTAGATTTATGATTGCAGATTGGCATTGCAGCGTACAGATTGTCAGAAGTATCACAAGTTTCAGTTAAAATACGTAGTCTATCATTACAAAGCTAAAACGAACCATGCTGCTTGACTTATACTCTCTATTCCTAACGTGTTTCCTACCTCTTTTGAATTAGTATTCCATATTTGTATTTCGTTCAGCAACCAACCTTTGTACCTAACACAAGGAAAACCATTCCCTTTAAAATTTGTCTGCCCACGTTTCTAAACATAATTTTCAACTTTCCTTAAAAAACTGATTCTTTGATATTCAATATGATAGAACTACACCTTTATGATACGTTCCGACGGCGCACAACATCTTGTTCTACTTTCGTCCGTAGAACGCTTCCAAGACGATCCAAAATGATCACACAGTCAGATACGTTGGAGTTATACATGATCCTCCATTTAATGGCTGTACTAATCATGATTTTGAGACTAATTCGTGGTCTAAATGGGTTAGGTTCCGACCGATTTGTCATAATTCAGAGTTTTCTTTATAATTCATGACAGTGGTTAATATGGGTTAAACCATCATCAATTATAGTGAAGTAGGTGTTCCCTTTCAGGGGTGAAGACACAGCCAGTCGTAGATAGATTTTATTTATACGACGTTTTTGCCTCCAATAGTGGTGAGGCTCTAGTCATGCTCAAAATGTAGAGAAATATGCGCGGAAATGAAACACTGACATTTTAGTTTTTTTATAGTTGCCCACTACTCGCAACTATAAGCAAATTAAAATGTTAGTGTTTAAGTTCCTCCTTGTATATTTCTCTACATTTTAAGCATGACTAGGGAGGAAGAAACGTCACCACTGATGGAGGAAGAAACGTCACATAAATAAAATCTATCTACTACTGGCTGTGTCGTCATTCCTGGAAAGGAAATACTAACTTCACTTCAATTACAACTGCAGCCCAAACAGAAAACTACCCTTAACCACATCAAATTATGAATTATCACAACGACGAATACCTGCGTTATATTCGTAAATGAGATGCGGTGGATTGTGTCACGATTAAATTACAGGCCTTGTAATTTCTCTTCTTGCAATCAGTTCAGGGTGGTTGGACATCTTACGACTCGCGGTTGGGGACTCCACTGTTAAATTCCAGGACAATAAGTCTGGAAACGCCATTTGGCAGGATGTGGGAAGGGGCTGTGTTGAGACGGTCCTGGTTGTTAGTTGAAACCACCAGCTGTCTATTTCCAGCTGTCCTCCTTCCAGTCTTATAGGCCAAGTATTGTTGTGTGCTAATTTATTGAAAGCTAATTTTATTCGACATACAACCAAAATAAATAACCCATCAATTCTAATTTAGTACACAATCGAAACTTCTTATCCATAAATTGCTTTAAGAATAGTCCCCTTCATCGACTTATAGTCTCTCTCCAACCCAGAGCGAGTTTTTGTTCTTTTTCATTCCACCCTTTCGAATTGAAAAATCGACATTTTCCTTTACCGTAAACTTTGTTTTATTCAGTGGTTTCATTCCGAGATCACAGTTAGCAGCAACGAGATCACCCTATTTGCTGTACAGTCATCAGGCATCCCCTCTCTCCATTCGGGAAATCAATACTCAAACTCTTTTCGAATACGTTGGTTCAATAGATGTTATTTCAATGAATTAAATGAGTGCATCCAGTCGCGAAACTCTAAAAAGGATCTCAATGAGAAGATCCCGAGTTAAACCCGAGGCCATCTTCTAATCTGGTAGTGTTAATCATTCAATGACCTTTTTCGGTATTTCATAAAATGTAAGATTGTTTATCATGAAGAGAAATGCACTTAATAGCCAACTACCTAGCAGTGTTGACCACATTGTACGTACTAGTATGAAGTCTTAAACTCAAACAAAAGAACTTGAAAACCAAATACAAGCACTCAACTGTACTTGTACTCGGAACCTATAGGAGACAAGTACGATTACAAGCACTTATCGAGTCTAGGTTCAACTACTCAAGTGTGAGTTTCGAGTTAACGATACATGTACTTCTACTAGTACTTAGTACTTTTTCGTAGAACTTAAAGTACTGGCAACTTTCCTGACGTCAATTGCAGTGCTGACGATCTACATAATAGAGAACAATGCTCTCAAGGCCCAACCAAAATTTGTCATAGAGATCAAAATTATTTATCTTGATCACTATGATAGATGAGACAAAGTCACTGATACACAAGCACACTCGTCAAGTTAGCTCTTTTATTCCCTAGATCTGCGTACAGTTTTCAGCGTTATCTCATCTAGCTTAATATTTTTATGAAAAGAAGAATTCGTACTTAAATACTTTTACAACACCCTAAATGAGGGCAAATGAAGAACCGATGTAAATTTATAAGCAGCCGGTTTTGTTTTATGACGTTTTTTTGTCCGATTAACAATAAACATTCTCTCTCTCTCTCTCTCTCTCTCTCTCTCTCTCTCGCACTTTCTCTCTCTCTCCCTCTCTCGCTATTTCTCTCTCTGTTTCTCACTCTCTCCCTCACACCCCCCTCTCTCCATTTCCCTGTACTCACTCTCTTCCTCAACAGATCCCCCCTCCCTCCTTCCTCTCCCTACTTACCAGCTATGCATAATTTTGACTGAGAGACCCACCGCCAAAATCGAAGGCCCTCAAATTAAACGTGTGATACCTATCTGCTCCACTGGGGTGCAATCTTCCTCGACTAATGGTCGTCTCGGCTAATGTCTCCATGTAACGGCTGAGTAACAATAGTCAAAGGGGACTCATAGGCGCGCGCTGGGATTATGTCACGGGTTGCGTCAACGGGCCTTTTAGTTAGAAACCGCGCTAAATGAAAGGGTGTTGTAAGGGGGCATGTTAATTTTTAACGACCTACACGACTTCAAGACCTTAGAATTGGAATGTGAGGCCTCAATAGCGTTGAAGAAAGCTTATTTGAAATACGATCATCGTATGTTGATGAGCAACTATTGGTGTGATGCACAAACAGCTTTGATTCTTTACAAAGCAACTGTGCGAGTTAAATATAAAATTACATAACTATATTTTATTACCGTAGCATCTCCATCAAAGAACTTCATTGCCAAAAGGTACTTGATGTATTTGGAACAATTTTCTGAATTACTCCATTCCACACCAAGAAATTGGTATCACAACCGTAATAAAGTATTAACTGCTTGTACATCGTAAAATCGAACAGAGTCATGGAAATAAATTGAAAATATCGCTATATATCGGTGTCCCCCCCCCCCTCTTCACAAATTATTTTGAAATTTAATTTTTACTAAATAGATCCTGAGAGACCGAATTCTTTGAGCAAAATAGAAAAAAATGAATTCCAAGACTTTTTGCGCATCTAAACCAAAAGATCATATTTTATTAAAATTTATAACAAGGTTATTTGCATAACTGGACCAGATTCATGATGCTATATTCATGCTATTAATGCTATTCACTTGGGTATATGTGTATAAATGACCAAAATCGATCGAGAATTTATTTTAGGGCAGTGCCTATAAATGGTTCGGCTATAACCTCCTCCACTCCCCATCCCATCGGCAAATCCAAAATTTTAAATTTTCATCATTTGTTACACAACTAGATGCGATCGGGATGGAACAAGGAATGAAAAAAGAAAGTTGGTTACGAATAGTAAGTAACTTGGGCAGCGCTTATTAGAATCGGTTCAAACCACCTCCAACCCTCCCCGATGGCTAATCCTAAATTTCAATGGTTTATAGAAAAACTGTATTGCAATTAGGATTGAACAAACAAAGAATGTCAAAATTGGTAAAGATTTTAAGAATACTAGCTTGGGCAGCGCTTACAAGGGTCAGCAATATTTTTTTTCTCTCATGCTTGGGTTGTCCCACACCCCCGCTGGATCAATTCTAATAGGCGTCCCTCTTATTTACGAAGTTTTACCAACAAGACAGCTTCAGAGGGATGTCCTAAAAATTCAACTTGATTCGCTTCTTGTGAATCGCTCATTAAAGGAACATCCTTCAATTCCACAGATACCATGGGCACTCAAAGAAACCACGAAAGATCCTATTCCTATTTCCTACCGCCTGTCGGTTCTCATCCTTGAGGGTTCTTCATCCCAGGCTGAGCTGACCCCACCAGCGAGGGTCACGTTATCGAGAGATTCTTCGCAACGTTTTTGATTTGTCGTGAGACTCGCGAGATATCTGAAGGTCATTTCAGCCTTACCAACTACAAAATGCCTCTTCCTACGGCCGAATTCCATTGAACTAGGTCAGTGAGTTATAACGCGACTTCAAAACCGCAGATGTTTGATATTTTGACGTACATTTTATCAATGCAACATAGTATATTCAGGATGTCCCACAACTATCTTCTCGATTAAATGGGTTAAAAGAATAATATTTGTTTCCTTTATTTTTTCAATATAAACGTTTTAGAAGAATATTATTTTTCCCGCAGATCTAAATTGGTCTTTTTTGTGCACGTGTGCCTCCGCATGAACTGCGTTACGTTACCTATTAAATAGGAACCCCCATTTTTTAATGCAGGTTCGAATTCAGCGTGAAATTGCATGAAGAAATGGCCCATCACTCGATTTTCTAACGCGCAAAAAAGGGTTGCAATCCCGCTCTAACCCTTTGTGACTCCAGACGGAATACTCTTCTAAACTAACCAAGCACCAAAAATTGGGGTACCGATTTGAAAAAACAAAGTTTATGTCATTTGCGCCACTTCTGACGCAATAGGCGCGCGCAAAAGTATTTTTCCTGAGATCTACTCAAAAAATTATGAAGAATGGCGTTCGTCCCAATTTTTTACGCTGTATTCAGGGGAAATGAAGGGGGATGTAACCTTTCCATGGGACACCCTTTGAATTTAAACTATGTGAACCATAGTCTCGGGTTTAAAATGTTGAAGAAGTCATTATGATCGTTGTAATTTTGTCCGTACGTTCATTTATTAAATCTTGGTGGACGGATATTTTATACAATTAAACTGTAATTTTAAAATTATTGGGTTAACTGTGCACCAGGGAAATACTAAACAGAGAAAACCTCGGAACGTTTACGACGTATAAGTTAACAGAAATTACATTATCCGGTTGGCTTGCTACGGCGGTCTAAGTAGCTAGTTTCGGATGCGGGAAGGCACGCTTCCAGAATAATCCGTTCCGTATAGAGGCAATAGTTTTTGGGCGGTGGCCAACTCTTTTCATGCTATGAGCTTATGCAGCAGTGTCGAGCGGGTCTTTTGAAATGAAATCCTTGTATTATATGAGATAGTTTGAAACACACATCTACATGCATACAGATGTGTAACGTGAGATACGTACTAACTTCCTTTCAAATAAACAACTATAATAACCTAGATCTAGGGTATATTGGAGAATTTTTCATTGTACACCGTAGTACATAACTTAACTACTACTGATGAATACATTATTAACCCACACAATGTTTATTTATCAACCCGACCTAAAGTAGAGACAAACTAAATTACTGTGATTTTATTGGCTTCGAAGTTTTTTTTTTTACATGGATTTGCTCTGGGGGGTCAACCAAAAATTTCCGTCACGCAAAATTGATGTCACAATTTCAGTGTTTTTCACGTACAACCCAGCCGTTGCGCTTGATATATGGGATAAATGTTCACATCTCAACCTAACGATTTCCCCCTCCTTACGTACCTGGCTACATTCCTAAACTAAGTTGATTGGACTATAAACAATTTTAATAAGCCGGTTACAATATTCTTGACGTAAAGCAATAGCATCATTTACTCCACTCCATAGGAAACATTTTCATCCCCAGACAACAGTCGACTGTTAACAACAACTCATTGCGTCTATATTTGAGAAATAACTTTAATTTTTTGTTTTGTGCCTCCAAGAATGATAAAATAAATTCTTTATCCTACATTTCGTCGCCTACAGTCCAAAGTTAAAGGATTTGTTTACAACTCTCGAGGACGACCGTTATGAAATCCCCAATCGAAGACATATCCATGTAACATGGTATCTGCTTGTAAAGCAGATAGTGGAACTCGTTTACGAGTTTCGGTACGGTTATACTTTTTTCGCAATGGAGATGTCTTAATGCGGGTGTAATTTAAAATTTTCCTCTGACAGCATTCCATCCGATAAAAAGGTTTATAAATCTTTTGAATTAGGTAGACGTTCTATACGCAAATTATTGGCTTACAATTCTTAAACCGCGTAAATAGTACAGGTTTCATAAATATTCGGTGTTTCGCGCCTCCCAAAAGGGTTGAAGTCTTTACAGCTCCAAGTCCCTCAGTTTTACTCTTTATAGTAAGTATCGAAAAAGTTGAGAAAATCTCGAAGAAATTTAGTTTGAAGAGGAGAGAAATCAGCCTCAGAGATCCCACTGCTGATCAGAATCCCTCCAAACTTTGTAATTATATTCAAGATGTTCCATTTATGGTTTCAGCACTTTGTATCGATTAAGAATCAATTAGGTTCAGAGGAACTTCAGCAGATCAGTGCGCCAACATGGACTGACATTCTATTCTGGATATTATAAACGAGCTCCATTTCAAATTTCCGCACCGCAGGTTGATTAAGAAAAAATGTATCATCATGGCATCTTAGCGTAACGCTCGGTCGTAAACGAATTTCGTGGTTGTCCGGCGAAAGGCCGACTTTATCATCAATACACCTACAGCGGGAAAATTATACAAGTTACCTACAACTGTATTTACTAACATAAAATTTACGAGGTATAAAACACCTACCAACGCTTCACTTAGTCCAACCGTAGGCATAATATTTAAAACAAAATCGATTTCCCATTGAAATAGTTCAAAACTAATTTTACGGCACAAACCCTCATACTAAATAAAATTTTGCAATTCAAAAAACATTTTGGATTTTCATGAAGTTTCTATAGATTTTTAAGCAAATAATAATGAAATTTAAGTACGTTTTTCAGCATAATGTTTTTTGGAAATTTTTTAATTTCCTAGTAATTGTTGATCATTTTGTCTTGACTTCAGCTGAAAATTATAAATTTAACAATAGGGCCGTTTCCCGTTTCAAAATGCCTCAAAACAGATTTCAATGAAGCAAATTTTCAAAAATGTTAATTTTAAAATTTTCCGAGTCATTGCAGTAGCGACATTTTTTACTGAAACAATCACACGTCCCAAACAATTCTCCTTGCTTAACCGTACAATCAAAAATCTCATATCCTTTCCATTAAGAACACTAATATTTGCAAAGCGGCTAATAGATACCGGCCGGAAAAGGCCGAACTAAATTGGAAAATAATCAAAGAAACCTTCATTCTGTTCGAAAAATCTCGTGCCTATCGCAAACACGTTAATATTGAAATCGATTCCTATCAGAGGTCCGATCCCAAACTCACACGTATTTAGCTTGGAAAAAAAATCTTCGTCAATACCCGCCTGCTCCAAAAAACAAAATATATTGGTTTTTCCCCAGGCTCTAACACTTTGATCTTTAGCAATTACACGGCTCCCTCCTACTGGGTGAAAGACGAGCAAAAAACATACCATTTTGGAAAAAAATCGAAGAAAGCGAAATTTGTTTTTATGTACCTCAGTTCTCTTTGAACGTAGGTATATATTTCTTTTGAAGAGGGAGAAAAAAGTGTTTTTTTTTTCCAACCCCTATATTATAGGGTTCAACTACCTACCCCTTTTGGCCCCAAGGCGTTTTCCCCTGCTCTTCCTCATCTTTCGTGTTCGTTGGGGGTGGAAAGAACTTTCTTTTTTACAGCTTTTTTTTTCTTCTCGCAGTGATTATAACTTCCGACCTAAATTAAAGTTGCGACGGGGGTTTTGCTCGGAATGGTGCGCTTTTGTTGTTAGTTTTAATTAGTACTGCATTTAGGGGAGTGAGTGGAAGATACCAAGGTATGAAACGGCTTGTAAGGTGTGGGCTGAAGTAATATTGTGCATTTCATCCGATATAAGAAACGGTAATTTATTAGATTGTAAGCGTTGAATGTTTAGGTTATATAATATAATACACTAGCCAAGTGTTCTCACTCACGCTCGGTATGGCTGAATAGATCCGATGATCTTTACTGTTGATTGGGACACGAAGAATGATCGGAAACGGTAGATCACTAGGTAAGGGGGATTTGAAATGTATAGGGGATGTTGCTCGCTTCGCTCGCACGATGTGGGATGTATAGATGCGACTGGATTTAGTCCCCAAACCACCGAGACCTACAGCCCCTGGTTCGAGTGGGGGAGGAAAATTGGAAATTGGAAAATGGCTTACAATTCCTTTCTATAGAAAATTCCAAGGGATTGGCAAAACAAAAATAGAATAAATAAATGAAGTAATATAAAATAAAATAAATAAATAAATCTCATAAAAGAGGCAAAACGAAAATGATAAATTGCTGTATAATAATTTTCCGCGTTTTCTATGTTGAACATTGAAAAGACTATTAGGTTTAATCAATAATGGTTAATAACAAAGGTTAATTAATAAATATAGACCTCTTATCTGTGTGGAAGGGCCATCCAATATAGATTATGTGAAGCCACGAAAAGAAAAATCAAAAAAGAAAATCTTATAAAAGGGGCAAAACGAAAATAATAAATAGCTGTGTAATAATTTGCTGCGTTTTCTATGCGGGGCCACGAATAATGAAGAATTCAAGTGTTGATTGTGAATTTTCCTATTTAATCCATGTTTCCTATTACCCAAGGTTATTTTTTCTAAGGATTGCTTATTTTAGCCGATTTCCTATAACCACATGTTGCATTGTGATATATTAAATCAGTATTTAATATAACCAAGCTCTCCAATATTTATGTCATGGCCTCACATGTTTCTAAAAAGTTGTGTGGAATCATATAATAATGCTTACAAACAAGGTATACTTCTCCAGCCCAGCCTACATGACCGCATTCCACAACATAGGATTTCTCCTCATCCCTACTTCACAGTAACATATAAAAAACTGGCGTACTTTGGGCATCACTCTTAATTTCTTGTACCTAAATTAAAATTCTACTTTTCTATTTTTCAGTTCTAGGTTCTAAAACTCCTACCACCGGTTTCAGTACAAGACAGTTATTCCTCTCGTAGCCAACAGTTTAAGTACAGTGCTGCGTTTCCTTCAGCACCAGTTGAAGTACCGGGTGAGTTACCCTCCACAGCAAATGATATCGGGTTGAAACCCTAACTTTCTTCACACTACATCTAAATGATGAAGTTTTTATTAGTCAGGAAAGTCAAATCTCTTTTTTCGTGGTTTATTAATAGCTAGACTCACTTAGTTCCTACCCGCTCAATCGACAACAGTTTATTTTACATGCTTAGTTACTAATTATACGAACGTTTGCTAATGCACTTGTTTGACACACCCCTTCAATGTTATCCTGGATTACAACCCCCTCCCCTCCCCTGGATTACTATTATCCTCTCCCCCATCGAGTGTCAACCCTAGCGAGGTAGTCCTGTATGTCATCACTCCTTCACTTCCCTCCCATAATCCTTTAGTAACTTTTTTTTTGTTAATCCCCATCGCCATTATTCCCGTTTTATATGTTGTTATAGCACCCTCCACCCCTTGGAAACGTTAAACGAAAAAGGATAACAGCAACAATAACGCATCACGTGAAAAACCTTCCCCTCACACGTGGCATTTGATATACAGGCTCAGGAGTTTGTGACCAAGAGGGGAAAACTTTGTCAACGGGAGGCCGTGGCGTCCATTCGTCTTCCCTTGATATCCGATTGTTCCAAGTTGTTCACGTTCACTGATACCAGGTGACCCCAGTCGGCCACTATGTCATTCTTCCAAGATACCTACTGATAGATGCATTCCGGCTGCCCTCTCCCTAAGCCGCTTCTGTGAGCCCTCTATCGTGGATAGATAGCGGATGCCACGATTAATTTACTTTCCACTCCTTTCCGCCATTTCCACCAAAAGCTTTTTGCCTCCCTTCCCATCCCGCGTAGAATCGATACCAACTTGATAATAAATTTTGCTTCAACCCAAGCTACCCAAGAGGTACATCCACCTCTATGAGTCTAACTAGGTAGTGCCAGGGGTGGGTATAAGCCCCTCCCCCTCGGACCTTGCTAAAAAAATGTTACTGCTACTTTTTCCTCAAAACACTTACCCTAACTTCTGCAAGCTTTCAACTACAGCACACATTCCAACGAGCTATCCAGTAGTATCAATAATAATAATTAGTACAAGACACGTCACTAACAAACAGTCCAAAGACAACTGTTTTTGGTGATTGTGTCCTGATTGCGGGCAGTCCAGATTGCGGTCAAGGAAAAATCTGTCCAGATTGCGGGCAACTAAATGTACCCTGTCCAGATTGCGGGCAAGAGATTAAAGTTGACCCAGGAACATAAAGCATATAACATTTTCAAAAGAGTCTCTCGGACTGTGTTTATGTTTAACAAAATTTTTATGAAGTGCACTCGTGAGTGTGTATATAAGAAGCTGTGTATAAGGCACCACCTGTTACGACGAAACATTACATGGAGCATCAACAATCATCCAATGGACCATCGACGAAACGGAAACTTCCCAAATCAGCCAAGGAGCTGATGCGTGAATATCGTTTGCGCAAAAAACTGCGTACGAGTACGACAAATAAATGCGAAGCTGTAGCTACGTAAGCGTTGTAAATGTTGTTTCGTGTTTTCGAGAAACGGTTGAACCACGGTTGAATGTATTGTAATTTTGAGTTTCTCATTTATTATTTTAAAACAAAAATTTTTAAACAAAAAAATAAAGTACGACGTACGTGGTGTGGGTGCGAAAGGGGGCGCAACGACGTAAAATGTCTCTCGTGGTTGAGTACCAACTTGTACGAAAGCTGTACCCACCGTTTGTGTTTTTTCTTTTGATTAGCCCTCATTCAAGTAGGTACAATTATTACCAAAAGTAGGTACCTACTCCCTAGGTGAAATTCGAACATTTTCACTCTAAATCGCAACAGAACAACAAAGATAAGCTTCCGTAATTGGAATCAGCGGACCACAAACAAATCCCAAATGAGCGGGAAAACAACGAAGTTTTCAGGCTTCTCACTCCCAACTCATGGGAAGAATGAAATCTAAATAGTCTTCTTAGTTACTAGCCACTCCGGCTCGCTTCGCTCGCCTCCACGTCCAGCCGGGGGGCATGCCCCCCGGATCCCCCATTAAACTGCTCGCTTCGCTAGCAAAGTGTGACATGTAGGGAATGTTGCTCGCTTCGCTCGCTAAGTGTGGCATGTAGGAAGTGTTGCTCGCTTCGCTCGCAAGGTGTGGCTGTGTAGATGCGATGTATTACAATTTAAACATGTAGGGGATGTTGCTCGCTTGGCTTGCAAACGGTAGGTCCCTAAGGGTAGGTCTAAAGTCTGAAGGGGATGCTGCTCGCTTCGCTCGCTTGAGGAAGTTATACTGCCCACCCAACTTGGCAGACGTTTTTTTCGGTTGGAAATTCTTACAAACAAATTAAATCTTATAAAACTACGTGGAACTACGAAAAGTTTATTCGGGGATGTTGCTCGCTTCGCTCGCAATACTGCTTTTGTGATGCCAACTGCTACCACAACCTGTCTAGGTAAGTAGCGTAACAGCTTGTCCGCAATCTGGACTCATGAACACGTGTCAAACCCTAATCATCCCCTTCAGGTACCCACTTGACCGTAATCTGGACTGACCGCAATCTGGACCGACCGCAATCAGGACGACACCGTTTTTGGTAGCTTAGAATAGAATAGGAACATATTCATTTTAACATAGAACACGTTTTTACGGAGACCTTCCTCTAACAAAGGATCGAAAAAAGTAGAGGCAACTTCGACTTTTGCAAGAAGCTTTGTGTTACCGTTGTCTTGTGATCTTCTGAACTAATTGAAGAAGTTCAGGTACAAAGGGCCTATGTGCCATCTCGGAAGTTTTTCATTTTTTCCATATTAGATACTTATGTGCGAACGGGAATTTATCTATAGAAAGGTTCTGTATTCCAACTATATGAGTATTATGTTAACCACTGCGCAATGTGTGGCCAACAATCTGATTTATGAGCGTGGTTGTCTGAATAATTGTCTACATACAGGTGATTCTTAACTGCAGTTAATTTTGTGAACATGATTGCAACCATTATTAGGCTGGGAAATGAAGACATGAAATGTCTCAATATCTAGCAGACTTTTATACAAGATTTTCGGCATTTATCATCGTAAAAAAATCGTTCGCTAGTCGTTAGTTTAATCGACTTAAGGTGCTGAAACCTGAAATGTAGCTCCTTCTTGGAGATTTTTTTCAGCTGAACTGAAATTTCTTCTAGAATTTTTAGAATTAGAATTTCTCATGAATGCTGCCGATTGGGTCTAAACATTGGTGGGTTAATTATATTGAATAGGTTTTTTAAGAGACGTTTTAAAGATTTTTAAAAGGCGTTAAGAGGCGTTTTAAAAGGCGTACTGCGCCTGAATTTAACCAAATTTTTGAAAACCAGGCATATTGAAACAAAAATGAAAATTTAAGGGTTGGCGGGGGTGGGGGTCACTATTTTTTCTTGGTCGACTGCCAAGGTTCATTATCAAATGGCAACAAACGCGTAAGTTTTATTAGATTCTTCACTAAGTTTATTTTTGTAAACGACATTGAACCCAGATTGTCAAGGTACGGTGAAACAAAATTACCAAACTTGGAAAGTCTTTCTACACTCCCAGCCGGCGCAGGCATGCAGGTCCCGAGAGGTGAAAAAAAGTGAAGGCAATAACTTATACTAGAAGGGAGAGCACTTTCAACTATTAGAATCTTTGTCGTGAGAGGATATTTTTTTCTTCTATCTTATTACCAGAATAACAAGAATAATTCAGTTGACGCTTTCACTTTCCCCTGAGAGTTGGTGAGTATTTACAGTGAAGATCGGAGCGTGATTGTTTCAACTTTAAGAGTTGTAGAAGGGACATAATTTTGTAAGAGACGGCGCTCAGCGTGTGGGCGAGCGATTTACCGGGCCTTTCAAAAAAAGTGTGTTGTTTTCGAAAGGTTATCTAGTCAAAAGGCTAAGGAAGGCGACTCGAGGACTGAAACATTATGAAGGTAACTAAATAGGTAAATTTGTGTCTTTTCAGAGATGAAAGGTAGGTAGGTATTTACTTGACCTTAGTTTCACTTCCTAAGGTTATTCACTATATTTCACTTAGGTACTATGACTTAACCCTTTCGTGATACGATCCGTTCAGCCGCTGCATCACCACCCCTGACCACTCCAACCCCCCATGTCTGAATAATATTTGCCCTCTATGCACGGCCAACCGCACTCGCTTTTCGCTACATTAATTATGATGTGTTTTAAATTCGGCCACTGAGAATAAATTGTGAATACATACTCCTATTACAAAAGAGCATCAGTTTTTCATATAATTAATTATGAATGTAGGATATAACAATAGGGAACACGCGCTGAATGATTGAAAAGTTCACAATGTGTGACATTAATTAGAAATGAATTTTCGTGTGGTATAATTCAAAACAATGGTCTACACATAAACCGACGTCACATATCACAAACTGAAAGGTAAACGAAGGTAAATATGTAAGTAAACGTATGAAAGAAACCCAACGTGGGCAGAAACAAAACACTGTCCAAATTCAACGTTTTTGCCGCTATTTTGATTAAAATAACAATACCAACAACTTCTTTCGTTTCAACGCATTCTATTGTTGTACAGTTTTGTTGTGTAATTGAGGAGGTTGAAAGGTACGTGTGATATATAAGACTCAGTGAAAGCTTTTGGAGTTTCATCAAGCAGTGAGGTGCGTTTCACTTAGCCAGATTCTCGCGGTAGTTATTTTCTGTTTTTCTCCGGTTTTCAAAAAACGACGTTTTCGAAGATTTGGGGGCATTTTACTAATTAACTACAGAACCGATTATGATGATTTTTAATATTTTGTCCGTTCGATTGATCAGGGCTATCATTGGATATCGAACTGGGTCATTATTTCTCTATCCAGTATGGCAACGGTAGTAACATCTTATTTCCAAAAAAAGGTGTTTTCTGCGGCCTACCAGAACTATTAAAATCCATGTACGCTATTGAAAATATATCAATTCTTAGCCATTGAGTAAATGAAACATTACGTATTATCATTTGAATTACTCATAATGCATTAAAAAAAAAAAAAAAAAAAAAAAAAAAAAAAAAAAAAAAAAAAAAAAAAAAAAAAAAAAAAAAAAAAAAAAAAAAAAAAAAAAAAAACAGGCTCCGATTCGTTTGAATTGTGGAACCTTTACACACACGAGGAAGTCAACAACGCGACGTGGATGATAGGTAACTTGCGAAGTTCACGCTCCAATACATTGGAAAAAAAAGGTGTTATTATCTTTTTCCTTGGTTATGGAAAAAAAGTAAATAAATGCAATAATAAAATATAGGTGGTCTTGCTGGGAACGCAAAGGTGAGTTAGGTAGGTCAGTAGTGACAGAGCAGCACTGCACCACCGGTCATTGGAACGCCATTTATTACGGCCGATCACTCGTTCAGAACGGCACACAGCTCACCTTCGTAACACCTGCGGGAAGTAGGTTCGTTTTCCCGCTGAATGGGGAATTGTAAGCTGGAGCGGAAAGTCACGAAGTCGTGCGAATTGCATTCCGGGAGCAGTTCCACACGTTCCCTACTGATTCGTTGGTGGGAAGATTCAAGGAGGAATTGGAAAAAATGTATTCCCACCACTCTCAATGTTCTATAATAAGTATGTATAATAAGATGTATATTATCGAAATGCTCCGTAGAAGATGTACGACGAGGATTTTTTCATATCAGAGCAATAGCGGTAGGAACTAATTTTCAGAAGGAAAATAATGGATTCTCACTATTTCCTAATCATTTTGGCTAAATCGATATAAAGGTCAGACAATGATGAAGATGCTAATGTAGGAAGGTATCCACGTGATAATACTCCATAAATATGATACATGTTTTTCCGATTTCAGAAGGTGTCCAACCGTACTGCGTTTGGCAGAACGGTTTTGCTTTTGGTTTATAATTTTCAATAATGGACGTTCGTAATCGATCAAGAAAATACAAATTTTAACCCCCCCCCCTCCTAAAAATGTGTTGTTTCACGTTTCTAGATGCGTAGAATCTAAAACACTGCAAATTTTTACACAAAGGTTGATCATTTCTGTATTGGATAGTCCTTGTACGCAAAAGACCTACCTATATCATTATTGAACGATGACTATTATACATTTAGTATCTTGATATATCTGCATAGTTGTAGACGCCTACCGAAGAGAAATTGATTAAATTAAGTAACACACCTTCACTTTCCTAGTGTTTAACACGAGTTGGCTGACCAACTGGAATTCAATTATTATATAAACTTAATTAATACTACCTTCCTAAGCTTTTGAGGTCCCTTACTGGTGACAACAGTTTTAATAAACCTGGTTACGTGAAGTGAAAATTCCATTGGCATTATATCAGCTTAAATACGGGCGTCGTAGTTACAAAACGTTTTTCGCTATATTCCACCCGTTATGATTTGCACCCATGTAGTAAATTTTTTCTCCTGCCAAAGTTCTAGCCCAAAGGAGAGCAAACGGATGAACATACATCGACCTGGGCTGTTTCCTCCGATTCTTTGGAATGATGTCTATGAATGTGACCCCAAAAAATCATCACTCCCATCTTGAATGATTTCAAGATCTCGATTTTTCTATATTTCAGCCTTTGGTTACTACCCTTTAGGGTTGATCAAAATTGATGCCTATGCTACTGGCACATCACCGACTGATTGTATGAGTTTTGAACCAAATTCCATAAACGTCGGTCCAGTAGTTTTGGAGCGTCGAAGTAGCTCTGGGCGTCAGGCGGTGTGCATCTTGAAACGTGAATCAACAAATTTAAAGGGTGGGTTGAAATGATTTTTTCTGGGTTGATAATAAAGGTTCACTATTGAAAATAACAATACAAAATAAAAGGTTACAATGCTAAATCGATTTTGACGATTAAATCATCACCAATAACAAACAATTACTGAACTTGTGTTAGAATGGACATAACTAATATATAATCATGAGTGAAAGGGAGCATGAATTTCACTCGTCGAGAGAAAAGAAAGGTGCGGGAGATACAACCAATCAAATGCAAACAGTATATAGTGGGACTGAAGTTAATCAAAAGAAGTGAAAAGGAGGGGGAATGGTTACTCAAAATAGTTTTCAACACTGTGGAGGGGGAATGCGTAGAATTATAGAAATGGACCTATCAATGGTAAAATGCAATGAGGGATATCCACATCTAGATACATCTGTATTTACTAGACCTGTAAAATTTTCCAGGTAAATTCAACATACCTCCTTTTGGACACAAATGAAGAAATTCTACAAACCATCGGACAAATCAAAATTGTAACTGATTGGATTCCTTACGGTGATTCGCAAAGTAGATTTACCCTTCTATACCTGAACACCTCATCATGCTCCTTAATGATTTCCCATTATTTCCTACTAATTTTAACGCGATATGGTTGAACATCGTAACTCTTTATTTGTCGTACTTCCGTTTCATTCATTGAAATTGGTTTTTATTTAGATCGTACAATAACCAATTATGGATTTTCGACCTGCTGAGTCAGCACAAGCAGTCGGATGGAACTTTCAGAAGGGAAATTCAACGGACTGAGGGCACTTCAAAATAAGTGCTCGGGAGGCAGCGCTGTGGCGGAGGCTATAAGAGCTCGAGAGGGGTTCTTAGGTGTTGTTTGGACGGTCTCCCTTGTTATACCGAGTTTCTTAGAAGGCGGTCGTTGAGAGAGGGTGGCCGGCAGTTTGAGCCTCTGAGAATTATTGTCCAGGAAGGAACTTAGAATGGGGGGTGTCAGATCTGATATAGTCAGGGAAAGCGGTTTGATGGAAAGGATCACCCCTTCGACCTGTGTAAACATCTACGAGAAGGTGGTTGCCCTCAACAACGCTCTTCCTTCCCGCCTTTTCAAATACCTAAATTAAATAAATCACAAATTCCGAAGCTGTCGCCATTACGACGATCATCAATATTGTTATCTCAGATGATGGAATGCTGAAAAATTATAACGACAAATCGAAGTTACGTTTTTTAGTAAACTAGACGGTTACCCGTGCGTCGCACGGACCAAATATGCAATTTAGTCGGTGCCTAGACTGCTGAAATAACCATATCCAGACTGTGCCATACTATCACATCGTCGTAACCATAAAATACAACTGAAACCATCAGAAATCAAATAATAATATAGAAGCCCTACGGAGCCTACATCTACATGCCATAGTACAGCTTAATATAATGAAAACCATGGATGATGTGCTTGAAAATAACGGGTTACCGGAAGCGTTGATGTTGGAGACTTTTCACAACGCTGAGCCGTAGTCGAGTGGGAGTAGCTACGAATAGAAATTGAGCATTGCGCATGCTCGCAAAATGATAACGGTTAGCGGTCAAATCTTTGTAGGTACAAATAGAAAAAATCCTATTCGTAGTTCAAGGGAAGCCGAATACAGCTCCGAATACGCATGAACCCTTACATGACGATGACTTATAACCAGTTTTCGGTTTATTATTTTCAATAATGAACCTTTGTAATCGACCAAGAAATTTTTTTAACCCCCCTCAAAATTTGTTGGTTTACGTATCAAGATTCGTTGAATCCTAAAATCGAATAGAAAAAATCCATCTGTTTTGGTTTATTTTTCGAGGCGGCATGACATTCACATTGTGATTTTCAAAAAAGGAGGTAGGTTGGTTTGCAGGATTTATCCTCACTTAAATAATGCTGATACCTTATCATCGGATTCTATAGCTTCACGATCAGTCCGATTTCATTCAAATTTAACGTTCAAATTAAGTACATACATAATATATGTCTTTATCGTTGATCATGTTGGAAGTTTCTAAATCAGATTCTCCTAACCTGTGGCAAATTTTAGTTACCTAACTCAATTTTAGATGATTTGACAGTGGCTGACGTCAGTCACGACTACGACGTCGTCGTATTGTCATCATGGACAACTTTTAGAGCTTGTGTAGTGATTTCAGCAGTCGATACTGTGTGGCGAAATCTATTGAAAACGATACCAAACTCTATTTTCCGTTGATTTGACGATTATTATCGTCGCCGTCGATAAGTTTCTTTCGTCGAATCGTCACCAAACTTGGCACTCCGGACTCCTCTTTTCTGTAACCTCGAACCTCGGCTAAACGAAACTCTGATCGCTATGTATCGGGACATTCAATCCTGTATAGGCGTGTTTGCAAAACGCTAATTACCAATGAAAAAACGTTCAACATTTCAGTTTTATAGGCTGAATGGCAAAGAAATTAGATCCACCTCAAGTACTGCTGTGGCACATTTTTTTGGAATCGTTTTATGGACGTTAGGTCCCGGTAAAAGCGTGTTCCATGCTAAAACTATACAGCTGATTTCGGATCTCTCAAGAATCTACCTACCGAATTTTAAGTTAATCGAGAGTTTTTGTTCTTCCCGTAGGATTTTTCCCCGTAAACAGCCCAGGAGCCAGGGCAGAGTTTGAGATTAGATTTTGGAAATTTAGTCCGTTCTGACTGAGAAAATCTTTGTCCGCCATCTCAAAATTGATGGAATGCGAAATGACGGCTTCATGAAGATGGCTTGATTTGCCATTTTAAAGTTTGTCTCTAATAATTTTTAAACCGTATATCCTACCGAAATTTGTATACGAAGCAAAGTTGTAGTGCGTAAAAAAACAAAACGATTCGATTCCAAAATATTGAATCATCTCTTTTCGCTTACACGGGTAGAAAAGTACCTATGGGAATAAAAAAAACTCTAATTGCACTAAAATCGCAGCTTGTGGCGCTCAACACACTCGCACGTACACACACACCCAAGATAACAGGTCATCGCCGAGTCACCTCTTTCGTAAATAATTACAGAAATTAATAAACATTTGTGTAGTAATTTGTATTGTTTTATAGTCACAACTGTCCATACACGTGTGATGTCTTTGTGCAAACTAATTTATATCAACACATACCTAAGTAAATATTTGAGAATTCCTATTCCGAATCGCACTAGGTATACCCACTCGCTATCATCAGACGTGAATTCACCTCGGTAACTAAATGGTAATGGTAATGTATTGTAATTTCGGATCGATTCCTAATTGTAATAGTTTGGGTGGTTACGTTGGTTCCTCGGCCCGTCTAATGGTTCGTGACCGCATTAATAATCATGAAGGGAATGTTTACTCGCAGATCGATGTCCCATTCCAATGACCAATGAAGTGAGTAAACATGGTGATCAACAGAGACCCTTCCACTACCTCGCTGTACTATTTCAATCATCCGTCAAACGTTAAATTGAGATTTGCTTATAATCGGTACCACTCCTTTTTGCTAATTTTCTAGATTAAAATTTTCTTCGTGGATATCTTTTTTGAAACATCTTGAAACAATTCCTGGTTTTTAACAATTTGTATATATACATACAGGGTGTCCCCGAACCCCCCCCCCCTCCCCCCTGATATCCTGCTGTAATCGTTAATAATGGGTAAAAAAAAAATGTTTTTATTTTTATAATCTTAATTTTTTTTGTAAGGATCTCAAAAACTATAAAATTGTGAATCGCGCACGTGCGCAAACGTGCGAAATTGATATAAACTTCGTTAACTTAAATGGGAACCACCATTTTGTTTGCAGATTTGAATTTTACGTGAAATTTCATGAAGAAATGATCCATCTCTCGATTTTTCAAGTGCGCGCAAACGGACGTAGTTCCGCTCCCAATGTAAGGAATTCCGCTCTAAAAGTGCATTAAATGTGAAATACTGAGTTTGTAAAGATACTCAATTGCCGCATTTAATACAAGACTTGGAGTATTTTTTCTTTCTATTTGAAATAGAGGCTTCTCGGGACGTCTAGAAACGAATCATGAAGCCTTGAGCCATCCAGATCAGCTGAGTGAGATTCGGACTATGTCTTCACTATTTAACCTCTATGAAGCTGAAATTTAAAATTTAAAGCTCTTGGAACATCTGGAAATGAATTATTAAGTCTACAGCCTCCTTGATCAGATTATCAGTCTCCGGAGTTGACTTCTTTGCTATTCAATCATCATCAATTAAGTAACCTCTCAAGCTAATTTCTATCAGAATAATACCCTGCAATTGAAATGGAACCTCATTGGGACTGCTTGGTTACAATAACGAGGTACATCGATGACATGATCAGATGATTAGGCTCTGACCCTTATATCTTTCTTATTGTCCTTACAAAGATGAAAATTTGAACGGCATTTTCTATTAGGGATTCCTCTTCGTAGCGCCCATTGTATTTTGAACAACGGGCTTTCCTGCTACTTTATAATAACTGTCAAACGTATTTTGACTCTAATTCTAATGTTGCGAAACAGACGATTTTTGAGATAATCACAGACAAATGGTAAACAATGTTAAGATTATTACTTTTGTCTACTGGATGATAGTTGTGAGAATTTCATTAAAAAGAAAGAACAAAACGAACAGAAATCCCTGGGATACGGTGTTATAAGATTGAATTTCTAATTACCAGACGGTTCCCCTCGGGAGCAATTGTTTTAGCGAACTCATCCGACTGCTTTCGCTTTTCAAATCGACAGAAGAAAGGAATTGAAGAAACAAGAAAAGAAAGTGGTCAATGGGATGTTTGCGGTCGGCTGTCTATACTCTCGGTTCATAAAGCAAGAACATGAAGGGGGAGAAAAGGCAGCTAGATGGTTGAAAGCAATGTAGATTTTCCGCTTGCTGAAAGGTAAAAGTCAAATTGACCCAAATCCAAATTGACTTGTAGGGCCAGTGTTTGACACCTTAAGAGAAATTTCGGCTTTGACAAGCAATTAAGTTATTTTTTTTCATTTGTTCAAACTTGAGACTTACATCTATTGCTGCATCAGGATGTCCTCAAACTGCTCAGAATTGAAAAAGTCACTAATTCAAGCCATAAAGCATCACAAATTCGTTTTTTCGAAATCAATTTTTTGACCCAGTGTTTGACAGTAAAATTTTTGGTTGCACCTGTGATTGACACCCTATGATTGACATATCAGTTCTTCTGCAAAAAAGAATTCCGTGAAATAACAAACCGTTTATTTAAACAGTTCATAAATAAATGGAGCATTTTAACTCAGTTTGTACAAATATAATTGAATTTTATATAAATATTAACAATAAATAACAAATGAAAAGAACGAATAGAGATCCATGTTTAACTATACATTTAAAATCAGTCTTAAACTTCTCCTAAATCGGAACCGTCTGAGGTTCTTTCGAACAAGCAAAAATAGCTGCTGACAAGAATAATTGGAGCTCAATAATATAAACAAGAATGACTGGAATCTATGTAACATTGAGCTGAAGTGTTTGAACAATGAATTGAGATTCACTAAAAATGAAGTTCCATCGAATTAGCTAGGGAGCTACACTCGTCTCACGCAGTTAGATTTTACTCCTTATTCTCGGCTTCTCCAAGTTCCAAATAGGAATGATGAAATTGCTTCTCGCGTATATCACAAGCCCTCCCAGATCGTTGTGAAATAGAAGCTCCATACCGAAAGCATAGCCCTCCGAGTAGGATTTCTTTTTCACATCTCATGTCAGTATCCACAATGACTTGAGTGGTCATCAAATCTGTATCTAATATTTCAACTGATTCAAGAACTGATTCATCTTATGATTATCACTGATATGAAGGATGCAATTTCATGAGCCCGTGAGTTCGTTGGAACAGCGGTGCAACCCCCTACTCCAATTGCCTGTATGGATTCAATTTTCCGCGTTGATTTTAATTATTTCTCTATTTTTAATTAGGTCTTTGATTCATTAGGTGAACTGTAATAACTGTAATAAGTTTACGGATTTCATCACATCACCGCTTCATTTCTGCCACACATTTTCATTTCATTTTCAAGCCTTTCTTTTGCTTTGTCATTTTTTTTTTTTTTTTTTTTTTTCATCTTTCTTCTAGAGGGAGCCATATTAATTATTTAAACCTGTATAATATAGAAGTAGATATTAGCCAAAAAGCATCTTAGGTAACTAAGAAATTATGAGAACGTGTCAAACACTAGTGCTCGTAGCTGTCAAAGACTGACAGACCTTCCCGACTCAGTGATTGACAATTTATTGGACCAGTGTTTGACATCACTTTCAACCATGTCATACACTGGTCCAGCATTTGATTTTCGTCAAAATTTGATTAGGAACTACTTTATTATGATTTAACCTTCAATTAGAATGTAAAAAAATGTAGGAGAGGGAAAATTGGAAAAGGATCAGTAATTGACAGCACTGTCAATCACTGAGGGTACCAGTTTGGGGTCTAGTAATTGACATTTGCATCTCAACAAGTTATATTTGATTATTTCCAAAAAATTATAGCATAAATGCAATCTACAAAAAAAAACTGATTGAGAAAAACCATGGGAACAATCGAATTTGAAAATGTGGAAGGCATGGTGAAACAAAATAAAATACTTACCTCCTTAGCTAAATCACAAGAAACTGCAATAAAGAAATGATAACACGAGGTTCTGTTGGGTAAATTTCGCCAGATTTCACAAAATCCCACTTGAAACCATTTTCCGCCTTCATACTTCACGGAGAAGGTATTTTGTCACAAAATTAAAAAGGATCAAGCCCGTAAAACACTTTTATACCTTATTATATAAACTTTTTGGTGAGATGTCAATCACTGGGTCCATGTCAAACACTGGTCCCTCCACCCTAGTATAGTTTACTAAGATCAGTGAGTCTTATCGCAATTAGAATTTCCACTCGCTGAAAGGTAGAAGTCATATTCCGAAATACACAATCCAAATTGACATGTAATATAGTTTAGTAGGGCTAGTAAGTACTTACTGCAATTAGACTTTCCACTTGCCGAAAGGTTGTAGTCTGATTCCTAATCACTATCCCAATTGACTTGTGGTCAAGTTTTGTAGGATTAGTAGTTACATACTTTCTGCAATTGGAATTTCCACTTGCTGAAAGGCGGAGTCAGATTCCGAAACACAATATCCAGACTGGCTCGCAGTACAGTTTTCTAGAATTAGTAAGTACCTACTCCAGTTAAATGTCCTTATGTAGAAATGAAATGGAAATCAGGGAAGTCCGTTTGAAAGAATATTCCCTGACTACGTATGGAAAACGGCAATGGTGTTTATTGTATAATTGACGAAAATCGGCTAAGCCGTTAAAGAAGCGTCTCACGCCCAAACGCAGTAATAAAGTGAGGATCTGACTAATGGTTTGGTCCAAATTGGATGGTGATATAATGCATTTCGTGACTTGGTATCTTTTGTACGCGGAGCGCTTTTTTGGGAGGATGGCACACAATTTTGGTTGCCTAGGAGAAAACGGTTGGAATGTACTGATCGTATGTATGGGCTGATCGGAATGGACTCAGTCATTTCATTCGAATTTTATTGTCCGAGAGAAGTTCCATGTCAAATTTAAATTTCTTGGAGTGAACGGGAGAGAATTTAGCTCTATTAGCTGGTCAGGGTAGATCCTGTAATTTCGTTCATCCTTTAATGCCCTAGAGAAGCTCCCTTTCTAAATTCACATCCCTTGGATAAGTAGAAGATAATTTAGTTAACTCAGGTGATCAGGATAATATAGCACCTCAATGCAATCGTCTCATAATGCCCCAGAGAGTTTCCCTACCAAACTTCAACTTCCTAGAGTGAACAGGGGTTATTTTAGCTCACTCAGCTGGTCAGTATGAGCCCCTGACTTTATTCGTACCTTCATATCTCTGAGAGTCTCGCTATCAAATTTCGATTTCCTAGGGCTTACGGGGGAACTTTAATTCACTACGCTGATTAGGACTAGGTTGTAGCGGCTCCGAAACCCCAAAAGGCACTTTGTAAGGTCAAATGTAGCCCATGTTTTAAATTTTTATCGAAATTAACTGAGAAGAACTGGTAGGAAAGGTTGGTCGAAAAAACGAGGTGGGACGAGAGAAAAAAGGAAGTTCGAAAACATGAATTTGACGCCTCATTTTAGCTTATATTGAATCCATCCACCGTTATGTATTTGTTATCAGGCAACTCAGGGGCAACTCATATCCTCTCCCGGGATATACAAAGAAAATTAGGTTTGAATCGACAGGGTGAGGTTGGGAGGAAACCAATGTTGGACCGAAGTTGTACTTTGTTACTGATCTCGGCGCGACTCTTAGCGATGATTTATCGATAACTTGTCAAAGCGAGACTCGCGTCTTGCTGGATTAGTAGGTACCTACCCACTGAAATTAGAATGTCTACTTGCAGCAAGGTAGAATTTGTTACTGAAACATACTAACTGACCTGATTTGTAGAACTGCTCTGTAGGATTAGTAGGTGCGACAATTGGAATTTTACTTGCAGCAAGGTAGGAGTCGGATTCCGAATCACATTACCCAAATTGACTTAAATTAGGGTTTCCTAGAATTAAGATGTACAATAATTGTAACATTGTACAATTGCGTCATAATCTTCGCTGACCAAAGCAATCCAGCAGAAAAAGTATACAAGATGTGCCGCGCTGTACTGAAATTGTCGCATTGTACTAACATTTGACTCCTCCCACATCCTAGATCACAGATCGTTGCGAGCTAACGCCTCAGCATCGATGAGCAAACTGGTAGAGATTTCAGCCCTAGACTGTTGTGAGTTGAAGATATGTTCGAACTGACTAACCTAGCTCCAATAAACTAGTTCTGATTGGAACTCGAAAATAAGGGTTGAGGTTCTGATTGTGGTAGGAAGTTGTGTTAGGATCAGCCCAGCAACAGAAGCTATTGATGATAGGGAAAGAATAAGTTCCTACCTACGACACTTCAACGACACCGTTCACTCTTAGTACTAAATTGAGATAATGCCGGGCAATCACCTTACAGTCTGCAAGGTAGATAATCTCTAAGTTTGGTGGAAACAAGGGGCTGCAGTTTGCTTAGCTACTTAGACGAAGCACAAGAGTTAAAGTGTAGACGATATCCAGGGTGTTAACACTTGGTTAATATCCTCCTAGGTGACGATTTCACAACTAATTTTCAACAATAAGTGCCTCCCAGACCTTTTTTAGAGGCATTATTTTGATGTTATTCATGATTTGAGATTTTTTTCGTGTTTTCAGTCTTTCATCACAAAATTAGCTATAACTCCCTTCTATATTGAGGAAATGCAAATTTTAGGATACCGTTGGAAAGAACGTTAAGTTTCCTTTTGGATAGGCCAATATGTGAAAATATGTGGATTTAGTAGTCACAAATTCACACCAAAGCGAAAAAATTGTCGAAACTTGAAAATCTTGTATTTTTTAAACCGCCGAGCGGCATACAATAATCCCCTGAATTGACCCAAATCTCACCTTTCCAACGGCATAATAAATTTTTATTTTACATAGCAAATTAAAGGAAAAAATTATGCTTGTATTTTGAAAAACATGGTTTTTCCCATGAAATCGAGGGTTTTTGTGAAAAACGACCCTCTGAAAAAATTTGAGTTCGGGGCCGGTTTCTACGTACGAGTATTTTTTCACGCTGAATCGAATGGCAACACTTGCAGATCTCCCCAACTCCATTAAAACAGAGTTTTAAACTTCAACTCTCGAATTTTCCAGTTTATTCTTATGCTCAATTTGATGTATTTTTGTGTGTAAAAGTAGTTAGTTGAAGTGTAAAACTCTGTTATAACGGAGTTGGGGAGATCTACAAGTGTTGCCTTTGATTCAGCATGAAAAGATACGTAGAAACGGGCCCCAAACTCAAATTTTTCTAGAGGGTCATTTTTTACGAAAACCCTCAATTACATAGATAAAACCATGTTTTTCAACATACAAATATACTTTTCTCCTTTAATTTGCTATGTAAAATACATATACATACAATAATTATACCGTTAGGAAGATGAGATGTAGGACAAGTGTTTTCCTTAACGTGTGCGGGAATTCAAGGGATTATGTTTTTCGTCCTGCGATTCAAAAAATACAGGATTTTCAAGTTTTGACAATTTGTTTTTACATTGGTGTGAATTTTTCATCACTGAATCTGCATATTTTCACACGCTGGGCAGCCAATCCAAAAGAAAATTTAACGTTCTTTCCAACGGTATCCTCAAATTTGTGTTTACTCAATATGGAAGGGCTGTTTTCGTGACGTTTGGTTGAAAGCACGAAAAAAATCTTAAATCGTGAATAGCTCGGAAATAATGCACTTGCACTCTAAGAAGGCATTTTTTGTTGAAAATTAGTTGTAGAATCGTCCCCTAGGAGGTATATATCTGAGGGCAGTCTGGTCTCCAATAAACACCTGGTCCCCTCCTATAGTATGTCTCATGGCTGGTAACGGCCGTAGAAGGATTCTAGGTCACAGACTGCTGTAGGCTTTGAGCATTATTGAGAGAACCACAAAAAATAAGTTACAGGATTCACAAAATGAATGCTTCTGTGTGGAGCAGGCAGCACATCCCTGTAAATAACATGAATAGTACACACCAATTTCTCTCAGTAATTTCGAAACCTAATTTTTGTATGGTTATCTTGTTATTGTTGCTTGCGGACAGCATTTATTTTAAGGGTTAATAAATGTTCACTGTTAATATTCGCTCTGTTGATATTCACAAGCTCCAATCTAGTTGGATTTACTTTCATAGCAGACAGAGGTGGAAACTGAGGTGCTTTGTGGTTTTCATAATGATTAGGCACCGCTATATATCAAGCTACTTATCTATCTCATTTTCTCTCTTCCCTTCTAGCTAGTCCTCTCTCTCACTGCCTCTCTCTTCCCATTATGAGTTTAGAGATAAAAACCTATTTATTCCCCAGTGTTTGTTTAAAAGATGTGTACCTCCGTTCGCAATGAACCCTGTTTACCGCTAGGGGTTTAATTCCAGTTTCGCCCCTTCATTAATTACTGTCTCGTTCCACAATCCTATTGCTTCTCTCCCCCAATCCCATCAACCCCTCTTCCGAGTCTACTGGCCTTCTAAAGCCTATGTGCTGACTTTCATTCATTCGGCCAGAATGGTTTCAAACAATGGAGGTTTTACTACAAAGATCAGATTCCTGCTTCCTGTGTTGGAGGGGAGTGAGGAAACCTTCGGGTAAGGATTTAAAATCCAGATAAAACTCCCCTTCTCCAGTGAAACATGGATTTCCAACTGAGTCTCCTGTCTTCTCTTAGTTAAGTTCATTTGATTTAATTTACCCACTATGAACTCTTAAGCGATGAGGCATTCCGACAGGAACCATCCTGCAGAACCCATTTTACACGCGGGATGGAATAGAGTGGTGGCAGCTACTAGAAATAATCCGTTCTACCTGGAACGCACGGTGGTTCCACAGCGAGACAAAAATCGATTTTCGATTGAAGAGAAATTTCTGTGGGGGGTCCAGACATTCATTCTACACTGCGTAGACTATTGGTAACCGGAGTAGTTATTGTTTGCATACTGACTCACCGCCCGCTACCTTTGGTACAACTTGCCGTAATAAGAGAATGAAACACTCTGCAATTTATTACGCAACGGTTTTTTATTACGTATTAGAAGTCCTTCTACGCAGATCTATTGTCTTTCATTATTAAACCTAGTCTATAGTACGCTATCTATACTCGAAGCATTGCGCCTCGCAAAAATTTTTTCAGTGCCACACCCCCCAATTTTATGCTTTTTAGTAAAATAATAATAAACGAAACCATTTATAAAAAATTCATCTTCCCACCATGTAGAAGGGTTGCATGGGTTGCTGTGCATTTATTTGAAACTATGTTTCTTTCTTGCACATAAAATTCTTTATAACTAAAATTTTTTTGTAGGAATTTAATAGGTCGATTAAAAAAAGTTCCTGATCCCATGAGCGAATTTATGTAAGTTATCGTATTGTATAATGTTAAATTATTTTGAAATTTGAGTTTTTTGAGTGCAAGGAAATTGTTGAATATTAATTTTATGGCAAAAAAGTCTTCTAAATAATAATATCCTATTCAAATAGAGGTTTTGAATTTTTAGCTTTTTTGCAGTTCTATTGATTTTTTTAGCGAATTTGAACGAGTTTTAAGCACAGTTTTCAGCATATTTTTGTATATAAATTTTAATATATATAAGCGTTAGACTGTAGGATTTGTTTCAGAATGTGTTAAAACGGATTTCAATGAAGAAATTTTCCAAACATTTTGATTTTAAAATTTTTCTAGCCATTGCAATAGTTCATTTACTACGAAAATTCGCTAAAAGATATCAGAATCAGAAGACTCTGGTATGTGGTCCTCCGTACCTCATAACATTCATTTAAAAGGTTTTATTCCAAAGGGGGCTCTATTTCAAATGTCAGCACCGTAGGCCGATTTGGACGTACCTAAATTAGCATCCTACATCCCTCAGCAGATTAGTTGGCTTCAATGCCTTGCAATTGTTTTCTACTTGTTTAAGAAGCGCTCCATATCAAATTTCATCACAGTAGGTCGATTAAGAAAAAATTAGCCTTAAAATCCAGTTAACCAATCACTGCGCCTACGATCCTTGTGTTGGTTTTCTATGAAAATTATTCTAGTCTTATGTATACAACGAATAGCTGATGAAAATCACCAAACTATTAAACTTTAGGAGCCAAATATTGATTCGTACTGTGAATTGAACTTGAGAATATTAATTCCGCTCGTATAAAATGTAATAGAAG
This sequence comes from Adelphocoris suturalis, assembly GCA_030762985.1. Classification (NCBI taxonomy): domain Eukaryota; kingdom Metazoa; phylum Arthropoda; class Insecta; order Hemiptera; family Miridae; genus Adelphocoris; species Adelphocoris suturalis. Next base: position 37,145,439 of record CM061049.1, read on the forward strand.
ATAGCTCCCCTAAAGGATTTCATCACTCGTCCAGTTTTTCTGAGAGCAGTTAGTGGAAGAGAAAACCAAATAAAACGGAGCTCGCTGAAGTGGGCACAAAGGGCGGCCACCTGTTGCTCCTGTATTAACTCCGGACTTGAAAATAATTGAGGACCTCTCCAGAGACTCCCGAAGTGGCTTCATATCATTCGGGACTGTAATATCCGGTACAAAGAATGTAATGAATAAATGATATTGTTCAACGCTTTTGAGATCAAAAGCACTGAAATGTGATTACCTGAAGAACACTTGTGCTTGCAAGAGAAAAGCATTCCACGAGAGTCGCTTCGAGGAGATAACAATACTGGACTTAGCGTTTTTATTACTTCGATGCCTAATTAAGTACTATATGATGCGGAAGTATTCTCACGCTCAAAACAGTGTGTGTTGAGTATTTTCGTTAATTTGTTTATTATAATTTTTTTTAAATTCAGACTCAACCAGAGTCTTTAGCGGCATTGTTCGAAGTGTCAAAGCGACACTGCGAATGAAACGATTCTAAGGGGAGCCATGTTGCTCTCCGTCACTAAACATATTGCTACAATAATTGAAAATTGAAAATCGGAGACGGGGGTGGGGGGACGAGGGATACATCGATGACCATAGTTTAGCTCCTACACCGGATAAAAAAACTCCAAAAATATATTTGAACAACTTAGACTAGATGATGAATATAGGCTGAATACAAGTTAATATAAATATAAAAAATGAGAAAAGTGAAATAATACTATGACGGGATGAACATAAATATATCGCAGTTCGTAGTAGAGCCCAGTGGCTCTCTGGTACAATAACAGTAACTGGTCCATGTCTAGTCCAGATAGAGTGGTAATCCACTGAGTCCATAAGCCTATGTTGGAGGTCCGTGAGGTCTGGGCAGCCCACCCCACACCTCTCACACACAACATCTTGCGCTTCTTCACTACGCAGGTGTCTATGAGTAAGACGGGTATGACTAGTGGCTACCCTATTGGCCCCTTATCGGTCTCGCCAGGGAAGTTGGGTTACGAAAGGGCCTTCTGGGCACAAGTACTGACGGACACCACGCATACCAGTGGCCTCACACTGCCTTTGCTCAAACCAGATGAAATTGGCTTTATGTTGAATGCAGATTCGATCCTCTATGCGTATATAGGCGACATCTCAATGGAATTATCACCAATGACTTTCCTCAAAACAATTTCGTCCCGGCAGTAAGACATACTTCATATAATGTATCTATCATTTGCCAAAAAAATATGGTACCTATGCCACGAATCCAACAACACCAAACAGTTTCTGCCCTGTAAGTAAAACGGATTTCATCAGGATAGGATTTTATTTTTTTAAATAAAAAAATTCAGTCGCTCACATAGCGTTTATATATACTTGCTGTAGGATGGAAGAGAGTGCTGCTATGGTTAAACTGACCATAAATACATCATCATTCTGCTGCCATATTTTTATGGCAGTACTGACAAATATAATTTCAAACGTACCTATACCTAGTTGGGTTATCTAAATTTAAAGCGAGAGAAGCGAGTGGGCACAGATCTCTTCTATGAGTAGGTAACTAATTTTGTTCTTAATCAACTTGAGGTGCTAAACTTTTGAACGGTATATCTAGCTGGGTGTGGTAGGGTATAATTTTAGCTTGAGATACTGCTCTAATCAGCAGCGTGAACTCTGTAGCTAACTTATTTCCTATTCAACAAAGGAACCTTGGAACAGTTAAGCTAGGTAGAGTATAATTGCAGCTTGAGATACTACTTTAATCAGATGATCAAGTTTTGTAGCTAATTTAACAGTGAAAAATTGTTCACTAGATATGATATAACATGATTAAAATTGATAAAAATCGAAAAATTTACACTTTCAAGGGCTCAAATAGGTTTGGACAAGAATTTGAAAAGTTTCGGAGAATCAACGAGGAGTGACGCTTGTTGGAAGGATTCAACATTCGCGCATGTCCTGCAGCTACCAATTAATGGTACGATTGTGATGAAACTCATTATGAGTACATTCTCAACTCGTCATTTCCCAACTATTCTCCAAATTTGACCGAGATCGGACGTGAAAAAATTATGTTCAATTAATTTTCATTTACACTCGCAAGCACAACAAACTGACACAAAACCAACGTTGATCAGAATGGTCTAATAAAATGCGAGTACAAATCTTGATTTCGGAGAGGTATAATTTGTCACCACTCGAAAAGTAAAAACGATGTTTCTGCTACCCATAAAAAATTTGATTCGGTACTAATAAGTACTTTTTGTTACTGGTGAGTGTCCTCCCAAAGAAGATGAATGGCCATGAAATTACGCGATTTGTTGGAAGGGAACAGAAGAAGGCTTCACGTCAAAATAAATGATAACAATTGAAGAAAACAACCGGTATCTACCTATAAGAAAAGACGAGAAGGAAGAAAACTAAGATAAAAGCGAGACTGAGAAGAAATAATCTTTGAGGAAAAATCATCTCAAGAAACATTGACAAACAAAGAATATTGTTTGCAAATTAATTTGGGAGGTATTTAGTCTGCTGCTGTTACTTTAGTACTGAAAGTTGTTACGACTGTGTATTCCACAATTCGTCATACTCTCACTGATTAGCGTCATTTCGAATCGGCATCTCATTTCCGTCGACTTCACCGCTAAATAAGGAAGTTCGAGGATTCGGACGGTCGGCGACGCGACGGCCGTTGACCGGCCGATCAAGCGAATCGATCGGCAGCGAGAGTGATCCGGGGTTACGTAACCCCGTGGTAACTCTGTTACTCTATTACTGAACCCTCGTCCTGCCTCGGTCATCTACCACCGCTTTGCGGTCAATTTCTTCGCCCAGATCGGTCTCTCAACATGCTAGTGTGTAGGTTTATGACCACCGTTGTGTTATAAAACATCCGAACGCACCGTGAGCGCGAAACATCAAGTACCACTATTTTCAACGTGACCATCAACCTCTAACTGACATTAGTAGTATACCTTATCCCTTATGTATTTGGGTCAGTAAGAATTCGCGTAACGAAAAAACGCTGCAAACGAAAACACGAAGAAATTGGCTATCAATTGAACAGCCATGTAGATAGTAGCTACTATATCCAATGGCGGTTTCCGAGCAAGTCTCATTGCGCTTGCACTTTATAAACCTAATCTGATTGCAGATTTATTCTCTTAGCGCTTGTTATCTCTAATATAAACAGTAGGGCCTTTTTCCAGGCTTTCGCTCATCCCCAACCTATTATTCCAAACCATCCCGAGCTTAACCAGCCAGCTCAATCTATGCCATTACAAATAAAAACATTTCTCTTAGTTAACCAGTTGTATCTTTGCTGTATCTTTGTACCAGTTGTATCTTTTACAAATTTATTGGTTCCTCAGATGGCTACACGATCCCATAATTTCTTTGTTGTTGATTTTCCCTCACCAGCTATCTTTGTCACCGGCCTTTTTCCAGGCTTTCGCTCAACTCCAACCTACTATTCCAAACCATCCCGAGCTTAACCAGCCAGCTCAATCTATGCCATTAAAAATAAATCCATTTCTCTTAGTTAACCAGTTGTATCTTTGTTTTTGTATATATTTACTTCCAATATTACATCTTATAATCACTATTTCATTCATTGTAATGATTGTACTTTTTTGCTCTTATTGTAATTGGGGGGATCGTATTGTTATTGTAAATGGGGATTCATTTGTAATATGATGAAATGAATCAATTACTTCGAATTTATTTCTCATTTAATTTGTTCAAAACAGTAATCTTTTTTTACGTTTCGGAGATCCACTCAAACTTGCATCTTTTACCTCTACGGTTCTGTTCAGAGTCGTTTTATCTAACGTTATGCCTTGTTTTAACCACTCCGTCAATTAATCAATATAAAGGGATGCTCTAGTAAAAAATATAGAAAAATTGAAAAAATCTGCTGGAATATACAACTGGAGTAACATCTACTGAATACTAATTTGAAAACTGTTGTTTAAGAACATAAATAGGGTCTCTTGTTGGACAAGGATAAGCGTGAATAAAATAACTAATCGAATTGTATAAGGAGGTTTAGAAGTCTTGATTTAATTTTCTCCAATTGGAAAAAACGTTTCATAAATATATATCAATTTTTGACATCAATTGCGTAATATTTTAAGACCAGCAACATGTCTGTACAACTATTAACAATGAAACATACTTTCAATGCTAATCTTCACCCCTCCTGGGCGGTGAAGAGGATTACAACTAACAGAGAACCAGAAAAGAACAAGATTAAGATACGAACAAGATTAAGAGAAAAGCAAAAGAATATAAAGAAAATAAAAGACGCCGAATCAACAAAAAATCCAAGTTCCACAACAAACACACAATGATACGAGTTGTTATATTTATACCTAAACAAGTTATATTTACAAACGTTTTTAATAAATTTTTACTTTCAATGCTAATATATCACAACAGACAATCTTAAATGATTTTGAGAACTCTATTATTTGTTCTAAATGTTATTCATATTTCCTATGTACAATTAGAAACAACCAAGACCATCGGGAGCATTCAAGTAATAAGGAACCTACTCGTGTTTCAGGCAATGTGGAAATTATGAAAGAAAACGTTATTTTATGTGAATGATGTGTAATAAAGTAAATTTAATCATATTTTAAGTGATAAGAAATCATTATCTTATGTAGAAATTTAATAATTCGTGACGGCCACCAGGGAAACCTCCCCAATCCCTAATAAAAATTGTTCAAGTAAAATTAATTGAATGTAAACATAATCGTTACTTCGATTTCTCAAAGAAATTTGGTGGGTGGGATGTTTCAATTTCGCCCACCATGAGAATACATCTGTAGAACGTAGGTATTTTGCATTAATTTGTAACTTTTATGTTGAGTAGGAAGATTCATCTTATGCGGAGGCCTACATGAAAACTTCGCGAAGAGTTGTTTAGGAAAAGGGTAGTGGGCGTTTGCAAGAATAAGTTTCAAATCAGATTTCTGTTCGGTTAAGGAGAGAAACGATTTCATTGGATGTATCACTGACCTAGAATTAGAAGAATTGAACTGCTCGTGAGGCTGGTGATCGTTCACGTTTGCATGTTTTAAACATCATCAGCTCACAACAACAGAGAAACGATTCGCAAAGGGTCGTGAAGTGATGACATAACGTAGAAAAGAGCACCAACGCTTCCAAGGCATTTTTTAAAAATTTATTGCAACATAATTCAAAAGGTAATAACACAAATAAGTCAATATACAGGAGAGTTAATTGTTACTCCCCACTATAGATTGCAAACCTGCGCTGTTTGAAGGAGTTGTAAAAACGCTGAAAATTACTACTCAAAGGTTTATTATTTCTATATTAGAGAGCCCTTCCAAGCAGATCACTGGTCTATAATTATTATTAAACCCCATATAAATCTAGTAAATGATCAAAACTTGGCGTATCGTGCCTCCCAAAAGGGTTCACACCATTACGGCTCAGGACCCCACAATTTTTCGGTTTATAGTAGGTGAATGTATCTTAACTAAGAACAGAAATGTATCTTAACTAAAATAGGTTTAATATTTTTAGCAATGAACCTTTGCATGTGATTTAGAAAACACAGAGCTGCCCTTTTTGCCTTGCCTTGGCCCCCCGTTTGATCCACTCTGAGCTTGACAACTATAATTCCGAATATCGACCTTGCTTTAGCCATCAAAGGCTTTTCGATTTTTAGACTATCGATTTCAAACTTTCTGGTTTCGATGGTTGCGGATTAGTTGAACCAGTGTTTTGGCTGCTGATTTCCATTAAACCATCAACCAAATCAGCTAATCAGGATGGAGGCTGTCATTGGATCTATCTCATAATGTATCAGAGAGATACATTATACAGCCCACCCAACTTGGCAGACTTTTTTAGTCGGTATAATTTTAGTCGTCTCATATCGAATAGGTTGCATCCTAAAAGCGGAACCTCCATCTCTTCCAATGCGAAGTACCATCCTGCTTTTTTTCGATTACGAACCTTTCGATCAACAACCAGCTTTTTCATCTGAATTTCACGTTAAAATCAGTGATTTGTATTAAATTATGGTGATTAGTTCCCACAGACCAGTTTTCCATAAATCCGCCTTCTCAAAACACCTACTCAGATTGACCATCGTCCTTTCTGGACCAAATAAAAAAGGGAACTTTCACCTCAGAGAATCTCAATGGATACGGTAAAGGCCGGTGCTTACTATGCCAAGCCGTTGAGCCTAACACCGGAATACTTTCTCTCCCAAGGTAAAGTTTGATCGCCTTTTCCTTTCCAGAATCAGTAAAGCCGTCTCGAAACATTGATCTGTCCTTCTGAATTTCGATTCTTCTGAATTTTAATTTTTTACAACAGTACAGACTCGGTATAGATGATTAATTAGTACCTACCTGATATCAATATTATTGAAGAGCTGGTCCGAAAAGAGGTACATGTTTATTCCAGAATTTCACAGGAGTGCCAAAAAACTAATCCTGAATCATTTGGTCACGAATTGGTAAGGTAATGTACCACGTACCCCTGTTCAGCCAGATTTCCTACTAAGGGTAATAATATAATAACATGTACCCTATAATAATATAACGAAGCTTTCTATATGTGAAGGAGTTATCTCTCCCTCTATCAGGAGGGTCATAACATTGACATTCTCATAGTTCCTTAACACTTCATTTCCACTATTCCAAAATTCAGACTTTACTAAGATAAGATATTGGACTTATACCTAGATTCCTAACTACATGTGAATCACGCTCAGCGTGCTATTAGACATATTGCATGTTCACACAATGAGAGTGCTTAACACAATGTTGTTTCTTAATAAACGTCATAAAAGGAGGGCGTTCCCTGATATGCATGCTTCACCAATCAATGAGTTTTTATTTTTCATGAATATAAAAAATAAGACTGGAATAGGTTTTAATACATAAAATTCATTGTATTTTAAATATTTTTTGATAAAATATTTGGTGTAAATTATTCTTCATAGTAGACTGTTACTCTAGAATTTCGTTTGAAACAATCAAATTAAAACTTTACTTAAACTACTTATATCGGTAAAGATCCAACAAATTCTCAGTCAAAGTATAAAGGGACACCCTGTATTACATGTCTTTTTGCGTTGCACCATTATATCACTTCTGATAGCGCATTTCCTGGACAACTTAGAGCCTCGAGCGATAGCAAATGACGCAGATCAATGGTACGTTGTTAGCTATCGCTCATATATCTCTTATCCCTTCGAAATGATTTTGGGATTGTGGGGAAAAGACGCGGGGGCATGTGAAAGGGAAAGTGGGATTTCCAAATATTATCCCAAAAAGATCTGTGGCGATTAAGGGCGAACCGTTAGTTAGCCAAATCCGTAGCGACTTGGCTTGTAGCGTCAGTTGACGTCCGAAAAAGGGCTTGAATCGTTAGTAACTTTAACTCTCGTTGATCGACCCACTTTCACGATTCTCGACTACTGGAAAAGATGCACGTTTAGCTCTTGGTTAGTGGTGATTCTGAAAAATAGGTACTTCGTCTCATTGAGCTTGGGTGGTAACGTTCAGTAGTTAGAGTGTAAGTTAGTCTTTATTTATTATGGGTTTATTATTTTCAGTGATGAACCTCGAATTTTCGAATTGTATTTCAAAATACGTGGATTCGAATGCATCAAATCTGGAGAAACCCCTGTTTTCCATAGCGTAATATGATCCCAGAGTTGTCGCAACATCGACTGACTCGGATTAAATAGAAATACGGCTTTTCAAAAGGTCATTCGGGCATGGATTTGGCTTAATATTTACAAAAACACACATTTATACGACCAAGGAAAACTTTTCCTAACTCACTCAAAACTTGTTGCATTACGTTCAAAATGTGTAGAATCTAAAAACAAATTGAAAGACCTGAATGATGTTAATTTATTGATATGATGCAACACCGATTTGGGAGAACACCAAAAAACCTACATGTTAGTACGCCTTGTGGAAATTTGTAAGAAAAGTGCGACTCTGGATCATTTGTTTGTGTTTTTCCAAGTTGGTGTTACAAATCAGTTCATCAATGAATGAACATCTTTACGAGGTTCAGCACGAAAAACTACTCCAAAATCATGTACTTCGCACTTTTGGAGCGGAATTGCGCCCGTTTGCGCGCACTTAAAAAAATCAAGTCATGGGTCATTTCTTCATGAAATTTCACCTAGAATTCAAATCTGCAATAGAAAATGGGAATTCCCGTTTAAAATAACAAAGATGACTTCAATTGCGCACATTTGCGCACGCGCTCAATGCCCGATTTGGTCTTTTTCGTTCCTACAGAAAAACATTGGGATTGAAAAAAAAAATTTTTTTTTAACTCATTATTAACGATGTTAGCAGGGGAACGAGGAACGTTTTTGGGAACACCCTGTATAGCATCATTCAAAAATTTAATTTTCGTCACTCATATTAATATACGTCACGTTTCACGATACATAAATTGTTCATCCATAATGTAATATGGATAACTTCCATCTTTAAGATTAAAGGAGAAGCTTCTTAAAGGCCTATTAGCGCTCCAAACAGCGATGCTTCAAACCTCGACCACAAGATCTTCAACTCTGAACAAATAGTTACAAAGCCACTTTTATCTAACTAAGTTTCAGTTTGTGGGTCAGCTCGTGTTAAATATAGATGGACTGTAAAGTGTGGGTGTTTTATTTATTTAATAATTCCGAGAAACTGGACGGTCAAGAGCACCTTCCGCGTAAGTATTCTATAGAATCATACCCACGGCGGTTAACCCTCCCGCATGACTGGAAAGATTCAGGTACTCAGCTTTTAGGAATGGACTAGTGCCGGTAACTCAGAACGATTTCATGTGAAAATAGGGACTGTAAATATATTCGAATACTTGATAAAACTGGAACTGCCAATGTAAACAGCTCGAGAGGGATTCTGTAGAACATACCGTCTACCTAACTCTTCGCTTGAAAAATCAAGTTATACATACGCTCAGATTTTAACTTAACTTGTGCAAGTGACTGATAATAAAAAATTAAATCACAGTGGGCCAACAGATATGGACATAATGGGATACGGTGGAATTGGTGTGATGGACTGATGGATGTTGGTAGGTAGGCTACTATTTCTCTCCAGTACTTTTTTAAAGAAGCGTTGAAGGTTAGGCACCTACTTCCCTACTCTTGTACTATATGAAAACTTAGTAATATCAATATTAATTTTAGATTTTTAGAAACCTCAAAAATATAGTAATTCTTGATACTATCTATTTGTTAAACAGTAGGTATATAATTTTTTTTTCCAAATGCATAGCATGATACTATAAACTATATTATTATAAATAAATATATTATACACATTCGATTTTCGATTTCGATTTTGGATGATTTGGCAATAATATTACTGACGTCAGTGACGACAATGACGTTGTCGTATTTTTGACTAAGGCAACTTTTAAAGCTTTATAGTGGTTTCAGCCGATGCTGTCCGGCGAAATCTATTGAAAACTATATCAAAATTGGTGACAATATTATTTTTGAACGACATTTCCATGGAGCGATGGAAAATTTTCTCTGTTTTGCGGTCTTTCAATTTGTTTTTAGATTCTACACATTTTGAACGTAATGCAACAAGTTTTGAGTGGGTTAGGAAAAGTTTTCCTTGGTCGTATAAATGTGTGTTTTTGTAAATATTAAGCCAAATCCATGCCCGAATGACCTTTTGAAAAGCCGTATTTCTATTTAATCCGAGTCAGTCGATGTTGCGACAACTCTGGGATCATAGCAAAAAATTCGACACAAATATGTATTAAATGTGGCAATAGAATATCTTCAAAAACTCAGTATTTCACATGTCTTTCGCTTTTAGAGCGGAATTGCGGAATTTTGGAGCGGAATCGCGCCAGTTTTCGTGCACTTAAAAAATCTATGATTCATTTCTTTATGAAATTATACAATGCGCAATTTTGTCATTTTTGAGATCCTTACAAAAAACATGAGGATTGAATAAATAAGAAAAAATAAAAATAAAATTTTTTTTTGATACAATATTAATAATATTAGTAGGGGGGGAGTAGCGTTTTTGGGGACACCCTGTATATATTTTTCGAGATTTTGAGCAAAACCCTATGTATTTCCGCAAACATCTGGCAACCCTATATGTTGGTACAGTGGATAGTTGTCTTGGAAGATCCCCGTGACATGAATGGCACCGAAATGTTGACAAGACCCCTATCCGTCGTCTAATAATCGCGGCGTTCCCTTCTTATTCGAGTTGAACTTCAAATTAATTGGGTCCAATAAAATATACGACCTGTTACAATTATAATAGCATTAACCTTAATACCCTGGCATGTTTCATACGTTTGATATACATGGGTTCTGAATGAGAACCACATTTCCATACACAAGCGAACAATCAGGTCTTCCGAGATGTATACCTACACGGATGTGACTGTGAATTTTCTTTGGTTGATACCTACCAGACCCACCTAGCTGTTATTACCTCCTCAGTTAGCGTTGCAGGAGAGGCGTTAATCATCGAAGAGGTTACTGAACGTCAACGTCAGGTCGTCGTGACGTCAAGTGACGTCTTCATTAACGTCAGAAACCGCAGACTCGGGTGAGCAGACGGGCGTGTCAGATATTTCGCCTCCAACGCTCCGGCGCCGCAATTTACCTTGAAACACCCCCTTGATTTATCGTAGTAATTAATTCCCTCCCATATTTGCTAAGTACAGGTTGAGTAGAGTTTGAATGAAGCATCAACATTTCAACTTGTGTCTTCTTTACTTATAGGTACATGTACAAATACATCTAATGTTAGTGTTTATTCGGAACATGATATTCAATTCAATTTCGGTTTGTTATTTTCATATGTGAACCTTTGTAATCGACCAACAAAAGAAATTGGCAGATTCCCAGATACGTATCGAATCCAAAATTTAAATAAAAAACGCTTGCATACGAGTCTGCAACACATTGGGACATTTTATGTCTTTAGTTGCAGACTCGTATGTGTCGCAGGCTCGTATGCAAGCTCTAAGAGCCACTCAGCTGATCCGGGCCGGGCATCGTCAAGTAAATGTCCTAAAGAGGCTACTCACGGAAATTACAGCTTCCTACAGTGTAAAGCATAGAAATTACTTATTAAAATGATTTAACCACCGCTTCAAAAATCAAACCGTTCTCGCAATATTTGGATCACCTGCTATGAATCAAATCATCGAAACACCAGCTCAATGAAATCATCAGAAATTAACAAGCGGTTGCAATCATGTTCACAATATCAATTATTGATAATGATCACCTGAGTGTACACAATTATTCAAATAACCATGCTCATAACTCAGCTTGTTGTCCACGCACTTTGCAGTAGTAACATAATATGGTTGGATAAATCGAGAGCTTTCGAACGAATGGTCAACGAATTTTGTTGGATGAAAAACAATGAAGTACCCAGCATTTCCCTAGCACCGACTCGGTTGTAATTGGAAATCATCAGAATATTTTTGTGAGCAATTTTACGTGACGTTTTTTTAGTTTATGTGCCATAGCAAAGACATAAAATGTCAAAACCAAATCAAACCATTCCCTTTTTGAAGCTTTACTTCGAAACTTCCGGAACAAAGATTGCATAATTTGGCTGAAAAATCACGCCCGAAAACTCACCTGGGCAAAATATCACCATGGATGGAAGAAAATATGGGGTCGAGTCCAGAAAATAAAAACGTAGTTTTTTTATACAAACTATTAAAATTGGCCAATATTTGCATCAAACTACAGAAATGTCTAATTTGTCATCGGGAGGGGGTTTTTATCTGTTTTTTTAGTGCTGCTCAAACCACTATTCTCAACCGTTTCCTTGATTCTTTTGTTCAAATTTTCAATTAAGCATTTGGTCTGTTTTCTTAAAACTGTCAGGAGTTTATGAAAATAGTTGTTTTTTCTATTCTTACCAATTTTTGTGATTTTATTTATTTAAAAATTAACTTATCATTTTTTTCAGGTTTAAGTATGGTCATGCAACAAACCTTAGGAGTTCCATTTTTTTTTATGCGTGGGTATGAACGGAAGAGGCGATTAAGTTAATTCTTGTTAGTTCACTAACCGGCTTGGATGTGCCAAAAATCGGGGATTTCATTTCGATGACCACTAGATGATGAGAAAAAATATCTGAGTTACATTTTCTTCTTGTCCTACTTAGGAAATTGAAATTTGATAGGGAAATACAGTAGGCCATAACGAGACGGATGAAATGATGGGCTTTTTCCTGATCAGCTGAGTGAGCTAAATTCTCTCTTACTTTCTTCGGATTATGAAATAATATAGGTTTACTCTCTGGAACATTGAAGAGAGTTGCTCCTCAAAAGCAGTAGTGAGATAACTAGATTCCCTTTATTAATTCTGATTCTCCGTGGTGGAACGGACCATAAGAGACGATTGAAATGGTGGGATGTTTTCTGATCAGCTGAGCGAGCTAATTTCTCTTCTGTTCACCTTAGGAAGTTGAAATTTGTAAGGAAGCATCTCTTGGGCATCTGAGTTAGCACATTGACTACCCGAAAAAAATATATCTATGAATTTATATGTTTTTTCATGGTGTGGAGAATCTGTATATTTTTTGTTACGTGCAATTGGTTATCCTTCCTCTTCTTATCTCTTCCTAAGGCCCATAAAACATCATAAAACCGGAAAACGTTGTTACGTTGCATGACAGAAGTGTTTCAAAAGATTGAAAATCACAATTTTTGGACTTTTATTACCCACAGGAGCTTTTTTTGGAGATCTTCCGCAGTGGCATTATATTCTCTGTGCTTTGCACGGGTGGCTTCTTCAGAGACTGACATCCAATCATGAATGGTTGCTCTGCTTTGACATAGTTAATTTGTTCGCCGGCATTTAATCTCTTTATTGAATTACGTTACAGTAAGTTCATGTTGATAATTTCCTTTAGTCTCGCTTGAACGGATGTTTCCATTTCTAACTGTCAGCATGTTTTCACATTGCGGTGAAGCATTAATTCAGAAGTTCTCGTTCGATGGTGGTATACGGTAATACGGTATTAGTTCCGTTATCCCGATATTGACAAAACTGAAACTGTCCCCGTTTGTAACGCAAGGACAAAGGTACATTTGGATTAGTAATAGCGAACACAAAGGGTTTGTAACCCCTCCCTAAGTGTAATCGAACGTCGATTCCATTGGAAATCTATGTGACGTCGTGGTTGTTCAAGTCGACTCTGAATATTTGGTAGACAGCAAATATGAGTTACCTTGCCAAAATCAAATATCAAATTCGTGAATACGGTTGACTCCAACGTTAATGCACAACACATTAAACGAATTGTTGACATTTCACCGAATTTCGGTTGATTACATAAGGCACAAACACCGCGCGGGATGATCGCGGAAATTAGAATTTCGATTAATCTTTTGAGATCCGTGGGATTCCAACAAACTTACTCAGAATACTCAGTATGTATCTATGTTTATGTTGTATGCATGTATGTTTATGCTTGTGTATGTATGTTCATTTCTATTTGTAAAATGTTTATCTCTATTCGCAAATTGTTTATTTACAATCGGAAAACGTTCAAATCTATTTGGAAAATGATTACCTTGATTTATAAAATTTCACATTCATATTGAAAATGTTTATTTTCATTTGGAAAAGCTATAATTGCAATAATTTTCTCATGTGCCAAGATCAGTGTAGGTGTAATGATGACAAAGTCATCGTTTCTCCCGACCACCACGGAATCGCATCACCTCAATCGGTCACGAAGAGGGGAGGGGAAGGGTATTATTTATTTTTGAATCAACGAAATCCATAGATGAGCTCTGATGAGCTGTTTTATGTTGCGAAATAAGATATTTCAGGAGGATTAACCACAAATTAGGAGACACTCTGTATACACTTATTTGGAAAAGGTAGGTTGTTATTAGGTTAGTAATATATAAAGTTTAGGTAGGTAGGTATATCGATTATATATTGTTCATCTGATAACTGGAGCTCCACGTTTAACTTTGCAAATCTCATCTTACAACAAATTAACCGGTGGTTTATTAATAACAAATTAACTGTAAATTTATACAAAACCCTATGGCTACCATTTCATCTATCTTCGATGTCCGATCCAGCTCAGGACATGAAGGTGCTATTACATGAAGCTGATTGTAATAAAACATGTTGTGCAACATGCTCAAAAATAACAAAAGCTTCAGAGGTGAAATATTTGGGGGTTGTGTTTGATAGCCGGGTTAAGCGGGAGCAACAAGTTTCGTTAGTCAACACAAGATTAAGAAAATTAATTTACATCTTTGCTATATTAAATAAAATATTATCATTGCCTCTATTAAAAATATTTTACTTTGCACTGGTCCAATCAGTGCTTTTGTACGGTATTCCTGCATGGGGTGCCACTTATCCCACTACCCTCTTGCCCATTATCACCACCCAAAAACAGCTAATAAGAATTATAAGTGAGAAGAGGTTTTTGGAACATACCGAACCCTTATTTAAACATTTGAATATTTTAAAATTTCCCTTACTGATGGAGCTTTATTGCATTAAACAAGAAAACATTTTTCTTGAAAGAAAAAAGTTTTTCCACGCCTAACCATTTAATTTACACCAGATTCCATTCATGCAACTTTATGACTATTCCATATTTTCGCACTTCTCTTGGTTACAACTCATACCCAGCACGAGGTGTACGTGGGTTTAATGCTCTTCCGGAAACCCTGAGATTGGCGCTTTTAAATAAAAACTGTAAAAATAGTCAGAAACTCAAAAAACACTTCATCATGTTGTAACTTCTGCTATACTGCTGCTGTTTAACTTCATTATTATATTTTTCTATCTTGGATGGGTACATGTTTTGTTTTCATTTCACTCCGATCCATTGCAGCTGGAACAATATTATTGTATTCTTTTTAAAAGAAGCGTGTTTCTTTTTCCCGTTTTAAAATAAGTAACCACTTATGAACATTTGTTATTTTTCTAGCTGAGGTACGACTCATCCCCCTGCCACGGGCTATGCCCACATAGAGGATAAGTTTCTGTATCTTTTTTAGGAAACCTGTATTATTTTTGAAGAGCATTTTATTTTCAATTTTTATGTATTTGTATTACTTTTATTTGTATTACTTTCAAAAGGGGTCATATCCAATTCCGAAAAAAATTCAGAAAGTGAAAAAAAAGCCCAAGGAGTTATTGATTGGAATTTAAATTTAGTTTTTAATCTAGTGTAGCTTAGTGAGGCACTAGAAATTATATCCCAAAACATGAGCAGCCAATCTCGAAAACCAAAGGAGTTACAGCTAATTATCATTAGGATATGACCCCTTCTGATAAAAATTTCGGATATGTTTCATTTTGATAAAAACACATCCAGTTCTCAATAAAAAATCTCAAAAATCAAGTGCAGGTAATTCATATTTTTTTTTAGGTATGAAAAAACACACATGGATTATGTTTCCAAATAATAAAATGTAGGTAAGGTATTATCAACCAATTTTCAGTATGGAACAAACAAAAAAGCCAATATAGAAAAAAATCTCAAAAAATCTTTAGAATCTGTCAACATTTCAAACATGAAAATCAGTTTCCTCTTCGTCAAGACAATCAAATTCTTCTACTTCGCCATCGTGTTTTGAGGGTGCTACTTCATGGGTACCCAAAAGAACACCAACAATACCCTCCATTCTCGGCAACACCAACAAGACACCTTAGCAACGCAAAAACGACGATATGCCTAAAAATCTCAAGAGACACGAACTAAAAACAGAAAGAAGCACTAGAGAAATCAGCGAAACAAGAGTGAAAAATGTTATCACAGCACGTCTTGATATCAGTAAATATTGGAAAGTACAGGAGCACAGTTGATAACAGGGGTGCCGAATAGCTCCTGCACTCTGTTGGTTATTCATACCAAACCCTTCAAATCTAATCGTCAAACAGCACAGGCATTCTAACAGGTATGTTCAAAACTAGAGTTGGAAAAAAATCCGGTAGGTAGATGGCATTTTGGATATGTTCCTTTTTTGAAAAACATCAACGAGCATCAACTTGAAGCAAGATGAGGATATATTCCCTTTTGATTGAAACGAAAAATTTCCATCATATAGGAATGGATGAGATCCATTTTGATCCAAACATCAAACTTTGGC
This sequence comes from Adelphocoris suturalis, assembly GCA_030762985.1. NCBI lineage: Eukaryota > Metazoa > Arthropoda > Insecta > Hemiptera > Miridae > Adelphocoris > Adelphocoris suturalis. Next base: position 37,161,630 of record CM061049.1, read on the forward strand.
CTTCAAATACACAAGGATATGTTCCTTTTTGACGCTAACTGCTCTTACAAATCAATTTTGGTAATCTTACAGATTGAAAATCCGTTTTTTACAGATTTTTTTTGAAAAATGGATATGACCCCTTTTGAAATTAAGCTCCTCAGTTATTCCCAATTTTCACCTCAAAAAATTCTTTCACTAAAGTTCACTCCATGTTAACCAACATTATACATCCTTGTCTAGTGAAAAATGCGTAACCGAACCGTGTTATTTGCCTACCTTGTATTCACATATTATATCACATCATATTACTCACATATTATTGTTAAATATCATAGCGGTTGGAACGAACGTGATAGCAAGGCGTATTATAGTTCTTAGGTTTACCCTGGAAGTCTCAGTGATGATTATCAGAACAAAGGAATGCACAGCATGATGTCTAATGCACGGTGGCCGGGGGATACGGAGACTCATGGGATCATTATCATTAGACATGGATCCTAATCTACTGCTGATCACTCCGTCTGGCGGTTTCGTAATTTCACTAACGCCAAGTTCCCACCCAAATGGCTCGGTAAAACCTGTTTTGTAAATTTCTACGCTCCAGGAACAGGAAATTACTCCTGGAAGTGTATTCCTTGATTCACAAAGACCTCTCGGCGATTCACAACATTATTCTCTCATCCGACTATTGAGTTTTTGCATATTTTCATAGTTTGGTAATTGTAAGTCTTCCCGGCATAATGCACTTCGCTATTATTATTTTCTCCCAACCTACCTTCCAGTGGAATCCACGAGGGCATCCCGTCTAAAGATGGAGGGTCAACATAGCTCCTCTTAGAATCCTACTCACTCTGGGGGCCACATCCGTTGACACCTCGTACAGTACCGCTAATTAGCTTCCATTTCATGGGTGATTTTCACAGAAAACGGCAGTTTCGAGTTTGACTTTTGAAAGAAGAAAAAGTCCAGTCATGCAACATGACCCCATGAGCGAATTTTTGAAGATGTTTCATGCAAATATTACCGATTTTTACAACTAGCAAACGGCATTATTTCGATTTTTGACTGATTTTTCAACTTTGAAATTTTTGAAAACTTGATACATATTCTTATAGGACATTTTACGCTGATTCCGAATATACCACATGTTAGTATGCTGATAAAATTATTTCGCACAAAAAATCGCAAAAAACAGGCTATTTTGAAATTGTTGACTACATTTTTGAAAATTTCAACCCGAAGATGTAATCCGATCATGCTGGCAAATGAACTTGAACTTTAGTTTTGTGTCCTTAACATTTTAAAATTTGTTTGAAGTTTCTAGCACAATTCTACGGACAGTTATCGTCTGGAATGACACATACATACATATATACATACGTGTATACATACATACATATATACATATATACATACATACATACATACATACATACATACATAAAAAAATGCGTTAAACTTCAGAATATGATTCAGAATAGCTTGAAACTTCTGCATAAAATTTTTTCAAAAATTCACATTCTACAAATTTTGAGGCGAGAATAATAGCTTAATTATCTTCAAAAATTCGCTAAAAGTGTCCGAATCGAACTGAAAAAAGTTACAGTCATGCAGCACGATCGTATGAGCGAATTTTCGTAAATGATCGTACCTACTATACCTATTATGTTGCATCGTTTAAAAATTGAGGATTTTGAGTATGAAGATATTGTTAACTACCTACCTACCAGTTTCATGGCAAAAACCCGTTCTAAATAATAATCAGCTATTCAAAAAAACAAAATTGGATTTTTAACTTTTTTGCAGTTTTTATCGATTTTTAGCACACTCCAATAAAATTTAAGTACATTTTACATCATAAATAAATTTTTAATGTTCTATTTTATAGTTATTAAACTCTATTTGACTTAAATTCTGATAAAAATATCAATTTAACGATTTTTAGCCTTTTTTTCAATTTTTAGTGATTTTTTCAGCACTTTTTTAAAATTTGAAGAATTTAATAAGTTCAAAAAATGCTGCTCACAAACTCGTCCTTTCGTTGAGAAAGTTTGATTTTTTTGGCGTATGAAAAAAGTGTATGAAAACATATGAACAAACGTTAAACTCTAAGACTTGTTTCAGAATGTCTCAAAACGAATTTCAATGAAGAAAGTTTTAAAAAATTTTGAATTCAACATTTTTGGAGCCATTGCAATAACTTAATTTTTTACAAAAACGAGCCTAAAAGAAAAACAAATGCTCTCTGTATCGTACATATCGAGATTCGATGCCAGTCCAAACTGTAGCGTCTTTATTAATTATGAAAATAAATAATTGAAAACTGGTGGACGGATGATGCAATCCATAGATTCTCACAATTTTGACTCTATCCCGGCATCATCGACCTCCCCTGAATTACCTTCAATTTGTTTGGTTGGTCAATGCGAGAATATTGGATTAATGAATGCGAGAATGCGGAAATACCTGGAAATAAAATGAAATCCAAAAACATAATGATTTACCTTCTTCCTAGGCGTTTTGACATATAAGTCCTCGAATTTTCAGGACAGGTTGATGATGGACATTTCGGTGATGATTTGTCTGTTTTTCTCTAATGTTCTCGAATTTCTTAAATTCGGCATATAAGATAAAAATAGACCGTTTGGTGCATAATAAAAATAGCATAAGAACAATATGGTTCAAGTAATCACTCAGAAAAAGTGGACAGGCCGGCAGAAAAAGTTGATCATCCCACGATCCAGCACACGTCTGCTTTCAGTGACGACCGAGTGTTGGCTGAATGAAAACAAATGGGAGGTTTTCTGGTAACTGAAATGCGCGCAAATAATATGGGGGAAAAAATACCGCTAAAATACACCTGCGACCCCGAAAAGTCCAAAAACGATATTGGACAGGTCGATGAAGGCGATGCCTGTTACACACATATTTCCCTCCAGATATAATTTTCTTGCTGTTCTAAATTTATTTTAACGATCTGGAACGCATCTCAGGAATTTTGCTAATGTAGAAAAAATGGAATCAAATCCAAATTCAATGATGGAAAGACTTTGGGAAGGGACGCTTTGTTACACGACAGGTCGATGATGATTTGCCTACATTTTGTTAATTTTCTATATTGAAAGAATAACCATAACTTACTTAAAAGAAGAAAAAAGTTCTCGGTAAAAACCTATATTACAACGTAAGACGTTTCCCAGCTCTCAAATCTTTACTGGGTCGCCACAACTGGTCAGTACATCGCTTCTGCCTCTGTCTGTGAGCCTCACTCTTATAGCCCCCACCGCCCTTTGATTGACCCTCGAATCGAACACATTTTAGTACTTCTTACGAAACGAAATGCTATTTAGCACTTCCAGACCAAATGCAACCTTTTCCAGACAAAATTAAACTTTATGCTAACCAAATTAAACCTTTTCCAAACCAAATTAAACCTTTCCCAAACAAAATTAAACTTTATCCAAACCAAATCGAACTTTTTTTTTTTTTCAATCACTAAACACTCTCAAAATGACCAGCATGAATATAAACTGACTTGAATTATTTGTGTATGGTGACGTAAAATGTTGTGTTATGGACGTATGTAGACTTGACAAAAAAAGAATAATAATAATAATAATAGTAGTAATAAACCCTCGAATTTCATGCTTGCATTATAAGATAACTTTTTTTTAAATATTAAATTAAGGGTACATGGAAAGTGTAACGTTTCGGGATAGTTTGATTTAAGTACCTATCTCTAACCTAGATAATTCGACAAATTTTTCGAGTACGGCTTAATTCACTGTTGAAAAAAAGTTAACTTATTATACAAGCTAGTCATTCGAGGGTTTTCTCCATTTTTTTCAACCCCTTAACCCCTCCCCCTTCCCCTTACTCCCTCCTTAATTCACTATTTAAAAAAAAATCACCTTATTATGCAAACATGAAATTCGAGGGTTTTTAAAATTATTATTATAGTGAATATTTTTTTGTCAAGTCTACATCCGTCCATAATATAACATTTTATGTCACAATACATAACATTTTCCATGAATCAACATTTTAAGTCAGTATATGTATATATGATGGTAATTTTGAGATTGTTCAGTGATAAAAAAAAAAAAAGTTTGATTTTGTTTGGATAAAGTTTAATTTGGTTCGGAAAAGGCTTAACTTGGTCTGGAAATATGACGAAGTCATGCTCCCACCATTTCGAATGGTGGCGCAGATGGTGTATTTATTTGAAACTATGCTTTCAGTACATAAGTACTAGTAGTTCTAGAAAAAAGTAGAAGAGTGGGAAGGGGTGTACTGTAGTCCTGCCCCTCTCCTCCCCCATTTTCAGAATGAGCATTTTTCCACCTCAAACCATCATTTTCTAATTTCAAAAATACAATTTAGAAAGTAGGACTCCACTTTTCTCCATCGTTGACATCTAAAACATCCTTAAAATGGTTTAAATTAACAATGTTTTTTTTTTTAAGTTGAAGGCCTGGTGAAAAAAGTCAGTCCTTCCCCCCATTATTTAATTGGCAGTAACAACCCGAAACTTTAACACATCCATGACTGATGACACAGATGCACACATCGATCGACTATTGAAGAGTTTACAGGCAATAATATTGCAATGAATACCTAATCAGTATGGGAGTTATGGGCTCGTTATGGCAATTTGTCGGGAATGTGATTCTAAGCATAAAGCTGCTTCTAGCTTTTCTACCTCTAGAAGAACGCTTTACAAATTATTTGAAAAGCAGTTGAAATAATGCACTTACCACTTATGAATCGAAGATAAATAGTTTTGATAAGCTGAAAATGTTGGTGGCACTGAAAATAGGTAAATTATTTTATCCTCTCCATTATGCAAGTAATGATTCCATTACGATTTCAAAGGGACGGGGAAATAACACGATGCGAAAAAACGAATGTTTACGAGGGAGACATTTTTTATTGAGTAACTGGGAGGGGAAAAATAAAAATAAAACACAACACGGAGCGCCGTTATCAAGAAACAATGGTAAAAGGTTACGGAGAAAAAGGGAAAATTGAGAGGGGATCCCTACGACCGGAGGAGGAACACAAAGGTAGGTAGGCACTTAATTCTATAGAAACTCCGCAAGGACAAAAGAAAGGATTATAAATCAATTTGAAATACTCTCTGAAGTTGTATTACCTACGTCAAAGATAATGAATAATTTTTTTGTTGAAAAAAAAAGACGTGAAAATTAGAAGTTGGAAGCGAGGAAGGAAGAATAATGAAAAGGATACGAAAGAAGAGAGAAGAGAGAGTGAGAGAGAGAGAGAGAGAACAAAAAAACTTTTGAATAATATTGGAAAAGGAGGATCTCTTAATTAGGTTGTCCGGCGACGTGACAAATTCGAGATCGGACAGCTGGGGGTGGTAGAAGAGGGGGAGGGGTAATAGTGGGGGTGGGGAGGGGGTGAGTTCTGAAACAAATCGCAGGACGAAAATGAAAATGGGATTGGCGTAGGCGAACGGGGGGGGGGGGTCCATTAAGATGCGAATGGGATGCTGGGATGATGGATCGGCTTTAAAATCTTCGGGGTTGGTGACAGGAAATATAATGTTTCCATTTCTGTCTTGAAAAAAAGGAATTCTTCGGTGGTTCACAGTTAGTTTTCGTACGGTATTCATTTGTAATCATTTTCTAAAGGGTAATTTAATGATAAGAAAGAGATTATTTACAGCGTAGTTTTTTCTAAATTCGAATCAATTCATTTCCATATTTTAAGTCGTTACAAATAAACATCACTTAAGCCAAAAACGGACTAATGTTGTGGCTGCGTGCTAATGAAAATTTAAATTCACTAGATGAATTTGACTCCTATGAAATAGACGGTGTTGAGAGTGTCTGAACCAATAATAGCCTCAAAAGGCGCATTACCCTATGTGGCCGGATCTCTATGTTCCTTATCTTCCTACTCTTGAGATGAACACGAATTCTCCTCGAACAGATTCTTGAGATATAGCCTTCAAGCTAGGTATTCCCCAAAATGAGGTCAATTACACAAAATTACTCGCCTCCAATGGCCTTTTGCTACTTTCTAGAAGACGGAGGTGATCTGTCTAAACTAAACTGCCTAAACCTTCGGTAGTGAGGAAGCGAAATCAGTATCTCATAAATATTTCATCACAATTTATGAGGTGAAAAATGAATGAGTTCTTCGGTAATAGTTACAATATTTACCTAGCGATTTTCCTGAAGTTACTATGGTCATAGTTTCTAACATTAAGAAATCTCAGCACCCTATTTAGGGCCTCGGCGGCAAGGAACGTGTAAATCCACTTTCAAAGAGTCCAGTGGCTCACATAAACAGTAAAATCATTATTGCAAAGCTTGAAAGTCCGAGCGAGGGTTGTAAAGTGTTGAACGCATCAAAAACCGATGCGGTTTCCATCCCGAAGTGAAGTGGATGTTTCGAATACCTTCTGTGTGAACGGCTGGCAACGACTGCGATTGTTGAGCCCTCGCAGTATTCAGTTCGTTCAGTAGGCCGTTTGACCACATCAATCGCACGGCAGACTTCCTTCTCAACTCTACAAATGTGTTGAAGGTACCTACGCATATTCCTACCTACGATATTCACACAGCATTTCAATAAAATATCTACTTTGGAATATTTCTGTTTGAATACACTAAGTTAACATATTTCTTGCAGTCATAATAATATTTTTAAAGTCGGTCTGGAAGACCTACTAATAGACTTTGAGGCAGCAGTGTCAATATGAATACTTGCACAAGTAAACTGTTGATTGTACGTTCAGAATTCATATGCTCTCCTGGAATATGGGATTTAAGCCAGGTTAGTATCTATTTTTCTTCTTCCGAGTCTTTTTAAGGGTCCTTCTAGTCACTCCGGTCTTTACACACATACCATGATTTAAAAAATGATATTTGGTAATTAAATCATAAAGAAACGCAGATCCTAGGATTATAACCGTCTTAGAATGAAAAGCTGGTTCCTAATTTCAACTGCATAAAAAAACTTTAAATTAGCTTTATGGTCGAAACTAAAGCTTGTATCCGAAAATGTCGGTGTAACGGATGGAAGAGGACACCCAGAATTGAACGGGTTAAGAACTCCATTTCATTTCTATTTAAAACTGAAATAGAATCTCAGATTGAAATCACCCCTCGATGGAGTACGGTGACTATAGGAATAGCTTCCCACTAAAAGTTATATAGCAAAAAACACTCACTCAGTTTGCGTAAGCAGAACCAACTTTTCGAATCGATCAGCTGGAGCTTTGGGTGGAGCCAGTAAATTTCATTTGTCCCTTGATGTCCTAGAGAGGCTCCCTATCAAATTTTGTTGTAATCAGACGGACGACATAACGTTTAGCTCACTTAGCGGATCAGGATGGCGCTCCTCACTTTGCTCATTTCTTGTTGTCCCTATCAAATGTCGAAGTCCTACGGTAAATAGGAGAAATTTGAGCACAATTTTGTCATCATTATGATTGATATTATGGTTCGTGGTCAGTTGATCCTCGCCTAAATCAGCGAGGCACAAGTTTTTACATGGTAATACATCATACCAAAATTTGGTTCAAATCGGACCATCGGTTTCGGAGGAGTAGTGAGCATAAAATTTTGTCCATATGTATATATATATATATACATATATATACTCGGCGCTTCGAGCCTCGCCGGGGGGCTTCGCCCCCCTGGACCCCCCTAATCTATACTCGGCGCTTCGCGCCTCGCCGGATCTTTTCTCTTTTCTACTGCGTAGAAAACGAGGATAATTTGCTATGCAATTTTTGGCCTGAATCAACTTAGTTTTGGAATGTAGCCAGGTACGTAAGGAGAGGGAAATTGGTAGCTTGAAATGTGAACATTTATCACATAAATCAAGCGCTTTCCAACGAGTGGCGAACGATTTTTGTGCGATGAAAACTGCGGAAGTTTCATTCCTCTAACAACGGCTGGGTTGTACGTGAAAATCATCGTTAATTTCGTTACGGACATTACAAAAAAACTCGGCGCTCCGCCCCTGGACCCCCGGTTACCTCTATTTACATACTTCGGACGAAATTATTGAAACACAGAATGTGTTTGCGTTGTCGCGCAACCAAGTGACAACCAAACAAGCGTCATTGTTTACTATTAATTTATAACATCAATTTATATAGTTATAGTATGAAACTACGAAAAAAAAACGAAATAAATTCGTGATAAATCAAGAGCGATTTATCAAGTAAATGTCCTAAAGAGGCTACATACGAAATTACAGCTTCCTAGAGTGTAAAGTATAGAAATTAGCTTTAAAAGCCACTCATCTGATCCGGACCCTGGACATCGTCAAGTAAATGTCCTAAAGAGGCTACATACGAAATTACAGCTTCTTAGAGTGTAAAGCATAGAAATTAGCTTTAAGAGCCACACATCTGATCCGGACCCTGAGCATCGTCAAGTAAATGTCCTAAAGAGGCTACATACGAAATTACAGCTTCCTAGAGTGTAAAGCATAGAAATTAGCTTTAAGAGCCACACATCTGATCCGGACCCTGAGCATCGTCAAGTAAATGTCCTAAAGAGGCTACAAACGAAATTACAGCTTCCTAGAGTGTAAAGTATAGAAATTACCTATTCAAATTATTTAACCTCCGCTTCACAAATCAAACCGTTTTCGTAATACTCAGATCACCTGCTATGAATCAAATCATCGAAACACAAGCTCAATGAAATCATCAGAAATTAACAAGCGGTTGCAATCATGTTCACAATATCAATTATTGAGAATGATCACCTGTGTGTAAACAATTATTTATATAACCATGCTCATAACTCATTTTGTTGGACACGCACTTCGCAGTAGTTAACATAATATTGTTGGATAAATCGAGAGCTTTCGAACGAATGGTCAACGAATTTTGTGGGATGAAAAACGACGAAGTACCATTTCCCTAGCAACGACTCGGTTGTACGTGAAAATCATCCGTCACACATTTCGTTACCATCCCGCGTTCCATTTTCGGCTAATTAGTCCATGGCTAAAACACATTCTGTGTTAAAATTATTGGGGGTCGGCCTAAGAATTGCATAGCAATTTATATATATATATATATATATACATATAAAGAAATGTGAAAATTAATGACTATTGTAATCGTGTCACCCTCTGAAACACAACGCAAAGAAAATGCATCTCTACCCCCTAGTGCCGCCGTGGCGACGGCTGTAGTACCCCCTTTTGGTTTATTATTTCCAATAATAAGCCTATGTGATCGTGTAGCAAAAAATTTTTATAACCCCCCCTCAAACTTTGTCACTTTACGTTTCAAGGTGCGTAGAATCCAAATTTGAAATGTCCGTCCGCCGTCCGCCGTTCGCCGTCCGCCGTTCGCCGTCCGCCGTCCGCCGTCCGCCGTCCGCCGTTCGCCGTCCGGGCCTTAAAAGGCCTAAGAATTGACTTAAAAAACCTGTTCTTTCGCACACAGACTCCATTTGGGGTCTAGTTGGTCCTAACGTTTAACCATCCCGATCGCTTTACTCGCATAGATGCTATGGGCCAAAAACGGGCGAAAAAAGTGTATTTTTCGACGCGCGCACGCCTGGCACGCTTGTGAGGGGGTCACGGTGGGTGGAGAGGGGGGGGGGGGGGGGGGGTGAGCCGGGGGGGGGGGGGGGGAGTGAGAGGAGGCGCCGGCGCCGCGGCACCTTGTGGTGGGTACGGCGCCGGCGTTCCTTCCAGGCATGAATATTTTTTTTCAAGGTCATATTTGTGTGTTAATACCAATGCTTTCCCTACGCATATTTAATAACATATCCTCTCGACTTTTCGTACGTACTTAGATAATGATATTATTAAGGCAATAACTATTTGAATAGATAGGAGCTCAAATCGAGAAATATAAACACGCGTATATAATTATAGAAGTATAGGTTGTGGCAACTCGAAGTAGGACACACCGAGGAGTCTGGACGGGCCTTATGACGTACGCTAGCCAACTAAAACTACGATCATACTCAATTGAAAAAATAATAAACCTTTGTGAAATAATTTGCAGCGTTTTTACGAAAAGTTGGGTTATTTTACATCTTCACCCAACTTTTCATCTTGATCCGTTGTAACATGGTAGGAAATTGGCCACAGAATCCAAACTACCTACCAAGTTACAACGGATCAAGAAGAAGTCAATCATGTTGTCCTAGCCCTGCACCTTCTGAACCAACATAAGGCAATGGTAAGAGGAGGCTTCATATTAATGCAGTATGCAAACTAGACAGCAGGATCGAAGAAGGATCTGGGAAACAATCAAACTGTTTACATTTCAGTGTTTCAATTTTTAAAAAATCAACTTCTAATCGCGATAAGAATTTGACAAGAAACCGCTGTTGAAGTTGTTTAGGTTATGACTCCAAAAGCTCCTGAGAGCCACTTTTCTGTATAATATGGAAAAATGTCTCATGATTAATGGACAAAACGAAACGATTCGTCGTTAACTCAACGAAACCATAACCCAGCCACGGGGGTGATTACTTTGACGTCTGAATTTACGTGGTGAAAGATAATTCCTTAACGCCGCTTTTAATCGCCGGTCTCCCGTTACCGTTTGGTTAAGTTGACGAGACGTTAGTTCAGATTGGTGAAACTAGCCCTAACTATTTTCGTATCCTTTTGAACCGTAGTTGAATAAGTATTGGTGAAGTATGTGAAGCTTTGCAAAACTTTTTTATACCTAATCAACACTTTTACAGATTTTTCTCCATTTTTTCTGTATTCGGCTTCAATATTTTTCGATCAGTACCCTTCATTGGTTCAGACACCGAAAACGCCAATCATGATGAACCTTTCAGCTTCTTAACACCGAACACCGATTTCCGGGTCACCCACCTCACCTCAATTCGTACATTTCACTCGGACACACCTACGGTGCGGGCATAAACTACAGTTTCCTATAATACCACCTACTCTCAAGATGGGCACCGCCTCTCGGAAACACCGTCTTTTCCACGGAGTTGCGTGCCGAAAATCTCCTCCTGTCAGCTGCCAGCTCGCTATTCATTTCCTCCGCACGCAGGTCACGTCTTGACGTCTGGAAACTTTGCTTTTTATTTCGGTTCATCCCCCTCCTATACCGCTCTCTACCACCTTAACTCGTGAAAAAGTTCCGGGTTCGAGAAGGAATGGTGGTTTTCCCACATTTTTCGGGGAGAAGCTGATTTATTAATAGCGGACGTCAACGACGATAATTCAGTTCCTGGGGGTGACACAACTTCGCCAACTAGAGTCATGCCTTGTAGATATATTTCGCTGTGATACACGTATCCATTCAATACGTATTTCGGACACAATCTATATGGACTAAAAACCCTACCAAAAACCATCGTTGTTAAGTTTATAAGGACCTATAAGATTGGTATATACCTATTAGATTACAATTGCGCCACATTTTTGTGTGACGTTTCCTTATTTAGTTTCAGAAAGAAACTATCGGCTTTACAAGCAGATACCATGTTACATGGATATGTCTTTGATTGAGAATATAGTTTCCGCCATACGAAAATTGTTTATAGTCCAATCAACTTAGTTCAGGAATGTAGTCAGGTACGTAAGGAGGGGGAAATTGGTAGCTTGAGATGTGAACATTTATCACATAAATCAAGCGCTTTCCAACGAGTGGCGAACGATTTCTGTGCGATGAAAACTGCGGAAGTTCCATTCCCCTAGCAACGGCTGGGTTGTACGTGAACATCATTAGTTTGGAAAATCGTGACATCAACTATTGCGTGACGAAAATTTTTGGTTGACCCCCCCAGAGCAAAGTCATATCCATGTCAAAAATCATATGTACCTACCTTTGTTCTGCTCTTCCGTGTTTTTGTTATTCTATTATTAACCTTTGTAATCCGAAAACAAAACGGTAAACCTTCCCCTTCCTACTCAAAATTTGTTTGTTTACGTTTCTAAATGCTGCAAGATATTATACAAAGGCTTATCAATCCTGTATTACATATTCTTCTACGTAGGTCAATGGTCTATATTAATGTACCTATTACATAACTGCATTACGGTATTAAGTACCTATAGTACATTATACTAAACGAACTACGGCTCTCATAAGGGTTCGCCCCTTCACAGCGCCGAAACCCCTCAATTTTTCGCCTTTTTAGTTTATTGATTTCAGTACTGAGCCTTTGTGATCGACCAAGGGGTGGGGGGGGGGGATATCCCTCCCCCACTCAGAAAATGTGTTGGTTAACGTATCAAGATGCCTAGAATACATGCCTCCAGACCTTTTCCCCGAAACTACTGGACCAATGTTTATGAAATTCGGTCCTAAAATTATACATCTGCAGGGGATGTGTGGGTAACATCGGCATCAATTTTTATCAACGCTAAAGGGTAGTAATTAAGCACTAGATTGTTGAACAATAGAGATCTCGAAAACTTCCAAGGCAATATTATTGTTTTTTTTTTTTTTTTTGCATCATTTTATTGACATCATCCTAAAGAATCGGATGGAACACCCAGGTCGCTTTTCGTTCATCTGTTCGCTCTCCGTATGGGCTAGAACGTTGGTGGAGCAAATCATAACTGGTGGAACATCGGAAAATCGCCTAGTAACTACGACGCTCGTATCAGTTGATATAATTTAAATATAATTTTTACTTTACGTAACGGGGTTTATACAACTTTTGTCACCTTTAGGTGGACTTCCAAAGATTTGGTGGGTGATATGTTGTTTATAATTAATTTTCAGTTGGTGGGTCTACTCTTGTTAAATATTAGGAAAATGTAAGTGTGTTACATATTTAATTTAATTTAATTCTCTTCGGAATAGATATATCTATACCATTATATTTAGTTAGGTACCTAATGTATAGTATATTTCGTTTAATAACTGTAGATTTGTCTTCTGAGTAGGCCGACTATCCAAAACAGAAGCATTTTGTAATAATTTGTAGCGTTTAGTAAATGTTAAGAAACTGACTCAATCGTGAAAAATTCATCATCCTGCCTTTGTATAATGGAAACTATGTCTAGCACATATCCTCTTTCACGTTAAATTAATGTAGGTCAGAAGGTCGATTAGAAAAACAATCAGCATCAGACGGCCCTCAGTTGGTAAGTGAACCTTAGCTCGTAACATAACCAATGTTTTCAAGATATTCCATAGGCGCTCTAGTTCAAATTTCAGCAACATAGGTCGATTAGGACAGAATTTGTTCTCTGAGGTCCCTCAACTGACCAGTTTGATACGTACCTTGTGATTCTATTCATCGCGTCCAAAGCATTCCATTTTGAATTTCATCACTGTTGGTTGATTATATATATTTGTATAAGGTATCAGAGGGGCATCAGTAGCATTGTAGTGGCATAAGCACATGGCAGTAATATAAGTGGCAATGTAGCACTTACCTCATAGGTTCGCCCGTATGTTTTCAAATAAACAAGCAAATCAAATTATATAGTTCCAGATTGGGCAGAAACAGTCCAACAAGTCTGTTACCAGATACATGGATTACTGGGAACAAATAGATTGACAGCCAATATGTGTATACGACGTATGAAGATGTGATGTATTTGGTGTGATATGTGTGCGTGTCTGAAGTGCTCCGACAGTGTTCTGAATTCGCTATTTCCACCCAGTGGGTGGAATGGGCTTTAGAGGGCATTGAGACCCGCGACTACTGCCATTTTCACGCTGTCCGGAAGGCTACATTAGCCACCTCGGTGATGAAGTGTTCAAGGAGTAGTCGCGGGTCAGTAGACGCCCTTGGCCGTGCCTGTCGGGGTAAAAATGTGAATCTGTACCATGTGGTGCAGTGCCATCATTTTTTTCCCATCAGGATCATGATTTTGCAGCAGTGTCCTCGTACTCACGGTGGCTGCATTTTACATCACGATGCGGTTGCCAAGTCGTGGTATCACCACCCGCGTCCTGAGGGGTTCTTACTTGAACATGTGGTCATTTTATAGGGGCACTTCCTTTCACCCCATTCTTCCTCCTCGTCCTACAAATTCCCTTATCCCTAGAGCCGGCGTCGGGTAAACCTGGGCGTCCTCCCCACTGTTTTATTTTATTTGTTTATTTTTCGATTTAATGGTGTGCCCCTCCGCCATTGAGGGGAGTTTTGTAAAAAAAAAAAAAAAAAAAATAAAAAAAAAAATGTGTGTGTGTAATGTGTATGTGATTTGTAGGTCGGCCTGAAACGTAAAACGTGAGAGGTAATTTTGTTTTCTCGGTATAAGTTCAATTAATAGTAGATACTTTGACTAGTAGAAGATGATGGCATGCAATACAGTTACTAGTGGGTCAAAATTAGAGGTTCACCGTTAAAAGAAAGAAGACACCGGTCAAGCCTACACGTGAGAACCTTCAGGAAACGTTATGACGCTTCCAGCTCACCGCAGTCTCGTCACGTTTCGTCACAGATTAGCCGGGTCGCATATCCAATGGAAGCGCGTCGCCAAAACAATCGCCGCCGCCGAGTTGGGTTACGAGAATGAGTACAAGGGTTTTCGGCACAGTTCAGGGGAACAGTAGTGTACCGTTCGCCGCCCGGGCGAAGGTTCAATTGTGCTGATGAATGATGCATGTGTCGTACGTGGAAGAATTCAGAGCTTGATCGAGGGAAACGGTAAGCAGCCCGCGATTGCGTCCACACCTTGCGCCCATACAAAATTCAGGCCCACATCAACCAGAAAATAATTTACCGGAGTTTATCCAAACTCCGTTAATTAATTAATTTCGAGGGTTGAACCTTGAAAGGCATCTGCCGGCTTTCACTGACCAAAATCCCGTTTTAAACCATTTTGAAATAACCGATTTCACCTATAACGGAGTTCAAGCACACTGTTCAAGTAAGTGTTGGACAATTCATGCGTCGGGGCAATAAACTTGTCCCCACAAAGTAGCCCAATTCTAACAGTATCTCTTCGCTAATAAACAGACAGATAGACAAACACACCATTGCAGATAAGGTCTAAGTAGAACTTACTGCGTTTGGAAATGGTAAACCAGAAAGTTTGATCGCTTGATTGTGTTACCAAGCTAATAATAATAACAATCTATTTTACTAAATTTATTGAATAAAAATCTGAGAGAACAACCAGAAAACGTATTGTTGTTGTTTCGAATAAGACCAGGGCATTAGGATGTCAACTGGGTGAGGTGTCATTATTCCAACAGTGCTCTGTTTTTCAAGTACGGAGGAAGCTCACAGCTTACATGCTCGCATTTAGTAGTAAATCGAAGGTAAAATGTATTGCAAAGAAATGAAAAGCCAATATTGAGTTTTGAAGTTCACCTCGCTCTCTAGCAACTTGTCCCGCTGAAGGTAAAGTAGTAACTACAGTTCAGGGGAAAAAGCAACTACCCCGTTCCAAACAAGCAAGGCGGACTTCCTTTCATACTCCAAGTCTCGGGTTAAGGTCTGTTATTCCCGCTCTACAGCGTCTGGACCAAGTTCTCTCAGCAGCCAGCAGATTTCTTGAAAGGCAGAAAGCTACCCCCTTCCAGTACAATCTAAATTAAAAGGAAGGCAAGTTTTCCATCCGTAGTCAATCTCTGCTCGCGCTTTACTTCAAGCTTTACCCGATCTTCTATTAAAGTTTCCGTTTCAAAGGCAGCAAAAGTCCTCCTTCAAGTTTGTTTCTGGTTTATTCGTTCGATTCCCATGTGGATAAATGGTATTCCTGCAAAAAAAGGTAGGTAACATTTTAAAAAACATCGTATTTTACTGAAAAGCTCAATTTTACTGAAAAGGTTTACCTTGGAGTCACTAACTATGTCATTGCTGTGCCAAAAAATACCCTTCTTCTAATAAAACTCCAATTGGAGGTTGAAAAATGACTATTTTTGCTCAGTAATACGTCATGATTAAAGTTATTTTACATTTAGAATAATTATCACGCTGGAATTGATCATATCTCAGAAGTTATGCATAAGTTATAATAGCAGATCATGAGAAAACAATGGAAATTATTACACAATGGTTTATTATTTCTGTATTTGATAGCCATTCTACGGAGATCACTGATCTGTAATAATTAGTAAAGGTAATCTATGGCACATTATCAAAATATATAATATAAAAACACAGCGAATCATTGCACAAAGGTTACTTTTTATTTTTCTTAAATTAAGGTTTAAGCCGCACCTCATTCGGTCATTAGCGGCTATCATTTCTGTATTTAATAGCCTTTCTATGCAGATCGTTGGTATATAATTATTATTAAAGCCCCTGTATAGTAAATGATCAAAATTTGGCGCATCGTGCCTCCCGAAAGGGTTGACATCTTTACAGCTCCAGGACCCCGCAATTTTACGCAATATGGTAATTGTCGAAAATGTTGTCATCAATATGCTTTCGTAGATATACGCACCATCGGAGGAAAAAAAAATGCAATTAATTAAACCATCTACACTTCACTAGTCTCCCTGATCTAAGTATAGCGACATTTGAGTAGGTACCTACCGACGAAATATTTATGAGATAAAATAAAGTATCTACCAATACTTCTCTAGTCAATCTGCTTGGACAATAGTTAAACTCATTGGTCAAATTTCAAAAAATATGCTGAAAAAATCACCAAACATAGCTAAAAACGGCTAAAACTCGTTAAATTTATATTTCTTAGCAGGCTATTTTTCAAATGAAGTTTATTACCTATAAAATAGAACATTAAACAATTTATGAACGAAATCTTCAGAAAAAATGTACTCAAATTTTTTAAAAATTGGCTGAAAAATAAATAAAATTGCTAAAAAAAAAAAAAAAAAAAAAAAAAAAATGAAATCAGGAACACAGAATGTGTTTTTGCGATGATTCTATTTCCTTACCAACGGCTTGGTTGCACGTGAATAATAACAATATTTGGCAATAATAAAAAAAAAAATTGTTAGACATTTAATTTGGTCTAAAATCCTATAAATATTATATAAATAAATATGTAACTACAAGAAAAATACTATATAAATTGAGAGCTTTCCAACGAATGGTGAACGATTTCTGTGCGATTAAAATTGCGGAAGTTCCATTTCCCTACCAACGGCTCGGTTGTATGTGAAAATCATAAGAAAATTTACAAGCGGTTGCAATCATGTTGACAATATCAATTATTGAGAATGATCATCTGTGTGTAAACAATTGATTCAAATAACCATGCTCATAACTCAGGTTGATGGCCACGCACTTCGCAGTAGTTAACATAATATGGTTGGATAAATCAGGAGCTTTCCAACGAATGGTGAACGATTTCTGTGCGATTAAAATTGCGGAAGTTCCATTTCCCTACCAACGGCTTGGTTGTACGTGAAAATCATTATAAAAGGCGCATAACGGTTTTTTCTGTCGGTTTTTTGTGACGATTTTTTTTCGGTAGGTCATCGCAAAAACACATTCTGTGTTAAAATCTCTATTTGATTAGCAGATTATTATATTTATACAACTTTTTCACCATAAAATTAGTAGTTAACAATTTCTTTGCACTCAAAAAGCACTAATTTCGTAACAACGTAACATAATGTTGTGAGGCAATTTACAAAAATTCGCTCATACAATCATGCTGCATGACTGGAACTATTTTATGAAAGTTGAAAAGGTTTGTGTACACTGCTCTTCGTATCATCGAAATTCCTCTCACATCTCACGCGCTATGTTTGCAAATAACCTATTGCTATGTGTCTCTAAGCTCCCTCTTGCTCAAATATACACGGAAAATCAAGTAATTACATTAAACCGCGGATTGGGGAAACTGAACTGAGAATATTGACGACATTGTGTTGGTTGAAAGAGCCCCTTGTTTGAGAGAGCCACTCGAATTTTTATTCTCCGCGACCTGTTCCTGTGTCCAGCATTGAAATCGGGACGTGACGCCGGGGCTTTTCCCATTCGTCACAGCTGGAGAGCCTCTCGGCCTAAACTCGCCCCCGCGGATGGAAATGATGGATGACACCGCCGATACGACCACCCCGGACCCACCCCACCGCTGCGGCCACCCGTCCACCGGGCCTACAGCCCACGAAAACCCAACCAGTTCATCAACATCGGTTTTCCACTTCATTCAACTTCCGATCTTCCGCCCTCCTCTCTCGTTTTCCCACAACTTCCTGCGTGCTCCATCATAATGGAAATGATTGCTGTTTCCCATCTTTCAGTCCTTTTTCAGCGAAATATCCGCGCGGATCCTCTCATTTCTTCTCCGCATCAGTTTCCATTGTTGATTCCTGATTCCCAATTGGCCAATCAGCTGTGTCATTATTTGGATGTCTGATACTTGACGATTCACAAACAATCATAACTTCTTAATTTGTGATATCTTATCTATAGAGAATTTCCAAAGAAAGATGAGCTATTGAACGCTTCGAAATTTCAAAAGTGGGTTTGAAGGGTCGGGGACCCCCTAAAAATACATTTCGTACATCTAAGAACATAATCCTAGATTTTAACGTCGTATATACATATAGGGTGTATTTTCAGATGATAACTATCTTTAAAAACGGCGCAAAAATCGTTCCAACGCAGAAAAATCCGTATTGGCAAAAGATAGGTCGAATTCTTTAGCCAGTCCGATCGCTCCAAAATGTCAGGCTCCAATTTACAACTTTATGGCTCAAAAATTTCCAAAAAATAGTTTTTCTTGACAAGAGAGCATGTGGGGTGTCACAGTCGAAGTATTTTTCAGTGCTGAGTCGATTTCGACCCCTTCCGAATCTCGAAGTTTCATAAAAAGGTACACATTTTTTTGGTGAAAAATGCCCTTAGTGGACAAAATTTTGAAAAAAGAGCATGTGGTGGGGTGCCACTGTCGAAGTATTTGTTAGTTCGTTATTTTTAAATTGTAGATATTCTATAATTTAAAAATAACTGAAATAGCTTTTCCTCAACCACGAGCAACGCTCATTGATGGAACCAAGGGGGGTAGTTGTAGGTAGGTACAATAACCCTGCGTTATAACCAATTCTTAAAATTCTTGAAATTAATTCGAAGGACCACCCTCTTTGGTGAAAAAAGAGAAAACTGAGGATTTATGTACCTGTTATAATAGATGCCAAGACATTGATTATGGAACAAATATCTGTACGTACTCCTAACAATTCACAGGTATGTATGTGTATTGCACAATTATTTTTAAAGGGTTTAATGTAATGATAAATGACTAGTTACCTGTAGTTAGTTATATAAATATGTACTATGCCTGATCTCAGCTGATGTATTGTGTAGGTGCAACTACCACTGGTCCATCTCCCAACACATCGTTGATCAACGCTGTGTATAATATTGTAGAGTAGGTACCTAAGCATAGGTACCTATTATATAACGAGTGAATGCCTCTAAGATACCTTTATGCTTCACTGGTTTCTATACTTGTACTGAAGATCTTTGGCGAGTGTAGCATAGCGTTATAGGTGGAAGTTTATGGTGTAGTAGTACGCATATTATTCCATCTTTCAAACTAATCTTTTGCTATCAGCGGTGTGATAACATGATGCATTTCCGTAGCGAGCATCCAGACCACTGATCTAAGCAATAAACTGATCTGTGTAAAATCTCATGGTAACTGGAGCGCTGGGAATGTCACGCAGTGGGTAGTCGAACTAATGAGCAAGTCAGGGTGTAGAGTCTCGTGACTCGACTTGATTGTTCGAGAACGTCACGTCCAAAACCAGAATGAATTTTATTAAACGTTGCTAAGGTAACACAACTACAATAAAAAAATTTTTAGAGTATAAACGGGAGATAAATCCAACGAATATGTTAATATATTAGGTGGTTTTGTGTGTTGTGTTTTGTGTGGTGTTTTGTGGTGTTGTGTGTTTCTTCTACTAGAAGAAAAAAAAATTCTATGTGCACTTATAACATGAAGTGAGTAGAAAATATACTTAGCAAACTTGGTTGTAAACGCTCATTCAACCTAATTCAAGGGCATAATGTTGAAGAAAAATATAATATCTACATAAGTGCGAATGAAAAGATTTCTTCAAGAAAACAATGCATCCCCAAACATGCAAATTTTTGAGGGAATTGATCGATTTATTGCAATAGCCTCAAAAGTTCGAAAAACTATAATTTTTTATTGTCTTCATGATTTCAATTAGGAGCATTGTGTGAAAATAGCTAGAATTTTTTTCTTTTCGCCCATTGAAAATAGTGAAATATAGTACTTTATTTTTGATCTAGAATATTGATCTTTTCATTGTCCTATTCATAGCTCAGAAAAAAAGGATATGGTTGGGTGAGTATGTGGATAATTGTAATAATTTATTATGCGGTAATTATCGTGATAAGTTTTTAAATCAACGTTCTAATGATTGGTATGAATCAGTCACCAATCAGTGATTTTATCATCGGCTCCAAAACGGGACTGGATGCTCCTTTTGAGATTATCATGGATCTTGTTGTTTTATTTGACAGACAGATAAAGAAAGATATTTATGAGCGATGAGGTTCGAACTTTCGGTCAGGAAGTTGAACATCTGTTAAATCGATGCTCATCCCCCCCTCTCTCTCTCTCTAGGCCAAACTAAAAGAAACCCACGAAGGAAAAATATATCGTAACCAACTTTTCAAAGAACCGGAAAATGCATAATTCTTCATCAACTGGCCAAAAAGTTGTTTCACGACAGCTCCTTCTTTTCCGCGAAGGAGATTTGTCATCCCGGACGCTACGAGTTTTGCTCTTGGCGTTTTCAAAAGCGAATTAGGACTAGTAGGAAGGGAGTGAAACCAAACTGGAGGTTTTTCTTGTGATTTACAGGCATGGGAAAAACACTTTCCGCATCCCAACAGCACTATAGTTGTAGTTTTTTTCGACAATATTTATGGCCACGACAGCTTCACCGCTTAGACTCCTCAATGATACTGAACGTGATAGTCCAGAACGGTCGAGAACATTCGCTTGTCGTAGTTGTGGATTTGTGATTTCAGATTTCCAAATTGAAATTGGACTTGATTTACAATAATCAGAATTGTATAAAAAATGAATGCAGTAATTTCAACATTAAAATCAGAGATGTCGCAGTCATTACGTCGTGATTTAGATTTTAGTGGATTTTTGTTGAAAATTTGGTTATTGCAACGGCTCCGAATTTTTCCAAAAAAGAGTTTCTCAATTTACCAAAATTTTCTTCCAGGAAATCCGATATAGGTAAGTCATTCTGAAATTTTCATTTACCTATGACTTTATGCATGAAAATGGTCACACCGTAAAATCAAAAGCTCATCGTTGAAAAGAGCGTTAAATTTCCTTTCAGGGTAGTCATTACTTTTCTTTCTTTTACATGTCTCATTCAATGGTGGAATGTATGACTGTTATGAATGATAAAAATTAATTCACGGGTACAAAAAAAAAAAAAGAAAAAAAAAAAAAAAGTTCATGTTCCCTTGCTAGTTTCTTTTGGAACCACCTGTTCGTGCTGACTTACGAGAATTACAACATACGAAGTTTGTGAATAAGTTTCTATGCTATAATATTCCTTATTATTCCTGGTCAGCTGAAGTTGGATCAGTACCAGCAATGCAGACCATTTATATTCTTTCTAGGAACGGATCGTAGAACAAAACTCTGAAAGGAAATTTAACGCTTCTTTTCATCGATGTGCTCTTTGATTTTACGGTGTACCTAAAGGGAGTTGTGACCATTTCCGTACATAAAGTCGAAAATGAAATTTTCAGAATGACTTAAATTGGATGTCCTGGAAGAAAATTTTGCAAATTTGGGAAACACTTTTTGGAAAAATAGGGAGCCATTGCAATAACCAAATTTTCAACAGAAATCCACTAAAACCTATATCCACCACGTAACGACTGCGTCATCACTGATTTTAATGTTGAAATTGCTGCATTCATTTTTTCTACAATTTCGATTACTGTAAATCAATTCCAATTTCAATTTGTAAATCTAAAATTACAAATCCACAACTATGACCAAGCGAATGTTCTCTATTCTTATCTGCTGAATCCAGTAACAGTAAACATTATCCGAAACTCTCTCATAAGACCACACAAGGAACAAGCGGAAGTTCTCACAAATTGAATCAAATCTTTGCGGACTCTCTCACTTTTTGCCTCGATTTCGTTACACGCAACATCGCACAATCATTCGACAACCCTCTCTATACCTTCTTCTCTTCAACAACTCCGAACCGAAAAATTACTTTTACCGCAATATTGTTTGTTTTTCCCCTTCCCTTCATATTTCCTGTCGAAAGTTTTCCTTCGAGCAAACTTGCGTTTCTTGTTTCCCCCTTGTTTGAAGAAGGTAGCGATATTTCCTGTAACGTTTGGGGCGATGAACCTTGCCATCATTCTTGCTTATAAACTGCACCATTTATTACTGCTTATATTCTGGGTGTTAATCACATCATGAGTGTTTTGCACGACGCGCCTAATTCATATTTTCTGAACTTCTCTTTATAATATGATACATATCCGGTAAACAGCCACAATTTGGGACATTGTTTCCATTTATTTAAAATCCCCAAAGACGATGAATTTTTATCCAGAGTCCCCAATGACGGCAAAATCTTTAATTAAAAATTATTTTTAAGTCTCCAAAGTTGAGCAAATTATCCTTCCCGGTTGTTCCGATCTTTGATTGGGGGTTAGTAGCCCAATGAATGTTTCAGTTGACATTTCCTGAACTGGATTCTCAGACAACCCATCCTATTTTTAATTTCTTCGTTGTTATTTCCAATCGCCAATGCAACTATTTATCAAGGAACGCATGTTCTCTGCCAGTAAAACTATCTCAGTTTTACCTTTACGATGGAAGGTAATTCATTATGGTGCCTGGGGTTTTCCAGTTGACATTTTCTGGATTGGAACCCATACTAGTGTTTGTCTACATTTATCATACTTATTCTTTAAGTATGATTTTAAGGAAAGGAGTGTGATGGTTCCCTTCTCATCTGAAAGAGCGCGTCTACCCTAACGCTGTTGCTTCGGATCGACACGCTCATTCTCACGTTTCTGATGTAGCTATTCGAAAGACACCTAACTCATTCGATCGAGGAGGTTTTTATCCTGAAAGCTGCAAATATTGCGCTATTAAGGGTTAAAGGGGCAGTCAAATTATTCTTTGTTTATTTACTGTGCGGAATTAGGCGATGGAACCCAGCCCATACGCTCTAAATCCGTGTCAGGGTAAGAAGTAAGAATTATAAGTTCATGTTCCCTTTCGAGTCTCTTTTGGAACCACCTGTTCGTGTTGACTTACTAGAATTACAGGATATGAAGTTTGTGAATACGTTTCTGTGCTATAATATTCCTTATTATTCCTTGTCAGCTGAAGTTGGATCAGTAAGAGCAATGCAGATCATTTATAGGCTTTCTATAGACGAGTCGTAGAACAGAGGCGAGAAACGAAAAGTGGTTAAGACAGGAAAAAAAGGTACAGGGGCAAAACTTGTTCATCCCCAGCTCCTTCCATTCTCCGCAGCTACACGAGACAGATGCTTCCGCCACAACCTCTGGACCCACTTGTATTCCCACCTCCTTTCTTGCTTAACTGCTCTGCTTCCTCAACGGGGCACTAACACAGGAGGATTTTCTCACTGATGCCCCGCCACAGTCGCATTCCCACCCTGAGGGAAGATCCTATAAATACCAATATGGGGCCTGCAGGTAGGCGCTTTTATAACCTTCAATTCGGCGTAACTGCTCCCCGAGCCTCAACACTACAGTCTTCGAATCCTCAAGAAGACGGGAGGTCCCGGTGGAGGATCACTGAACGGTGGGCTGCTGTCCCACGCCTGTAGAAGTTGCGGGAGAGGCCCCAATGCTATTTGCCAGGGTTACATCCTGGACAAGCTGCTTATAGCAGGGTCTCAAGCGAAGAGATTTAATGGCAGAAAGCATGCGCATTGGAAAACATTCTTTCAAAAAATCATTAATATGCTTAACCCCATTATGCACAGCCTCTGCTTCCTTTGCTGCCATACACCGCAAATCCTCAGAAGCTTACCAGGGCCACTCTCGCTTTAAATATCAATTGCATCGTATGCCTGTACAGGATGCTTCTTCCTGAAGTGGGTGCTGAGGCCACGCTTCGAACTAAAGAATCTCTCACAGTCGGCACACTGATGGGCATTAATTAGAGCAGAGGAAGAGGAGGAAGGGTAGGATGGAAAAGATGAAGATGAGGGGGAGGATGACCGACGCCCCTGCCTGGGGCGACCCGGAGCTTCTCCTCTAGGATCCTGCATACCAAACATTCGAGTGTGCTCTCTCTGACTGAAACAGCATTAATTTATTTTCTGTGGGTCTCATTTTCTTCAATACCTTCATTCCATAGCAGTCATCAAATGTAGCATCATGCGACAAGGCATGGTGGCTTACTGGCATATCTTCTTTTTTCATAACTACTGATGATCTATGGTTATTAACCCGCAAGTTAAGTGCTGTCTCCGCTTTTCCTACGTAGAAGGCAGGGCATTGTTTGCACAACACTGATACACACGCATAGGCGTCTGGCAATCTGCTGACCCTTTGCATACGTATGAGTTGGGGTTATTAGCAGACGTGAGTGTTCCTCCCCTATAGCCAATGGGCAAACTTTACATCTGCGCTTGCCACAAGGATACAAACCTCGCCGTATATATATATATATCGTTTCAGAATGCCTCAAAACGGAATTCAATGAAGAAATTTTTCAAAAATGTTGATTTTGAAATTCTTGGAACCATTGCAATAGCTTCATTTTACTACGAAAATTTGCTAAAATCAGGTAAACTCGGGACAATGTTTGTTCTATACGAACCGGAATCAAAGTGAAGACCCTCGGCGAGGTCTGGTTCATCGTAAAAAATTATTAGATGTAACTCGCAAACCCTCCGGGGCAGGACTGAAAACGAAATGGCGTATCCAAGTTTTATAGCAGGGATTGACTGAAAGACGAAGGAGCGACATGAAAGACTGAAACGGCTGTGGTGGGAAACGGAGGCTGGAAAACAAGGAAAAAATGTTGGATCTTTGAAGATAGCGGAGATAGAGAGGACTTGGTTTATTTGAAGAGAACCGAGGGTAAAGGTTTACGAGTGTTTGGTATCCCTTCGGGTTTTCTGGATGAAACGTCGTTCGCATGATAGGTGGGGGTTGAGAGAATTGAGAAGTCGGAAAGAAGAAACAGAAGATATAGTGGGGCGTGTTTTCATTTTCCTAACCAAGCAAAGTTTAAGTAGGAAGTTATGTATACATTTTTATGGAACTATCTCAATATAAGGAGGTCTTGACTAATATTGAACGGTATCAAAAGTGAAAAGTTAAATTTATGAGTAATATTATTTCCTTGAATATTATCCTTTACTGTGTTTGTTTTCAGAGGTTCCTTACTTAATTTATAAATTGGGCACACGCCCATGTAGGTATAAATAAGTAAATAAAACACTTGAATTCAGTTAAATCATGGTTTACTTGTACGTATAGTGTCGTTGTTCCCTTTAATTCAACAATAGGTTTCTATAATAATAATAGTATTATTATTGCCGTCATTTTGAAAAACACAAAACCAAAACTAGTTTCAATAGTAACATAAATATAGATGATATTAACATGGATAACTTATTTGTAATTCCTATAAGACTCTCAACATGATTGAAATTATTATATTAATTAATCTGGATTACCGAGCTGAAAAGTTAAAAAACTGTGTTTCAGAACGGAGTTGTTATTTATGTTTTCAGTTTGTCTTTTCAATAGTTTATGTTTTGAAATATTAGTGAGTTCTACTTCTTCAAAAGAAATGACTATTGGATAGTGGTAATAAGTAGGATTATGTACCGGAGGTCAGGGTGTGAGAGGTTTTTACCTCTAGCTGGTAAAACAACGAACAAAAAAGTTGTTTCCGCTGTTTCGCAGCGCCCATGCCGGGTTTCGCTAGGTTGGATGTGTTAATGACAATAATTCTGATCGACAGACTGATATCGACCGACATATCCACAATTGAATATAAAGGGTTACAAAGTTAATGTTGAAAGAAACCAATGAATATTGCTTACCTACAAGTAGGTGAAGTTGGTTCAAGGGACCTTTGGAGATCGGCCAATATCCTGCTAAGATGGGCACCTAGTGACAAAATATATAGGTATGTGACAAATAGAAATAGAACCTTAACAAGAAGAACCTTTGCTAGATAAGAATATATAAAGACATTTTATCTTTTTTTGATAATACATTATATTTTGGAATTAAGTGGTGGCTGATATAAGCAAAAAAGAGTGAATGGGTGAAGTGTGAAGATTAATAGGTACCTTTGTATTATATCTCGCGGGTCTCGAGTGTCGAAAATATCAGAGTGGCTCCCGGTAGAAGAAGAGTCTTTATGAAAAAAGTAGAAATACAAAATGCAAAACCTAAGTGGAGAAAGTCTAAATTATATATATATATATATATATATATATATATATATATATATATATATATATATATATATATATATATATATAAATTACGAATATATAAAGCGCAAAAACAAAAGAAGGTATACTCAGCCATCTTTCTGGACGTGTCTCAAGCATTTGACAAAGTGAGCCAAAAAGTCTTGAAATTAATATAAGCTAAAGAAGAGCCTTCCCAATCAGTATGTCCAGCTGGTCAAATCGTATTTATCAAATCGGTATTTTTGCATAGTACGATATAAAACAGTATTAGTTATAAACAGCACGATGCACATTCACATTCAGCGCCATAGAAAATAAACGCTGGTGTACCCCAAGAAAGTGTATAAGGCCCATTCCTAGTCGCCTGTACACCAGTGACTTTGGAGAAGTTGATCATAACACGACAGCAACATTTGCAGATGTCACTGCAGTCCTGGCATTGGATGAATCGATTTCAAAACTTAACGAATCCCTCTCTAAATCAGTAACTGGACATTAAAATGGAGGATCAGATTTAATGAGGCGACACCCGACATTTCCAGCCGGACATCCCTACTTTTCTCAACATGTGGCGATTCCCTTCACGAGTGAAAGCTAGACGCTAAGCTCAGGTAGAATGAACATGTTAAAAGAGGATACACAAACATACATAAACAGACAAAGTGAATACAATAGCGCGTTTTTAGGACGTCCTCCAGAAGCTATGTCTTATTGGCAGTAGGGACGCCTATTGGAATTGATCTGGGGGGGGGGGGGAGGGACAACCCAAGCCTGAGAAGAAATAAAAAACCGCATACATCCGTTTCAGACTATTCAAAGGCCAAATCCGTGAAAAAACCGTGTGAGTGTGCGTGTGTTTGTGTGTGTGACTAATTTTGTCGACGCTGCCCAGGCCACAATTCTCAACCGATTTTCGAGATATAATTTCTTTGTTCAATCCCAATTTCGGTTTAGTTGTGCAAAGAATCCCAGTGATTTTGAATTTCGTGGTTGAAGATGGGGATGGGGGTAATATATATTTTTTTGCTATAATTTTCAAACAATTTTTGTGATTTTTATTTGGTTCGATTCCAATTTTGTCCAGTTGTGCAACAAACCTTATGAATTTTGGATTTGCTGTCGTGGTGAGGGGTGAGGAGGACATTTTCCGATTATTTCAAGCGCAGCCCTAGCAACGAATCCCGACCGATTTTCGTGATTCTTATTTTGTTCCATTACGAATTTGATAGGCATAGTTTTGGAACGTGCCTATGTCAGGAGTTTCAAGGTTCATCATGGGAGAGTGTAATACTGATAAATCCTGATGTATCAACGGTTCTCGTCCAATTTTCTTGATTCCTTTTCTGTTCAACAATGAATTCGGTCCAGAAATCTTTACTCAAAACAGATTTACATGACGAACATTCTGGTATATTTTGAAATTTTCGGAACCATTGCAGTAGCTTCATTTTCTACGAAAATTCTCCAAATGGTTGCGGGCGGTGTAATGAGTTGATTTTTTGATTTTGTAGAATTTATCTCAATACGTCCACAACCTGAGACGACTGAAAAGCAATAATCCGAGTTTGGAGGCGTCTCTAATTTTCAGAGTTTCATACTATGAGTTTATCATAGATCTTTTGCGTTGTACGTGCTTCCGACCTGTTGGGTTATTCAAGATGACTCTCTTCCTTCTTATAAAAAATGCCGATCACGAACCTCTGGAAAGCAAATTTGCTTATCCGCCACCAACGTCATTGTACTCTTTTCGTCGGTGTTTTTTTGAAGTTATCGGCTCCTACTGCACCTCTTCCTCCTCATTCCATTATTTGAGTAGAATTTCCGCCTTCTAAACGATTGTTGTTGAGTGTTCTCTTTGAAATCAGCTGTGTTGAATCCAACTTAGTAAACGAATACATACAGTAGGATTTTATTCAGTTTTCAGACGGAAATTCTGCATTACATGACAATTTTTTCTCAGTTGGTACCTACTACATTCAATCAATTGATGTTGTTGAAGTTTTAGCAAATTTTCTCTTAAAATATGAAGCTATGGATGGAATGGCTCCAAGAATTTAAAATCTTAATTTCCGAAAAATTTCCCGAATGTTTCCCCAATGAAATCTATTATATATATATATATATATATATATATATATATATATATATATATATATATATATATATATATATATATATATATATATATATATATATATATATATATATATATATATATATATATATATATATATATATATATATATATATATATGAGTGTGTGTGTGTATGTCGATCCAGACGAAAAGTCTGCTTAGGACCGTATGACAATTCTGTTTTTGAGCCAAAATATTGAACTTTCCGAATGGAAGAAGAATTTGATGGTCAGAAGTTTTTGAACACATTATATTGGTAATCTTTAAAAAAATTTCGTTACAAAAATCACCAAAAAGGGCTGAAAACTGCTAAAAATAACTAAGTTTAGGTGTTTTTCTTTTTGAGCAGAATTTCAGTAAAACAAAGTTTATCAAAGATGATCGAAAATAATTTTAAAAAGTATGCACAAACTCATGGCAAAAAATAAGCTTAAAGTTAATATGAATTAACAGTTAAGTGACGTTCGCATTTGATGAAAAAAACTATATTACTACTTCGAAAAAGCAGAGTGGGTATCATTAAGACCGATTTTTCCTGTTTACTATAATGTTGGTTGTTAACAATTTCTCTGCACTAAAAGTGCTTAAATTTCAAAACAATGTAACACAATATAATTTACTAAAATTTGTTGATCTTGATTATTGAATGGCATCAAGTAGCAACAAGTGTCCAAGATTCAAGCAAGCCGTAGTTTGGGAAAAGTACATTATGTTTTGTAATTGTGTTTGTGAATACATGTCCAATTTCGTATGATAAATATATCGCTTTCTAACAAAATTCACCCATACGATCATGTTGCATGACTGGAACTTTGTGATTACTTTTGTTCAGGGAAAAGTTGTAGTTTCCGACTTCTACATTTCCACGAGCAGCTTGCGATTTTCAGATTTGTCAACATAGTTCAGTGTCCTTAAAAATCCTCATGTACTTTGACACATAAATCTTTCATTTTTCATAAGACCTCAGAAATTTTTCAGAAACTATGCGGCTTACCTCTACACGGCCCACACACATTGCTCTCCGTGAACCTACGATTTGGGTTCTCGTTTTCTACGTATCATAAGTTGATATTGTACGATAATTTTAGATAATTCGCTCATAAGATCGTGCTGCATTACGACTACGACTACTAATTACGATAACGACTGTAACTTGAAAACGAAATTAAGGACAGTAAGTAATAGTTACGTATCTTTAAGACGTGTACATATAAGATCGACAAGATACGTTGGATGAATTCGAAATATTTCACAGTGGAAAGCACCCGATTCATCAATCTGAAGCGATTTCGGTTCTCATTCCCCTAGAAAGAAGGAACTTGACCCAGTCTCCCTATAGTCGGAAACGCCCGGGCTATCAATCAGGAGGCCATCCCAAACGCACCTGAGGACCTCGCTCCTAATGTGCTTCAGGAATAAATTGTTTCCGAAGTTACAAGTAGAGCTCGCTACATCACCGCTAATAAGGTCTGTTTTAGGTGTCCTAAAGCCAGCAACTCAGTCAAGGTTTGAACGGTTGTCTCCCAGACGCTAATATCTCCCGGCTACGCAATTCCGTTTTTAAACAGCCATTAATTCTGAACGCTCGTCGTAACCTGGTCGATTCAGTAATTTTCGCCCCAGAGCTAAGTAGGTACACTAACCTATAGTTTGGATGGTGTTTTAATTGGATGCCGAGTAACCCCCTGTTTAACCCTGCGCCCGGCACATCATTACGGCTGCTCTGGTTAGCTCCGATATTCGTTGCGGCGGAGCCTGATGAGGGTTGCCGAGGGGTAAGCGGTACTAAACCAGGTTAAGGCGAAATGAATAAAGTATGAGTCCTTTTCGAAACTTCTGGAGCACACCCGAGCACATGAAATCTAACAGTACCAACCACTTGCCCAACAATTTATACCCATAAAACATTATCATATCATATCATTATCATAAAACATTAATGATAATGCGTACAATGTCTACAAGGAGTGGAATACACAGTGATATCACTAACTATTTGTGCATACATCAATATTCCAAAATAATCTGGGGAAGTTCACTCAACCAATTAACGCAGAAAATGGTATAAAATGCAAAATGTGAATGGGAATTTTGATTTTGGTGGCAACAAATTTCCTAAGACGCTAAGACCAAAAAAACGTAAATTCGGTTTATCAGGATCTATGTTCAATGTAAACCATGAATTGATCTCCGTAACCTCCTTATATCCGTAACCGGTTGATCGGAGATCAGGTTTGACCTTCCATGGTGAAATCCAAAATTGCGGAAGATCTGAGAGAGAGAGAGAGAGAGAGAGAGAGAGAAAGCAAAAAAGATTTTGAGGCCTAATCGTTTCATTGATGAAGCTATCTAAACATAAAGGATACGAAAGAAGAGAGAAGAGAGAGAGAGAGAGAGAGAGAGAGAGAGAGAGAGAGAGAGAGAGAGAGAGAGAGAGAGAGAGAGAGAGAGAGAGAGAGAGAGAGAGAGAGAGAGAGAGAGAGAGAGAGAGAGAGAGAGAGAGAGAGAGAGAGAGAGAGAGAGAGAGAGAGAGAGAGGAGGGGTGGAGGGAGGGGAGGGAGAGAGAGAGAGAGAAATTTATTCACATAAAAAGGACAGGAACTCGGCATTCCGCGCCACGATAGATGTCTACCTACGGATCAGCAATTTGAACAGGACCTCCTTTGTAATATTAAGAATTCAATATTTGTGCTCACTGATCAGCTTTGGGACCTTAAGTCAACTTATGATGCTGAATCCTGAAAAGTAGCTCCTTTTTGGAAATCCGGAATGCAATTGCAAAGTATGGAGGGACTCAGATCATACCTGGAACCTCATAAACTAATTTCTTTCTTAATCGACTCACGGCGCTATTATTTAGATGAAACTCCTCTGGGACTCCTCGGAAACAATTACGAGGTACGGAGGCGCACTGATCAGTTGAGGGGGCTCTGAACATATATTCTGCCTTTACCTATCGACCTTTTATTTCACATTTACTGTGAAGCATACAATTGCGGGATCTTGGAACTGTAAAGGTGTGAACCCTTATAGGAAACACGATGCGCCATGTTCTGATCATAATTATATTACATACAGGGTTTAATAATTGTAGACCAATGATCTACGTAGAAGAGCAATCTAATGCAGAAATAATAAACCACTTTGTAATAATTTGCAGCGTTTTATTATTCATTTTACCTTTGATCTCTGTTCAATAATCAAACAGCGTCTTGAACTGGGATCGAAATCTCGGTGAAGTCGCTCTACCGGCTCTAAGTCGCTCCTCAGAACGCCTGAGTCGAAAACCCTTCGAAAAAACACGGGATTCCTACGGGGAGCACGTGCCGCGCACTTATTCCCCCCAAAAGGAGGACTTTCCAGCGAAGACGGGGAGGAGCAGGGGGAAAAAAGGTTTTGCCGGGCCTTGATATAGTATTCTCTTCGCTAACCCCCTTTAACCCTTGGCTTTACAAAGGGACCCCGCCCTCGGGGACATAACTTACCCTTAGGTTACAATAACCCCGTCCCCGACCCACCCCCTCAAGTACAGGGTAACTCCAGGGTAAGAAAGGGGCTTTTTGGTATACTCCCCACATCGTATCTATTCTTGTAGGCATTTCCTTTCCGACCAGACTCCAGCCCGCCCCTTACTGCTTATTGCGTTTACCCCCACCCCCAATATTTTGCCCCCCACCTCATCATCCCTTCCTCTTTTTTGTCTTTCGTATTTTTCCCTTATTACCACAATATTGTATTCATAACCAAATACGAATACGGGATCTCGCCCGAACATTCGACCGATTTACCGCATCAAGTAGAACCCAACAACGGAGAACCGGGATCACCTCTTTGAAACCGCGGTAAAAGTTTATTCGGTATTAACATATTCAAACGAGCAGGGTTTCGTGCTACTCCCTGATTTCAGTTTTTCATGAATATCTAGAAGGGAAAGAAAGTAATGGAAATCGCTATCTACGAATAAGCTGCAAATTATTACACAAAGGTTTAATGTTAATTTCTGTATTAGATTGCCCTTCTACACAGATCACTGGTCTATAATTATTAAATCCCGGTTATAGTAGGTGTAATATTTATGTCGGCTGCCACCCAACAGCGCTGGTTTATTGTTCAATAACTTTCGAAAAGTTCCAGTAAATCCTTTTTAAAAGCGCCGGTGGTTATGGTAGTGGTTAACATTGAATAATGATGAAGGCGATACTAGTAGGTATGAAGAGAAATAATCAGAATGATGTATATAGTTTCGTGGTCTGGACTCGCATCTCAAAATTAAAAAAAATATCCTACATTAATCCTCCAAGTAAAATAGAATGACAAATAGATCAGAATAATGTACATTTAGTTTGGTGGTCAAAAAGCGACGCACGAAAATCGAAAACCCTAATAACTTTTGAATGTAAAAAATTGTTGGGTCAAAACACCGGCACTTTCGTCCAACAAGCACCGGCGCATTTGACTCTTATTTATCAGTCGTAGAACCAGCGCTTCTGGCTTGCACCGATTATATCATTATATCTTAAACTAGCCGCTCCAGCTCGCTTCGCTCGCAAGGTGTGGCTGCGTACATTCGATGGTCTTTTCCCCCCCCCCCCCCCCCCCCATTTAGGTGTATTACAATTGAAACATGTAGGGGATTTTGCTCGCTTCGCTCGCATACGGTAGATCCCTAAGGGTATGTTTTACGTGTGTAGGGGGTTGCTTGTGTACGGAATTGAAACCCCCTAGTCGTGGACTTTCGTTTGAGCCCACACACGGATTTTCCAGTTTGTCTACCCCCCACCCCTCACAACCACCTCTTACTGAACAGGGGTTGCGCAATTTCGATGTGGCCTATATTTTGCGCCGGAAGTGGCTGGTCATATTATAAAAAGAATCGCGCCAATCGGTCAATCCGTTTGAAAGTTATAGAGGTATATACATACTGACACTTTATTAATATAAAGATTTCAGCACCGTCATTGGGTTAGAAAAGGAATCAGCTTCGGAGGTCTCGCAGCTGATCTGAGCCCCTCCATATTCTGTAATCGTATTGTTTTGTACATTGTTGTGGTTTACGTTTCAAGATGCGTAAATCCAAAACGCAGAGCACTATCCCGTCTAAAATCATTAAACGAAATCTATTACGTAATATCCTAATGAAACTGTTTAGGAGTACGGTCGCATACAGAAGAGGCAATAATGACATTAAATCTATAACTTTCACTTTACTAGTCCTTCTGAATTTAAAAAGAGCTGACGCCAACTGAAAATTAATAAGGTGAAATAAATCACGTTCCTACGCTTGAAAAGTCCAGCTATAATTGAGAGAAGTTATAATAAAGTCGATTTCGGGAAGTAAGAATTCCATTGCTGCTACAATCGACGTAGATTTCAAAACGATCTTTACTGTTTTACCAGTCGCAGTTCACTCCCATGTTGATGTATATTTATTTTAATGCTTTTGTCCTTTTATTCCTGATACAATCTGATTGTACAAGGCATGTTC